>JABXJD010000170.1:495000-1095000 GCA_013375575.1 Percina caprodes | reverse complement strand
ATGACTTCATCAATACATTGTATGAATCCTTGCCAAACCGCATGGATGCAGTCCTTCAAGCTCATGGAAGTCATACAAGATATTAAATTTGAATCTCACAGCACCAATATTTAATTTGCTGACATATTTTAGTATTTGCAGTAAATTTGTTCAATTTCTGTATAGGCGACAAAACTTTTGTCTCGCCAAAATTTGACCTTTCTGTCTTGTTTAAATGATAAATCTTTTTTCAGTGAATCTAATTTATTTCAGTGCATTGAACATCATTTGGGAGGGTTTTAGCTTTTCATATGAGCTATTTCTTACACCAATTGATTAATTAAACGTCAGGTTAATAGCAGGTGTTTCTACAAAATAGATAAGCGACAAGACTTTTGTCAGGGACTGTATGAAACAATTTGAGTTCTAGAACTTTTTAACCTTTGTTGTCCCTAGGGGAAACAAACAGCTGTTGTTTAACATTATGTCTAGACAACTTCCATGCATTTTCTTGTATAATAATCTGCTCCTGGCTTCTATTTCTGTCTCTATTTCTTGTGCATCTTTTTTTCTTCACCCCTATGCCTGTTGTCTCAGAATCCTTTAATCTGAAAACACTATCTTTGTATTGCAACTACAGTTGCAGATTTAGCTCTCTTGCCCAGATTCTGAAGGCCTGTCATTTTGTTCTGTATTGATTTAGGTAATCTAGGTAAGATAGAGGACCAGACTGGTGTTTTTCATATTGCTGCTGACCATTTTCCAATGCATACCAGGCCTGCAGGTAGTTTTTGGTTTTATTTGAGTTCATTGTGCTATGAAAATCATTCAGCAGACTTTAGTTGGCTGCAGATTTTTAACAACTCTGATTCTAATTCCGATTCTTCCTTTTGATTCCGGTTCTCGTTTTTAATTCTTCAAGGGGGGGAATTGGAACGGGTCACATGCTTATTTCATTGTTTTGATTCAGTGTAATTCGCAGTTGTAGTGGGCTGTTTCAACCTAAAATTAAGCCACACGTTAGAGCGCCATTTACTGTGTTCCATGGCTGCAACACAACAAGAGCGTGGAAGTATGGGTCGCTATGGTAACCAAAACTTGCACGGGTTAAATTTGGAACCTGATGATCAGATTCCACATGATTCCAAACGATTTGTATAAAGAAACGATTCCTTTGGAATCATAATTTTTGAAACGATTATAAGTTGGAACCGGTTCTCAGTGCCCAATCCACAGCTCATGTTCATTTATCAAAGATATAGATTAATTTGTATTTTGTGTGTAGAGAATTGTTGCATCATGTGCTGATAGGAAGCCCCGACAGTCACAGTCTGCATTCTGTTTTCATAGCCCATAACTTTAGTGCTGGCAATCAGCCAACATGGCCACTATGACAAGTCAAATGTCAATGTGATAGTGTCTTTCATTAAAAAGACTTAGGGCTGCCATCCTAAATGTAAAAGTTAAGAAGATCAACCTACATTTTGTTAGTCGAAGCACAACGCTTCTTTTTGTTTGGCTTGTTGTACATACGATGCGCCTTTGAGTCAATCGGCAACTATTTTGACAGTCGATAATTAGGGTTAGGGTTAACCCACCTAATCGGTTTGAGTAATTCTTTATGTATAACATTACAAATTCTCTGACTCCAGCTTCTTACATGTGAATATTTCATAGTTTCTTCTCTCCTTTGTGACAGGAAACTGAATATCTTTGACTTGTGGTCAAAACAAGACATTTGAGAACGTCATACTGGGCTTTGGGAAACACTGATCCACATTTTTCACCATATTCAAGAGACAAAACAACTTCTAAATAATAATCATTGTCGCAGCCCAACACTAATGTAATATAAAAATATGGATATTTCCACTGGAATCTCACTAACATTGGATTGTAGCAGGCTGATTGCAAGAAAAACATAATCAGTTCAAGCCCCAGATCCAGCCGGCGTGGCCTGATCAGGGCCTGTATTTTTGGCCTGTAGGTTCCATCTGGCCTCCCCACAGTTCCTGCATTATTGAATATGACTGCTCAGCTCTGAAAAGGTCATGTGCATTCAAGGAGAGACTCACCTTGGACCGGCTGCTATGAGGGAGCGGCTTGGGGTTTGGATGCTTATTGAAAGAAAATGGTACAAAAAGTCTATTTAAGAGATGTTTCGGCCTAAACCCTTTATACACACCTTTTAGTGCAAAAAATGCTGAGCTATTTAAATAATAATTGTTGGCATGATTTTATAAATCATGATTACATTTTAAACATACATGGTGCCACATGTATGAATCCTTAGGGCTTTCAGTGGTTTGTATTTGCTAATAATATGTTGGATTAGTGTTAAGACATTTTCATTTTTGAGATTTACAATAATTTGGTGCCCCCTCGGGGTCCTGGACCCCCTGTTGAAGATCTTTGCTCTAAAGGTTCAGTCCATTGTGTATCCTTTGTCACTTAGCTGGGTTCATGTTCATCATAGATAATTTGGTCCATTTTGTTTATTCCAAATCACATTAACTATTATTTTTCCAAATCGTTTATTTTTTTTTTAATATGTATTGTCCCAACTTTCAATCGGTACATTGGAAAATGTTCATCACTGATGCAAAGTATCAATATTTATAGTACATTGGCCTATGCAAAAACACAGGAATGGTCCTTTGGCATGTATTAGATCAGTAAGTTGATCAATGACTGAGGCTTGATCATTAAAGGTTAAATAGTGAGCGGAAGGGTGGGGTTTATCCTGGGTTTTCTTTGGGTTAGTCCCATTCCAGCTCCTGGATGTCAGCCATTAATCCAAGCAACACGTACTGTTGTGTTATTACACCACTGTATCCTCTTTCTCCTTGGCGCTCCGCTAGACGAAGGAGAATGAGCCTCTAATCTTCATGATTCACACTATGATCGAGAACTCGGCACCGAGGCCGCAACTCTATCAGCAAGTAAGGTCCTTGGCAGGTTCTGGCTTGAGTCACGGTTAACGCCGTCTATTTGTCTTTCGACGTGTATATCCGTGTTGCTGGGTGAAAACATCATGCCATGGAATCTTAAGTTCAACCATTTTTAATGGCTTTCACAAGTTTTTTGCTTTAAAACATCAAATCCATTTCAGTGTACTTATACTGAAGTATACTGTATGGACATTACAATCAGGGTGCGATTGGTAAAAAAAAAAAGCAGAGAGGGGGATTTTTTTTGATCATTCAAAACAAAACATGCAAGAATCAAATGCAATGGATATAGAGCCACTATGGCACTATAGACTGTTCATGTTACAGCATTTGACTTAGCTTAAAATTCTTATATAATTATATTATAGGTATGTAATATATGGTCTATTGGTGAAGTAGCATTGATCACATTAAGGGAGGGATACATTTTAGGGGGATACATTTTGTCGTATGCAAATTGCACCCTGATTACAGCTATCGCACACTTAAGGGAGCTTCGTGTTTGTCTTCCCAAACTGGATGTCCCTGTTATTTCTAAATGAAGTCTTTAATTGGAACTTGACTGAAGTGGACTCAAACCAGACCTTTGCCCTGGTGCCCAGTGTCTTCCCCGTCACCATATACCTCTTGTTTCACCACGTTGGGTGCAGGCTGTCTGTTCATGATCCAGTTGTTAATCAGCAGACATCCCCATACATCATCATCAACAGTGTGTATGAAGTTGTCGTTGGTTTCCGTACACCTCATTTCGTTGGATTTTTTGTTTGATGCTGTTGGCAGGGACCTGCAGCGAGCATGGCTCATGGTGGGATGCTACGTAGACATGGATTTCTCCTCTCACTGCCTGTCTTCATACAACACTAGCTGTGTTGGAAACCGTTACCTATCACGGAAGTAGTTCCCTATATAGTGTGTTCGCCATTTTGTAGTGGGGTTTCTGTAAATAACATCACAGAGTACGGTCTAGACCTGCTCTTTTATAAAAAGCTCAATGAGATAACTGTTGTTGTGATTTGGCGCTATATAAATAAAATTGAATTGAATTGTTCAAATTCTCTGCAATTCATTTTATTCACTTTATAGTCCACTATAAAATAATACATTGGAATGCTGTCGTGTTTTCCCAAAAGAGAAGAAGAAGCCGTTTCAGGGACGTGTTAGAAGTATTTCTGTTTTGGTGTGTTTACATGATGCTGGGTGCCCCTAACCTGGCTCCGCCCTCCTACGTACTTCCGCTCAATTTTCATTTTTCCTCAGTACACTGTATGTGGTATATTCAGGGTTTTCTCTGGCCAGTCTGTACCGGTCCAATCAGCGAACAGAGGGAGAGGCTGAGAACGATGACGTTGAGCTTGTGCGCTAGCTGTAATGGCGGCGGAGAAAGATGCAAGTGAAGCCATTCGCTGCGTTGTGGCAACGCTGCCAAATATCCAGAAGTTAAAGCCCGAGCAAGAACGATCTATGCTGAGTCTCGTTGGTGGCCATGATGTTGTAGTCCTCCTCCCCACGGGGTTCGGGAGAAGTTTGATTTTCCAGCTCGCTCCGTTAGCGTTGAAGGAGTTAGCGATGCTAAGCCGACATCACGACCAAACGTTAGTGATTGGTTATGGCAGATCCAGAGTGGCTCTGGGTGGATCCAATAGTTTTAAACTTCAACAGAGTACCCGCCTTCAAGGAAGTTAACACTTGTCAATGAAATATACGAAAGTCTGGTAAGACCAGGCAAGGGCGCGCCTGCCTCCGTCACAAAAATATGGGCGCATCTCTCTCCTCAATGATGTGTTTTCAGTGAGCTCCCGGAATCTGGTTTGGTCTTTTAAGTTCACTATTTATTGAACACTATACAGGGAATAGTGAGTGAGTGAATGAGGTGAACGGTTTCCAACACAGTTACTCATCACGTTGGTTATGCCGACTCCGTTTGGATGTGTGTGTCCTAAATGTGTTCTCCACAGATGTTCTGTGGAGAATAATGATCCTAATGTTTCCTCATTATTTTTAATGAACAGTTCAACGTATTCAGATATACATTTTTACTTTCTTTCTAAGAGTGAGTCTGGACATGGTTAGCCTAGCTTAGCATAAATACTGAAAGCAGAGGAAAACAGCTTGCCAGCTGGGGCTGAGCAGCACTTAAAGTGTGTTTTGTGCTCTCGCAAATCTTTTGTCGTCTGATAAGTAAAATGTCTGAAAATAGAAACTTAAGATATGAAACTTAAAGTCATTTTAACTAATTTAATTTAATTGGCAACAAGGACGTTGAAGAGTGCCCTGTATGCAACACCAACACTCATAACACATAACATGGTTGACCGTCCGTTTTTATTTTATTTTTTAAATATTAATTTATCAAAATCATTTATTTGTTATTATAAATGACTCTGATGAATGAATATTTAATTTTTAATTTTTTATCGGCCATTATAAATGCCAATACCAATATTTCTGGAAATGCCAAATATCAGCCTGCCGATATATTGGTCGGACTCTAGAAGAGAGTTTGGATTCCTCTGACAGCAAGGCATTTAATAATTTAATAATTCAGAAAATTTTAATCTCTGTGTGGGCTGGTGCCATCATCTCTCCTGGAACAGGACATAATAATGTGCTCTGTAAAATTCCCTTGGAGGAATTGTCATAGGACTTCATCTCTTTACTCCAGACCGCTAAGATCTATCACGGTGTGACTGAGCCCCAGCCTCCCTCTCTTCTTCAGGAGGAAATGGTATTGTAGTTTATGTTCTGTCATAGCGCTGCCGCTTTAAAAAGGCCAAGGTGCATTGAACGGACAGACTCTGTGTGGACGAGCCCCTTTTTTTCTGTTACAGTGTGTTTGCGCACATACACTGAGACTCAGTTTACATACAGAGATTAATATGTGTTTTATTGTTTATCATCACCCTTATAAGGGTTCTCCCCAGTCTGTATTCTTTTCATGAAAATCAACTGAAAGATCCTAAGAAACCCAGTAGTGATATGTAGTGTGCTCCCCACGTTTTGTTCCTAATCCCTTAACCTGTGACATCGATCCAGGTTTCACATTTGGCCAATTACTGAAATGAGATTATTACTGAGGATTAATCACATCATTGAAACACTATGACAAACAGAAATATAATCATGAAGAATGAGGAAATAAGGCAGTGCACTACAATCACTGCATTAGTGTATCTCGTTATATAAAAAGGAATTTTCATAAATGGACAACTTATTAACATATGCAGAGAGACATGCATGCAAATGGGGCATTCAACCAACTTACCACGGCTTATTTACAGAAATGTACTGTATGTTATACATCTTTTGACTTGTGGCTTCCATAATTCTAACATAAGAGTTAGAAAAGAAAACTCGCTAACCCTGAAAATAATATTAAGTTTCAATAACGGAGAACTGGATTGGAGATAATGCTGTATTTGGCTACAGCCCCAACAGGCTCAACCAATCACAGGGCAGTGTTTATGTGGCCTGATAGCCATGCAGATGATGTTATCATACCATGTTCATATTTCTATCAAAGGGCACTGTTTACTGAGATTTTAGAGAGTAAAAACTAGGCTTTGTCCTCCCATTTACAACCAGACAATTCCACTCTTTCTCTACATTATGATATTCAGCCATAATATCTCCGGTAACATCTGGGTGAACGGCTTCAAGGGAAATGAACCAGTTAGTGAATGTGCACGGACCGCTTGTCCCTTCATCCCCTCACTCCCAGCTTCTGAAATGAATAGCAGGACGGATATGAAGAGTTTCTCTCTCACATCTGTAGCGTTTGGGGAAAATAAATAAGTTTTAGTCTGAACAAAACACAAATGATGTCATTCACATCAAATTCCATTCAAGTCCAGCTGAGATGATGAGACCATTAAACACACAGCTGGTTGGATCCTTGACATTTTCTACAATCGGTGGAGAGTTCTACTTAAAGTATTTTTTCCTTTTGATACTTACATAGTTTTACTTAAGTAACCTTTGCAATGCAGGACTTGTACTTGTAACAGTGTTTTTACAAAGTTTTATTAGTACTTTTTCTGGAGTAAAGGATCGGAATACATCTTCCACCGCTGTTAGCCCACACTTTGACACACTGCATCCTAAAAAATAAGCAATAAAAGAAATGTCAGTTCATTCTTTTCCACCCATATTGCATGAAGTAGTATTTTGGAGGGCAACTCTTCGTGGCTGCTGCTCTCAGCGCTCTGTCCAGCCGACAGATGTGTTGTTGTCGCCCCCTGCTGTCCGTCTCTGACTCTTCCTCCTCTTTCAGATCAGTCCAGACGACTTCAAAGACGGCTCGTTCATCTCGCGCACGGAGGAGGTTGACATAGATGTAAGACTAGCCCAGCTTTCAGTCAAGTAGATCATAAGGTTGAAAAGAAAGTTTAGTTTATGTCTCTGTGTGTGTGTGTGTGTGTGTGTGTGTGTGTGTGTGTGTGTGTGTGTGTGTGTGTGTGTGTGTGTGTCAGACCAAGCTGAGCAGACTGTGTGAGCAGGACAAGGCGGTGAGGATGCAGGAGGAGAAACTGCAGCAGCTACACAGAGAGAAGGTACAGCTCCCAGTGTGTGTGTTCATTGTTTGCATCTTTCTGTAGACTTGTACCTACAATAACCAGAGGTGGAATGGAACTAAGTACATTTACTACAGTACTGTACTTAAGTCCAAATGTTGAGGTACTTGTACTTCACTTGAGTCTTTTCTTTTCGTGCCACTTTCTACTTCTACTCCACTACATCTCAGAGAGAAATATTGTACTTTAGTTACTCCACTACATTCATCTGACAGCTTTAGTTACTAGTTACTTTAGTTACTAGTTACTTTACACATTCAGATTTCTGCACACTAAACACATGTAGTTTATAAAATCTGATGTTTTATTATAAAGTAACCTAGCAACAGTATAATGGTCTACAAGTCCAGCTGAGATGATGAGCCCATTAAACACACAGCTGGTTGGATCCTTTACATTTTCTACAATGGGAGGATTTTTTGCATTGGGCACTTTTATTTGTAATATTTTCCTGATGATACTTACATGCATACGTACATACATACATACGTACGTAACATTTTGAATGCAGTATTTTTTGGAGTGAATACTTTTTCCACCGCTGATAATAAGTATTTGTGTGTGTGTGTGTTTGTGTTTGTGTGTGTGCGTGTGTCAGCACACTCTTGAGACGGCCCTGCTGTCTGCCAGTCAGGAGCTGAGTGAACAGAGCAGCTCCAGCGCCGGCGCCACCCAAAGCTTGGTCCAGCAGAGGGACGTGCTGCAGAACGGCCTGCTCAGCACCTGCAGAGAGCTGTCCAGAGTCAGCACTGTGAGGACACACACACACACACACACACACACACACACAGGTTTGTGGCACTATCTATATACAACATTAACAGAGTGAGATTCAGAATATGTATAAAATATAAATAGTACAACAAAGGACACATTTGCCAAACTAACAATTCAATTTAATTTTATTTATAGTATCAATTCATAACAAACGTTATCTTGAGACACTTTACAGATAGAGCAAGTCTAGACCACACTTCATAATTTACAAGGACCCAACAGTTCTAGTAGTTCACTCCAGAGCAAGCAAAAGTGCGACAGTGGCGAGAAAAAACTACCCAGGCTCTTGGTAGGACGGTGTCTGACGACCGGTTGGGGTTAGAATGAAGAGTGGCAATAACAGTCACAAAAAATAGTAGTTTGTAGTAGTTCTTTGTAGTAGTTCATGGCATAGCAGGGCACTGTGCGGCATTGCAAGGCACAGCAGGACGTAGCAGGGCACAGCAGAGCAAAGCAAGATGTAACATGGCATCACAGGACGTGTAGCGGGACCATGGCGACAGCTGCTACCATGATTTTGGAGCCTCCCTGATCCAAGGAAACATGCTGGGGAAAAAGAACATAAGGACTCTGGGGGATGACTCCCAAGAGATAGGTTAGTAACAAGCATCTGGGACATGGATGCACACAAATGGAAAGATAGAAAGATAGTGGAGAGAGGAACTCGGTGTGTCAAAGGAAGTCCCCCAGCTGTCTAAAACTATTACAGCATAACTAGGAGAGACAGGGTAAAGAGAGGAGCCTGGTCAGGCTTGAACTCTCCCCAACCGGATCCCATCCCTCTGTCTAGAGGAGATGGGAAGAGAGAGAGAGAGAGAGAGAGATCCATCCCTCTGTCTAGAGGAGGTGGATGAGAGAAAGAGAGAGAGAGAGAGAGAGAGAGAGATATATCCATCCCTCTGTCTAGAGGAGATAGATAGAGAGAGAGAGAGAGAGAGAGAGAGAGAGATATCCATCCCTCTGTCTAGAGGAGGTGGACGAGAGAGGGAGGGAGAGAGAAAGAGAGAGAGAGAGAGACATAACCATCCCTCTGTCTAGAGGAGATGGGGAGAGAGAGAGAGAGAGATCCATCCCTCTGTCTAGAGGAGGTGGACAAGAGAGAGAAAGAGAGACATAACCATCCCTCTGTCTAGAGGAGGTGGATAGAGAGAGAGAGAAAGAGAGAGAGAATTCAATTTTATTTATATAGTTCTTAATCACAACAACAGTTATCTCTTTGCCTATAGCGGCGTAACTAATGGATGGTTCAGGACTCTCCTGAGCTAGCCATAACTATAAGCTTTATCAAAGAGGAAAGTCTTAAGTCTACTCTTAAATGTGGAGACGGTGTCTGCCTCCCGAACCCAAACTGGAACCTGGTTCCACAGGAGAGGAGCCTGATAGCTGAAAGCTCTGGCTCCTATTCTACTTTTAGAGACTCAAGGAACCACAAGTAACCCTGCATTCTGGGAGCGCAGTTCTCTTGTAGGGTTGTAAGGTACTATGAGCTCTTTAAGATAAGATGGTGCCTGACCATGAAGGGCTTTGTAGGCGAGAAGAAGGATTTTAAATTCTATTCTGGATTTTACAGGAAGCCAATGCAGAGAAGCTAAAACAGGAGAGATGTGATCTCTTTTCCTGGTTCCTGTCAGAACATGTGCTGCAGCATTCTGAACCAGCTGAAGAGTCTTTATGGACTTTTTTGAGCATCCTGATAGTAAAGAATTGCAATAATCCAGCCTAGAAGTAACAAATGCATGAACTATTTTTTCTGCATAATTTTTAGACAGGATATTCCTGATTTTTGCAATATTACGTAGGTGAAAAAAGGTAATCCTTGAAATTTGCATTATGTGGGAATTAAAGGACATGTCCTGATCAAAGATAACTCCAAGATTCCTCACAGTGGTGCTGGAGGCCAGAGTGATGCCATCCAGAGTAACTATCTTTTTGGATAATGCGTCACGGAGATGCTTGGGCCCCAGAGCAATAACTTCAGTTTTATCTGAGTTTAACATTAAAAAATTACAGCTCATCCAGGTTTTAATATCCTGAAGGCACATTTGAAGTTTAGCTAACTGATTAGTTTCATCCGGGTTGATCGATAGATATAATTGAGTATCATCGGCATAACAATGAAAGTTTATGGAGTGTTTCCTAATAATATTGCCTAAAGGAAGCATATATAAAGTGAACAGGATTGGACCGAGCACAGATCCTTGTGGGACTCCATGACTAACTTTGGCGTGCACGGAGGATTCATCGTTACATGAACAAACTGAGATCGATCTGATAAATAAGACTTAAACCAGCTAAGAGCAGTCCCTTTAATGCCAATTAAATGTTCCAATCTCTGTAATAAGATATGATGGTCAATGGTATCAAATGCAGCACTAAGATCTAATAACACCAGTACAGAGATAAGTCCTTTGTCTGATGCAATTAGGAGGTCATTAGTAATTTTCCCAAGTGCTGTCTCTGTGCTATGATGAACTCTAAATCCTGACTGAAAATCCTCAAATAAGCTGTTGCTATGCAGAAAGTCACACAGCTGTTTGGCAACTACTTTCTCAAGAATCTTAGAGAGAAATGAAAGGTTGGATATAGGTCTATAGTTGACTAAGACATCTGGAACAAGGTTGGGCTTTTTCAGAAGAGGTTTAATTACAGCTACTTTAAAGTGCTGTGGTACATAGCCTGTTAATAAAGACAAATTGGTTATTTCTAGTAGAGAAGTGTTGACTAAGGGAGGAACTTCTTTAAGTAGCCTAGTCGGGATGGGGTCTAAGAGGCAGGTTGATGGTTTAGCTGAAGAAATAATTGAATTAAATTGATAAAGATCAAGTGAAGCAAATCAGTCTAAACATATATCTGGTTTTACAGCTGTTTCTGAGGTTCCTGAGTTTAGAGATAAGTCAGTGCCAGTTAAAGGCAGGTCTTGGTGAATTTTGCTTCTAATAGTTATAATTTTATCACTGAAGAACCTCATAAAGTCGTTACTAGTAAGAGCTATGGGAATACTTGGCTCAGTAGAGCTGTGACCTTCCGTTAACCTGGCTACAGTGTTGAAAAGAAACCTGGGGTTGTTCCTATTTTCCTCTATTAATGACGAGTAGTACGCTGCTCTGGCATTACGGAGGGCCTTCCTATAAGTTTTAAGACTATCTTGCCAGATGAAACGAGAATTTTCCAGTTTGGTGGAACGCCAAATCTTCTCAAGTTTCCGTGATATTTGCTTTAATTTGCGAGTTTCAGTGTTATACCATGGAGCTAACCGTCTTTGTTTTATTATCTTCTTCTTTAGAGGGGCAACAGAGTCGAGTGTCGTTCGCAGTGAGCCTGCTGCATTATCAACAAACTTATCAATTTGGGAGCGACTTATAGCATAGGAATCCTCCATTACTTTGTGACTTGGTAATGAATTAAATGCAAATGGTATCACATCCTTAAATTTAGCTACATCACTATTAGATAGACATCTTGTATAGAAGTTTTTGCCTTATGGCGTGTAGTTCAGCAGTATAAACTCAAAAGTTATCAAACAGTGGTCAGATAGAAAGGGGTTCTGTGGGAACACTATCAAATGTTAAATTTTAACAACATAGACCAGAACAAGATTGAGGGTGTGGTTAAAACTGTGAGTCGGTTTATGAACACTTTGAGAGAAGCCAATAGAATCTAATAGAGAGATAAACACAGTACTAAGGCTATCATTCTCATTGTCCACATGAATATTAAAATCCCCTACAATAAGAACTTTGTCCGTTTTTAGCACTAAATTTGACAAAAACTCTGCAAATTCAGATAAGAATTCAGAGTATGGACCAGGTGCTCTGTACACTATAACAAATATAACTGGCTGCAGTGATAGCTTGGGTGTGAAAGACTAAGAACAAGACTTTCAAATGAGTTATAATTTAGTTTAGGTTTAGAGCTAATTAGTAGACTAGAATCGAAGATAGCTGCAACTCCACCTCCTCGGCCTGTGCCTCAAGGAATGTGAGTATTAATATGACTGGGAGGGGTGGATTCATTTAGACTAACATATTCTCCATCACCCAGCCAGGTTACAGTAAGACAAAATAGATCAATATTATTAATTAATTTACTAGTACACATTTTGAAGAGAGAGATCTGATGTTTAAGAGTCCACATTTAATTCTCCTATTCTTTTGCACTATTGCACTTGTGGTTTTAATTGTTATGAGGTTTTCATGCACAGCTCCTCTTCTGTTTACCTTTGATTTAAATAATTTCAATGGTTGGGGGGCAGACACCATCACTATGGGGTTTTTACTAGGTAACTCCTGGAATGGAGGAGCAGAGAAATGTGTTAGACTGGGACTCTGCCTCCTGGTCCCAGCTCTGGGTTGTCATGGATTAGGTCCACTAATAAACTTTCTAGAAATGAGAGCTGCTCCATCCCAAGTGGGATGAATGCCGTCCGAATCAGACCAGGTCTTCCCCAGAAAGACTGCCAGTGATCTACAAAGCCCACATCATTATCTGGACACCACCTCGATAGCCAGCGGCGAAATGACGACATGCGGCTATAAATGTCATCGGTGGTTAGATTTGGCAGGGGTCCAGAGAAAACTACGGTGTCCGACATTGACTTTGCGTATGTACACACCGATTCAATATTAATCTTGGTAACCTCCGTTTGGCGGAACAGGGAGTCATTAACGCCAACGTAAATAACAGTCTTACTGTATTTACGTTCATCTTTAGCCAGCAGTTTCAAATAAGACTCAATGTTGCCACAGGCATTGTAACATTATAACATACACACACACAAACATGACCCTGCTGTTAGCTGCTGTCCTGCTTTCAGGAGTTGGAGCGTTCCTGGAGGGAGTACGACAGGTTGGGTGCAGACGTTACTCTGGCCAAGTCCAACCTGCTGGAGCAGCTGGAGGCCCTGGGCAGCCCGCAGGTAACACACACGCACACACACACACACACACACACACACACACACACACACACACACTCTCTCTCTCTCTTCTTGAGTTGAGGTGATCAAGCTTTTAATAGCATTGTGTGTGTGTGTGTGTGTGTGTGTGTGTGTGTGTGTGTGTGTGTGTGTGTGTGTGTGTGTGTGTGTGTGTGTGTGTGTGTGTGTGTGTGTGTGTGTGTCCTCAGACAGAGCCTCCCAGCCAGCGGCACATCCAGATCCAGAAGGAGCTGTGGAGGATCCAGGACGTGATGGAGGCTCTGGCCAAAAATAAACCACAGCGGAGCACAGAAGGCAGTAAGAGTCTCCAATACAACAAAATGCTTAATCATTTTTCTTTTGTTATGGAAAAAGTTCAAGTTCCTCTTCTTCATATTCAGCAGGTTTACCTGGTTCCAAACCGCTCTCCAGTCTCCAGAAGAACGAGGTAAGCCGGCCCACACTGACCACACTTCCTCTTAGCTGTTTCACACGTCTTTAGCTTCTGGCTACAATTCAGTCATTTTGGAAGACACAATGAGTCTGTGGTTTTGGTAGAGGAAGCAACAGGGATAAAACACTATGTGCATTCATCCCCACATCACGAAGGTATCACCTGCTGGCAGGTGTGTTAGCGTTTTCTAACCTATACTTAATTTGCTTGGGTCCGAATCAGTTGATGAGTTTGTAAACTTTGGAGCGATTTTCCCTTGGTTTGGTTCGATTTCGTTTCACACCTGGAAAAATCCCAAACGTACCAAAATGCGTCATTGCAAATCACACAAGTTCACTCCTCTTATTGGTTGGATATGTCTGGGGCAGAAGCAAGAAAGTAAATACATGAAGGAGCTCCTGTGTGGCACCATAGACAGTAAAAGAAATGATGATGGCTGAGCGTTACTGAGCAGCAGACACAGACACAGACTAGTTAACATTAACATAGGCACAGGCTAATTACTGCTAACTGACATGCTAGTTAACATTAACATAGGCACAGGCTAATTACTGCTAACTAACATGCTTGTTAACATTAACATAGGCACAGGCTAATTACTGCTAACTAACATGATAGTTAACATTAACATAGGCACAGGCTAATTACTGCTAATTAACATGCTAGTTAACATAGGCATAGGTTAATTACTGCTAACTAACATGCTAGTTAACATAGGCATAGGTTAATTACTGCTAACTAACATGCTAGTTAACATCAGTAATTAAACCTAAACAGCTAATAAGTTGAAACTGCCTGTGAGCTTAGCCTGTACTATTCGGTAATTCCTCTAATATGCAACAGTAAGTCGTGGGGTTATGACACAATCGTTAGCCTATTTTTATAAAAACGTCTGCTACGAAGCAATAATGTGAGCTACAAGGTAATGGAGCCTTTTATACATTGTTGTGTTGTCTTTAGAAATAAACAAAGGACAAATAGATAAATATGATTGGTCCGGTTCTGGGTCGGATCACGTTCTCCCCACAAACCAACCGCACCCGAGTTCTATTGAAAGCGTGCCGAAACCACCTCACCAAGGAGGTCTCGGGACGCTTTTTTGGTGCGTTCTCACCTCCATTTTAATCAAACTAAATGAGGCAAGTGTGAAAGTGTCCTTAAGTAACATGAAGCCCATGGCCACAGGATTCACCAGAAAAATATGAATGGGTTTTCTCCATGTATATTATACAATGAACAAAATTATCAACACAACACTTCTGTTTTTTCCCCATTTTTCATTAGGTGAACTCAAAGATCTAAGAATTTTTCTATAAACACAAAAGGCTTATTTCTCTCAAATATGGTTAAAAAAATCGGTCTAAATCTGTGTTAGTGAGCACTTCTTCTTTGCCGAGATAATCCATCCACCTCACAGGTGTGGCATAACAAGATGAAATATTGGAAAGGGTTAGAGCTAGGGTTAGGGTTCATCCCTATCTCTCTCTCTCTCTCTCTCTCTCTCTCTCTCTCTCTCGACCTGACTGCAGTTCGTCGTCATAACCAACTTGAGTGGGCAAATGCTCACATTCGATGGCGTCCGGCACTTTGGAGAGATGTTCTCTTCATGGATGAACCCTAACCCTAACACCAGGTACTGACTGGTTTTTGGACCCCTCCACAACTTTAGTTCACTCTGTGCTCTCATCAGCCTTATTTCCAGCATTTTCAGTGAAAAACTACTGATCCCTACTCCTCCCAGAAGTGTAGTCCAGTAAGAGCGTTTGACTTCCTTGGAATGAGACCCGCTGTGTTACCTGTCAACAGGCAGTGACGCTGCTGCCAATCAGACCGCTCAGGGAGGGCGACAGTGTGCCCCCCCGCCCGCCCCTCCCCCAATACTACGACTCATCAGAGCGCCCCCCTCACGTGCCCCCCCACCATTCGCACCCCGGTGGCCGCCTGCCCCCGCACACACACCGCCCCGAGGATCGTAAGGCCGGCTCCAGGAATGGAGTGCACAGCGTAAGAACCACTGAAAGCCTCCATGTCTGCTCCATCCATCCACATCTGCTCCACTGTGACCGCCACTCATCAGCACACAGACGTGTCTGTGGGTGTACACCCAGTTTTACATTTCTTGTTCATCATTTTCATGTAGGGCTAAACAGTTTGGGGAAAAATCGATTCGCGATTTTTCTGCCAGATATTGCGATTACGATTCGATTTGCGATTTTTTTTCCTCAAAAGTTTAGCTAAATTTCAATATTCACTGTGTAACAGATAAAACATGTCATGGAGCATATAACATGAAACACCATCTCTTGATGTCATGACAAGTTTAATCTGCTCTATATTCTTATACAGGGATGAGAACATGGATATGAACTGCCAGCAATAAGTGTTTTTCTTTTAAAGGTCCCATGACATGGTGCTCTTTGAATGCCGTTATTTAGACCTTAGTGGTCCCCTAATACTGTATCTGAAGTCTCTTTTATATGGGCCTTAGTGGTCCCCTAATACTCTATCTGAAGTCTCTTTTATATAGGCCTTAGTGGTCCCCTAATACTGTATCTGAAGTCTCTTTTATATAGACCTTAGTGGTCCCCTAATACCATATCTGAAGTCTCTTTTATATAGACCTTAGTGGTCCCCTAATACTGTATCTGATGTCGCTTTTATATAGACCTTAGTGGTCCCCTAATACTGTATCTGAAGTCTCTTTCCCAAAATTCAGCCTTGGTACACAATTACAGCCACTAGGGCCAGTCCTACAATGAGCTTTCCTTAGTATGTGCCATTTCTGAGTCTGTAGCTTTTGAGGAGGAGAGAGGGGGGCAAGGTGGAGGCAGGGGTGTGGTCTTGACCAACTGCCACTTTGCTTGTTTGAAAGCCATGATGTCTCTCTCTCTCATGGGTGGGCCAAATTCTCTGGGCTGGCAAAGCAGAGAAAGTGGAGGTAACATTGCCCCTTATGACATCATAAGGGGCAATATTCCAGATTGGCCCATCTGAGTTTTCATTTTCTCAAAGGCAGAGCAGGATACCCAGGTCTCGGTTTACACCTATCAACATTTCTAGCCACTGGGGGACCATAGACAGGCTGGGGAAACTCATATTAATGTTTAAAAACCTCATAAAGTGACATTTTCGTGCCATGGGACCTTTTAATTAGCATGGAACACTGCAGTCAAACACAGAACATTTATCTCAAAAGATGAAGTTATAATGAAAAACAATTTCAATAAACAAAAAATCTGTACTTTTCTGTGAACTGGAATGTCTGATAGGACCCAGTTCAACAACAGCATCTATATATTACACCTTCTACCATCATGTTAAATAAAGTTATACAAAATAAATCAAAAATACCCTGAAGTAGGACATTTCTGCAAACAATCTGTGATATGTAACATTATTCCTGCATTTATCTGTATAATGAAAAGAAGAATGAAAAATGTTAAACCAAATGCTGCAATTAACATTCAACCAAATTTTGCCCATGCAATTAATCACGGTCTTCACGATTAGCTAATCACATTCTTTCAAAATGCAATTTCCGTTTTAAAAAAAAACAATTCATCATTCAGCCCTAATTCTCACATCTCAAATACAGATACTGAACTAATATACTCTGAAGAGAATCATTCCTCAACAAGGGCCATTTTGGAGCCATGTAATTCATTTCAGTGTCTGTCACTCACCTACAGTGTCACATTCAGACCCATTCAGACTCATCCAGACCCATTCAGACCCATTCTGACCCATCCAGAACCATTCAGACTCTTTCAGACCCATCCAGACCTATTCTGACCCATTCTTGCCCATCCATACCCATTCTGGTCTATGCATTTGTGGAACTCCATTGTTATGAGTGTGATGTTGTACACTTACAATGTGTCTTGCCTTCTACTTTGAGTGTTGTTTAATAACACAGAGAACTCTCCTTTATGCCTGTACTATTACAATGGCACTTCTTAGTGCTATGAAGAACTATATCTTTTCCTAGTAAAACTATGAGTTTATTCTTTTAACTTTTTCCGGAGATTATTCTTTATTTTAAAATCACAACTTTATTCTAGAAATTATTTTCATGTTAAATTACAACTTTGATCTTGAAATACCAGAACATTTTTGTTGTAAAACATTGTAAAACTATGACTTCAAATATTTTGACTTTGTAGAGAAAATGTTTTCCCCCTTGCACGATGGTCCTAATCTGTCATATACTCGCAATATAATGTGAGATTTGTAAAATTGTAAAATCTACAATTCTTCATTCTCTGTGGCTCATGAAGCACTTTTTGGGTATTCTGAAGTTTACAATTGGTAGATACAAGGTTTACACGTTGTGTGTGCGTGTGTGTGTGTGTGTGTGTCTGTCTGTCTGTCTGTCTGTCTGTCTGTGTGTCTCTGTCTGTGTGTGCATGTGGGTGTGTATGTTTGTCAGTCTGTCTATGTTTGTTTGTGTGTGTGTCTGTCTGTCTGTCTATGTGTGTGTGTCTGTCTGTCTGTCTATGTATGTGTGTGTGTGTGTGCGTGTATGTGTGTCTCTGTCTGTCTGTCTGCCTGTGTGTGCGTGTGTCTGTCTGTCTGTCTGTCTGTCTGTCTGTCTGTGTGTGTGCACGGACGCATGCATGCGTCTGTGTGTGCACACAGACAGACACATGCATGCGTGTGTATTCTGACCCTGAACAATGTCCCCCTCACAGCAAGCTCCAGACTACCGGCTGTATAAGAGCGAGCCTGAGCTGACCACGGTGAAGGAGGAAGTAGACGAGGCCAACGGGGAGGACAAGGACAAGACAGACTCCTCTGCTGAGAGTAAGGACACTGCAGCTTCAAAAGGTAGGCTTACTTCTTGCCCCACATCCGTGCCGTGGTAATGTACTTACAGTAAGACCCTACGACATAGCCTGACGTGTTGATCTCAAAATGACCATAACAACTATGATAGGTCCACTTGGCCGTGGCTTGGTAGAATTACAATTCCCCTAGTCTACATCCATTCCTATTCATTCAGCCTTATTTTTGGCCGGATGTCCGTTCCCTTCCTCTGCCTTTGTGTTGGCGTTCTAACTTCCGGTGGATTTCTGAGGACTATGGTTACCTGGTCCTCAGATCTCTGCAGGGTAAATCCAGACAGTTAGCTAGACTACAGGTAAAAGCCAGTAAATTAGAATATTTTGAAAAACTTGATTTATTTCAGTAATTGCATTCAAAAGGTGTAACTTGTACATTATATTTATTCATTGCACACAGACTGATGCATTCAAATGTTTATTTCATTTAATTTTGATGATTTGAAGTGGCAACAAATGAAAATCCAAAATTCCGTGTGTCACAAAATTAGAATATTGTGTAAGGGTTACATTTTGAAGACACCTGGTGCCACAAAGTAATCAGCTGATTAACTCAAAACACCTGCAAAGGGCTTTAAATGGTCTCTCAGTCCAGTTCTGAAGCCTACACAAACATGGGGAAGACTTCAGATTTGACAGCTGTCCAAAAGGCGACCATCGACACATTGCACAAGGAGGGAAAGACACAAAAGGTTATTGCTGAAGAGGCTGGCTGTTCTCAGAGCTCTGTGTCCAAACACATTAATAGAGAGGCAAAGGGAAGGAAAAACTGTGGTCAGAAAAAGTGTACAAGCGATAGGGATCACCGCGCCTAGTCAAGATTGTGAAAAAGGGTGTGGACAGCTGCTGGAGTCAGTGCTTCAAGATCCACCACCAAGAGACGCTTGAAAGACATGGGTTTCAACTGCCGCATACCTCGTGTCAAGCCACTGTTGACCAAGAAACAGCGCGAAAAGCGTCTCACCTGGGCTAAGGAAAAAAGAGCTGGACTGCTGCTGAGTGGTCCAAAGTCATGTTTTCTGACGAAAGCAAATTTTGCATTTCCTTTGGAAATCGAGGTCCCAGAGTCTGGAGGAAGACAGGAGAGGCACAGGATCCACGTTGCCTGAAGTCTAGTGTAAAGTTTCCACCATCAGTGATGGTTTGGGGTGCCATGTCATCTGCTGGTGTCGGTCCACTCTGTTTCCTGAGATCCAGGGTCAACGCAGCCGTCTACCAGCAAGTTTTAGAGCACTTCATGCTTCCTGCTGCTGACCTGCTCTATGGAGATGGAGATTTCAGGTTCCAACAGGACTTGGCGCCTGCACACAGCGCAAAATCTACCCGTGCCTAGTTTACGGACCATGGTATTTCTGTTCTAAATTGGCCAGCCAACTCCCCTGACCTTAGCCCCATAGAAAATCTGTGGGGTATTGTGAAAAGGAAGATGCAGAATGCCAGACCCAAAAACGCAGAAGAGTTGAAGGCCACTATCAGAGCAACCTGGGCTCTCATAACACCTGAGCAGTGCCAGAAACTCATCGACTCCATGCCACGCCGCATTAATGCAGTAATTGAGGCAAAAGGAGCTCCAACCAAGTATTGAGTATTGTACATGCTCATATTTTTCATTTTCATACTTTTCAGTTGGCCAACATTTCTAAAAACTCCCTTTTTTGTATTAGCCTTAAGTAATATTCTAATTTTGTGACACACGGAATTTTGGATTTTCATTTGTTGCCACTTCAAATCATCAAAATTAAATGAAATAAACATTTGAATGCATCAGTCTGTGTGCAATGAATAAATATAATGTACAAGTTACACCTTTTGAATGCAATTACTGAAATAAATCAAGTTTTTCAAAATATTCTAATTTACTGGCTTTTACCTGTATCTGTCCAATCAGAGTTTTCTGAGTTGATAACTAAAACAACCTTTGAACGTAGACATGTTCCACCAAAACAACTTCCTTCCTGAGACTATTTAGCAGAGGCACCGTGGCTCCGTCCAGCATTTAGCACCGCCCATCACAATTGTGATTGGTTTAAAGAAATGCCAATAAACCAGAGCACGTTTTTCTCCAATCCCAGAATGCTGTGGGCACTAGGGAGACCCTCCTTCATGTTCAAAAAACACATTATGTGTCTCATACTGCCCGTTGCTGCAGCTCCTTGGGCTGAAACACTCTGCCTGAGCTCTTGGCCCGTCTTACTGAAAAAAGCCCAGTCTGCTCTGATTGGTCAGCTGGCCCACTCTGTTGTGATTGGTCAACCAAATTGAAAGAAGCCACTGGGCAAGCTGTGGTTGCTCAGGCAGCACCTATGGGCAGCACATATGAAGCACTTGGCTAGCTTAGAAGGAATTTCGAATGTGGGCAAGGTGTGTCAGTGTTGTCTGTGGGAGAGAAAGCTCTATTTGGAGTGAATTGTGTGTGTTTTTTATTTTATTTTTTACATCTTACATACACAGAAAACAACTAAAAGACAGGGGGAAGCATGATAGGTGCTCTTTAAACACATCAAATTAATGGAGCAACTGCTACACATTACAGTGTAAGTGTTTCACTTGCATTTGCTCTTAAAATAGAAATAGGCATATGCAAACTTTGCTCGGACATTTAGAGAAACAACACAATTGGAAATTCCTTCAGCCTCCCTAAAGTCGCTGTGCGGCAGCATTTTGCCTTCCCCGCGAGTGAGTTATGGAAACAAACAAGGAGCGGTAAAGCGGCAGACAAAGGAAATCTGGCTTCTACATTACATCTTCTATTTTTGTTAACATTCCCTGAACATGTTTTGTATCTTTTGTGAAATGGAGCATGGTAAAGTTGGTGCCAAGGCATGAGCAATTAGCCTGACTGCTGTGTTTGTTTGCTGATGTGTAAGTGATGGCGTGTCCTGTCGTCTATCCAACAGTGCCCCCCCACCCAGTGGGCATCATTCCTCCCAGGACCAAATCCCCCATGAGTCCTTGTAGGAGTCCTCCCGAGTCCTCCACTATTGCCTCCTACGTCACCCTGAGGAAGACCAAGAAGCCTGAATCCAGATCAGTGAGTTTTGCCCTTAACATCAACGGAGACCAAACAATTGTTTATTAGTAATATAATTTGTGATTTCTATTTCATTAGTTTATACATGTAGATAGATAGTTAATACTTTGTCACTGGTTAATAATTGATTTGTAAACCATCTGTAAATATTATTTGGAAGGCTGTTATTGAAGTTGCAACTAATGCTGATAATAATTAGTTAATGGTTAAGAAAGCATCAAATAACATTCATTTGGCGTCATGAAATCTTTTTTGGTGATCTATAAAAGAGATTATTATTTGATCATAGCTCTCTAAAAGTGAAATAACTTTGAACTTACTGTGAGTGTAAAGTGCCCATATTATGCTAATTTTCAGGTCCATAATTGTATTTTGAGGTTGTACCAGAATAGGTTTCCATGGTTTCATTTTCAAAAACCACCATATTTTTGTTGTACTGGACATTGCTGCAGATCCTGTGTGTTTAGGTCTCTGTTTTAGCTACAGAGTGAGACATCTGACTTACTATATATATTATCTTTGTTGAAGCACCAGATACACAAAATAACACCCCAAATCCCAGAAAAAGTGATTTTTTCATAATATGGGCACTTTAACTAACTATCAACTTACCAGTTGTTAGTGACGGTTATTATAAAGTGTCACAGAGAAAATAAAAATTAAGTGAATGCCCTATTTCTGTAATTTCACATATTGGGCCTTCTCTCAGGGTTTTTAGTATTTTTAAGTATTTATGTATTCTCGGGTACGATTCTTATTGACTGTGTTGTATCTGAATGTGACTAACCACAACCGAAGTTCCCTCACGGGGAAAAATGAAGTTGTTTTGATTTAGATTTGTTGTCTCCAGCCATAACAGTCAAACAGATATCTGGGACACAGATCTAAAGACCAAGCTGACAGGAATCATTCTCTATGACAGTGGGTCCAAATCCATGTACCCCCTAAACCGGCACGGGTACTTTTTGGTAGAAAAACAGTCTATATAAAAAGAAACAATACAGCGATGTCAGTGATAGATTTACTATCTGGGAAACATTTAAATGACAAATAGGCGACAAAAACTTGGAAAAAGACGGTAGAAAGAAGAAAGTAAGGCAAGAATAGGTAGAAAATAGTTATTAAAAAAGTTGGAAAAAGAGACGAAAAATCCGAAGGAAAAAAAAAGTTGAAAAAAGACCTTCAAAAAAGGTGACAAACTTCCAAAACAGCGACAAAACCTTTGAAAAAAAAACAACAAACGTGGAGAAAGAAAGACAGTAGAAGTAACTACAGCCTTGTAACTGAAAAAAATTTGCTAAATATTTCACATACCCCCTGCAGTCCTGCAAAGAACCCCTAGGGGGTGTTAGATCCCGGTATTCCCCAGTCCAGGGGGGTACTGGACCAGCTCTCCGTTCAAAGGGTCCGATCCTCCTAAGCCTATGGGTATTACCCTATTAGGTGTGACAGAGGACTGTTTAAGCTGGTGTCGAAGAGATTCGCCTAGCTTCTAACTGTCTTCATCCGGGCGTCTACCCTGCTTGCTCTGAAACAGCACCTAACCGAATAGCCCTAGAGCTAGGTACCGCCTCAGCCGCGCCCGTTCACGACAGCTCTCTTCTCATTGATCAGGGCACTTGGTAAGTGGCTAGGATGTGGTTTAGGGGCCAGGGAAATAGGCCCTAAGTGTATGTTAATTTCAGTGGCTAGAGCAACCTAAAAGAACCTTTAAAGATGTTAAAACTCACTACACCCAATTAATTACAACCTTAAAAAGTGAAATAATTCAATGTGGACTTCTCGTACTTTAAATGCAGTAATTATATATTTTATTGCAAAATAGAGCAAGGGCAAGCATACAACTTAATAATTGAGAATAAAATCGATCAATGAATAATTCAAAAACAAGTATCTGATTTGGTAATATTGATTATAACTCGATAAAGTGATTAAAAAGTCAAATCTCCCTTAAAAATGATTAACTTGTCAACCCTATCTGCTAAACCGGTCAAATCCTAATAATTGATAATAATGTCTGAGAGGCAAAACCTGGTTGGCTTAGTTGAGCTTGGATGAATTTGGCAATCTTCTTTTTTGTAGAGGTGGGAGAGGCGCGTGTCACCCTGGCCGGGGGGACCGCGCCCTTTTCTTCTGCCCTTGGCTGTGCAATCCGTTAGAATCCTGAAACCTTGTACAAAGTCTTCAAAGTGTCTTATAAATCCATAGCCATCGAGGCAGTTGAACTGAAGAAAAACAACAGAGTCCAAATCACTCCTTCAGCCGGGTGGGCTAAGTGGCTATCCTCTGTGGCTTCTGTCTCGCATTTCCACTGAAGAAGTTTTCTGAAGTTTTCTTGTTGCTGTTCTGATGTCCAATTCCCAACTCTTTTCTTGGTCGAGGTTGCGTAGTCTGGAGATCTATTGTCCGTCCAACGCCCTCCGAGAACTGCCAAGGAATAAGCCCCTATTCTTGCCTGTTTCTGTCTTTTATACCATTCTGACACCAAAACCTCATTGGTTCTTTTCTAAAACACATTTGGTTACACCCAACTCTGACGTTTACACAAGCATGAACATGTCTTGACTCATTCTTCCTTTTATGGTTAAGCCTTTAGCGCTTAGTCATAGCCCAGCAAGCTGGCCAGGACCGGTGGAGGCTTCCAAACTTCCTTTCATGGTTGAGCCTCAACCGCTTAGTCATAGCTCGGCCAGCTGACCGGGTCCTGTGGAAGTTACTAGGCTTCAAACTTTGTTAACAGAATTTACCCATCGATCTAACATTATTTCTGACACTCCTTATTTTCTGTAAAAGTGATACGTATCAATCATGAAATCACACCTTACTGGTTATACATGATCATTTGTGCAAGGTTATACTTAATCATCAAAAGTGATATATCTCAATCACAAAATCACACACCTTATGTCTAACTGCATAATCATTTATACAAGGTTATACATAAGCTTTTGTGCAATCAACCATTGGTTTATAACATTTGTGCATATAACAATCAACATCAGTTACTCTCTTCAATAGGTCTGGGAATTATTTATTCATATCACATTACTCATAGTGCTATGTGGCTCGGAAAAGTACCTTACAGCCCCGGACAGGCTTATTGTACCATTGGAAAGTCCCAGACCACCCCATGATTCCTCCTCTTCGTGTGGCATGATCTCAACTTACTTGACACCCCCTCCTTGAGATCGAATGCTGCCGCAATCACGCATCCATATGCATGAAGTCGTCGTCGTCGGACTCAGCCTGAAGGGTGAGGATGTCAACGTGCGGGGGCGATAAGACAGGGGGTGAAGGAGTTAGGGTCCACAAATCCATGGTCACATACTCATCAAGGCATGGGGTGCCAAGGGATGACATAGATTCCAATGGCCTCTGTTCCATCGGGGTTTCCACGGACGATGTCTTGGTGACGAGGAGCTCCTCAGACGCCCGGTCCCCGACTGCTGTCCCTCCGTTGCTCTGTGGTGAGTTGGGGGGGTTGGTCGGTGTAACTGGTGTAACTGCCTCAGCCCAGGGGGACTGAAGGAGTGCCGCCTGCGACTCGATGATCTCCTGATGATAGTCCTCATACGTCAAGACCACCCCGTCGGTCTGAGAGCTGGCATCCTGGGTAGCAGTGGGAAATCCGCGAGCCTTGTCCCTTATTGCTGGTAAACGGGGACCGATCAGCACGAACCGCCCATCAGTGAAATGTGCAGTGGACACTCTGGTACCATCTTCGTATTCCCACATTTTCGAGTATACGACAAAATACCAACAATCAGGGTGTGCAGTGTACATCAAGGAAGCCCCTCTATCAACTTTTAGTGATGTCCATGTCGCCACCGCTCCGGCTTCGATGTTGATGACATCGTCGGGCTGGACCATGGGCATGCGTGACAAGGCCTTGAGGCACACCACTCCCCGAGCCGTCTGGATGGGGAAGCTACTCTTGTAGCAGCCGGTACACCACAGCGCCGAAGACACATCCCAGAGGAGCTGAGCTAGTTGTAACGGGGCTCCGCAGTGAATGCATCCAGCGTCATCCTCTTTGATCAGTCTTCCCGCTCGCTGGGTAAGTTCTTTTCGGAACTTGCCATGGTGTATCTTTAGGTGGTCGTTAGTGAGGACTAGGAGCCCATGGCCGTCAATGTCCCAGGGGCTCCCTATCCAGTGGTACACTGCTAGCCCCCCTTGGGCCGTTACCTTGCGCGTCCCGGGGGGAATAGCGGCCAGGGAGGGTAGGTGTTCTAACCTGTTGGTCTCTGGTTGAGGGTGTAGCTCCTCCGTTTTAGGCTTCACCCTGGTCCTCGTGGGTTCATTGTTTCTTTTAACCTTGTCTTTTGGTGTGGTCTCGGTAGCCCTCACTGGTGGCCTCTCCCAGTTGCAGCCTGCTACCTCGGTTGATGGAAGGTTTCGGCCTGACACGCAATCGAGCCCTGCTTGGAGAAGGGCATTCTGTTTTGCTAAGAGGTCCTTCTGGATCTCCGATTTCTCCCTAATTTGTCGGAGAACTGATAGAGGGAACGGCTGCCCCATCTCCAGTGGCGGGAGGCTTCGATACCTGGTCATTGGGGGAGTTTCTGCACCGAGATGGTCTTCTTCATCGCCGTCCTCATTGTTCGGGCCATTCTCAGGTTCGGAGTCACTAGTGGTCGATTCATGAGTGTCTTGCTTACTCCCTGGAATGCTGCCATCCACGTCGTCTCCCTCGGAAAGCTCGCCCGCAACGCTCAGATTTTCCTCATATTGTTGCAGGGCCCTAAGTAGGGCTCCTTTATTACCCAGCTTCGTCAGTAGGTCTTGATGTTCACTGTACCTGCTGGTTGATTTGGCCGTTAGGTCTGCCAGGAGGCTGTCGACGCTCAGCACCTGTGCAGTCATCTTCGTGATTGGATCATACTTTTTGGAGGGGCTCAGCAGGACTGTGATACTTCCTCTATCCCATTCGTCAAGTAGCTTGTTCCACCATTCAAGCCAGGTGTGGACCTCCTCTTTGGTCTTGATTTTAGTGGGGCAATTTAATACCATTACCGCCTGCTGACCCATTCGGGTACTGGCATAGTAAAAACCCGATTTCGTCATTGCCTCAGACACTTCGCGTTCCAGCTGGTCATCCGATTTACCCGGACAATATCGAATTAAATGTTCCCAAACGGCCTGGCACCATGTCAGGATTCCATCTCCATACAGCACGACCCGGTGCGGCATTCCCTTCACCAGCGGTCGCAACGGGGGTACCGGTACTGACTCTTCTTGAAGAATGGATCCCTCCTGGCCCGTTTCCTTGGGGTTTGGTTGTTTGTTCATTTTCATCAGCGCCTCTGACGCTGCCATCTTCTATTTCTTTGTCTTTGTTTTTGTTCTTGCTTCACCTTTGTCCTTTGTCGTCTCGAGTCATCTGCTCCCCAAAGCCTCCCTTAGCGCTTCGGGTCAGGGATGGGCCGCAGACTAGTTGGCTATTCAGCGCCGCTCCTGGATACAGCCTGACTGCTCCTCTCGGTCGCTCTCTCTCCCGCTTCTCCCTCAGGATCCGGCGGGTTGGTGACGTCGGCTCTCTCTGTAGCAGGTCACCGAGCAGCTCCGTCGGGGCTGCTCCTTCGAGGGTTCCGTCGGATGTCCTCTCCGCCGTACACCTCGTTCCAGCGCCGGTGCAGATGTCCTCTCTGTTCCGCGCCTCTTATCCTCGGGTTAATCCACACGAACGGCGGTTGGTCTCTCCGCCGGGGTTCTGTTGTCGACCCAACGAATCCTTCGTCAGGTCCCTGTTCGGGGCCACGTGTTAGATCCCGGTATTCCCCAGTCCAGGGGGGTACTGGACCAGCTCTCCGTTCAAAGGGTCCGATCCTCCTAAGCCTATGGGTATTACCCTATTAGGTGTGACAGAGGACTGTTTAAGCTGGTGTCGAAGAGATTCGCCTAGCTTCTAACTGTCTTCATCCGGGCGTCTACCCTGCTTGCTCTGAAACAGCACCTAACCGAATAGCCCTAGAGCTAGGTACCGCCTCAGCCGCGCCCGTTCACGACAGCTCTCTTCTCATTGATTAGGGCACTTGGTAAGTGGCTAGGATGTGGTTTAGGGGCCAGGGAAATAGGCCCTAAGGGTATGTTAATTTCAGTGGCTAGAGCAACCTAAAAGAACCTTTAAAGATGTTAAAACTCACTACACCCAATTAATTACAACCTTAAAAAGTGAAATAATTCAATGTGGACTTCTCGTACTTTAAATGCAGTAATTATATATTTTATTGCAAAATAGAGCAAGGGCAAGCATACAACTTAATAATTGAGAATACAATCGATCAATGAATAATACAAAAACAAGTATCTGATTTGGTAATATTGATTATAACTCGATAAAGTGATTAAAAAGTCAAATCTCCCTTAAAAATGATTAACTTGTCAACCCTATCTGCTAAACCGGTCAAATCCTAATAATTGATAATAATGTCTCAGAGGCAAAACCTGGTTGGCTTAGTTGAGCTTGGATGAATTTGGCGATCTTCTTTTTTGTAGAGGTGGGAGAGGCGCGTGTCACCCTGGCCGGGGGGACCGCGCCCTTTTCTTCTGCCCTTGGCTGTGCAATCCGTTAGAATCCTGAAACCTTGTACAAAGTCTTCAAAGTGTCTTATAAATCCATAGCCATCGAGGCAGTTGAACTGAAGAAAAACAACAGAGTCCAAATCACTCCTTCAGCCGGGTGGGCTAAGTGGCTATCCTCTGTGGCTTCTGTCTCGCATTTCCACTGAAGAAGTTTTCTGAAGTTTTCTTGTTGCTGTTCTGATGTCCAATTCCCAACTCTTTTCTTGGTCGAGGTTGCGTAGTCTGGAGATCTATTGTCCGTCCAACGCCCTCCGAGAACTGCCGAGGAATAAGCCCCTATTCTTGCCTGTTTCTGTCTTTTATACCATTCTGACACCAAAACCTCATTGGTTCTTTTCTAAAACACATTTGGTTACACCCAACTCTGACGTTTACACAAGCATGAACATGTCTTGACTCATTCTTCCTTTTATGGTTAAGCCTTTAGCGCTTAGTCATAGCCCAGCAAGCTGGCCAGGACCGTGGAGGCTTCCAAACTTCCTTTCATGGTTGAGCCTCAACCGCTTAGTCATAGCTCGGCCAGCTGACCGGGTCCTGTGGAAGTTACTAGGCTTCAAACTTTGTTAACAGAATTTACCCATCGATCTAACATTATTTCTGACACTCCTTATTTTCTGTAAAAGTGATACGTATCAATCATGAAATCACACCTTACTGGTTATACATGATCATTTGTGCAAGGTTATACTTAATCATCAAAAGTGATATATCTCAATCACAAAATCACACACCTTATGTCTAACTGCATAATCATTTATACAAGGTTATACATAAGCTTTTGTGCAATCAACCATTGGTTTATAACATTTGTGCATATAACAATCAACATCAGTTACTCTCTTCAATAGGTCTGGGAATTATTTATTCATATCACATTACTCATAGTGCTATGTGGCTCGGAAAAGTACCTTACAGCCCCGGACAGGCTTATTGTACCATTGGAAAGTCCCAGACCACCCCATGATTCCTCCTCTTCGTGTGGCATGATCTCAACTTACTTGACAGGGGACACGTACCTCCATTTGAGAAACACTGCTGTAGGTCATGCTAATTCAGCGGTTACTTTGTGAGATAGCTTTGGTTTGGACGAGAGTCAACATTTAGGCTTTAATGTAAAAGAGTGTAAGACTGTGTGTTGTCCTGTACAGGACCGTCCCAGGAGTGCCGTGGACCAGACAGGGTCTGGGGAGCGGGAGGTGGGGAGAACGAGGATGAGTGTGGAGGAGCAGCTGGAGAGGATGAGGAGGAACCAGGAGGCCTCGTCGCTTCGAGAGAAGAAGAGAGAAACGCCATCCCGCTCGCCCTCTTTCAGTAAAGACAGCCCTTCCATTATCCAGCAGGTGATGTCACACACACACACACACACACACACACTCTCTCACACATGCACACAGACACACACACACACACACACACACACACTCACTCACACATGCACACACACACACACACACACATTACTCACGCACACATTACTCACACACACATCACACACACACACACATCACATACATCTCACACACATAGACACACATTGCTCACACACACATATCACCCACACACACAGACACACACACTCACACATGCACACACTCACGGTAAACACACACACATACACGTACAGTAAGCTTTAGCTGAACTGCTATTCCATCTGTTCTGGAAATATATACATATCCATAAAATGTGGCTAGATATTTGTAGATTTATCTAATATTATCTGTATTATCTGTTATCATCTGTATTTGAACCTTTTACTGGAAAATACATGTATACTTTGTTTTTTTGCCAGATAACATATATACTGCATTAAAAAGAATATTTTCTTATCAATCTCATCATATTCTTTGCAAAGTTTCACGTTCATAAAAAAAACATTAATGTTTTTAAGAAAGAAATGGTGCGATATATTATGTAAGACAATAACAAAACCAAAAAGCCATTAAAACTGTTAAATTGTGCTCCATATTTACAGTTTTTAACTTAATTATCTTCTTTGCTGACCCGTAGCATGTGTTATATAACATGTTTCTGTTTTGCATATATATATACACTACCGTTCAAAAGTTTGGGGTCACATAGAAATGTCCTTATTTTTGAAGGAAAAGCACTGTACTTTTCAATGAAGATAACTTTAAACTAGTCTTAACTTTGAAGAAATACACTCTATACATTGCTAATGTGGTAAATGACTATTCTAGCTGCAAATGTCTGGTTTTTGGTGCAATATGTACATAGGTGTATAGAGGCCCATTTCCAGCAACTATCACTCCAGTGTTCTAATGGTACAATGTGTTTGCTCATTGGCTCAGAAGGCTAATTGATGATTAGAAAACCCTTGTGCAATCATGTTCACACATCTGAAAACAGTTTAGGTCGTTACAGAAGCTACAAAACTGACCTTCCTTTGAGCAGATTGAGTTTCTGGAGCATCACATTTGTGGGGTCAATTAAACGCTCAAAATGGCCAGAAAAAGAGAACTTTCATCTGAAACTCGACAGTCTATTCTTGTCCTTAGAAATGAAGGCTATTCCATGCGAGACATTGCTAAGAAATTGAAGATTTCCTACAACGGTGTGTACTACTCCCTTCAGAGGACAGCACAAACAGGCTCTAAACCAGTAGAAAAAGAAGTGGGAGGCCGCGTTGCACAACTGAGCAAGAAGATAAGTACATTAGAGTCTCTAGTTTGAGAAACAGACGCCTCACAGGTCCCCAACTGGCATCTTCATTAAATAGTACCCGCAAAACACCAGTGTCAACATGTACAGTGAAGAGGCGGCTGCGGGATTCTGGGCTTTAGGGCAGAGTGGCAAAGAAAAGCCATATCTGAGACTGGCCAATAAAAGAAAAAGATTAAGATGGGCAAAAGAACACAGACATTGGACAGAGGAAGACTGGAAAAAGTGTTGTGGACGGATGAATCCAAGTTTGAGGTGTTTGGATCACAAAGAAGAACGTTTGTGAGACGCAGAACAAATGAAAAGATGCTGGAAGAATGCCTGACGCCATCTGTTAAGCATGGTGGAGGTAATATGATGGTCTGGGGTTGCTTTGGTGCTGGTAAGGTGGGAGATTTGTACAGGGTAAAAGGGATTCTGAATAAGGAAGGCTATCACTCCATTTTGCAACGCCATGCCATACCCAGTGGACAGCGCTTGATTGGAGCCAATTTCATCCTACAACAGGACAATGACCCTAAACACACCTCCAAATTGTGCAAGAACTATTTAGAGCAGAAGCAGGCAGCTGGTATTCTATCGGTAATGGAGTGGACAGCGCAGTCACCAGATCTGAACCCCATTGAGCTGTTGTGGGAGCAGCTTGACCGTATGGTACGCAAGAAGTGCCCATCCAACCAATCCAACTTGTGGGAGCTGCTTCTGGAAGCGTGGGGTGCAATTTCTCCAGATTACCTCAACAAATTAACAGCTAGAATGCCAAAGGTCTGCAATGCTGTAATTGCTGCAAATGGAGGATTCTTTGATGAAAGCAAAGTTTGATGTAAAAAAAATCTTATTTCAAATAGAAATCATTATTTCTAACCTTGTCAATGTCTTGACTCTATTTTCTATTCATTTCACAACGTATGGTGGTGAATAAGTGTGACTTTTCAGGAAAACACAAAATTGTTTGGGTGACCCCAAACTTTTGAACGGTAGTGTGTATATATATATATATATATATATATATATATATATATATATATATATATATATATATATATATATATATATATATATATATATATATATAAAATATGTATGTGTGTGTGTTCTGTGTATATTTGTTCCTACCTTTTCTTTTCAAAAATTTTCAAACCATCAATTAATGTGTGTGTGTGTGTGTGTGTGTGTGTGTGTGTGTGCGCGCGCAGAGTCGGCTCCAGGCGGAGGGGGCGTGTGCAGACCCTGTGGAGCTGGAGGCGGCCCTGCAGCAGCTGAAGGCGGCTCACATGGAGCGGAGCAGGACGGCTGCTAAGGCTCAGCCTGCCCCACAGGTTCATGGGATATTATTTTTTCAGTAGTAGTAGTAGTAGCTGTCCTTGCAACCAGTTTTCATCCTAAACAAATCAAAATTTTATGCAAAATACAAAAACTAAAACATAAAGTGCAAATACATGTTTATCATCTTGTAATGAATTAATTAATTTAATTAAATAAGAACTGCATACATTTAAATGAACTGCAGATGCAGTATTACATTATCAAATACATTATCAAATGCATTTCTATATATAAAATAGAGCTCACCAATTATTTTGATAATCAATAAATCTCTGATTACAGCTTCCGAAATGTGAATATCTTCTAGTTTCTTCTCTCCTCTGTGACAGTAAACTGAATATCTTTGAGTTGTGGACAAAACAAAGACATTTAAAGACGTCATCTTGGGCTTTGGGAAACACTGATCCACATTTTAACCATTTCAGAGAACAAATCTAATCCATTCATAATCATAAGTTGCAACCCTTATATGTCCAAAATTCTAGTTATACAATTTTTCATTGTTGATTTCATTTTTTCGTCAGGATACTCGATGATTAAATAAAGGCTTGGTTATATGACCCATATATGTACTGTAACGCATGACATACCATCACCGATAAACTGCAACGCCTCATGCACATTTGTGATGATGACTGTACAAACAGCTCATGACATTCTATTTCCGTCTCCAGGAGGTGCAGAGGGTGGAGGAGGTGAAAGATGAGGTGCAGCGTGACAGGGACGGTCATGGGGCCCTGCAGAGCGTGAAGGAGGCCAACAGCACAGACAGTGAGGTATTGTATACAAGGCGTGCACTGCAGGGCGGACAATTTCCATATAAACATGCTATGTTGGCCAGGATCCAGTGATAGAATGTAACTTAAGTACATTTACTCATTCTGTTTTTAAAAGATTGTTGGTTTTAAATTCAGCAAGCAGTTTGTTGTGTTTTAGCAGAATACTGAAAGGAGCAGAAAGAACTGAGTACGCTTTATAGGGGACATATTATGCATATTATTCCGTATTTTCTGTCAGATCGACAATTTTAGACTCTCACATGGGAGGAGTCATATGCTGTGGATGCCTGATGTATGCCAGAATGTCATTAGTGGACATTGAGAAAACAGTGATCAGAATGGATTCATAAGATGATATAGCATGGTTTATCTTTCTAATATCTTATGTGTAATTTATGTCCCAAGATGATAATTATCTGTTGTTTTTCATCAAAAGCCGGAATCTCTGCAATGTCAACATGAAATTTCAGTCATGTTGACTAATTCAACCTTTTTAAAACGTAAAGCTAAAACGTTCAGATTTCCAACTGTTCTGAACACTCCGGTTTCAACCGTTTTTTCTACTCTCGGCTGAGTGTTGCGCAACTCTAAGCCGGCCTTCAATGAATGGTCGTCTGCTCCAAGTAGGCATGACTGGAGTGTTTTTATTAAGCTACTATTGTGGTTTTAACATTATCGCATGTACATTGTGCACATTAGCTACATGCTAACGGCAGTAAAATGTCACCTTGGCTGCCAGTGTTGTTAAGTTTTCCCCAATTCCAGGTTGCATTACTCCTAAACATTTTCTGTTAGTAGTATTTGGTTTCAAAGCCTTTATCTGGGATTTGACTGTAGAAATTGCTGCTGTATTATATTAGTGTCAACTGCTAACTAAAGTAGCTGCATTGCTAACGGCAGTAAACAATGTCACCTTGGCTGTCAATGTTGTTAAATCCTCCCCGGGTCACACTACTGCTGAAACATGTCTGACTGGGTAGTTCAGAAGCCTTTATTTTTGATTGTTAACGGTGGAAAGTGCTGCTTTGTTCCACTACAATCTAACGTTAGTATACTGCTAAATATTAGGTAGCTGCATGCTAACGGCAGATAGCTGTAATCTTGGCGGGCCCTCCATTTCTCCCTAATTTCTGGGTCAAATTACTGCTGGGACATGTATGTGTGTGTAGTATATGGTTCAGAAGCCATTATTGGTGATTTTTCATGGTAAAAAGTCCTGCTAATCAGAGCAGACTGGGCTTTTTCAGGCGGGGGGCTAAAAGAGACAGGCGCTCCTACAGAGGGTGAATACAGATGCAGTAGCCATGCATGCATGAAAATAAAGTGTTTTTTGAACATTAAAGCATGTAAACATGACCATGCCCAAACACAACATACAAGTATGAACCTAAAACTGCTATATAATCGTTCCCCTTTAATATCTATTTATCTCAAGTAATATAGTTATTGCAATAGTCAACAGCGTTATCACATTTAGCATATTTTCCTCATATCATGCAGCTCTAATTAGTGCCAACTGCATGGTCAAATCAATCAATGAAAATCCCAGCATAACACTTTACATACTAATAGGAATTGAACAAAAGTCCCAATTTCACATCCTGTCATCCAATGCCTGCAGAAACAAGTCGGTAATATAATGTATTCCATGGCTTAACCACAGTGTGTGTGTTCATGTCACCATCAATCAAATCTGATCAGAACACAACCACACAGATCTGTTAAAGCAGATTAACTGGGGTTTGGAGTGTGGACTTGTAATAAATAGGATTGCAGGGGCTTTAACACAGCTCTGTCAAATACCATTTATGATGAGTGCGCTGTAATGTACATGTAAGTGGTCTGGGATTAAACACGTTAATGGTATCTCGGGCAGTTCCAGGTTACTACTGCTGCCATGTGATTGAAGTGGAATGATGTACCATGTTGTCAATATAACGCTCGTTGTTCTGGCAATAGACAGTGTGAACATTACGCTGTAGTCTTCTTGATTGTCTACTAGAACCTAACACCAAAATAAGGGAGAATATAATAGTCAATGACAGCTTACAACTAGGGCTTGGCAATACGGAGAAAATCAAATATCACGATATTGTTGACCCAATACCTCGATATTAATATTGCTGCGATATTGCTGGGTTTACTATTGGTGCTTTCACAAAATGTTTTCATTATATAATCATCAGAAACTTGGATTTAGTGACTAAGTGGGTAAAGGCAAATAATAGATCAGCTAGAACAGTCTGGAAGTTCAGAAAATGACATCACTTTACTGTAATGCATATTACAATATCCAAAATCTAAGACGATATCCAGCCTCATATCACAAAATTGATATAATATTGATATATTGCCCAGCCCTACATGCAACAGGCTAACTCCATTAACATCCCAAACAAATGCTCAACACGTTGGTCGTTTGAAATACTGTAGATACATAAAGTGTACACAGGCATGCTATCTGTCCCCATGGACATTAGCTAATAGTCAGAGGTGGAATGTAACTAAGTACATTTACTCCAAACGATGAGGCACTTGTACTTTTCGTGCCACTCTCTACTTCTATTCCATTACATCTCAGGGAGAAATGTTGTACTTTTTACTCCACGACATTCATCTGTTACAGCTTTAGTTACTAGTTACTTTAGTTACTCCACTACAATCATCTGACAGCTTTAGTTACTTTAGTTACTCCAATACATTCATCTGACAGCTTTAGTTACTAGTTACTTTAGTTACTTGTTACTTTCGTTACCCCACTACAATCATCTGACAGCTTTAGTTACTAGTTACTTTAGTTACTCCACTACATTCATCTGACAGCTTTAGTTACTAGTTACTTTAGTTACTTCACTACATTCATCTGACAGCTTTAGTTACTATTTACTTTAGTTACTAGTTACTTTAGTTACTCCACTACATTCATTTGACAGCTTTAGTTACTAGCAACATAAACAGGGTCCTTACTTAACATCAAGATGGGTTTTCAACTCAGACATTGTTTTAATTCACCTACCCTGTCTCAACCTGGCCAAAGGGTAGCTTGCTTGCCTGGTTAGCTGCTAGAGCTAGCTAGCTGTTAGCTGCTATTGATAAGTGTGTTCAGCCAGGCTTTGGTGAAAAAGGGGGGTGTCCTCCATGCCTTCACAGCGACAAGTTGTAGTTTATTTTATTAGTACTTTTACTAAAGTAAAGGGTCTTCTTCCACTGCTGCTTATAGTTAACTGGTACAGTGCAGTCTGCAGGGGCAGCAGGTGGAGGAGAACCAAAGGAACTCTAACACACAGCGCCGCTATACACAGCTCTCTCTGATTTGATCCACACAGCACATAATCAGCTATTGTGGGTGAAACATCTGTGCTTGTAATCTGGGAAAATAACAGAAGATGTATGGGAATGTGGAAGGAGCCAGCTTGGATTTAAGGGCTTTACCCTGTGGATGTAACCATGTAACTGATTGATAGCTGGGTCGGGCTGCTCTCCACACCACCCTCAGTCCACAGCACAGACAGAGAAATATGTAGACAAAATGTTGATTTTATTATTACTTGATTACGTATTCACTCACTCAGTCATTCTTTCTTTTATTCATTTATTTATTTTGTCATCCTTCATATTTCCTTATTTGCCAATATCTATGTCCATTTCCCTGTAGTTTTCATTCTTTCTTTTTGTATTATTATAAGTAATATAAGTTCACCAATATCATGACAGCACAAAACTGGAGTCTTGTTGAAGATAAAGGTTTGCATCAGTGGTCTGGCAATGCATGGAACAACACTGACAGCACATGTCTTTACTACTTTTTGAATGTAATTCCCACTTCTCCATTTTCTAATGAAAACACTTTGTGTGTGTGTGTGTGTGTGTGTGTGTGTGTGTGTGTGTGTGTGTGTGTGTGTGTGTGTGTGTGTGTGTGTGTGTGTGTGTGTGTGTGTGTGTGTGTGTGTGTGTGTGTGTGTGTGTGTGTGTGTGTGTGTGTGTGTGTGTGTGTGTGTGTGTGTGTGTGTGTGTGTGTGTGTGTGTGTGTGTGTGTGTGTGTGTGTGTGTGTGTGTGTGTGTGTGTGTGTGTGTGTGTGTGTGTGTGTGTGTGTGTGTGTGTGTTTTAGCAGTGTGAAAGCCAGAGGGTGGTGATTGTGGACCTGGGCGTGGAGCCTCAGCGTGTGGAGATAGTAAACCTTCACTCGTTTGAGGATGACGAAAGCAGAGAGCAAGATCTGACTAGCTCACCAACAAACACCACCACTGACAACAGGTAGTGTGTGTGTGTGTGTGTGTGTGTGTGTGTGTGTGTGTGTGTGTGTGTGTGTGTGTGTGTGATGGCAAAGAAGACATACTTTATTGATCCCCAGGGTGCAAATTAAATTTGACACAGGCCTGAAAAACACACACACACAAACAGGACCCAATACGTGCACTAATGGATAGGTGGCAGAGTGAGGGGGATGCCCACAACAGGCACCCCAAGCAGTTTGGGGTTCGGTGGCTTACTCAAGGGCACCTCAGGAGTGCCTGAAGAAACCCCTCTCCAGCTACCAGTCCACACTCCATACAGGGAATGGAACCAACAACCCTACGGTCCGAGCTACTACAGCCCCAAAACTAAAAAAGAATTGAAAGAAATGAGTGTGGAACAAGGCAAAATGGATCTCAAGGATTACAAAATACTACGAAATATTGGATAGCATATTCTTTTGCTTGTCCTGTCAATAGTAGTCAGTTTTGCGTCAGAGTGACCCATTCTGCTTCGGCTCATTGCAGCTTCCAGACTCCTGAGCCTGAAACGCCGAGCCCGGAGCCGAGAGAGGACGAACCAGACGCAACGCAACAGAGCGCCAGACAGGAGAAGCTTGAGCTAACAGCAGACGACAAGAAACATAACAACAACAACAACAACATGTTGGCTTGTAAGTGACACACCTGTGTCGGTCAAACTTGAGACCACATTTCATGCTGGCCCGAATACTTTCTGTTGCACTCACTCCCCAATTTCAATACAGCATTGAAATGAACTTGCTATTCTGTCACTACGTAAACTCTCACTCATGCATTCACAGACGCTTTGACATTCTAGCATGTTGTATGCCCCGCCAGAATGAATTCCCTTTGGTAACTAGTACACAGTGTAAGTTCTGTGTTTAGGGCTTTTATTGGGAAAGGTAAGGACGGAAAGATGCGCTGGTAAACGCTGTCTTTGTCAAGGTTAAAAGGCGTAATAAAGTTTGAATCTGTACAGTTGGGAGAGCAGCCGCCGTGTTTGGTTGATGTCTTTATCGCAGAGTAATATTTGCATTTCTGTGTGAAAGCACAAATGATAAAAACAGCAGTGTGGGAAAAATATGTGTGTCTGTTTTTGGGGCAAAATACTGAATAAATGAATAGAAAACAAGTTTTTTTTTTATGTTCCACTAAAATAATATATCTGACAGTAAAGAATAAGACTTTGAAAGAATATGGGGAAATATTTATTTACAGATAATAGAATTAGACGGTTAAATGAATACATTTTAAAATGATTTGAGTGTAAGAGTTGTGAGGAGATGATAATCTTAATTAGCTCTGTAGCAACTCATTTGGCAGTGGCTTGAATGTAATGGATGTTCATTAATATCCAAAAGTAATGCACTAAAGCCTTTAAATCAGAACACTGGTTGGACTGGTGGCCAGGTTGGACAGTGGTAGAGCAGGCGCACATGTACTTTGAGGTTTATGCCTCGATGCAGAGATCTAGGGTTCAACTCCAACCTGTGATGTCTTCAGCCTTTCTCACCTAACTGTTGTGTCAAAAATTAAAGGTGGAAAAGCCCAAAAAATAATCTTAAAAAAAAACATTCACAGGTGCGTAGCACAAGGGTCTGGACACTGTACATACCTACCCCCCCCCCGTTTATCTTCATTTTTGTTGGGTGCAAATTGACACTGCATCTCAAAATGTCAACTGCATGTACAAAAACAAAACAAATAAGAAACTTATGTCCTATCTACTGCGTCTGACAGAACAAGTCAGCAAAATTCATAAACTGAACCGACAGCACACTCCAGTGTGTTAACAATGAAACTGCAACTTTTAAATATGCTATCTGGGAAGCCAGACACTCAGTGATTGTTGTTTTAAGCATTAATAATCAAAATATATTTGATTTCAGTTCTGCAAGGTTGAGTTGGAGTTGGAGCATATGCCCCATCAGCCTTTAAAGCTATAGTGCATAGTTTCTGTTTCTCCCATATGAGGAATTCTAAGTAATGACAACAATTCGGTTGGGGCGTCCATACAATACAAGCCTTCCGTGATCGCGCAATAGCCACAATCTTCTAAACATACTGAGAGATCCAGAGAGAGTTGGGTGGAGCTGATAGTCTTAATTAGCTTTGTAGCAACTCATTTGGCAATGTCTTGAATGTAATGTACATTCATTAATATCAAAAAGTTACTACAGCTTTAAAGTTGTGTTTTATTTTGCTGTTCAAATATGTAGTGAGCAGAACAGAACCATTCTAAAAACTAAAAGCAGAACACGACGGGCACCTAAAGGAAAAGATGTGGCTGGTCTATGTGTCAACCATCTGCATTTATGATATGTCAAGCACCCACACATTCTCAAATACTTACAAATACAAATACCATCTGCCAAAACTGCTGAAAAACAGAGCAGATTTAAAATTATTTGCATAGACCAGCAGGACTTTGGACTTCGAAAACTTGATTTGCACTCACTAATGAATACTACATGCTCTCAAAAGTTGACATGCAGACTTTTTACCACTCACTGTTCCACTTGGACTCATTTAAAAGAGAACACGCTGATGGAAAAGGATAAAAAACTAGGTACAATGCAATCTACTCGTACTTTTAATTGAGTTCCTGCATGGTTTCAGCGTGATTTCTCCCCCCCCCCCCCGAATACATAGTGAAAAAGCCCAGTCTCAGGGGGCGTAAACCTCAACAAACACAAAATGCTTGCCGCAAACACAACATATTGTTAGCATTTTTCTGTTTGATAGCAAACAAAATTGAGTACCCTACTGTGGTATCTATAAAGTCAATATTGTATTGTCTTTGCAACAAACAAAACATATTTGCAAATGGATTTGAGCAAAACTGTACAACACACCAACGTTCTACTAACCACTCCATTGTCCCTCTCTTGTCGTCCCTGCAGCGCAGACGTTCACCTTGGTGAGCAGAGACACGTGAGCGTTGCCGGCCTTGACATCCACACTGGCGTCCCATAAAGCCCAAATGTAGCCTGCCTGCACAGAGCATGCTCCACGGCTTCCTGCGTTTACAACAGGACTATTTTGATACTACTGTTACATGCCCACAAGGAGACTGAGACTGAGAGGATGACAGCGCTGCCAACTGACTACAACACACAGACGGGCCGCCATCACTTGCAGAGAGAGAGAGAGGCAGATGTACTGTATCTTTAGCACCTGTTAGATCTGTCCATGTTGATATGTCCCTGAGCAAAACACCAATATATGGAGTCAGATTTATCTCAAAACATTTCTGCATTAAAAATAAGATTGTGAAATGGTCATAAAAAAGTTACAGTTTGAAATTTACTTGCACAACCCCAGAAGAAGGAGTTTTGAGAGTTTTTTTTCTGGTTTCCATGAGTCTCCAACTCAGTCGCGGCCAGGGGAAAGTAACATTTGGATTTTTCTAGGCGGGGCATGACAATCTAATTCTTTTTTTCACACTTTTTAATTCAACAACGGATTTATATTGAATAGTTCAATATCATGTAGGTTTATATGTTAAAAAGACCTTGAAATGATATTTACTGTATATTTTAATGATACTTAAAATTTGATTCAGTCGATATAAATGAATTGTGAGCCAATAGTGAAGCCTATTCATCTGAATGGCAAAGTTGTGTTGTAGTCCACTATTAGACAATTCAGACACAAGCAGTCTAAGGCCTAAATCAGTTATTAGTGCAAAACAAAGTCACAAAAACAGCGACATCGTGACAGCTGCATGATCTGCACCATGGACAGTTCTCTCTTATCTATTATATCAGCAAAACACATGAAAAAGAAGCAATATTTGTAACCACCTAAAAGCTGTAAGACAATTCAGGAAAAACAGCTTACACAAAAATAATAATAAAATGATTAACTTACTACACTTCGGTGGCTCATGCTGGGCCTTATATAACCGCCATTTTCCAGATAAATAGAATCTCCACAGTGAAGTGTCTTTCCACTCTGTGTTGCATTTCTTGGTCAGATGATGAAGGTTAGGGCAACCCAAGATGCTGTGAGGACACTTGGCATTGCCTCAAGAGCCCTGTGGACATAACTGAGCAGTGTTTCCAGTGTCCATCATCTGGAGGTGTGGAACTGTGTATTTGTGAATGTGCTGTCGGGTGCGTGGGTCCAGTCAGTGTAAGCAGGGGTTTCACTTTTACTGAGTCCAGTGGAAGGAGATGCACTCCGGGTCGAGTGAAGCAATGGATTCCGTGAATGCACTGTGTCCGTGTACTTGGCAGCTAATGGATTTTTGCTTTGAAATTAAAAAACAAAATTGAGAAACTAGCTGTATTCCCACTACCATTTAGATGTAGGAGAACAAAGAATGGTTTTCTGTTCTTTGTTTTGATTATGGAAAACAAAAAATAACCTGGTGTCCAAATTTTTTCAAAGGTGCAAGATGTGCAAACTTGCAAGATGTCTTCTTCTTCGTCTTAGGCTTAGGCAGAATAGACTTTGCAACAGCGTATTGCTGCCCCGCGCGCCGACCTTTAAAACGTTTGTGGTCATCAAACATACTCTCCAAAGAGGCGCGCCTTATCTCCAGTTACTGCTGTTGCTCTGTGATCTCCTGGTTTTCTTGTGTTTCTTAGTTTCTGGTAATGGTGCGCTGTTTGTAGCGTCCATCTGCTCCGTGCAGCTAGAAGGCTGTTTGAAGGTCCATTTTCTCACGATTGTAGTGTTCTGTTGGGTGGCTCAAGGATGAACAATATCTTACGCACCACAAGGGTGGGAATTCTAAAGCCCAATAGCCTTCTCACCGGACACGGCGTGAACAACGATCAGGTTAACTTTGCTGAGTATTTTGTCTGTGCTCAGGCCAGCGCAAGTCCGTAATGTATCTGTGTGAGACGTTTTACATCGCCTGCATCTGCTGTGGCGATTGTTAAGAATCTCTCTCTTATAGTGTAGCTTTCATCAACCAAACACAGTACAATAGAAATAATTGCGTGATTTCTGGTTCTGCGGGGGCTCGGCGTAGTCTAAGTGGCCTGACGTTTGAACTTGTGCGTTTGTATGTGCGTTAATCTAAAAGCAGGGCCGGCGTGTGTGGTAAAGTGAGTGAGAGAGTGACGGTTATTAGCTTTGGAGCAAGTACCGACTCAGAGCCATAGTGAGAGAAGCAAAGTGTCTCCACTGTGCTTTCTGACCACTGTGGGACATGTGCAGCAGGAAAAGTTAACCCTCTCCTGGATTTCATTTTGTTGAGGAGGTCCAGGATCAGTATCTCCAGGTACCTTTGTACGTAGCCACGGTGTAGTTTTAACATAAAGCATATGCTTTACTGTAGTTGTGTGCAGAAAACTGAAGAAAGATATTCTTTAGGTCATGGCCTCAGCTGTGTAGGCCGAGTAAAACGCGAGCTGTTACACAGCCAGTCTAGACAGCTGGATTAAATTATAAAGCTGCATATCTTTTCTCACAGACTTGAGACGGATGGACTGAAAACCGTGTGAAAAACCGTAAAGAGACCAAAGTGGTTGTGTGAAGACAAAAAGCGAGCCTTCACACCCCAAGTCCGCTGTCAGAAAGTGGAGTTTCAGGCGATGGTGATTCAGTTTTCTAGAAGAACATTTATGTAGGCGATGTGGTGATTTAGCTATGGGGGTGCACGATCATGGAGAGCTTGTAGCATGTTGACGCACCAACAGTTTTGTTGTCATTACATAGAATTCCTCATGGGGGAGACAGAAACTACGCACTATAAATAATAATAATAATATATGTAAGCATGTTAAAATGTTTTTTGCCATTGATCCACTTGGCTGAAACACAAAAAGGGTCAATCCTGTTCTCTTGTTCTGTTTTCTGTGTCTTTGTTTTGTTTACTGCTGTAGTCACTGGCCACATCATTCAATTGCTATATATATATATATATATATATATATATATATATATATATATATATATATATATATATATATATATATATATATCAAATGAAACCATTTCACAATCTTGACTGGATGTACGACTTGTTTAGGGGCAATATAGCTCCATACATACGTGTTGCCAAATGTATACACACACACACATCAATACACCGAGCTTTTGATACCTTACTAAGTATTAAAGTCATTTTAACGTAATAATTCTTAGAATCTTCTACTGATCTGTGACTACGTTGCTGGAGGGGGGGTGTACAGCTGCATATAGGAGCACTTGAGAAGTCACAGCGCAGACGGGCTAAGCACCAAAACTCACACACATGCAGTGCTTTACTTTAACCCCAAAGTGACCGCCGATGCGCTTAGATTTTAACCGCTCCCATGTTGATTCTTAGTGTTTTTATTTGAAACCAGAGGCTGCGTTATCACTCTATTTTCATTTTGCACCTACAACATATCCTTCATTGAATAAACATATATAAATATATTATATAAAAAAAAAAAGTATATATATGAACATAAAGCAGATTTTTACTTCAACATGGTGCCACTTCATGCTGCTGATTCTTTTGGACAGTATTTTTCAGGGTTGTGATTATTTATGTCTGGATCTCCTGAAGTCTGTTGGCGACACACACAGTATGTGAATGTTTTTTTGGATTTCCAGTCTGCTTTTTCAGTTTGTGTCTCTTTTTGTTTTAGGTTTACATTACTCAGAAGTTATACAGAGGCTGAGGACATGACACAGATTAGACTTTTTGCGTTTGAATCTGTGCTAGGTGGTGATAAATGAAACAATAGCACATGTACGAAGCAATAAGTTGGACTTTGGAGCTCCAGGACATAAAAGACATTTAAAAGAGATGTATAAACTGTAAAAAATAAAAATGAAAATAAAAAAGAAATAAAACAACATAGCATAATTTATGTACACACTGAAAAGAAGAACGGATATTCTAACTATGAGAGGTTATTATTAATATTATTAGGGTCAATATGCAAAAGGTTCAAAACCCATCTGTTTTATATCATGTGAAATAAATGTTGATGTTCTTAAAATATGCTTGTTGCTGTTTTTTCTTGTTTTGTAGTCTGCATGACAAATGATCCGCCAAAGAGGTATTTCTTCTTTTTTAGTTTCATTTGAAGTTTTTTTTCAAGAGATGAAAGTATCCAGGACAACATATCATCATAGATAATACAAAATATTATACTTATTTATTTATTTAGCAAATGAGAAATGGTGATAGGTGTAAACCGAGCCCTGGGTATCTTGCTCTGACTTTTTGAGAAAATAAAAGCTCAGATGGGCCAATCTGGAATCTTGCCCTTTATGAGGTCATAAGGGGCAAGATTACCTCCCTTTCTCTGCTTTGCCCGCCCAGAGAATTTGGCCCACCTATGAGAGAGAGACATCATGGCTTTCAAACGAGCAAAGTGGCAGTTGGTCAAGGCGACACCCCCAGCCTCCACCTAACCCTAACCCTCTCTCCTCCTCAAAAGTTACAGACTCAGAAATGGCACATACTAAGGAAAGCTCATTGTAGGACCGGCTCTAGTGGCTGTAATTCTGCACCAAGGCTGAATTTTGGGAAAGAGACTTCAGATACAGTATTAGGGGACCACTAAGGTCTATATAAAAGAGACTTTGGATACAGTATTAGGGGACAACTAAGGTCTATATAAAAGAGACTTCGAAAACAGTTTTAGGGGACAAGTAAGGTCTATATAAAAGCATCCAAAGAGCACCATGTCATGGGACCTTGGAAAAGTTGAGCTAACCAATATTAGAGTTGTAGGTTTGGAAGACATAAGCCTGCCACTACCTCAATGCTCACCGATGAGAAGTGGGATGTTTACCTCCTAAAGTCGACGATCATCTCCTTCGTCTTGCTGGTGTTAAGCTGAAGCTGGTTGAGGTCACACCAGCTGACAAAGTCCCTGATAACCAACCTGTATTCCAGATTGTTCCCCTCAGAAACACATCCAACAACAGCTGTGTTATTAACTTCTGGATGTGGCAGTGGGTGGTGTTGTGTGTGAAGTCCGAGGTGTAGGGTGAAAAGGAAGGGGGAGAGCACCGTACCCTGAGGGGCACCTGTGTTGCAGTGCACCACGTCAGACACACAGTGATGGAGCATCACATATTGGGGTCTGTTGGTGAGATAGTCTGTTGTCCATGCAGACAGGTGTTGGTCCACTCCAACTCTCTCCATCTTCACTCTGAGCAGCGAAGGCTGGATGGTGTTAAAAGCACTGGAGAAGTCGTAAAACATGATTCTCACAGTGCTCCCGCTGTCCTCCAGGTGTAGCAGCAATCTGTGCAGCAGGTAGATCACTGCATTGTCCACCCCAATCCCAGGCTGGTAAGCAAACTGCGGGGGGCACTAAATGAGACTATAGAGTCCAGAACAGCTGGAACTGTTTCTCAGAATTACATAATACAGAAAGACATCATCCGCGCATAATGAAATAACATGGTTCTTTTCATCTGCTGCAATCCAGGTTAATGTCTCCTCATTAAATTAAGTTTGTCTGCCTTTTCTTTAACTTAATTTTAAAACAAAACATTTTACTTTGGTCACTGTGAGAAATTCACAACTTAACTGTTCAAAGCACTTTTGAATTTTTTTTTTTATATTTAGAATTACAGTGACATAAAACCACAAACAATAAACTGAGACTCAGGAACACGTCCCAGGGCCAAAAAACATATGTATGTTGAAAGAAATAAAAAAAAAAATAGTATTGTATGGCAAAAAAGTGATTAAAAAAAACCTAGTATAGTTTGTCGAAATAGTGATGAAAAAGTCATAGTACAGTATGGGGAAAAAAATTTATAAAAAAGGCATGGTATAATAGGTCAAAAAAAATAATAGTATAGTATGTCGAAGAAGTGAAAAAAACCACATTAGGCCTATAGTATGTTGAAAAAATCCATAGTAGAGTATGTAAAAAAAATTCATAGTAAAGTATGTTGTAAAAAGTGATAAAAAGGCAATGATGATATGGGGGACTGATAAAAAAAGACATGGTATAGTATGTCGAAAAAAGCCACATTAGACCTATAGTATGTCAAAAAAGCCATAGCATAGCATGTAAAGAAAATTCATAGCATGGTATGTCGTAAAAAGTGATAAAAATGCAATAGTAGGCCTATAGTATGTTGAAAAAAAGTGATAAAAAAGCCTTGTTATAGAATGTTGCAAAAAGTGATATAAAAGGTATGGTATAGGATGTCAAAAAAAGTGATGACAAAGGCATGTAACAGTACAATGAAAAAGTGGTAAAAAAAACATAGTATAGTATACGGTGGCCGACACAGGCAAACGCCCTGCAACTTCAGAAAACACATGCAAATAGACAATACACGAGCAAATTAAGAAAACAACTTCATTAATTTGGCAACACATGAGCAGCATTCAGCAAATGTGCTGCAAATACACACAACACAACCAAATACATAAACGCGCTGCAAATAAAAACGATGCAAAAGAAAAACAACTTCATTAATTTGACAACACATGCGCAGCATTCAGCAAACGCATTGCACATACACACACAACACAACCAAATACACAAACGCGCTGCAAATACACACAACACAACAACCACGAAAACAAATGCAAAAAAAACCCGCTGCATCAGATTCCACAGCGGAAGTTCTCCAGGCCTCTAGAGGGAGCGCTAAGTGGAACAGCTGGATCTTTGACGCCACGGGAGAGAGAGAGAGAAAGCGCTTTTTTATTATAGTCTGCTATGGACCTGCAGCCTGGAGACCTCCCGTCTCATGCCTCCCGTCCATAGACTGTATATTAAATTAATATTATTTATATAATATATGAAAAATATATGGTCTGTGCTCCCGCTTCATGTCCTCCCGACTGTTGCCGTCACTGAGCTTTGACTTTTCAAAATAAAAGCTTGCGTCTGTTCCGCTATGTCTTTGTAGGCTACTTTGGTGTTTTGGATGTTTTTGAACTAAACAGTACGACAGTCCTGCTAATGAATACTACTTTTTCATCAGATGTCTTACTTACAACACGATGGAGTTAGCAGTTTTGTGTTTATATGTATGGGCGGGATTTATTCAGTTTGATAAATCCCACAGTCTCTATAAAGCTATCCCAATGACTGGTTTACAGGGAGGGACTAGAAATCCTGTCTGTCGTTTTTTTTTTTTTCAAGAGCAAATTGCTCCAGAATATGACTACAGATTGATTACTTATTTGATTACTTATTTTGTTGGTAACCGTTGTTGTATAATCACAATATGACACTTAAGGAGGCCTACACTACAGTGATGCGCCTTTCGGACGAACGTATTCCCTCTCATGTAAAATGGCTTAAACAAACGTCAACATTAAACACTGATGCAGTTTTAAATGTTTTATTACCACGAGTTTACAGCCACGTCTCTGCTGATTGAGTATCACCAGGGACCTGAGCCGAGACACACCCACCAAACCAGATAAAACATATCTCAAATATAGACCTAATATTTGCAGTAGTTCACTGCTTCACACCATTCTGAGATTGAACCATAGACTGTATATTATTATTATTATTATTATTAATAGTATATTAATATTAATTAATAATATACAATCCCGGCCATAGACCAGGTCCCTGCTCTCTCTCTCTCTCTCTCTCTCTCTCTCTCTCTCTCTCTTCTCTCTCTCTCTCTCATATTATAGAATGTTGCAAAAAGTGATGAAAAAGGCAAAGTATGTCGAAAAAAGTGATGAAAAAGGTATAGTGTAGCATGTTGAAAAAAGTCATAGTATAGTATAATACTAATAAGAAGAAAAAGGGCAAAGTATTGTATGGCAAAAAAGTGATAAAAAAGGCATGTAATAGTATAATGAAAAAAGTGGTAAAAAATACCATGGTATAGTATGTTGGAGAAAGTCATTGTATAGTATGTTGAAAGAAGTGGTAGAAAGGCTGTTATACTTATATAGCTCTTTTCTAGTCTCAACTAGTACTCAAAGTACTTTTACACAGTACAGGAACCATTCACCATTTACACACATTCATACACTGTGGCCATCTGCTCATCAAATAAACACTCACACACATTTACACTCCGATGCACAGCATCGGGGCAACTCGGGATACAGTGTCTTGCCCAAGGGCACTTTGACATGGGACTGCAGCACAACCTTCCGATTGGCAGGCGACCACTCTACCACTGAGCCACAGCCGCCCCTGAGGCCCAGTAACATTAATCAAGGTGGAGATTTTAGATGCAATATTGTTCCAGAACTGACCAACAAGAGAGCACTCCCAGAACATGTGAAGAAATGTACCTTGTGCTTTAATTGGGCAGAAAGTGCCAAAAGGGCTGTTAATTATTTTAATGTGGTGCATTTTTACAGGGGTGAGATATATCCTATGTATGAAATTGTAGTGAATCTGCTGATGATTTGTTTGAGTGGCAAAGAAAAAGCCATATCTGAGACTGGCCAATAAAAGAAAAAGATGAAGATGGGCAAAAGAACACAGACATTGGACAGAGGAAGACTGGAAAAAAGTGTTGTGGACGGATGAATCCAAGTTTGAGGTGTTTGGATCACAAAGAAGAATGTTTGTGAAACGCAGAACAAATGAAAAGATGCTGGAAGAATGCCTGACGCCATCTGTTAAGCATGGTGGAGGTAATATGATGGTCTGGGGTTGCTTTGGTGCTGGTAAGGTGGGAGATTTGTACAGGGTAAAAGGGATTCTGAATAAGGAAGGCTATCACTCCATTTTGCAACGCCATGCCATACCCAGTGGACAGCGCTTGATTGGAGCCAATTTCATCCTACAACAGGACAATGACCCTAAACACACCTCCAAATTGTGCAAGAACTATTTAGAGCAGAAGCAGGCAGCTGGTATTCTATCAGCGCAGTCACCAGATCTGAACCCCACTGAGCTGTTGTGGGAGCAGCTTGACCGTATGGTACGCAAGAAATGCCCATCCAACCAATCCAACTTGTGGGAGCTGCTTCTGGAAGCGTGGGGTGCAATTTCTCCAGATTACCTCAACAAATTAACAGCTAGAATGTCAAAGGTCTGCAATGCTGTAATTGCTGCAAATGGAGGATTCTTTGACAAAAGCAAAGTTTGATGTAAAAAAAATCTTATTTCAAATACAAATCATTATTTCTAACCTTGTCAATGTCTTAACTCTATTTTCTATTCATTTCACAACGTATGGTGGTGAATAAGTGTGACTTTTCAGGAAAACACAAAATTGTTTGGGTGACCCCAAACTTTTGAACGGTAGTGTATTTAAATGTAACTTGAACCCTGTGTTCCCTTTGTCAGATCACTATACCAGTTTGCTGTTGTCTTGCCAGTTTGTGCTGCATGTCGTCCTGTTTGCTCTCCCAGCCCTTGTGATCATGTCTTTGTTCCAGCAATTCCCCGTGAGTTTTCACTTGTGTATTTTTTCCGTGTTGAATTTTCGCCTTCTCCCGTGCCTGTATTTGGATTTATTTTGGACTTCACCTTTTGCTCCTGTGTTCTGATGAACTCTCAGACAAAGCCTTTTTTTAAGTTTCCCACTACTCTGCGTTTGGGTCCTCCATCCTCCCTCATAACAGTCTGCCATCTTTTTCTCCATAGCTCTCCCATTGTAGCGTCTGCCTAAGCTGCATTTAGCAATGACTTTTCTCACTGCAGAGTTTGCTTTAGTTATTCAATATTTCCTTCTCAGACAGTGAATGATTTTGACCATTGTGACCCAATAGTTGGTGAATATCCTTAAGAATAAGCATGGAAAAATACTGCTCTTTGGCAAACATTTGTGGATTTTTTATTCCCAACGGCATTGCTCCCTTGCTTAATCTCCCTCCAACCCTTAGGAGTCCATCCTCCAAGATTGGATTCACTTTGCAGAGCCTTTGGTGTCAGGATGTCAGGGCTCCTTGAAATGTTTATGGGCTTTAACTTTTCCATTTGAGCAGCCTATACATTTCCAGCGGCCTCCAAAACCTTTCTCCCACGACTAAGGTCCAACAGAAATGTTTTCAGCTTGAGAAACCAAGCCACTGCAACTTTGAGCCTCCTCAAGTCCAAAAAGTAACTCACAAAACAATCTGTAGCTTTAAGGGAATAATCAACCACAAAGTTTACCAAGGTCTTTCTTTTGACGTCTGGATCAGCTGAGTCCACTGATATAACCATCATACCTTGCTAGCCAATCTGTCTCCAACTTCCAAAGAAACCTCCAACCAACTTCTGTTCTTTAGGAATTCAGGCACCTTCATTCCTGTTATGGCAGAAATCCTGTTTGCCACAAAGGTTTGGAATTGCTTGTCATTAATATACTGAAGTACTGCCCAAAAAAAAGATTCATCCAACTGAAGTTATGAAGCTCTGTCTTCAGCATCATATCCACTCGCACAGCTAAGACAGAATCTGTCAATTCCAATCGTGGAATAGTTATGGACTTTAACAGCGTTACTCTGGCCTTACCCATCAGGAAAGCCAGATGAACCTTGTTTTCTGCAGTTCTGGAGTCTGAAATGAGATACAGTCCCGTAGCCATCGTTACTGGCATCAGCAAAGTGATATAACTGCCTTTGTATGGGTACTCTAAAGTCCTTCAGCTTTATACATCTGTCCATTTTTAATGAAATCAGTGACTCAATAGCCACCAACCACTGTTTCCACTGAGCCAAGATATCTGGTGGCACAGTATCGTCCCATCCACACCTTCTTCTGCAAAGCTCCTGTTGCATCATCATTGCAGACAAAGTGACTGGTGCCAAAATACCCAAAGGATAATACACAGAGCTTGTGGTGAACAGCATGCCACGTCTGATTAGCGATTGCTAATCAGACTTCCAACTTGAACTTCAAGGAGTCTGATTCAACACACTCCTCAGCCTGCTGGTCTTCTAGAATAGTCTATAAACTGCCCGGCTATTACTGATCCATTTTTCCAGTATGAATCCACCTCTTTTACAGAGAGAATTGAGCTCCTTAACCATCTGAATGGCCTCCATATCTGAGCTCAAGCTCATTAAACAGTCGTCCACATAAAAATTTGGGTAAACAGCTTTTATGGTCTCAGCAGAAAATTCACTTTTGTTATCGTTAGCAGTTTTACAATGTGCATAGCTCGCACAACTAGGCGACAAAACCGCTCCAAACAAATGTATAGTCATCCTGTAGTCCTAGAGATCCTTGCTCATGTCCCCTTCTGGCCACCAGAGAAAACAAAGATTTCTATCTTGTTCCACCATCTTCACTTGATGAAACATAGCCTGTATGTCTCCCATAACTGCTACAGGCTCCTGCCTGAATTGAGTGAGAACTCCTAAGAGTGAGATTCGGTCCTTCCAATAACTGGCTGTTTAATGATGTTCCTTTGTAGGTAGCTCAACAATCAAACACAACTCGCAGAGAGCCCTTTCTGGGGTGGTAGACACTGTGGCGTGGGATGTTCCACACTTACCCACCTCCACACCACAACCACTCCGGAGGTACTTGCGCTGCATAACCTTTGCCAATAACCTTATTGAGATAGCTGGAATATTCTTTGTGCAAAGTTGGACTATTCACAAAGTTCCTCTGTAACCCAAGTATTCTTTATTTAGCTATTACATAGTTATTTGGTAGAAGGCTCTCTGGTTTCTTATGAGGTTACTTCAAACAGTACTTCTCTTCCTGTAATGTTGCAGAAGATTCCATGATTATCATGAATCTGCCGTCTTCCCTAGACATCTCTTTGTCTTCTCATTAAAATCATGATTGTACTGATTGTTCAGCATAAGCTCCAAGTTAGATACCAAAATCCTATTTACCACCACAGAAGGAAGCTCCGTGCCAACACTGTTCTCATAGGGTATGGGCCACTTCCACAGCTGATGACAATTTCCCATGGTTCCAATAACTTGGGAGTATTGGTTCCTATCAACGTTTAAGCTGGGAATATAAACCTTTGACAAATGAGGCCACCTTTTAACATCTGCAGAAGTAGCAATGTTGTCTGTAGTGACTGGCATTTTCTTCTGTTTAAGGACTTCTGGAATAAGATAAAAGTTGTTTTCCTCCAAACAAGACACCGTCAATCCATGTACGAGTATGTTGGAACAAGCTTTTCCTGCCCTATCGTTTTCATGACAAAATTTTCCCCATTTTTCCTGTAATGCTCAATTTTTCCATAAGCTCTACTGAACAGAACCTAGCTGAGCATCCAGGGTCTAAAAATCCATACGTCTGTTTCCACAACTCTAAGTGGCTTAGAAGATTGTTCTGACTCCACATTAGTTTTCCAGATATGGAGCACAGTGGGATGTTGTTAATCACAAACTTTACAGGTCAAGTGTTTACCACAATCCTTATGTGTCCTATACATAAGCATCCAAAACAAATGCCTTTTCCTTTTAGAAAATGGATCTAGTCTCTTCTTACCTATTAAATTGTTGGCATTTCTCTAAAGGATGAGCATGTGTGCAGCAATGACAAGACAAGTTCTCTTTCTTAAGGCATTTTGCTGGAGTTTTGCTCTCATTGTTTTCAATTGGAGTCACTGTAGTAACAAAACCGCTTTCTTTCATTCTGCTTGTTGACTGTGGTATAAACTTGTTGGAAGTACTTAAGCCAACAGCCTTTTGTGGTAGGCTTACACCCTCAGTCCCAGTTTCTCAATGTCAAGGATCCTTCCTTGGTAGGACTAGTCCTTCCAAGGAAGGATCCTTCAGGAGCAGGTCAGAGTCCTCCTTAGCATTAGGAGAACATGTACAATGGAATAGGCTATCAAGTGCACGTCATTGCGGGCTTGCGTCATTTCAAAACACTGGACAAAATGGTTGTGGAACTGTTAACTGAGCTGTTAATTATGCTGTTGGGATGGAGAGGATGAATCAGCAGCTGTTTCTTAATGTCAAGGAAGGCTCCTCCAAAGCCAGGAGGAAGACGCTACGTCATCAACGTCCGCCGATAGACCGTTCCAATGTCGAGGATTCTCCGAATTCCTCTAAGGACTGAGTCCTTCATTTGAGTCCTTCACCTCCTTCGCTTAGGTCCGCTATTATTATTATTATTATTTTTTTTAACAAGACAGCAAAGGCCCGCGCATAGGATTGTGGGTGATTTGGGACCGCGAAGGATACACATATGCATCCTTCTCTGTTTTTGGGAAATTTTCTGAATGAAGGAATCAGTCCTTAGAGGAATTCGGAGAATCCTCAACATTCGGCGGACGTTGATGACGTGGCATTCTCATAATTCTGGCTTTGGAGGATCCTTGACATTGGAAAACACCCAGTATCTCCGAAGATAGGGTCTGACAATGTTCTGACATGTCTTTCATGAAATGCAACCATGTTTGTGAAATAAGCTGTCATTTGAGGCTTCCCAAATGTCATGAGCTTTGGCTCTCCATCATTCCCTGAGCTTGAGTGGCAACTTGGAAATAACAACTTTCATGTTAGTTGGTATATCTAACTCTTGCATGAACTGAAGTTCTTTAATCGCATTACAACATCCACGCAGAAATAATGCATACGCTTGGAGGGCTTTGACATCCTCGGACTTGATTGTTGGCCAAAACAAAGCCTTTTCTATATATGCAGTAGTAATCTTGTACTCATTCTCAAAATGCTCTTTAAGAAGACCCTTTCCCACAATGTAGCAATGTTCAGGAGCCATGTGTTGACAGCTATGAACCTATTCCTTTGGCTGTCCTCTTGTGAATTGTTCCAAATAGTAAAGTCAGCGCCACTAGCTTTATTCTCCTCTCTTTGTTCAAATGCCTTTATGAAAGCACACGTCTCCAAACTCCACCAAGAAAATCGTTTTTGACTTTGAATGTAGAGGCTAAGCCCAAGCTTTAAACCCCTGAGGTGCCTTTCTACGGGTAGAATAATTGATGCACTTTTTGAAAGTCCAAGTCATATTTGCAGTTAACACCATTGGTTATACAGTGGTGTGAAAAATGTTTGCCCCCTTCCTCATTTCCTGTTCCTTTGCATGTTTGTCACACTTAAGTGTTTCGGAACATCAAACCAATTTAAACAATAGTCAAGGACAACACAAGTAAACACAAAATGCAATTTGTAAATGAAGGTGTTTATTATTAAAGGTGAAAAAAAATCCAAACCATCATGGCCCTGTGTGAAAAAGTGATTGCCCCCCTTGTTAAAACATACTATAACTGTGGTTGTCCACACCTGAGTTCAATTTCTCTAGCCACACCCAGGCCTGATTATTGCCACATCTGTTCACAATCAAGGCATCACTTAAATAGGAGCTGCTTGACACAGTAAGGTCCACCAGAAGATCCTTAAAAGCTACACATCATGCCGAGACCCAAAGAAATTCAGGAACAATTGAGAAAGAAAGTAATTGAGATCTATCAGTCTGGAAAGGGTTATAAAGCAATTTCCAAAGCTTTGGGAATCCAGCGAACCACAGTGAGAGCCATTATCCACAAATGGCGAAGACATGGAACAGTGGTGAACCTTCCCAGGAGTGGCCGGCCGCCCAAAATTACCCCAAGAGCGCAGCGACGACTCATCCAAGAGGTCACAAAAGACCCCACAACAACGTCCAAAGAACTGCAGGCCTCACTTGCCTCAGTTAAGGTCAGCGTTCATGCCTCCACCATCAGGAAAAGACTGGGCAAAAATGGCCTGCATGGCAGAGTTCCAAGGAGAAAACCACTGCTGAGCAAAAAGAACATCAAAGCTCGTCTCAATTTCTCCACAACACATCTTGATGATCCCCAAGACTTTTGGGACAACATTCTGTGGACCGATGAGACAAAAGTGGAACTCTTTGGAAGGTGTGTGTCCAAGTATATCTGGCGTAGAAGGAACACTGCATTTCATAAAAAGAACATTATACCAACAGTAAAATATGGTGGTGGTAGTGTGATGGTCTGGGGCTGTTTTGCTGCTTCAGGACCTGGAAGACTTGCCGTGATAAAAGGAACTATGAATTCTGCTGTCTACCAAGAGATCCTGAAGGAGAATGTCCGACCATCTGTTCGTGTACTCAAGCTGAAACGAACTTGGGTTCTGCAGCAGGACAATGATCCTAAACACACCAGCAAGTCCACCACCGAATGGCTGAAGAAAAACAAAATGAAGACTTTGGAGTGGCCTAGCCAAAGTCCTGACCTGAATCCTATTGAGATGTTGTGGTATGACCTTAAAAAGGCCGTTCATGCTCGAAAACCCTCTAATGTAACTGAATTAGGACAATTCTGCAAAGATGAGTGGGCCAAAATTCCTCCAGGACGCTGTAAAAGCCTCATTGCACATTATCGCAAACGCTTGGTTGCAGTTGTTGCTGCTAAGGGTGGCCCAACCAGTTATTAGGTTTAGGGGGCAATCACTTTTTCACACAGGGCCATGATGGTTTGGATTTTTTTTCACCTTTAATAATAAACACCTTCATTTACAAATTGCATTTTGTGTTTACTTGTGTTGTCCTTGACTATTGTTTAAATTGGTTTGATGTTCCAAAACACTTAAGTGTGACAAACATGCAAAGGAACAGGAAATGAGGAAGGGGGCAAACACTTTTTCACACCACTGTATTTATTTCCATGAGATGTAAGTTACTAGTCCAGACAAATTACTGCTTTTATGTATGCTTGTGTGGTGTTGCTGTGTGTGTGTCCCCGCATTACATTATTCAAATGTAATTCACCCTAACAAAAGATGCCTCTCATGTCTCATACCCACCCCACTTACTTAAAATAAAGGCAACAGAACATCTGACTGTAGAATGGTTTGTATGTTGTTATTTTTATGTTTTTGTGTAGACTCTCCCAAATCTTCCGTTTTCATTTTAAAGGTTTCCCAAGAAAAAGATGTGAGGAAGGAGTGGAAAGTGGCAATGCAAGCTCCTAAGGTGTCGCCAGTCACACACATTGTCCGGGATGTTTTTCTGCTTGGGGAACACATTGAGGAGACACAGTTTGGCATCGACAACCATCATTCTGACTTGTCATTGGTTGTGTCTGTGTTTCTCAAGATGAGGCTGCACCACATTGCCAAACTCACCTCTCTTGAACTGCAGAAAGGGGGTCATGAGAAAGAAGCTCTGCAAAACAGTCCTCTCTCTCTCTCTCTCTCTCTCTGTGTAATGTCAAGGGCTGTGAGAAGATGGATGCAGAAGAACGTGGTACTACTGTGTGTGAGAGACAAATATAAAAAGTAGACTCTAATATATTATATATGTATATACTGTATATATATTATTAAAATATCTGACTTTACTGCCACTATCTGTTTCTGCTTCTCTATCATATTTATACATCACATATCATAGGGTGACCACACTTCCCCGGTTTCAGGGGACAGTCCCCATTTTTGGTTCACAGAAAAAAAACCTACCTCTGTCCCCGTTATGTTTTTGAAGACACATTAGGTTTTTCAATCAGATTGAAAATCAAACTGGAAATGTCCCCGTTTTTCCCCATTTCGGGGATTATGTTGCCAGTTTTGATCTCATACGTCTCGTCACTTTTTATCATATAAGAAGATCATATTACTGTTAAGCCCACAATTAATATTGAAATACACCAAACCACATGTTTACAGACATTTACAGGCCAAAGTAGACTTTGACATAGGCAAGGGATCAAACCACCAACCTTCCAATTGGCAAGCAACTGCGCTACCACTGAGCCAGAGTTGTAGCTGCCCAATTCAATGTGCGACTAGTAGTGGTGTTCTTCTTTGGGCTATCACTGTAGTTTTGGTGGGCTCTTATAATTTCTATCTGAACACCTGCTAGATTCGGGAACCACTTAAGCAAGCACTATGAGAGATACTGGATAGCATTAGCACCTTCTAGCCCTCTTTCAGCCCGACGATGCGGATGTTGCATCTTCGGTTTCTGTCTTCCATATCTGCTAGCTTCACCTCCATCTTCTGAAAAGCGTAGCCATGACTGTCAAGAATACTTGCGTTGCTTTCCATGGTGGTTTTTAGATCATCCACATCAGCTCTGATAGAGCCAAGGCTTGCAGTCAGAGATGCTAGCTGAGCATGGATAGCAGTTAGCTTCTTGTCGTTGTCGATCCCCACCTGTTGAATCTGAGAAAAACGTGGTTCAAGGTAGCTTTTCTGTTTCTCCAGTAATGACTCTGCAAGGGCATCTGTATCGCCAACGCAGCGATACAGATGCCCTTGCAGAGGCATTACTGTTCTTGTTTGCCATTCTGCTTTAAATTACTCTGTAAAGTGATGGAATACCGGAGTTGGAACCATATAACACAACTATTTGGAAATAATGGGCCAGGAGCTATACCTTAAGCCGCCATCTCTGTCCAGCCGATCACGTGACTCCCACAGTACAGCATGTTGAAGAAAGTCATAGTATAGTATGTTGAAAGAAGTGATAAAAAAAAGGCATAGTATAGTATGATGAAAATTGTAATAAAAAGAGCCATAGTATGTAGAAAAAAGTCATAGGATAGTATGTCAATAAAAGTGAGAAAACGCATAGTATGGTATGTCAAAAGAACTGATGAAAAAAGGAATAAAAAGGAATAAAAACCATAATATAGGATGTCGAAATGGTGATCAAAAACTCATAGTATTTTAGTAGTGTTTTAAAAAAAAGCAATAAAGAAATATAATGAGTTTGGATATGTACGGTATTTACATAGTTAAAGGAATGTAATTATTATACAGTATTTACATAATTGACATAATTAAGGAATTGAAATGGTGAAAAGTAATAATAATAATAATAATAATAATTGTAGCAGTTGAGTATTGCTCACATTTCAGTCCAGTGTAAAACAGATAATACAGATAATATTGTCTTCTGAAGATGGCAAGACCCTGTGTGGTAGTTGAAGTCTGTGGTGTAGATGGTGAAGAGGAAGGGAGAGAGAACAGTCCCCTGCGGGGCCCCGGTGTTGCTGACCACTCTGTCTGACACACAGTGTTGCAGGCGCACATACTGTGGTCTGCCAGTCAGGTAGTCAACAATCCAGGACACGAGGCCCCCCCTCGTGTCCTGGATCCACCTGCGTCGCTGTCAGCTTCCCACCCAGCAGGGCCGGCCGGATGGTGTTGAAAGCATTGGAGAAGTCAAAAAACATGACCCTCACCGTGCTCGCCGGTTTGTCCAGGTGGGCATAGATGCGGTTGAGCAGGAAGATGATGCCGTCCTCAACTCCCAGTTGGGGCTGGTAGGCGAACTGGAGGGGGTCCAGGAGAGGTCTCACCATGGGCCGCAGCTGTTCCAGAACCAGTCTCTCCAGGGTTTTCATGATGTGGGAGGTCAGTGCCACGGGTCTGTAGTCCTTGGCGTCACTGGGACGTGGTGTCTTTGACACAGGAACGAGGCAAGATGTCTTCCACATCACAGGGACCCTTTGGAGACTAAGGCTCAGGTTGAAGACATGGTGAAGGACCCCACATAGCTGAGAGGCACAGGCTTTGAGCACCCCAGGACGGATACCATCAGGGCCTGCAGCCTTATTATGTAAGGCTTATAGTATGTAAAGAAAATTAATAGTATGGTATGTCGTAAAAGTGATAAAATGCAATAGCAGGCCTATTGTATGTCTAAAAAAAACATAGTATAGTATATAAAAAAGATATAGTATGTCAAAAAAGTCATAGCATAGTATGTTGAAAAAAGTGATAAAACAAGACATAGTATAGTATGTAGAAAAAAGTCATAAAAAACATAGTATAGTTTGTCGTAATGGTGATGAAAAAGTCATAGTATAGTATATATATAAAAAGGCATGGTATAGTATGTCGAAAAAAGTGAAAAAAGCCGCATTATGGCCTATAGTATTTTTAAAAAAAGCCATAGTACAGTAGGAAAAAAAAATTATTATTGTATGTCAAAAAAGTGATAAAAAAAGCTATATTATAGAATGTCAAAAACATGAAAAAGCATAGCATAGAATGGTGAAAAAAGTCAAACTATGGTTTGTTGAAAAAAGTGACCATGGTGTGAGATTGATGTTGGTGTGTTGAGGGATTTTTTTTTTTTTTTGTGAAATTCATATTGTCACAGGATTTAGTTATGAGTCATGCAAAAATATGTCAAACTGCAAGTACTTATTTAGTGCACTGCACTGATCAATGAGAAAAACAAAATACAAAAACAGGATGATTATAATAAAGATTTTGTAAAATGGTTTAAAGTAACTCAACATGAAACGATTATTTTATCAAAATTGTTAATTTCCTGTTCATGACTTTATCAATTATTTGACAAATTGTTTAACTTCTAGTTGAAATCTCTGGAAAAACCTAGTAAATGGAGCTTGAGTTGGGATTTTCTTTTTTTACAAAAAGTCCTTGCTTCATTTTTAAGCCAGTGCATGCAAAAGGCGCTGTGTATGAAATTATGAGTATACCAATATCCATCTCCATGACAACTGAGCAAATGCCCTGCTGCTGATGAAGTCTAATTGACATGGATGAAAGCACTGGGAAAAAATAGTGAGTGGAGCTCGAAATGTTTCTTTTCAAAAATAAATAATTCTTCTTCTATCTTACTGTATTTAGTTACTCAATATCCAGTGGGCTATGAGATGTGGACCAATATGTAGCCTTATATACCGGGAATTGGTTATTTTAAGAGTAGGCTACTTTTTCCTCGGTCTCAGCACAGGCAGGACAGAAGCAGGCCGTAACTTCAATGCAACAAGTCGGCGACTAAGATCCGCACGAGTATCCACAGACAGTGGAGTTAGCTGTGGTTTAAGACAACAACGGCTGTGATAAAGTAACGAAGGCAGTGGTGGTGCTTGCAGGAATATGCACCTTGCTGAGATAAGAACGTGCCTTTTCAGCACTTTTAGAGTTGGATCATTTTTCTGTTTGTCGGAACACGTGGAGCTGAGAGGCCACAATGACAAAGATCGTCTATGTTAACGAAGATGAATCTGTTGTTGTTTAAAAAAAAAAAGAAAAAAAAAGTTCCGTCTGCTCCTCTGCGCGGTGCTGTATTTGACCCACCTTATAAAAATAAATACATCATTTTTTTTCCCTCATATTTGTTTATTTATCAGATTAGACATTCCATCATGGTCAAAAGCTCTGAATATGAAAGCAAAACCAACTTTGGGATTCACTACATGAGTTAAGCGTATCTCATTCCAAGGAATGCTTATTAGCCTTGCTAAATCAGTATTGCTTTTAACTTTATCTCAATTAACTCAATTAAAGAAATATTAATTTGGAAATATTTTTTTTATTGTGTACATATGTAGCCTACTGCAACAGGCCTTTTCTGTTGGTCAGTGCCAAAAAAGCCATAAATTAACTGCTATAGGCCTCTGAAAAAAGCAGAATGAATACGTTTAAGCACTGCTGGTTGGAGAGGCAATTTATTCAACGTTATTCATAAAGTTATTGCTGTGTATAAGTCGTCTGTTTAAGTACTGAGAGAGACATCTTTCTCAATAGACAAGCTTTGGCCATGCGGGGCCCCGACGTCATGCAAACCCCCCGCTGTGTTTTACGCTTGAAGCGGAGAGTGTGAGTGGAGGAAGAAGGGCAGCCTGAGGGCAACTTTTCGAGTGGAACATCACAATAATAGCTCTTCGTGCTGTTCGAAAATGGCTCAAATAACGAGTGAAGGGGCCGAACAAGATTCTCAGCCGACGTCGGATCAAAACGGAACCGGGGAAACAGCAGAAACCGGCAAGGAGGGACAGGCCGTGCCGGACCTCAAACAGGAACCGGGCGACAACAACGAGAACAGAGCAGGAATGGACGTGAACAGTGGTCGTAGTGCGGCGTTGGAGGACGGGGACAACCTGTCTCTTGTTCCCGACGCCGACAAAGAAACAGTGTTACCGACCGAAAAGACCAACAACGACGAAGGGGAACCCAGCAGTAAACTCTCTGAACCGGTGAAAAGTCCCGCACAGGGCAGTTTGGCGAGTGGCACTGATTCCGCACAAGAGGGCTCCCGGGTGCTGAAACAAGAACAAAGAGAGGGGGAGAACGTGTCCTCCTCACCGCCTACCGACCGCACAAAGACCGCGGAGAAAGCCGAGCACGGCACCAAGAGACCGGCCAGCGTGGAACTGACCTCGTCGAATGGAGAGCCGCTCAGTCGGATGGATTCAGAAGACAGGTCGGTTGAAGTAGCTAGTATCGTTAACGTTAAGCATTATGAAGAGGCCTACGTTGATTTGTAGAACAACCTAGATGTGATGTGAGCTCACAACACGATGCTAAGTTCTCCGTGTTTAACTGTTAGCTAATAACGATTTTGTTTATAGGATACATTATTTAGCTTCCGTCGGGGAACCCCGGCAAACCAGTTTTGGTTCGGTAAACGTTGGCTGAAGGGTTCAAAAAGGTTCGCTGCGTGTTTTATCAAACGTACCCCTACGGTTATTCATAAAAGTTTTTTAAAACGGACATAGAACATCCGTTTTTGGCGAAAACGTTTCGGCAATGTTCCGCGAATTGCAGGACTGTAGGTACTGGGAACGTTATCGTAATCTAACAAGAACGTTCTCGGAGGGTTTCGATTTACCAACAGTCACTCTGAACTCTTCTGTTAAAGGTCATTTTATAACAGCATTATGGCAGAATGCATTTCGGACTATGGGGCAAATCTCTTCATCAGCTCACAGCTATCCATTCAGTCCTCATCTTCATTCACCCGCTGTGTGTCGCGGGGGCAACAGCGTCATCTGACCACGATAGGCGTCCCTTTCTCCGCAACTTCTTCCAGCTCCCACCGGGTGGTCGGCGGGAGCAACTTCTGGGAGATGCACCTCTCCAGTGTTCCTCGTTCATGCTCCAAATGATATCCTTACAATTACTTAACACTTCTACTTAATCGTTAAACAGCAGTATTATTAAGTATAACTTAATGTGTAAGAAAATTAACGATAAGTAATAAAAATAATTAGTAATGGTGTTCTGGATTTATTGAAATGATGGTAATATAATTTTATTGGGTAAAGTAGCATCATAGTCATATCTAATTGAATAACTTTCACAAAACATTGCTGAAAACACCATTTCGGGGGTCAACTGTCACCATGGTTCATTGCATCAAAACCCCCAAAGAAAGTCTAAATTAATTCATCCTTAAAACCAATTCCCAATAAACACAGTTGCCTAGGAGTGTCCACTGCATTTCTAAGATAACTGAGCACTTGAAATTAGGTTTGCTAAAAGCTACCGTGACACTCATCTTGGTCAAAATTAGTGATTAAACTGAATTTTATTCCAAAAATATAAACTGCCAGCTTTGCGTTGTCTTGTTTTTCCATTTGAGTTAAAACAGGATGTGTAAGTGTACAGCTAATTTTCATCTTTATGTCCTAAAATCAACTATTTTCTTATGGCTGATGCATTTTATCAGTTACCATTACAAATAGAATAGACTTTGTCATTGCACAAGCTTGTGTACACAACACAATTTGCTGGGCCATACCTGAATAAAAAATTACTAAAAGTCATAAATACACAAATAAAAACATAACATACACTCGTGCACAGTCATAATTGTCTATAAAGTAGGTTATGGTAAATGAAAATGTAATATCTCACACACACAGTGACAATTTACAGGTTATCAAGTCTAAGGATGTAAATTCAGGGTTGCCAACCAATTCACAGTTAAGCCTTTCTGGCATCATCAGCGCTTTGGATTCACCAGAAATGCTGGGGTTATGATGTACAGTAGATATCAGTTAAAGACACATCATACTAAACAAGTTGTTGACAGACTCACAAAGTGGTAGAGTATGGATCTCACAGTGACAAATCTGCTACATGAAAATGCGTTCCCCCCCCATCCAGAGTCATGTATCATTTTTCCATCTCTCTCTGGTTCCTCCTCAAGAGCCGAAGTAGTACAGAGTTGTCCAAAGGTGCTGCTCACAGTTCCCCCACAGCCACATTGTGATTACCAGCAGTTTCTCTACAAATAATTCACTTCCAAGTTGAGTTTTGTTTGTAAAGTCATGGTCTTACCTGCAACAATGTTACTACTTAGTTTGAAGCTGCTTGTCAGATGGTGGAATAACATTGGATATCCCTCCCCCCACATCTTTCCAACGTTGGATTATGGGGACTATGATGACCATGAAGATTCTTTATTTGGCCCTTTCTTGGATAGTTGAAAGTAAAGAGGCAGAAGGGAAACAAGAGTGTGGCGTGTGACATGCAACAAAGGTCCCCAGCTGGAGTCAAACCTGCGACATTGTGGCTATGTGGCATGCTCTGTAACCAGTCGGCTACCAAGTTGCCCAATGTCTGAAGCTTCCTGAATCCAACATTCGCACCTGTTACGCTGTACAGAGCAGAACAAAAAATAATTTAATAAGGTCAATGTTGGCACAGATGTCCAATGAATTGAATCTGTGCGTCCACTAATCGTGCCCTGGATATGAAAGGGACTCTGGGCATTGTTTGTCCCCACATTCCCCTTTATCTCTCCCCCTTATTCTAAAGTGTAAACCTTTTCTTGATTCAGTAGAAAGTGAATTTCCCCTCAAGGATTCTGTGACGGATTGAAACTGTGACTCATTCAGAGGAGTTGTGATACCGCGGGTTAAATCCTGAACCTTCACCAGATATCATCTAACCACGTCATGCCAACAAGGTGGGAAATGACTAAACTAACACTGTTGTGAAACCTGTATGTGCACACCTACATGGCTGCTTATAAGGTGCAGTATGAGTAACTGTATGGTGTTTTGCATGGCTGCTTTGGATCACCGGAAGCTCCACAGTCCCGTTTTTCACTTTGATTACAGGAAACTGTAGTGTTCTCCAGCTCCCTGTTGATTCAATTCTTTTGCAATGGTCGTCCATTTGTCCATTGAGAAACATGAGTCGGTATTATCTCATTTGAAACATCGGTAGCAGGTGTACCATTGCTGCGAATGTTCTTGAAATGGTAAGATGCTGAATGTCTGGAGGAAATGTTTCGAATCAGCTTTCTCCCCTTGAGTTTTGCAAATACCACAGCATGCCATGCCAAGCCTTATTCAGACAGACGTGCTATCAGCGAGTCATTGTGCCTGAAAACTAGGCTGCCATCCATACACGCATACAGAGAGGAATTTAAGGCTGTGACAGTCTAGTTTTTTCCGTACCACGGTGAAGAAGCAACGTATTATGCAGACTGGCAGTTAATGAACAGCTGCAAAAAGTTGTCAACTGTAACGTTACCTAAGCAAATACAGCGTAGTTCCTTTTTAACAACAGTTTGAGTTGTTTTTGAGAGTTTCTCAAAAGCATTATATGTCTTACATTCCAGGATATAATGTGTGTAATGATGTTTCTCTCCCAGAAAGCCTTTGGATCAGAATGAAAGCTTTACAGATATCACACATACATAGCCAATGAACAATTAAAGATACATAATAGGGCCGGGGCGATCTGGATAAAAAATCCTATCTTTGTGTTTTTCAGCTGAATGGCAATACACAATATATATATATCTCTGTATTTTATTTTTTTTTTTTTTTTACAAAGTGGGCTTAAAGTTCAGTTGTAAGTAAGATGTATCAAGCACCTTATTGAAACAGACTGTCATCAGAATGAAATGCAAAGACGGGGGCTCCTTCCCTGTATGAAAATATACAGCTGCCTGCAACCGGGACCGGTGGTTATATATACAGTATATATCTCAACTCAGTATTGTTATCGCAATATATCGAAAGTGTCACAATAACGATGCCGTTTTTTGTTTATTTTGTAGAGCGCTGGCTTAGTTGTGTTTGACTTAGAGCCCCCTTGAAACACTATAATGATCATGTTTCATTGGCCAGTTTCCGTGCCACTTGCACATGTCAGAGCACGGGTCCACTATGTGACAAACCCTATGGAGTGTACCACGTGTGTGCATATTTCTACAACATGACGGTGTAAGTGAAGAAATAGAGCCAACAAAACGGAACGAATCAGAAGAGAAAGAAAAGTTGTCCTGAAATTGCTTTTTAGTCTGTGGGAAACACTGTTGTCCTATAAATATTTATACATTCATGTGACATCCCTGCAGATATACAATCATTATTACACAAGAAAACCAGGCGATCGCCTTTTGAAAAGAATAGCTTTACTAATTAGATATGGGGGGGGGAAATGGCCTACACCCCAGAGGGTTAACACACTGTATTGTGAGGATTTGATTTGTAGGTACCTGCTATTTCCTTAAAAACAATTTTCATTGTTTTGTGTATTCAAATTCACATCGCACATTGCTTTCCCCCTCAACTTTGCTCAGAATGAGAAACCAATCTCCAATCAAGCATATCTCAACTTTTTCATAATCATTCAACCAAGTAGAAATGGAAGTCTCGCTCGTCAGCCAATGATGTAAAGCGCTATAACCTTCATATTCAGACTAACCATGCAGTATTTCTTTTGAGCACACGTCAGTATGCTCAGAGAGAAGGAATTCATTCCACCGGTTTTTCTCTGCTCACCTGCAATTCAAGAACTTTGTTTAATCACAAAGTTACTTCAGGAACCTTTTGTTTACCAAAGGTTACATTTTATGCGGTTAAAAGACTGTTTTTTGTTACTACAGAGAGAGAAATCAGTCCTACAGCAGCATCAGGTGCACAGGAGCAGGCACGTGCACACATAGACATCAAAAGGAGCTTCAGCTCCTCTCTCTTTCTCAAGAGAAAGTGCCCTTTTTGATGAATGCATGTTTTTTTTTTCTCTTTAATGATTAATTGATTAATATTTCTTGAATTAAAAAATCTAAATTTTAGATTGGGAGATTAGACTTTCTTGATCCCTGTCTCTCTCCCTCCGATGTGTCTCCTCGTGCCACACACACACACACACACACACACAGACCAACCGAGAGGCAGACAGAAAGTCCCTTCCAGGTCCTACTCCAGAAACAAAAGACTGAGCAGCCAGTGCCGCTAGTCTGCAGCTAATTAGCTAAAAGACTTGTGTCTTGCTAACATGCATGAGCTTATGTAATAAGTTAGCTACGGTTTAGCAGAGGCATCATGGCCCTACAGGCTAATGTACTGTACTTACTGGAGACACTCAGGTGAACAGCTACAGTAGACTCTGTGTATAATAACGTCATCTAGCATTCATCTGACAAGGCAGATGAAAAGGATAAACAAAATTACAAACATGTTACCACAGAACCTTTCCCGGTTAATGAGTTAAGTCTTTTCCCCATGGCATGAAAATGTCACTTGGTGGTGATAGGTGTAAACCAAGCCCTGGGTATCCTGCTCTGCCTTTGAGAAATTGAAAGCCCAGATGGGCCGATCTGGAATCTTGCTCCTTATGAGACCCCAGCAAAACACATGAAGGCTGTTGATCTACTTTATCACATTACATGTGACTACCTCATGTTTCAAACATGACTCGGCCTCTGGCATGGAAGATCACTGAGAAGGTGACTCAGCATGTTTAAGGCTTAAGCATGGGATGACTACACAATAAAAACCTTTTTGTTGCAATTGAGTTACCATAGTTGCATCGAGATGCATCGGTTCAGAATCGAATCGTTGGCCTCAATTGAATCAAATCCAATCGTGAGGTGCTCAGAGATTCCCACCCTTAATATTTAACGTTGTTATAAATAAATATCGGGCCGATATTATCAGTTGATATCAGGCATTCCTCGGTATCCCCTGTAATGGCCGATTAATATACATTAATCAGAATCATAATGACAGATGACATATGAATATTTCAAAAATAAAATAAAAACAGACGGTCAACCATGTTCTGAGTGTTGGTGTTGCATACTCTGTCCACCAGAGGACGATCTACAACGTCCCTGTTATTGAAGGTGTTGCATAGTCTGTCCACCAGAGGACGCTCTACAACGTCCCTGTTAGTGATGGCGTTGCATAGTCTGTCCACCAGAGGACGCTTTACAACGTCCCTGTTAGTGATGCCGTTGCGTAGTCTGTCCACCAGAGGACGCTCTACAATGTCCCTGTTATTGAAGGTGTTGCATAGTCTGTCCACCAGAGGACGCTCTACAACGTCCCTGTTAGTGATGGCGTTGCATAGTCTGTCCACCAGAGGACGCTCTACAATGTCCCTGTTATTGAAGGTGTTGCATAGTCTGCCCACCAGAGGACGCTCTACAACGTCCCTGTTAGTGATGGTGTTGCATAGTCTGTCCACCAGAGGACGCTCTACAATGTCCCTGTTAATGAAGGTGTTGCATAGTCTGTCCACCAGAGGACGCTCTACAATGTCCCTGTTATTGAAGGTGTTGCATAGTCTGCCCACCAGAGGACGCTCTACAACGTCCCTGTTAGTGTTGGCGTTGCATAGTCTGTCCACCAGAGGATGCTCTACAATGTCCCTGTTAATGAAGGTGTTGCATAGTCTGTCCACCAGAGGACGCTCTACAACGTCCCTGTTGGCAACACAGATTTTTTTTTTGTGTTTTTGTTCAAAGGATTTTAAGTTTCATATCTTATGTTTGTATTTTTATATATTTCTTTTACCAGAACTTTATTATATTTTTATGTTCTGTTGTGACAAAACAAATTATCATTATTTTAGTGAGAACTCACACATATCTACAAATGACTAATGTTAGGGAAATCTGTTTGTTTTGTTACCCGTTCCTATGTGTGTGTGTGTGTATATATATATATATGTGTATGTGTATATATGTATGTATGTATGTATGTATGTATATGTGTGTGTGTATATATATATATATATATATATATATATATATATATATATATATATATATATATATATATATATATATATATATTTAATATAAACCAAATATTTGTATCAGTATAGAAAAAAAATCCTTTATCGCCTTTAGCTGTGCTTTAGGTGTCAATACGCTGCCTTTGAAAAGTGTTTTGATAACTGGGAAAGTGGCTCACAGAGACTCAGCAGCTTGGCGGCTCCTTGACTTTTGGTAATCCTGCTGTGGTGACAGCTGTAAGACTTCACTGTAACCTTTGTTCCCACACAGAGCTGTGTGTGTGTGCGTGTGTGTGTGAGAGGTGTCGGCCCTCTTTTAGGATGTGTGAACACAGCTCCTACAGAGAGCCAGTATGGACAGTGATCAGAACAGATGGTCAGCTGGCTCGGCACACACACACACACACACACACACACACACACACACACACACACACACACACACAGAGACAGGCTGCCGCACTATGCAAGCTGTGATCTGCTTACATCGCACACAGTCTGAGCCACAGTGGACCTTTAGATATGTGTATGTTATCATTGCTGACAATTTCCAGATTAATGTTAGTTTCCAGTTTTAGTTTTTTTTAAGTACACTTTAAAAATCAGCTTGCGGCAACATCTAGCTCACCCAGTAGAGTGTGCGCCCTATGTAAGTTGAGTCCTTGGGTAGTGGAATGGGTTTACGTCTGACCCATGGCCCTTTGCTGCATGTCGTCCCCCTCCCCCCTTTCCTGTCTTTAAGCTATTCTCTTGATTAAAGATAATAGCTGAAACAGCTAAACTTCATTGTGAACTGAGTAATTGTAGTCTCTTTCTAATGTATTGTTCTATTGTGTGTGTTCTGCAGTATTGGCAGCACCCTGATGGACATGGAGAGCACGGCGTCCAGCGGTCGCTCCACCCCGGCCATGCTGAACGGTCACAGTGCGGTGGCGGGGAGCGGCTCGGCACCGGCAGGGGGCAAGTCTCTGAGCTACACATGCTGCTGGGATCACTGCCAGCTGCTGTTTCTCAGCAGCCCCGACCTGGCCGAACACATCAGAGCCACACATGTGGACGGACAGAGAGGGGGGGTCAGTATGTGTGTGACGCTGCCATGTACTTATGTACTTAGTTTGATTTAGCTGTCTAAAATGTCACTTCTCTGTCAAAGGAAAGTCTTCCTTCACAATGAAACACCATCAGAGATCTGGAAAATCTCTTCTTTTTCCTTATCCTCTTAGTCAGCAGGCAACAAAACAGTTCATCACGGCCAACGTGCTCAGCAGTAGGACAGTCTGTTCACTGAGTCAATGCTCTGTGGTCACCTACACTGAATTTAAATACAGCCAAATTCATGCGACAAGCAGACAGAGTATATTGGCAACTTTATTCTCCATTACACCTCTGTCATGTAACGGTTTGTTAAAGAGTTCTTCCCCAGGGGAATCGTCCCAGCACGACTAGTCTGAAAGTGTTTTGTATCTTCAAGAGCTTTTTTTTTTGGTAACCTCACCACCACTTCTACTCTGTGTGTGTGTGTGTGTGTGTGTGTGTGTGTGTGTGTGTGACACACAGGTGTTTGTGTGTCTGTGGAAGGGCTGCAAGGTGTACAACACGCCGTCCACCAGTCAGAGCTGGCTGCAGAGACACATGCTGACCCACAGCGGAGACAAGCCCTTCAAGGTGACAACACACACATATATTAATATTATTTTTATAATGATCGATTATTAACTTATCAGAATCAAGCATTGAATGGTTCTAGAGAGAATCGTGATGCATCTAAGAATCAATTATTTTTGAAAGAGGATGGGATAATGGACAACAACTTAGTTTAGACAAGAGGGCAGAAAAACACAAAAAGGGAAAAGAAACATTTTGTGTATATATACACATGATCTAATAAGACAGACGTAAAATAATTATGCAAAACACATGGCTGTTGATCTACTTTATCACATTACACATGACCACCTCATGTTTCGTGTTCTCCACCTTTAAACATGACTCAGCGTCTGACATGGAAGATCACTGAGAGAGAAGGTGACTCAGCATGTTTAAGGCTTAAGCATGGGATGACTACACAATAAAAACCTCAGTAGACAAAACAATTAATTACAACTTGTGTGTGATGAATATGTCAAAATCTATCAAACTAAGATTCATATGTGTGTGTATATATATTTTTAAATCACAAAAAAAAATTTAGATGCAGAATCCAATCGTGAGGTGCCCAGAGATCTCTCATTAGTTACTGACCCTTTAAATCATCTATGTTCCTGCAGTGTGTGGTGGGAGGCTGCAACGCCACGTTTGCCTCTCAGGGGGGGCTGGCCCGTCACGTCCCCACTCACTTCAGCTCCCAGAGTTCATCCAAACTGTCCAGTCAGGGCAAAGTGAAGGAGGAGTCTCCATCCAAGGCTGGCCTCAACAAGAGGAGGAAACTCAAGAACAAACACAGACGCTCCCTCCGTAGGTCACACACACACACACACACACACAGTGCACTACCTTTGTGGGGACCTATCATTTTGACATCATGCATTCCCTTGCCCCTTACCTTAACCATTACCGTTTCCCTAACCATAACTTCTCCCCTTGTACCCGTGCCCCTCGCAGCGCCCATACAGGGCGGTGTGTTTTAACCCCCACCCTAACCATAACTTAATTCTAACCCTAATCCTAAAACCAAGTCTTAACCCTCAAACAGCCCTTTAAAGTTGTGGGCTCCTGCATTTTGGCCCTACAAAGCTGTCGGGACCCTACAAGTACACTGAACTCCTGGTTTTTGGACCCCACGAATATAGTTAAACAAGAATACACATACACACACAAACATCCAAATACATTTTTTACATCGATCCATTTTATAGATAAAAGCATATGACGTGGTTTTCCTTCTTGTTTAGCCTTCCGTAACATTTGATAAATAATTTACTAAATAAATGGGAACCGAACACTGAAGTACAAAATGCTTTATTCTTTGGATTGCAGACAGACATTTAATCCAAAGGGTTCTGGATTCAGAATGCAGGACAACAATTTCTCACCCCCCCTCCTCCTGATGGGATGGAGACTCTGATTGGTCAATAATCCGACACGGAGCTCTCTGATTGTATTGTGCTTCGTTCCAATTGTTGCTGAAGAAAACTTTGACTGTTGTTGAAAGTTCTACACTTTGACCTAACTTTATTTGGTATGGAGCTATCTGGTCTCCTGCAGGAACAGTCAGGGCAAGTTGACCTTCGCCCTCTATAAAAGGTTCTTGTATATGAACATACTTTTTTTAAGATCATTTTTCTGGCATTTTCACCTTCATTAAACAGATGCCAGTGTAGAGCAGACTGGAAACGGGGGAGAGAGAGAGAGGGGTAAGACATGCAACAAAGGTCCCATGGCTGGAATTGAACCGGGGTCGTCGTGCTTATGTGGCATGTAACCATTGTAACCCTGATTATAAGAAAATGTTGTCTTTGATTCAAATCAATACAAGTAGGTTATGCAATGATTATGTAAATAACACAATTTCCTTTACACACATATGTAAACACACACTTAAGTGACAAAATGCTCATCGGTCCCTCAATTGCACACAAACACATTTTTATTCATCTTTAGTATTTATTTTTTTTAGTTTGTAGTATTCAAAATATGTTTTTTTGTTTCCAGCGCGACCGCATGACTTCTTTGACGCTCAGACCATGGATGCCATCCGCCATCGAGCCATCTGCCTCAACCTGGCAACACACATCGAGAGCTTGGGCAACGGACACAGTGTGGTCTTCCACAGCACGGTGGGCTCACACACACACACACACCACACACACACATTTGCCATATGTCCATCGCGTTGCAAAACTCAGGTTTTGGAAAACAGCTGTGGAGTAAGGTGGTGATGTGAGACTACTTGAAATCTTATAAAAATACAATTCCAGTGAAATCTGTCTAATGCTATTTATTTTCATGCCTGTGTGGTTTTGCATGTTCAGGTAATAGCCAGGAGGAAAGAGGACTCTGGGAAAGTGAAGGTCTTGTTGCACTGGACACCTGAAGACATGTAAGTCCTGTTTTCTCTCGCTCTCCCTGTTTTCACTTACTCCTCCTGGATGTTTCTGCCTCCCAGTTACCTCTAGAAAGTGGACCAGACTCTCCTCTGGTTTCATGAAGCTGCTGCTTTAAAAGGTTAATGAAGATGAGATGGTGGGATTGGCTTTTATTAGATCCGACCACAACTCAAGATCAACTCTGTATTCAGATTTTGCAAAGGGTTAGGTCAAATGCAATTTTTCACTGTTCACTGAAAAGAAACCCTTGATATGTCACATGTGAGAAGAAATAAAGTGAGTGTGATACTTTGATCCACAGTGCAGATGTAAGCTTACAACCAATAAGTGTGACTGTATTCTTTACTGTGTGTCAGACTGCCAGATGTGTGGGTGAATGAGAGCGACAGACTGCAGCAGAAGACCAAGGTGGTTCATCTGTCCAAGCTGCCTACAGACACAGCTGTACACCTGGACCCCAACATCTACAGGTGTGTGTGTGTGATTGTGTGTGAAAAATAAAACAAAAAATAAAATATTGCATCAGGACTCATTAAAAATGCATGTCTACTTCACTCTGTAGGACTTGCAAAATGAAAGTGCCTTTACTTTGTCTGCATGACCAAAAGTAAATATCAACCTTTTTCCCCCTCAGGATGTTCTTCTAACCACCTCCAGGGGCGCGCCACTATCACTTCCTGCTTATCTAACCTCAAGGAGGAGATTGCCTCCTTTTCTCTTCGTCTCCATCTCTATATTCCTCTTCTCCCCTCCACCCTCTCCCAGAGGATGCTGCACTAAACAGTGACTTATTTTGTCATGGCTGTCTGAGGCCACCAGTGTTTTCAGCATTAGGTGCTGAGTTTACAGAGGGCATGGGGGGGGGGATGTTGCTTGTTTTAGGTAACACGACTAGACTGAAAACTAACAGACAGAAGTGTAACTGTAGACAGACACATGTAGAGAGAAGCTGTCTTTGTAAATACTTGAGATTTGTAATATATTTTTATACTTTGAATTTTTTTTACTGTAGATAGATGTTTTTTCTGCCAAACATTTTTAAATGGACTGATAAATACTGGTCATGTGCATATAGCTGGCATTTCTCTGGTTTGATGTCATTAAACTTTTCCAACCTCTGCTTAGGCTGTTTGTTTCTTACACTACTAGCCTTGCATTGCCAGACCCTCTTCCACAGCGCTGCGGAGAAGGGTCTGGCTATCCCACCCAGCATTCCTGGATCAGCTGTGTGTTGGTTCACAGGGACATCATAAAATTAAGCATGGCCACTGTGTTCTACCATTAGAAATCTATTGTGGGGCACCGGGTAGCTCACCTGGTTGAGCGTGTGCCCCATGTACAAAGGCTCAGTCCCTACTGCAGTGGCTGTGGGTTTGATTCAGACTTGATTCCTTTACTGCATGTCATTCTCCTCACTCTTTCCTTTCCTGTCTTAAGCTGTCCTGTTAAATAAAGGCCTATAATGCCCAAAAATCTTTAAAAATGAAAGAAAAGAAATTACTGTATTGTGGTTATAAGTAACGTGTTCGATTAAAGCATGTGCTACTGAGTAGAACAATGGGATTCAGACAGGTTGTAGTGGGCTTTAAAAAATCTATATACAATAAGGGGTACAATAAAAATAAATTCATAAAGTAGGTCCTGCCTTTGTTTCTCCTGAGGTCAAAAAAAGGATGTGCAAAAAAATGCCATTAATCCTGTATAGGGGTTTATTGTAGAAAACTAAGCATTGCCTAAAATCTTTTACATTTTGTCCATGTGCATCTTTGATATTTTTTTAAGGGCAATCTAGTGTTATATTCCAAAACCTTATTATGCAGTTTTTCGTCATAAACGTTAACCTGAACCTAGTAACATAGACAGTTAAAGAAATAGTTGCCTCACGTATGTTGTGTAAACAGTTTACGTCATATTTAGTGGCCGGAAATCGTTCTGTCCACAGAGAAGAATGGCCGGGCTGCTGAAAAAGGTACGGGTAGAGGTCATGTTTTAGATTTAGTGCTAAAAAGAAAGCTGTAAAGAATGCAGTACAAACTAAGTCAATGTTGTGTTCACTCCATGGCCTGACGGTGTGCTTACGTGGTTGACTTAACGTTACATGGGCAGTTTAAACGAGCCTCTGTCGTAAATTAAAGCTAGCTAGCTAACTTAGGTTAGCCGTGTGTTTAGGAAAGGCTGCTTGGTTTCAAGAGCGCGGCTCTTTACAGGTTGCAGTAAGCCACAGCTATTACAGCTAAAGGTTAGCTATGATAACATTTACTTAGCTAGTAGTATAATACACATACATTAACGTTACTTGGATGGTGAAAGCCGTAAGGTTAGCTAAGCTAGCTAACGTTCCAGTGCCCTGCCACTCTGCTTTATTCAACATAACTTCGAGGTTACCTGATGTTAAGTGTTTGAAAGTACTTAGAAGTTAAATATATATATATATATATCTCAAGAATATTTGAGAATAAAACTCGTTAAACCACCTTCGAGAAGTACCGGGTAGTTAATGTTACCGTTAACCTTAACGCTTCTGCTGTAACAGGGTCAGTACATTTGTAAGTTACCTGGGAAACTTATTTGTCATTAACTGTTAATCATGGGCAAAGTAGGGGAGATGTGCAGTTGGTCAGTGTTACAATCAGTGTTCTAATACAGTACCACCATATAAATACACATAACTGAATCGAATTGTTATGAAGCTGCTGTTGTAGCTATGTCATTGCAGTGCAGAACCAACAGAGGTCTCAAGTACCATTTGCATTGTGGGAAGTAGAGTTGTGTGCTGGCTAGGTCACCCTCCTGAGGAGACATGATGGTCCTGTTAAAATGTTGCTGTGGTGTTATCTGCAATAAAGCCAGCTCAGCTGAAGATGAAGTCTCTACATCTGATAATTGATATCTGAATATATATATATATAACACAAATATCTAAATTTTCATCTTTGAACACAGTGTTTAAATCGTGATCAGGCATACCATTGTGTTAGGCAATGCGGAAGTATTGTTCCGATGTTTGTGTTGTATGTCCTTGTTTTATATTTGGCAACTAGACTGTTAACTTAACAAATTCAATACTTTTTAGGCAACGACCAAATTGCATCTAAAGTAAAGAGCATCAAATGCCTCATCATTCAATACCTAAGGAGTCAGTCATAAGCATGCTATTACAAGCTCTAATAATGGTCTAGGAACCAGTATCAAAGTCGCTTTATTGATGTTGGTACCGGAATTGAACATTTTTTTAACAATACCCAGTCATACGAGCCATATCAACAATGATAATAATAATAATAACAATGTTGACTCAGACATGATGAGTTTCTCTCCTGCTGTTCTCTTTCAGACGACTGGCCTGGTCGGCCTGGCTGTGTCCCACAATCCCCACGAGGTGAGAAGTGAACGCAGCACACAGGCATCCAGTGCTGTGCACACACCATGATCACACAACACTACAAAATAAATCATCACGGTTCATCTGCACACTTCAGCCGTCACTGTTAAACACTAGTGAGGATTCAGTTGCTTCCACCATCTAATGTGCTCTGGTCTTCTCTCAGCGGCTGAGGATTCTGTACTCCAAGATCCTGGCGTCACTGCAGACCATGCCACAGGACGCCGCCTACAGGAAGTACACAGAGCAGCTGGTCAGCGAGAGGTTCAACCACGTCAAAATGGTACGACCAAAGCTAAATTTTAGCCAGTCAAGGGTCTCCAGCTATTCTATTTTGCAGATACGCGGCTGCTGCGTTCACCGATAGTTTCCCCCCCGCATTATTTCCAGACAAACGTCCACAGGCAGCTCAGTGTTGCTTGAGACGCTGCAGGTCACGTGCAGACTACGCACTGCCCCTCCCCCACTAGCACCATGGCAGTCTTAAATTACAAATCAATGCAATGGCTACTCTTCAGGTTTATTTGCTATCTTAAATTATTCTAAATGTGTTGACAAAGGGCATTTAGTGATGATGTGATTATATCTGTCTTATATTATGTCAGCAAGCAACGCATCCTCACGGCTGTGTTGTAGAGGTTGATGAAAGCCTTTCACCCTCGCACAGTTAACCATATGAAGTGCACCCATCCATGTGATGCACATTGCACACATCATTTGGGTGATATGAATGGAAGATGATTGCAGAAATTACACTGAAAAAAATTGGCATCTGCACTAAAAAAAAAAAACATCTAAATCGGTCGATCCCTAGTCCAGAGCAGCACGACCTCCACCCAGCCTAGGCCAGACCCACCCAGCAGCTCCTGTAAGCTACCGCCGTGTCACTTCAGGAGCAGAGCCAACACAGAGAGCCTCCACACGGTCACTAGACACCAGGCTGATAATGTGCATGAGGAAGTCTAGGAATTGTTTCCTGACTCTGATATGTCTTAAATATCATACTCTTAAAAAAGTCTTACATTTGACTCTGGGACACCTGCAGAAACCTGTTTGTCTGGCTCTCCTTACACTACCGGGCTTCGCTGAGCCTAACACCTGTGCAGCCAAGTACGTGCTATCAGTTCTCATCAGTCAGTTAACTCTGGTTTCACTGTAGCAGCAATGATTATGTTCACGAGTCAGGCTCCTACTTAGGACCATGACACGGTGATACCTGCAGGGACATTAGGTTATAGTGGTGGCATAAGATACAGAAATCATCACATACGTTTAATAAAATAACAAGTTAGGCCAAAGCTGTAAAAGGTTTAGCGATTATTGAATGTCTTAATAAATTTGGCACATTCAGCATGTTCAGTGTTATGGTGTTAGCGGTGTTGCTCGTGTGTCTCATGGTGAACAAACTAGAATGAATATGTGATAAAGATAATATCCTGGGGGGAGGAGTATGCTTTATTTTCTAATAAGCAAGGTGATTCTACTGATTTATCAACATGTCTCACTGTTGTAATTTCAGCACATTGATCCCTGTCTGATTCCAGCGATCTGATTGGTCAGAAGTAGGGCTGTTGGCCGGTTTTGATCTGATCCCCTGAATTAAATCTCCAGCATAGATTACCATGGTGATCTACCATCATGCTGGCTACATTGTGTGTGTTCATATGATGAAAGGATGCGTCTCTCTTCACAGGAGCCTGATGTAGAGAAGCTGGAGAAGAAGATCAACTGTGGGCAGATTGAAGAAGTTATTTTCCAGGTAGGTCACTGACGCTGGAGCATCAACACACTTTACAACTGTTGGGCCAATTCTAGTTGTAATTTTGGCAAACACACCAAGTTATGCTCAGTCGGGGTCAGCTATTGTCAACATTTTGAAGATTTAATTGTACAGTAAGTGCTGTTTATTGAATTACTTGACTTTGCATTTGTTTGTTCTGCATCTTGTTTTCACCTTTCATTCTTTTGTTGGAAACACTAATCTGCTCTACAGTATGTAGATGTCATGATAAATCCACCTGCGTGTTTTTACTGATATTGAGATCTACTCCATACTAAATATACATAATAATTGCTAAGATACTGGCTGTACCTAGCTGCAGTTTATGTAGTTATTTATGGAATACCTTAATTCGAGGTACTCAAAGTGTAATTGAGTGTTCTGTGTGTAGGCGGAGTGTGAGCTGGCTCTGTCCAGGAAGATGACTGAGTGGAAACCATGGGAACCCCTGATAGAAGAGCCTCCCCCCAACCAGTGGAAATGGCCCATCTGAAAACACCTGTGTATACCGCTCATGTCACACTGTCTGTGTGAGATCCCTACTGTACAAATAAAAGTCCTGCAAATATTTCCCCATTTATTCTCAAGAAGTCATCGATGAAAAACATAACTTATGTATATACACTGTTACAAGAGTCAGTTATGTGTACAGCAGCATCTGGAGAAAGCTGAGTTCAAATCACTGGACAATAGAAATGTTTTTTTTACGGTTCTTGGAAAATATCCCCATAGTTATCCCTGTGAGGATCACAAAGCCTTCATACTACCTTGATAATTGAGATCAACCTTTACAGATGTTTTTAGAGCAGTATAATTTCAATAATTCTTAAGCTATAGTGTGTTACTTCTGTTATAATGAACATGTTTGCTTTGGTCAGTGGCGATAAATGTCTGTCCTTAAAACAAAAACAACTTATCAAATCTTCGTGTATCCCTCCAGAACAAAGTCCCTGGATTTAGTCGAATAATCACTTTTTAGCTGGAATACTGCTGCTATAGTCATAAATAATAAAGGAGGCATGACGAACGGTGGAGCTGAACCTGATTCCAACATCCTCTGCCTTCACATCCCGTCTAACATGCTACTTGCTGTTCTGTCAGACAGCTCCTCAGCCTCGGACCTCCTGGGAGCTGCTGGTGGCTTTCTGTAACAGCTGGAGCATGATGGGATAGATGGGAGCAAACTCCTTCCCCTGCCGAGCCCTCACCGACTGCTGATAGGCCTCCAGAGCGCCCCTTAAAGGGAGAATAGAGAAAAAGCTTTCATCTAGTAACAACTTAAAGCAGACATGTTTTCAATGCACAGCATGCAGCGCCCTCGTTCTATATAAGCAGCTTCTAGTGAACACTCAGATTAGAACTTTCAGAGGCATATAGTATTTTAATGTAAGGAATTAATAATCAAATTCAAGTATGTGATGCACTATATACAGTGGGCCAGATTTAAAAGCAGTTGCTCAACCTCTACCGTATTTGTGTTCCTGGCAGACAATATCGTTACTACCATTTTAAGTAAAACAAGCAATATCTCAATGAGAACATACTCCATAACATGTTAAAGTTCTGCTATCATACAGAAGTATCATCAGCAATGTACTGAAATTAAAAAAGCAGCAGTACTCATTTGAAAGCAATGGATTTGGATCACTCAATGCTGATGCATTCCATGTAAGCAGCATGTTACCGTTAGAGCTGGTCAAGGTGGAGCTCAGTTTGGCTACTTCAGATAATGTTGGCTAGTTTAGTCTGTGACAATCATGTTTTATAAGATGATTGTATAGTTCATTATGTAAGTAATGGCACTTAGCCACTTCCCATGACTGCAGGTGCTGTTGTGTGTGTATGTGTGTGTGTGTGGACTAGACTTACAAAAGAACACACACACACACACACACACACACACACACACACACCCTTGCTATGCCCTACAGTGCCCTGCTACACCATGAACTACTACAACTACTATTTCAAGTCATAGTTCCATTATCTTTATTGTGACTATTATAGCCTACCAAGAGCCTGGGTCTCTGTCCCAGGTTTCTTCCTAAAAGGGAGTTTCTGGTCTTTATGATCCCAGGCAGGTCAGGTAGACAGAGCGTGTTACCTGTGAAGTGCCAGCACACTGACCTATGAACGTAAAAGCAAATGAAAAAAACGGTTACCTGATGAGAGTGAGCCTGTCTCTCTCAGAGGGATGATCATCCAGCCACTGGGAGTAACGGGCGATGGACCACTCTGCTCTCTGTGGGGGGACAACGCTCCGTTAGGTGGGAAATACTGTTGGGAGGTTAACACTTGGTTTTATGGTACAGGTTAGCGTGTAGGCATTTAGTTGTGATGGTTAAGGTTTAGGATGAGTGTGTGTGTGTGTCTCTGTTTGTCTGTCTGTCTGTGTGTGTATGTCTGTGTCTCTGTCTGTGTGTGTGTGTGTGTGTGTGTCTCTGTCTGTCTGTCTGTCTGTGTGTGTATGTGTGTGTGTGTGTGTGTATATACATGCCTGGTGAGGAGACTTGAGCTCTGGGGGGGCTCTGGTAAAGAAGAAGTGCAGCAGAGTGCTGTAGGGGATCAGGTCCCCCACAGCGGGACTGCTGGCTACCAGCTCGCTGGTCTGAAACAGCAGTGGCCTGGATCACAAAGCACACAATAAAATGCCATGTAATAACCCCCCCCCCCAAACTGCTGTCTGCCATGCTCCACCCAACAAGTGGAACACTTTTCCAAAACATCTTTTTCAGTCCATTTCAGTATGCTGTGGGAACTCAACATCCAGTGACATGACACTTGCTGTCACTTTCATAGTTAATACCTTTTGTTTACATATAGCTTATCACTGTGCTCTGATTCAGTTGCAAGCACGGATCATTTTCAAACCTCTCCTCGATGCTGCTTTTAGCAAACTGACTGCAACCTCGTTAATGCAAAGACTTCCCTACATTTCTACGACTTTGTGCTCCTTGTTGGATTTGATCATGTAGCTTGTGATTGCAATATGCAACTCGCATTCTTACTTTAACACACCAACAAATTCCTACTACCAACTACCTACTGGTACGGGCCTTTATGACCCCTTAGCATTTCAAACAGCAAATGTTAAGGGATAGTTCACCAAAATGACCATCTGGTAGTTCTGGTTCCACCCCAATACAATGGAAGTGACTGCTTAAGCACTGAAAATGAAAAACTCAACAGACACGAAAAATGACTTTGGATAATTCATACACCTCACTGGCAGGTTTAATTGGAACTACTTTCTACGTAAATAGAGTCTTCATAATGTGTATGTAATTGTCTGAGGAAAAAAAAAATCCCATTCACCTCCATTGTATCAGGATGGAGACAGAAATCTCAGCAATATCTGGACATTATATTGGACAAATAACGATATGGTACCAGTCTACAGGTAAGTGACAAGATAGATTTTTTTTTTAGAGAAAGAGAGAGAAGTAAGGTGCTGACCTACATCTCTGCTAAAACATGTGGCTGAAAATGACTTCTCGTCCTCATCATGATAGTGATGAGTGTTGGTCTCCACGATGCACGGGCATACACACCTGAAGGAGCGCAGCATCCTGTAAGGTTTCCCCAAATCAGACACTCTCCTGCACAGAGGAGCCACTGCCAGCTCCATCTGAGACACAGAGAGAGAGAGAGAGAGAGAGATTTTATTGGCATAGCTGAATCATCTGTCCACCACCCTGCCCTAGAATCAGCCTTCTGACGGCGTGTCCCAAAGCTCTCCCTTACCTGGGCAAAGTCAGCCGCCAGCCTCATCTTGCCGCCCTCTCCCAGCGGGCGCAGCAGGCTGGTGTGGCGGACGAACAGCTCGATGGCCCTCCGAGCGATGGACTCTGAGCTCTCGTAGATGAAGTCCACACACGGGAAGTGTCTGAAGTAGTCGGCCATCACTCTGGAGATGAAGCCCTGCAGCTCCTTCATGTAGAGGGAGCACGGAACATCTGGCTTACCAGGGCAGGACAGAGGCCTGCCACACACACACACACACACACACACACACACACACACACACACACACACACACACACACACACACACACATTAAAATAAAATGTAAAACTTGTTGATTTGAGCTCATCCTGTTTTCCTCGACTTAGAATATTTGTTGTTTCTAAAAAACGATTCTTCTCTATGTTGCTGTTTTGGACAACCCAAATGACAGAGAGAAGGGGGGGTGTGGGTAACTAACATCTGTGAAGGCACCATTAATGCAAAGAGGTTCATATAGGTTTTGGAGCAACATATGCTGCTATCCAAGAAATGTCTTTTTCAGGGACGTCCCTGCTAGATTCAGCAAGACAATGCCAAGCCACATTCTGCACGTGTTACAACAGCGTGGCTTCATAGTAAAAGCGTGGGGGTACTAGACTGGCCTGCCTGCAGTCCACAGTTGTCTCCCATTGAATGTAGTATAGCAAGGCATAGCAAATCATTGAATTCTGTTTTCATTTACAACATCCCAACTTTCGAAATTCAATTTTTACTGTTAGATCATCCCTTGACAAGGTCTGTTGTTTTGTGTGAAAAGTAGAGCTAGATGAATATCAGCCAGGCCCATATATTGGTCGATATTAGCTTATTGGAGATATATTGGTATTGGTGTTGATGTTTGAGGTCATTTCCAAACTGTGTCCCATTACAGATTGTCCACCAGAGGGCCGCGACGAGCTGATTTTCCAACTATAAAATGTCCTGCTCAGTTTGTAACTTGGTCACAAGGAAGACATTTTATATATATATCTCTCGATCGGTATTGGAACAAAACTAGGACCAAAAATCTCCTTTTGTGCATTCCTTTTGCTTTTTCACCGCTTCTAAAGACATAAAACCAATCCAACACTTTCTATTCTAGTGGCACCCAGTGCTGTTTATGAAGCAGTACACAAGTTGTAGCAGCCTGAGGTTTGTGTTTGACCAGTCAGCATGCTGCACCCCCATGGTTCCAGGGCCATGGGAAAGTGCTACCCCCAGAGCAGGGACTTTTCTGAGGCCAGGAACTATAGCCGAGGAACTACATTCAGGAGTTCCTTCAGTCCAAACACAGGTGAGTTCCTGACCTCATTTCCAGGTGCCTGGAGAAGTTCCTGCAGTGGAAACAGGACAAATGTTGCTTACCCTGAAAAGTCTTCTTGATGTAGCGTGATGATGATGGCCTCTATGGAGTCGCTCACTGACTGCAGGAGAGGCTGCACGGCACTGCTCATCAGGACCTGCACTGCCTGAGTAAAACACACAAAGTCAGTCCTCTGATGCAACATTCTGTAAAGAACAGATGGTGGACATATAAGCATAGGAAAAGTGAAAAACAGACTCCAAAGTCACATCTCCACCAACAGCAACTCTAATTCAATATGTGATGACCTTTTTCTATAATCTATAATCAAACATTGAGAAAGTGCAGGGAGACCTGCCTCTGGGTGTACAGTGGTTGAGTCATTCACTGCCAGGCAAGCTTTAAGCACCATTAATTAGCAGCAGAGAAATTGCTCCAAACAACACCCCCTCTTTGTTTCTCGCTCATCATCTTCTCCCTCTCCTTCACCACGCCCCTCCCCTCGTCCTCCTCCAAGATAGAGACAGATTTACGGGGGAGGCCTGACACCTCCCACAAAAGGCTACCGGTCTCAGTGTGGCTAACAGTAGAAAGACAGCAGACAGTAGTTTTCTCAGGGGCGGTCCACACGGAAACGCTTTTTGGTGGAAACGCACGTTTTGCATCATTTTGGCCGATCGTCCAAACAGGTCCTGTAAACGCACCGCCTGAAAACGCACTTTTTTGAAGCGTGGTCCTAGGGTGAAAACATTCTAAAACGGCGCTCTTGCGACTTCGTTTGAAGTCGAAGCTGCATACTTGTGTATCGATGATGTCATCGCCACACCCCTCGACCTTTTATCCTGCGACGACGTCTCATAACAACAACACTGGCGAACTACATGCTTGTGTTCCTGCCACCTATAGGCCTGGAATATGTAGTAGCATGTTGAGTCATTTACAAATGGATCCGTCTGGATGCCAATATTCTTGAAACAATGCCAGGGAAGACGGGGGTAAAAGATGTTTTGGTACGTGTGAACGTGGCCTCAGACTCCCAGTGGAAACACGGTGTGTGTGTGCGCGTGTGTGTGTGTGTGTGTGTGTGCTTGTGCATGTGCGTGTGTGTGTGGGGGGGACCGATTCTGTCATAGTGTCACAACTGTGCAAGATGCAGTCATGAAACTTTACATGTGTAGTAAAATAAAGGCAGCATTCGAAGATGGGTTCTGGGCGCCTGAAGTAGGGAAGGCCCTATTTGCCATCCGGCTGGTGTGATCACAAGATGGTTTGGCATAAATCTAAAAAAAACTTCTTGTACACTTCATACAAGGCTCCACTGAGATTTTAATGGACTACGCAAGTCCTAGTTTCTAATGCAGTTATGTAAAAGGATGTGAGCGTCAGGCCTGTGTTAAATTGACAAAAAACTCCATTACAATCATATAATCAAGAAGACTCCATTCCCTGTGATTATGCTACAGCAGCGATGCAGCAGGTAAAAGACACAGTTCAGCATAGGAGAATAGGAATCTTCTACCAATCCAAGTGTGCTTAGAAAGCTTTTCTTAGTAGCATTCATGATACCAAAACAAAACAAATCACTTAACTAGTTTGCACACCAGAGAATAAGTGTGATTACTGGAAAAATGACAAGGCAGTTTGCTGTGATACCTCCAAAGAAGAAGAGATGGCCTCTGCAGCAGCTGGCGGACACGCCCCTAATCCTGAAATAATCTGCAAATACAAAACAAAGGGTAAAGGGTTAACAGGAAAATAAGCATAACATAATGATAAACTTTATTTGTAATGCACCTTTCATACATAAAATGCAGCTTAAAGTGATCTACATCAAATTGTATCAAAACACTTCTAAGATTTCACTCAAAAGGCGACACACAACCATTAAAATGAACAAAAAGGTTTTATGTGTTGGATTAAGAATTTAATGGGCAGGCTTTTCCACAAAAAAAGGCTGCCTCTCTGAGGCAAAGGTTGGGAGTACATAAGGCCTGACACTCACCTATATATGGAGGTGCTAAACCATTCAAAGCTGCGAAAACTAGCAATACATTTTTAATTCAACAGAGGTAAAGGAAGAGACAAGACAGTGAAAAATGAAAAAGAGTGTGTCTTTTGATTTGTTTTTGTACAAACTCTGGCATCTACATGTAGTACAAGCTGAAATCTCTTTTTTGGCAGTCCAGTTTAAAGAGCACTAGGGCTGGGTATAATAATCTCAATACCGGTACCAATATTGTGACTTTGATACCGTTTCTTAAACAATACTTTTTTTGACACAAATTTTATAAAACAAAAAGAAATCACAACATTACACAATACTGCACAAATCTTTTGATTTATTTATTCATGTGCCCCGTCTCTGTGTAACTGAGTTTTTCCAGCGTGTCTCTACAACGTGTAACGTCAGACAGCCAATCACAGACATTATCAGATCTGTATAGAAGCATGCTGATTGGCTGACTGATGCTGATGAGATTTACTCCTTAGGTATTGAAACTGGGTATTGAATGATGAGGCATTTCTCGATGCTCGATACTTCACAATATCGAACATTGATAGAGGCAACTCGGTCGGTGCCTTTAAGTATCCAATTTGGTAGCCAGACCTTAAGAGGATTGGAATAGTCAAGACAAGAGAAACCCATAGCATGACCCCGTCCTTGGCATCAGAAAGAGCTAGATATGATATGGTATTGTATGGTTGTTGCCACATTCCTCAGGTGGAAAATTGCAGTCTTACTGGTATGTTCCAAATGGTTACTATAGTTTAAATTGTCACGTATGACTGATGAAACAAAATGTACATCGGCAAAAAGACGTCGAGAACATAGACTATCTCGGCTCCGGCTCTGTTAGTCTACGTTACAAATTTGGCATGGTATATGAATAACATGGTCATTTACCAGGAAAGGGGAGTCTGATGAAAGATTGACTTTTTTTATTTTAAACTGTTTGGGTCATCGGTGCCAGAGGTGTGCAGTTGTCATCTACAAAAGTATGACATGTTTACCATGCTGGACATTTTGGAACACGGAGGCATGTTATTTGAAAATAAATACACACTGTGGAACATCATGGTACGTAAGACAAAATGAACAAAAAAAACAACATTTACAAAAAAAAAAAGTTAAATGTTAAATTGGTAAGGGACCAGTTTGCAAAAATACCAACTATATGTTCCAACCTAAGGAAGCTCTTTAATTACGCTTTCTACACATAATGAAAGGGATATTGGTAAGAGGTCCATTATTCCCCACGGATAGATCAAGATTTATTTTAAGTACATTTTCAGTAAAGGTCTGGTTAATGCTAAATACTACTCTGCATTTCTACCCCTTCCCATTTCACATCCAGTCTATGTCCCTCCCTCTCTCTGCCAGTAAGGAATAAATTGTCACTGTTTTCACACAGAGAAATTTTAAAGGCTTGAGGTTAAATATTTTATGCTGAAGTAATCAGTTTATTTAGGCTATTAATCATCCTGGCTGCTGTGCCAGGAAACGCCATACATCTTTAATGGAGGAGGCTGAAAGAACACTGCACATTGCTTTTCCTTTTATCCCCCTTTAATTTCCATTGCTTCCTTTCATGTACATCTCTATGCATTAGAGAGCCAACAGTCCAATCACACGCACAGAGTTAGAGATCTGTGTGTGCTAATGAGTGTGCCATGTGGATGTCACTGTCACACCTGTGGAAAATCTAAAGAAAAAGTTCCTGAGGAAATTCTTCTCAGATCAAATGGTTTCCTTCTCCTTGCAGTGCAAAAGACCATAAACTTTTCATCCATGCAGTTTTTAATGTAATAAATTATGAATATAGAGTGAAATGTGTACAGTATACTTTCAACAGACCATAGTGCAGATCATACAAATCATGAAATTTAGTGTTGCTCATGCTCACAATGATCATTACTTAAGGCTTTGACTGCCAGATATGTTTTAAAATCTATCACCTGTGACCCATGATATGGTGCTCTTTGGATTGTTTTATATAGGCCTTAGTGGTCCCCTAATACTGTATCTGAAGTCTCTTTTATATAGACCTTAGTGGTCCCCTAATACTGTCTCTGAAGTCTCTTTTATATAGACCTTAGTGGTCCCCTAATACTGTATCTGAAGTCTCTTTCCCAAAATTCAGCCTTGGTGCAGAATTACAGCCACTAGAGCCAGTCCCACAATGAGCTTTCCACAATGACGTGCCATTTATGTGTCTGTAGCTTTTGAGGAGGACAGAGGGGGGGGCAAGGTGGAGGATGGGGGTGTGGCCTTGACCAACTGCCACTTTGCTTGTTTGAAAGCCATAATGTCTCTCTCTCATGGGTGGGCCAAATTCTCTTGGCAGAGCAGTGCAGAGAAAGGGGAGGACCTTGCTTCTTATGACCTCATAAGGGGCAAGATTCCAGATCAGCCCATCTGAGCTTTAATTTTCTCAAAGGCAGAGCAGGATGCCCAGGGCTCGGTATAAACCTATCGCTATCGGGGCTATAGGCAGGCTCATATAAAAAAATAAAATAAAAATAAAAAAACTTATGAACAAAAAAAATGTTCATGCCATAGGACCTTTAATATAATTACTTTGCTTTTTTCAGCATTGTTGCCTTCATTAGATTAGATTAGATTAGATTGATTAGTTAGTTAGTTAGTTAGTTAGTTAGTTAGTTAGTAGAGATGTAGACAGAAAACAGAGAGGGAGAGACAGGGTTTACGTGTAACAAAAGTCCCCAGCCAGAATTCATTTTATGGTATTCACTATGCACGTTAACCACTCGGCGACCAGGATAAAAATGTTGTGGCTCCAGAGCAAGCTGTGCGTAGTCTGATAACCGTCCTCAAGTAAATCCCCGACTGAACTGTCTGCCGTCGAGTTGCATTGTGGGTAATGTAGGTTCCAGATTGACAAAATGGAAGAATGTGTGGAATCTGCTGCATCCATTTTGATTCTTTGGATTTAAACGGTCCCTCTTGAGTCCAACAATGAGCAATGCTAATTCTGTGGAGTATTCTTTTAACAAGCCATGTTTGATTACTGCCACATGCTGAAGGGTCATCAGTATGAAGGGTCATCAGCACGACGTCATCTTGTATATTCAGATGTGATCCAGGTTCAAGATCATCATAAGCGTGTACATTACATGGCTGTGTTCAGTATATAATATATATAAAGATAACAGTACCGGGCGCCCGGATAGCTTAGTTGGTAGAGCGGGTGCTGATATATAGAGGTTTACCAAATATCAACATTACAGCATAAATCTTTTAATTCATGTTTTATCTCCTACTACATGAGCCGTCTCTGTGTAACGTCAGACAGCCAATCACAGACATTATTAGTTCTTTGTTGAAGCATGCTGCATGCTGATTGGCTAATGAGATTTACACATTAGGTATTGAATGACAAGGCATTTTCCGATACTCAATATGGGGCAATTTGTTTGGTGCCTATGACTATGACATTTTTGGATTATTGCAGTGAGATCTTGTTGGTGATGAAATGACCTCACTATGGCAGTGCTATAGTAACGTTTCTCTTAAAGTCTGATCATAGACAGCTGAAGCTTTGAAGTTCAGCAGACAGACAGTATTTCTTACCTTGGTGACAGCCTGCTGCAGACGGTAGAGGGAGTTGACCACGGCAACATTCCTCCTCTGGCCCTCGGTCAGTGGCCCAATCACCTGACTGGCTTCACCCTGAGTGCATAGCTGCAGATGGAGGGACACCCAGGGAGGCAGAGCATGGTGTGTACACAGGACATACACAATAGAAGCAAATGCAATACATCACATTTTGTTGCTTTTGGTATACTGTGGATTTATCTATTTAAAACAGTCTTTTGTTGTGTCATGGACATGTGGTGGGTTAAGAAGAAACAGATTTTGATTTAGACCTATAGACCGACCAACATGCACACAGAGACACAGACTGACACACACACACACACACACACACACACACACACACACACACACACACACACACACACACACACACACACACACACACACAGAAGATGCTGTACACACCAGCTGTTCAGACTTGACACAGAAGAGTTGGATGGTCTTGGCAGCATTCTTGGACACAGCCAGAGACAGGTTGGGATCTACTGAGGCTACATTCAGCTCACTGCAAACAAACAAACAAATAATGTGAACTCCATATATGGGCGTGTGATCTACCAGGTGAGCTAGTAGTAATTGGTGAACACAATTTTACAAGCAATGACATTACAGTCATTAAAGTCTTTATTGCAGGCTCTTCCTAATTAGATACTATTGTACACATTACTACTGAAATAAACATTATTACACCCGGACAACAGCTGTTTGATCAGGTTAAATGAAAGGGATTGTTATGTTGTTCATGCACCAGGAATAGTTTGATTAAATTAGGCTCATTTAGTTCTTTGGGTCGTAGAAAGTTTTTGCCATTTGAGGATAGTGGAAACCAGTTTTGAACACATATTATCATCTCAGTTGCTTATTTAGGCATCCAGCAGTACCAGAGAAACATTCTCATTCATTTGGAGTTGTGTCTGTGTCTACCTGATGAACCGTGGTGCTCCGTAAAGACGAGGGGCGCAGCAGATCGAGGTGATAATTCTCTGAAGGGCAATCACTAGCAGCTACTCCTTTCACATTGTCATTAGAAAAATAGAAATTATAGGCTCTTAACCCCTGTTTTCCACCGGGCACCTCTGTGCTATGTTCTGGAGGAGACCCGGCCCCCGCAGAGCAATCGCTGCGACTCAAGTCAATGCTTGATATTCCACCAGCTGCGTCGAGCCAGAAGCATTGGGTGAAACGGCTCTATGCGCCGCTAAAAATACGCGGCGGCTTGGGGGCGTTCAAACAGCTGGGCCCCCCCGCCAGTATCGTATATGTCTCTTCTACAACAGCACAGACAACGAGAGATTCATATAGGCCGTGGAAAAACTTTTTTATAAATACAACGCCAGAAAAGAGAAGGCATGGAGCGCTTGGAAGATAGATACCTGTTTCATTAACACTTGATTGTTCTGCAAAGTACTTGTAGAGACAATAAAAGTGTGAGTTGGGCAGCAAGACGCTCCGTTACTGAAACACTCCCGCTGTGGTATGGCGGGTGGCAGAGGACGGAACAAAACCGCAGCTCAGACGCGCCTGGTTAACTTATCTTGTGTCATTGCGGTCAAAATGATAAAGTAGTGTGAGTTTTATTAATTCATTCAATCATTTGTTCATTTTCTATAAACACTGTGTTCAAAACCATTGTTAGGTTTCTGTAAATAACATCACAGAGTACGGTCTAGACCTGCTCTTTTATGAAAAGCACAATGAGATAACTGTTGTTGTGATTTGGCGCTATATAAATAAAATTGAACTGAATTGAAAACTGTCTCACACCGGCTGTCAATATCACAGCCAGAAGCCCATATAGAGGTTTTGCTTACTGAGACAGGTGCAGATACATTCATATAGCTATAGGCTCTGGACCATTTATGGAAATCTGTCAACTGTGTAAACATATACTGTATGACAGCCTGTCACTGGTGAAGAAGACAGTACCTCTGAATGCCCGAAGGAAAAGCTATATACATAAAATTGTATGACGACATGCAAAAGCTTGTTATTAGTTATTGAGTATGGTTATGGTAAATAAATCTTTTCATTGGTTTAGAAACATATTAATTTGTCTACTTTCCAATGAGCATAGACTTCTTGTTTTGTGACAAGTATAAAATCATTATGTATCTCTGTGTTCTTTGGGAGATGCTGGGGAAAACCGGTAACGTCAATGTGATTAATTACATAAAACATTTGCAATATTCGCCTTTTACCATCTCTGTTTGATTATCCATAACAGCAGATTAACTCGTTTGTAAGTTTCTCCCTTCCTTTGCAGACTGCCGCTGATCCAGATGCAGGTTCTGGATGATGGTTGATGGTTTGTATTGACTTCAATAGAAACAGTGTTGTAATATAACAAAGTATAAATACTTAGTTACTGTACTTAAGTAGAATTTTCACGTCTCTTTACTTTGTTATTTATATTTCTGGAAACTTTTACATTAACTCCACTACATTTCCTAAATAAAATGTATACTTTAATTTCACTACTTTTCCCCTAAGCGTCCTTGTTACTCGTTACTTGCAAGAAATGTTGTCATACATTGGAGTGAAAAATCCTCACAAAAAAATGAATATTCTGTTTCTGTTTTTCTCTTTGTTGATGTCAGACTTTGAATTTTAAGTTTAAGAAGGTGTGTAAACCGTGGATAGTATATACGTCACTATGATAAAGCCACAATAAAGTTCATGAGTTTTGTTTTTTACTTTTACTTTAAAAAAAATGAGCTACATTTAATATTGGATTATTACTTTTCAAATACAAAAATACAATAAATATCAGATACTTTAAGATTTTTACTCAAGTAATATTCTAAAAGGTTCTACCAAACTCATTTTCTGGTAAGATACATGTACTTTTACTCATGTATTGCTTTTAAGTACTTTAAGTTACTTTATATAAGACAGAATAGAAGACACTTTTCTCTGTCAGAATAAATAATATTTTGCGTTATGTCATGCCCGCATGGCATTGTTATTTTCTACCTTAAAAGTCACTAACGACGTTGCTAATGCCTACCACCCTGCTGCAACACATGAATGTCCCCTCTGGGAATCAATAAAGGCTTATCTCATCTTATTGGCTGATTCAGTCACTTCCAGTGGGTCTTTCCTGTAAGGCAGCCAATATGGCATGTACTGTGCTTGCCTGCTGATGGTCTTGATGATGCTGTCCAGCTCATCGTTGGAAGGTGGGTTGCGGCCGCCCATAGGGAACACCAGGTTGATGGGATCAAACAGGCGAGAGAGGGACCTGGAGAGGTAGGCTGCCTCGTACGGCTGCAGAGAGTCCTTCAGAGCCTTCTCTGGGCTGCGCGCACGCACGCACACGCGCACACGCACACACACACACACACAAAGAGGAAGACAAAAAATAAAAAGATGCAAAGTGCACTTACATAATTGTGTATGTTTGAGAAACCATTATTACCATGCATATGGTAAGACATCCTGTTCTTTTCACTCGGCCACAACAAGGCAATCAGATCAGAAAATAGCATCACTTTACTCTAAGCCTTTAAAAATTCAACATTTCAAATCTGTCATGGTATAATGATAGCCACAATCTATTTATTGTCTCATGTGGACATATAATATCCACTAATTGGCTGGAATATCCTTCAGAACTGCCTTAATTCTACGTGGCATTGATTCAACAAGGTGCTGAAAGCATTCTTTAGAAATGTTGGCCCATATTGATAGGATAGCATCTTGCAGTTGATGGAGATTTGTGGGATGCACATCCAGGGCCATAAAGGGATGGACATGGTCAGAAACAATGCTCAGGTAGGCCGTGGCATTTAAACAATGCCCAATTGGCACCAAGGGGCCTAAAGTGTGCCAAGAAAACACCCCCCACACCATTACACCACCACCACCAGCCTGCACAGTGGTAACAAGGCATGATGGATCCATGTTCTCATTCTGTTTACGCCAAATTCTGACTCTACCATCTGAATGTCTCAACAGAAATCGAGACTCATCAGACCAGGCAACATTATTCCAGTCTTCAAATGTCCAATTTGAGCTCTTGCTAATTGTAGCCTCTTTTTTCTATTTGTAGTGGAGATGAGTGGTACCCGGTGGGGTCTTCTGCTGTTGTAGCCCATCCGTCTCAAGGTTGTGCGTGTTGTGGCTTCACAAATGCTTTGCTGCATACCTTGGTTGTAACGACTGGTTATTTCAGTCAAAATTGCTCTTCTATCAGCTTGAATCAGTCGGCTCATTCTCCTCTGACCTCTAGCATCAACAAGGCATTTTCGCCCACAGGACTGCCGCATACTGGATGTTTTTCCCTTTTCACACCATTCTTTGTAAACCCTAGAAATTGTTGTGTGTGAAAATCCCAGTAACTGAGCAGATTGTGAAATACTCAGACCGGCCCGTCTGGCACCAACAACCATGCCACGCTCAAAATTGCTTAAATCACCTTTCTTTCCCATTCTGACATTCAGTTTGGAGATTGTCTTGACCAGGACCACACCCCTAAATGCATTGAAGCAACTGCCATGTGATTGGTTGATTAGATAATTGCATTAATGAGAAATCGAACAGGTGTTCCTAATAATCCTTTAGGTGAGTGTATATATGGAAGCAAAATGCCACTTCATGTCCTCCTATTACACGCAGACATGTGTGCGTGTGTTGGTGTGTGTGTCTGGGTGTGTATATTATTGTGATACAGGACAAGAAAGGGAAAATGTCTAAACAGTCAAATGTACATTGGCTTTATAAAACTTTAAATATTTCAAAGCTGTAAACATGGCAGATATGTTTCTATGAGGGCTTGATGAGGCTGAAATGTGTGTCTGACATGTATTTTCCTGAAGCTGTGTTGTTTGTAGCCAGCAGCTTGATTGGACATGAACCTGCTCCAAGTGCTCATACAAGAAAAATCTTGTTGTTGCTTGCTGTTTCTGTCATGTCTTCACTCCTCCATCCACCTGTTAAATCATTCCTTTGTTCCTCAGTCTTTCCTCCCTCTCTGCTCCCGCTTCATTTCACAGTTCTCCTTCCCACCTTCTTTACAGACACGGTCTCTCGCTCCATGCTACCATACAACAGATGCACCGATCCCATTTCTTCTCTCCTGATACCAATGCCAATACCTAAACTTAATAGGTCACATGGTTGCTTTTCTTGAACTGATTGCTCTTCATTGTATATGGTAACACAAGACTGGAATTCTACACATCACTTCTCAATGAATTAACATTATCTTTAGGCTTGTGCAAAAATCGACTTGTCAGTTGACATTTTGGCCACTTTATCATCATTTTGTTTAATCACTGACACGTGTAGTGTCACATACATGGAAACATTTATTTCTACAAAACATGAGGCATTGCATTGTGTGGATGTTAGAAGGAAGTAAACTATGATATCTATCCTCAACATTCAGACACTCAAACCTAATAGCAGTCAGTAAATGCAGTGCAAAATAGTAAATAGGGAGGGTTTTCAGACGGAGCCGCTGTGTTCCTGCTATGCAATGCATTGTAAAACAATGTAATAACATCAAGCAATTTGTGCCTGGGCTTTAGTATTGTCAAACGTATCTTGTTTGGACATTGTTTGTTGACATTGTGGCACATAATGTGAAGCTGGACTTAACTGCCGTTATTAATTTAAGTGATTAGAAACCACACAGCTGACTCTAATTACACATGCTTCCAACTAAATCAACAAGTCGGTGATTGTGTGATGTATTAGCGACACTCACCTGCTCCCACTATGAATGCATTTTATCGGTAGCGGTAATTGGAGAGATAAAGTCAGAGCAACTGTCTTGTTCGTCTTAGGGACATCTGTCCAGCTGAGCAGCTGTTTGCAGCAGCCGTTGAATAGCAACAGGTGGGAGCTCCGTATTTTAAAATGGTCCTAATTTCATGTTATTTAGTTTATCATTCAAATAACTTGGTGTTTATTTGGATCCTATTTTCCTGTTTTTGTGTCTAAGTGACTGATGGGAACAACAATCTTTGACATAGGTTCAACATTAAGCGAGATTGCTGAAGTCAGTTTCTGAAGCAAAACAAGCTACAATGTAAGTTAATAGGACAACTGTCCAGCTTGTATTAACCTTCACAAAAATGCTTGTTTTCCCACTGACAGGCTCAGATTAATATTAATAAGGAGGTCGACCTTTCTGTTAAAGAGTAAGATCCTTTTTTAAACATAAAACAGTCGCAAAATGCGTTTGCTAAACCCACCAGACTCCATGTGAATAAACTTTTTTTTTTAAAATTTTAGCATTATAAAATACACTTCATTCAAAGTAGACAGAAACAAACTAAAACTATGAAAAGACGTTTGGGCGTCGACGTTTTGGGCATCTTTCCACTTTTCCAACCATTACAACTCCAGTTTAAGTTGAAATAAACACATAGTTTACAGATATACATGTGAAAATATGTTGGCTCTATACACGCTGAAAGTTTTTTTTAAATGGAGTCTGGTGGGTTTAGCGCTAGCAACTTCGGAGCGGTTTCTGGTTAAAAAGAAGGGACTTTTAAAGTTTTAAATCTCTGAAGGGATCCTTTCTATAATTTTGTACTTATATGTTTAAAAAAGGATCTTAGTCTTTAACAGAAAGGTCAACCTCCTTAGAAATCCTTTCCATAATGTTGTTAATTAATTAGAATATTAATCTTAGTCTGTCAGCAGCAAAACAACCACTTTTGTGAAGGTAAATAAAAGCTGTACAATTAACTTATTAACTTACTGTACATTGTAGCTTGTTTCACCGCTGCCGACTGCAGCAATCTCGCTTAATACTGGACCGATGTCAAAGACACACACAAACTTCGGAAAAGGGTAGTTACCCTATAACTTCTTTTGTTGAATTTGTTTTGGTATCAAAACATAGCTCATGTCAGTGGTAAAAACGGTTTTCTAATGGTCAAACCTTAAATGTATTCCATAAAATGTTAATGATTAAACGATTAACCGATTGTTAAGGCGGCCGACCATCGATTAATTAAATTGCTTAAAATTAGCAAGCCCATTATGTGTACTTTACTGGTATAAAATGCAGGTTATCCACCACCCAAGAAAGGGCTGTCCATTCCAAAACTGACCTGAACCTGAAAGAATTCAACAGCCAGACATGAAAGTTAAAGACCCCCCTACTGGGGTCTGTCTAGACACCTAGAGTATCATACTCCACCAAAGATCAGACAAGTCCATCATACTCAGCTAGGTACCAACACAGATCTCAGTCCCATCGCGTCAGAAAGCGAAGCTTGGTCGGGTGCAATTGTTTTTGACGCTCAAAACCACAAACCCACAGGTGACTAGAACTCTGCTTGTTAGTTGAGGAAGCCTTTACAAGTGCTTGTTCACTTATAACTGAACTTGTAATTAAAGTGTTAATCTAAACAAGGCACAAATATGCTCCAAAATAAACTTCTTCCCCAAGCTTCACACCAAACAAAACAGCCTGCAGGTGTGATCACACTCTGAAGTGACTCTGATTATGTTGTTGTCTTTGTGTCGGCTCACTTGTAGTCCTGTTTTCCATGTGTGAAGAGGTCCTGGCTGTCTGTCTCAGTGGTGGTGATGTCCAGAGACGCGTCCATTCCTCCGCTGCTTGTTAGCGCCCCTTGGAGGCTGGCGCTGTACTGCTGCAGGCGGCGCCACAGCTCGTTGTACAGTCGCAACAGCTTAGGAAATTCTCCTTCAAACGCCTGTTTTAGGAAGGATGAAGCTAGAGAGAAAAAAACAGCACAAGCACAGGCAGTGAGGAACCTGCTTATACATACGACTAGTGCAGGGCCCATTCAAAATGGGAAGCTCGGTGACACCACAGACAATAAACACACGTAACATTGGCTCTGGCCTTGAGACCAACCATGTATATTCTACTTCTAGACAAAATAGTGCCTAAAATTGTTTAAATGTTGTTTTCGTCCACGCAACTTGTGTGGTAACATCACATCATGTTAGCAAAATTCAATATGAAAAATAACCAGAATGTATCGTTGACATGGTCCATGTGTAGCCCTAAATTAGACTGGCTAACCCTGAAGCTTAGTGATTAACTCACTGCATCTTGTGTGTTTGGTACATGCACCAACAGAAATTGAGTTCAATTACAATTTCTGGTTTTAGGAGCACTAACATGCTGGAACAACTTGTTCCAAACAATATTTTTTTCCATCTACCCAGCACTTCTGTACAGTGTCTCCAGTAGGTTGCCAGATATGATTGTACCAAACCTGGCAACCTCACTGCAATGACAAAACTCTAGGATGCTCAGTCACGAGAAAACACGAGATACTGACTAGATATGATAACTAAATGTGTGAACTTTAGACGTGTAGGTGTATTTTTGAACTTTGGAGAGAGAAAATGGAAACTGAGGACAATCAGTAATCATATATTAAAGCCTCTATATTACTCACATGTTAACAAGCAAGCATGTCATCCTTCCTTATTTTAGTTCCAGAATATATTCAGCGCACACGCACACACACACACACACACACACACACACACACACACACACACACACACAAAACCACCCACACACATACTTCAGTAAAGTGCCAGTTAGTATGTTAGCAAGAAGCCAAATCCGCCTCTCCTGTTCTCACTTTGTTATTCTGTGAAATCAGACAACTCTCTACTAAGACGCCTTCATAATGATCTGAGAGAGAATGTGTGTGTGTGTGTGAGAGAGAGAGAGAGCTATGTCGTTAGATTATAGACATAATCTATGTTAATTTATATGTTTTTTAAACTTCTTTGAAAAGGGGTAATGGCATTTCATTTGTTGCTTTATTTGACAATTGATTTCAGAGTGACTCCGGTGAGATGGAGAGGGATGATTAGGGAGGTGAAACAATAATCAGCTCCAATTTAGAACTCATTCCAAATTGTTCCTGAGAGGCACTTAGCTTAAAAATGATCAATTTCTCTTAATAATGCCAGTGTGCTGCAACTGACTTTTTGGATGCACACCCTCTCATTTGTTTTCATGTTGGACTTCAGCAATAACAGAAAAAAAAGATATTGGAATGCATAGATGCAAAATCAGACTTATGGCTCAACAATTTGGGTGGCGGGGATCAGCCAAAATAGAGCCTTTGTTTTGGTGTTGCGGTGGCGGATAACACTGGTTTTTGAGTTAGGGTGAGAGTGGTCGAGAGAAAAGCATTGTAGATGTTTCTAAAGTGTATAGTTGTCGCCTGTGTCGTCATCCGTGCATCTGTGTGTTCAGAGACATTTGAGTACACTGGTATAAAATGTATATGTGTATTTCAGGATCCTTAGGTTTATATTGATGTTTTATGTTCTGGGATATTCAGTTAAAATGCAGTATGTTGGCATAAAGTTGGCCAGCTGCATGCAAATGCTTAGCATTATAAGCATTACACTAAAATTGGGCTTGTGTGTACTTACATAATAGTATATAATTATTATTGGAGTGTTCACAATGGTTGGGTAAGATAGAACTATGTTTTGAGTTGCTGTTACTTATGACCACAGCAGCAAGAAGGCTGTTTAATCTAATAAGGAGCTGATGTATATAATTTTGGTTATTTGGTATAAGCAGCTAGTTAATTAAGTTAGGTCATTAATTAATTATCATCATTAACTAGCCTTAATGATTGCATCCTGTCAGCAACGTTGTCTGTACTTGTATGCTATGTTCTTTTGTAGAACCACACAGACAGACAATCATCTGCCTGCTGTCAATAAATCTATTTAAGATAGCATCAGAGCATCCGACCGATGCACCACAGCCATAACACAATCCCAACCAGCTACAGTCGGAATTATCAAGTCTCCATTACACACTTTCTTTCTTAAGTAGAATATAGTGTCAGTTTAAGAAAGTATGACAAAAACATTTTTTTTAAATAAAAGTTACCAACAGTAACTTTAAAGATGCATTTTTGTGATTTAAATCCAGCTCTGTGTCATGGCAGTGTGGGCAGAGGGTGTTTGGCTTCCCTTCTAGGCACCAGTGCTAGGAGGTGCCACCGCAGCAGAGCAGCGGAGGTCTGCCGAGATCCCGCGGATGACGGGAAATGCATTAAGGAGGGAATCCAAACTCCGTTCATCTAAACACCCTGCCCACATGAAAATGACACAGAGCTTGTTTAAAATCCATATGTACGGCAGTGGTGTATAAGTAATTTGCATTCTGTGACTGTCGGGTCGCGAAATCGCAAAAAAACACCAATTTCTACACAATTTAGCTTTAATACAAACTAAGGTTGTACAACAGGCCAAAACTGGTTCAATAAGACTGCTTTGTGCTCTGATAGCTCCACAATCATCAGGCCTTCTATTACTTGCAACCCCATTGATTTCCTGCTGATAACTGAGGTCTTGTCACAGCCTGATGATTATGGCTTTCTAAATGAGACCTCCCACTAGTTGTTTGTGCTGCTACTGGCGATGCAGCTATCTCCTGTTAGTCTTAGAGACATTTTAAAGATTTAAACTCTGAGTAATTCATCTTTCCTTTGAATTGGCAGCTTTAGCGGTCTTACCTTCAGTTGCTCTGTGAAACTCCTCACTAAGTGTCTTGGTTACATCATTCCAGAAGGTGTAGAGGATATCAGGCTGACCATCCTGTCATCAGGAAGAGAGAAGAGAAACATAAGAATTAAGGTGTGTCCTTGCTTTGTGAGTGACATGAGCTAGTGAGTTTATAGGAAACACCTTCTGTCGGATTGCCTATTTAAGTTTCTTTAAGTAATAAGTCTATTGAAGTCATGCTGATGATGGTCCAATGAACAAGCATTCAATTTTCTTTCAGATTTCTCAAACTTTTGAACATTTTGGAGATGTAATAAATTGATCCATATTTTTCCCTAAAAAATAGAGACTTGCAGACTGGCTTCAAACATCTGAATGCAGACATGAATAAGGAAATTAGCAGTTAAGGTGGAGATACGAGCAGAGAGCATTTGGGTGTTTTGTGTCGTAAACCAAACTGAAATGTGCTCTGAGGATGGTAGCTGCACTCCAAAACAACACAGCAATGATTTTTTTATATAACAATAATAGCTGAAGTTAACGCTCTAGAAAATGTCTTTTTTGTGAATAAACTGAAATTTGTGTTGCTGTGTAGCCTGGAAATCCAGACTCAAATCCAAAAGATTAAGGGTCTGGCATCGAGTAATGAAAGTCACCCACCTCGAGGGGCGGCACTAAGCGTGCATTTGAAAATCTCACTGCACGCAATTGGATAACACTACGACCAATCACAACAGCACACGCTGTGCACAAGCTGGCCTCTGGCCCCTCCTATATCAGATACACTGATGTGAATAGGCTCGTTCGAGATGAATTGCGCCTCGCCTGTAAAGTAGACGAGAGCAGGCAGCAGCAGCAGCAGGGGCGGGGACAAAAAGCTGCGGTAAAGTCGGACAGTTTCCATCCGATTCCAGCAGCCTTCAGACTGAACAGGAAGTGACAAAAACACTGTGGTGCGATTCCGATTTAATAAAATATAATCAGACCCACATATCAGTTGGTACACTCTCTCTAGTTTTAATCATGACAGAGTAGCTCTCAGAATGTTCTACATGCAATCTGTTGCTGATTTTAATTAACAACAGACAGAGAGATTAAATCCGTTCAGATCATCTACTGACTTCTTAACATCACTATCAGCCACATAACGTGTTCTGTACAGAATAAGTCTTTAAATCAGACAAACAGCAATTAAAATCCCTCCGATTCAAAAACAATAAAAAGTTTATATAAAACGTCATCATGTTAAATCAACTGAGAAGCCGGCGTTTCCCAGCATGCTCTGGGTCCGCTTGGCTCTTGCAGTCAGTGAAAAGCAACTGCGCTGCCTGCGTCTCAGAACTGCGAACGCCTTGCTCTCGTGAGATTTCCGTTGACACAAATCTAACCGGCATGCAACGGGCGCCGATCACCGGTGATCGATTCTGCGCAGACCTGGCTCATCTCGAACGAGCCTACTGCTGCAGCTTGCCTCTGGCCCGCCTATATCAGATACACTGATGTGACTGGTGCAGCTCGGCTACAAGGGTATAGTTTATGAGCAGCAGTAGTTGCTGTGCTGTAGTACAATAAAACAATAATTTTAAAATTGAGACATTTAATCCTCAATTGTTGCAAGCATAAGGCCATTACAATGATCATTATACATCACAACCATCATTAACACTGCTATCACTGTGGTAGTTAGTGCAGACATCCTTCATCATAACGCCTTTGGAAAACGGCTCTGTGCAACTACTAAACAGACAAGAAAAAGAGCAGCAAGTGTTGTCATAGACACCAACACACACTCACATTTCATCACACTGAGCCTGAAGGAAAGTTGTTTAATTATTTAATGGGATTGGACATGTGTGGCTAGTCCTCACAGAATTCCGGGAGCATTTTCACCCTTTCTTTAAACCAATCACAATTGTCTTGGCGCCGGACAGAGAAACAGTCCCTCCGCTAAATAGTCTCAGGAAGGAACTTGTTTTGGTGGAACATGGGTATGTTCAAAGGTTATTTAAGTCGTGCAACAGAAAACTCAGACTGGACAGATAATCTAGTTAACTGTCTGGATTATCCCTGCAGAGATCTGAGTCCTCAGAAATCCACCGGAGGTTAGAACGCCGACACAGAGAAAGAGGAAAGGGACGGACATCCGGCCAAAATGAGAGACATCCGGCGGAATTTCCGGTGGCAAAGGAACAATCGCAGAAGTTGAACGTCATGGATTTAGACTAATTCTATCAATCAATCAATCCACAACACCGTCAGTTTCTACACTTTCACAAACATGTGTGACTCCGACTTTCTTTCTTGATGGACTGACTACATGTGAGTGAAATAGAAAAGAACAGAAAGAACAACTTTTGGCGTGGGGCTTGTTAGTTTCAATGAAGGGGAATCATAATGCTGTGTATCCCTTTTCTGTTGCAACATGATGATGCCCCTGTGCACAAAGCCTGCTCCATTAACAAATGCTTTTCCCAGTTCGGTGTGGCCTGCACACAGCCCCTCAACCCCATCCATTCAACACATTAGGGATGAACTGAGTTATCTGTGAGACATGCCTGATCATTAGTGTTGGACCACAGTCATGCTCCTGGGCCTGAATGGGAAAATAAATCTCTGGAGCCAGTTTCAACATCAAGAGGAAAGACTGAAACCACAAGAGTGCAGTCTGTTGTAGAGGAAGAGCAATGCTTTTAATATATCATGTAAGGCTACATTTACATTGCTGCATTTTGGTTAATAAACAAATATCTTTTGCAACTTTAGAGAGTAACACGAGGGTCAGCCCGAGAAGACTGTGAAGTGCATTTAGTCAGAGTGCCTTTTCAGTCACAGCAGCACAGGAGTGGAACTCTGTCCTTCAGAACATCAGAGAATTCACCACATACACTCAAAAACATCTAAAAAAAAAACTGGTTCATAACACATCAGACATGTCAGCATTAATAAGAATGTGTATCTTCCCTCAACCCATCCGTGCTGCCACTTGTATCTCTGCTGTGTCAGTGTGTAGTATTGTTTTTTTAACTAACTTTATATTTTATTATTTTATTTTTAACCTAATGTCTGTATTATATCAAACTTGTACACTGTATTTATCAACGGGATTTACAGAGTTCCATCTGTTTTACTGCTTTTTATATTTGTATTGCTGACTGTAATCTTCTTATTGTTGTTTTTTAGGTAGACAATTTTAAGATCTGTCCAGGGACAATGGATGAAAAATAGCCTTTTGGCTAATTCTGGTGCATTTACAGCAATTTTAATTAACGTACACTGTCCCTGTCAAATACATTAATAAATTAACCATTTCCCCCTTTCATTCCCCCTGCGCTGGCGTTCCTGAGCTCCTAAACCGGAGACATTTGGAAACACTTCTGACCTGTTCTGGTTTGGAATCTGCGGGGTTGTGTTGCAGTCTCAACGGCCGCAGACATTGACGCCAATATATTGCCGCCTAAATGGGTCATGTCGTCTCGTTCTCTGAGACTAAGCTACTAACGTTACCATGGCAACTACCAGCAGCAGGCGGAGTATACATGCTGCCTCCTGTTTATACCCAGTATGCCAGAATGTTGATGAGGTTGTGGGGTGTTAGTTTAAATGGAGATTAGTTCTTCTATCGGAGATAAAAACACTTGGGTGCATGGAGATTGCTTTTGACTCAAAACTCTGCTTAAAAACCAAAAACGTAACAAGTAAACGTAGCTTGAGAATCACATATGACTGGAAAGTTCAGCTATTCACATTCTTTATGGCATGTACTGTATGGTTGCTTCAGAATAAAACAGAATACTTAACTATTTTATCATAAACACTCTTGTCTAAAATAGTTTTACAATAACTACATCAATGTAAGAATAAAAACACTTATTTAAAATAACTACAGATGAGGGCCCAGACCTTAAAGCAAGAAATTCAGCAGCTTTCAGACCTAACAAATCAGTTTTTAAGCCGGTGCCTGATCACACTATAGCACCACGTGGAGTCAACCAAAACCTTTCTTTGAATGCTCTAAAAGAAGCCTGTTATATAGTTCCTTTTAGAGCACTAGTTGCCGTTGTAATAGATACTGTGAATAATACTGTGAGGCTTTTCTATAAACATTGAAATTTTAGTTCGATGTAAACATTGTTTATGTATACACTACTCTCACAACCAGCATTAACATCCGAAAATGTAGTTGTAAAACAGACAGGAAACCTTACTAGAGTAATAAAGTCTTATCTCTCGGCGCATGTTCTGCATGAGCAGTAGCACGAGAGCTTTCTCCTGCTGAGAGCTGAATGATGGAAACTACAATATTCAAACCAGGAGGAAATAAAGTAGGAATGATCCTCTCCAGGTCTGTCCACCAGAGTCTGTTTGTCTTTCCCTGTAGAATAAGTGGGTGGTGACATAATTCTTATTACATGAAGAAACCAGGATCAAGGCGAGGACAAAACAAGTGATACCCGTGGTGAGGAGAGAAAAAGGGCACAGGAGTGTACAGTACTGACCTGTCTAACTAGGCATAAAAAAATCCCTGGGGATGGGTGGGTGTGTTTAGGCTACAACACTACCGACCATATAATGTCTTCCTCATGAGTTACAGCTCATCTCAGGGGCTTCTCTTTCTTTCTCCTTCTCCTCCAGTGTAAATATATTTATTTTGATGCAGCTACTGCAAGATGTGACCGCTGACAGCAGAACAATGTGTTTGTTCAGTCGTTCTTCTGTGGACACCAGGCAGAGTGATAGTGCAGCTGCCCTGCGATGGAGCCTTGCATTTAGACATGTCATTAGGTCTCCAACTCACACATCTGTCTCTGGGTAATTGGTGAGAGCTTTGTTTCCATAGTAACAGTCTTACGCTCTGATTTGTACAACTAGGTTTCTGTGGAGGTAAGAGAGTGATATGATGATGATAGTCATGATAATGTGTTGACGGCTGCCATCATTACTATTGACAATACTACTACTATTAAGTGACTGGCCTGTGTGCTGGGAGCATGCTGCTTTCTTTCTTGCTTTGTTGCTATCTTCAGAACGAGCTAGCATGCTAGCGCTATCCACCTTGTCTCGGCTAGTGACGTAGAAAGCCGTGCAGATTTTGAACAGCTCACCCGGAGACTGAAGACAGAGGACATTCAGAAACCGGATCTCACTCAAAACAGCATGGATAGTTTTTTTTCCTCCAAGTTTGTATGCGTGTGGAAGCACCAGAGACACAAAATAACACCCCAAATCCCAGATTTTTCCGTAATATAGGCACTTTAAAGGCACTCAGATTTCTTTTTTTAAAAGAGATTTCCGATGTTTCAACTTAATACAATTAGGGCTTGATATCGTACAAAAATATTTGATACCAGTACTCAAAATTCCCCCCTTTCTGGTTTACATATCCCTGCCTCTGTTGAATTAATTTTAACCCCGGTGGAGACAAAATGTATTGAAAATGTGTGTGCATGATCAACGATCAGCGATGCTTCGGTTGCCTCTAATGTCCGAGGCTCAGAGAGCAGCACAGGCATATCAGTGGCACCGGGTCTCGGTACCAACCCTGCTAACAAAGTTGCGCTTCATCAAATGAACACATAATAACCTGGGGTCAGGTAGTATTATTCCTGCCTAGGCGTACTGGTCTGGTCATATAATTAAGCTGTCATGTATTGTCTGCTGTGTTATGTGTACTAGATGGTGACTTAGAGGCGACAGCAGGCATGAATGTGTTTGGATATTTTACACTGAATGTTAGAAACATGAAAATTAATTCATACTAAAACTTTTATTTTCTATTATTAAAATGACTCTGTGGCCAGACTGGGGCCTTGTGACTGTTGTCCTGATTGCAGCTCTATACCAAAAGCAGAGCAGGGTTGCCCACCCACCTTGATGATCTCATCGATGAAGCACACGTGAGTTACAGGGTCTCTCTTCTTCATCAGGACCTTCTGCAAATGTTGCACCTGGAAAATATGCGGAAATGTTATTTCTATCTCATCAGTCCTGCTGACGGCTTTTGTTTTTAATGTGCTCAAAAACGGGTACCTGTCTGCATGCAGCACATATCTGGTCCATCAGTTTCTCCAGGTTGGTCCACAGAGCAGCACGGAAAGCTGCTGTGTTGCCAGGTGTCGGCAGCACTGCTCTGCCTGGTGCACCTGAGTGGAAAAATTCACTATGTGTAAGCTTTTTGTTTGTTTGTTGATATGTGGTATGTTTCATCCCATTTCCCAACTTAACAGCTGACACAAAAAAAACATTTATGATTCTTTGTAGAAGTGCAGGAGCCAATAAGAGGAGCTTTTCTGTAATGCCTCTCAAGATTTTTTTCAGGCCGTGATACATTTAATCAATTGCTAATTTCATAGCAGAAGTCTGGCGTCATTCTATATTTTTCTCATCGTCATTAAATCCAAGGAAAATACCAAAACCAACAATGTGTTTATCCATCTTTCAATTCTTCCCCAACTTTCCCACCCTCCGCGGTTCACCGCAACAAACCTACTGTTTCCTACTGGTGATCACAGCCATTTAAAAACTGGGTCTACCAAAATTATGAATTCTTCAGCTCCCCTAGGGAAAGTGGCCATGGAGCAGACCCAGCAGTACTTTTCCAAAATCATTTTAAGTTCTGCCTTAGTTCTATAAATAAAATAATTTGCAAGTGTTGAGGGAATGATGTCAGACATTAATTCCAGTTCTCTGTATTGTCATTTATCAACACCCCATTTTTAACATTGTGTTTCTTACAGAATTGTCTGAATTCTTAGTAGGACAAAATTATGATCGTTGGGGATTTAAGCTTTCATATTGACAACACCTCAAGTTGTTCTACAACCAAGTTTCTAAATGTTAACGAGTCCTAAAATGTTGTCCAACTTGTGCACAATACAACTGTGGATACACACTAGACCTATAATTCACAATTTGTTTAAATCTCCATGAAGTTTTTTTTTTTTTTTTTTTTTTACTGTTTCTGACCATACAGTTACAGCAAAGGGTACAGTTCTGTGTTCGCAATAAGAAACAGCTCAGTCCTTCTCTTCACTTTTTAATACAGCTATAGGGATGTAACGGTTACCGGTGTAACGGTAAACCAGGGTAGAAATGTTATCCATTTCATTTAAAATATCGTTATTATCGCGGTGGATGACCATAGTGTGGAAACCCTGTGTTTTATCCTTCTCAGCTTCGTCCGAGGCACCGGAAGTTGCCACACAGGCGCACTGCGCTCAGACAGGAGGAGGGGATTGAATGTAGCAGCTGTTAACAGACTTTTTTCTTTATCTTTTTTCTTTTCTTTGTTGAAGTGATGTGGGTAGCCCAGAACCTACATTAAAACTATTCTGTAGCTTGCTAAACTGTCATGGGTTTTACTGCCTTGTTATCCTCAATAAGTGTTCTGCTACAATGTGGAAGTTTAGCCTGTGTTATGATGTGACATTTATTTGGAGAGAGCGAGAGAGAGAGAGAGAGAGAGAGAGAGAGAGAGAGAGATTATCACTTGATAATATTGCTGTTGCCGTGTTTCTTATTGTATAGCTGATAGATGTGCACATTGTTTAATATTACTTGTGCAGCCACATGTTGATATTCAGGTTGTGTTTGCTAGCAAGGTGCTATTGCCAGTAAACAGACCAGAATGTGTCATTGCCAATGTAATTCTTAGTATTATGTCTTGTTATATGCTGGTGGCTAAAACATTTAGTTTTGGTAAATAATGTACATAGTAAGTAAAATTATTAGTTGCTTACATTTCAGAACCACATCCAACTTCACCTGTAACGTCAAATATAATTTCATAGTTAACTTCATGCTGGAGTTGTAAATAAATCTTCCTGGATCTCAAAGTCAGTTCTCACCAGACACCCTGCAGCAGACCAACAGTAGCCAGTTTTTAATAGTTCTTACAACCCTACTGCCTAGATGTTTGTAATTTAATAAACACTGTTATATTTTTTGAAATAATTTTAGCTTGTTTCGGCCTATCAGTGCTTTCTGAACATATTGAACACACTTATAAAAATACCGTGATAATACCAAAAAACGTGATAATTTTGGTCACCATAACCGTAAGGTTAAATTTTCATACTGTTACATCCCTACACAGCTAGTGACAATTTGGCCATTTTAGGCCCTTTTTTCTAATGCAAATGACCAGAGGTGCCCAAATTCTTTCACATGAAGGGCCAAAATACAAAGGGAGCATAAGCCAAACTTGGCCTGCGGGCCCTAAATTGGGTGGCCTCTGCTTTAATGAGATATGCCTATCTACACTGAACGTGGTTGCAACTTTCATAACATACTTACATCCACTGTCAAAATAACCATGTGGAGGTATAAGGAAATTTGTAGCCTCATAAGAACCTGTAGAAAGGTTAAACATCCAGTAACTTCTTGGTGCATTATTTGATGCTCAAAAAACTACTTACTTCATACAATTACAAGATAACGGAAGCCAGGGACCAGCATAACCAAAGAATCCTGTCTAATACTACCATTCAGCTTGTAAACTCTCCTCTCGCTACTGCGGTCATCTCTTCTCCAGCTGACTGTGACAAAATACTTAATTTATTCATAGTAGCATTTCCTATTTCATCCTTATAGACTGACTAAAACAGTGGTTGTGTATCACTGGAATTGTCCTGGACCCCAGACTTAACATGGAATACCACAAGGATCAATCTTGGGACCAGTTCTGTTTATCATGTACATGTTACCCTTGGGATAGATTATCTGTCATCATCTTATTCCGTAGCTATGCAGATGATTTAAACCTTCTGATACTAGGAAATTAGCCTCACTACATAGCTGCCTACAATACATAAAAAGCAGGATGTCTCAAAACCTCCTAAAATGTAATTCTGACAAGAGAGAAGCTCTTTCCATTTGCTCAGAACACATCTCAAAACAAATACAGCCACTCCCTTGCCCCCTCATTCCCAACATAAAGTCAGCTACAAAAACTGTTAAAAACAGAGTGTTTTCTTATATATCAACTTGAGCCTGGAGCAACATGTAAAAAAAAAAAGTAGTCCCGTCATGTTTTTATCAACTAATAATGATACTGGCTCTTATATCCTCTCACTCAGTTTTTGTTATCAATGGAGCTCTATGGCTCAAGAAGAAGATATATCTGGCTGTGGCAATACTTGTTAGTAGATAAATCCACTGGTTTGGGTCTTTTTATGATTTTGTGAATTGTGAAAAAATATAGAATCACCACACTTTTTGTTTACAAAAAAACATTACACATTTTTTTCTGTGTGGTAATTTCAAATTTTATTAGTGACATAATCCTCAAAAATAGTCCTGAAAATGCCAGGGGAAGAAACCCTAGCCTGATCAGTGCTGGTTATCTGAAAGTATTGTGAGCATTAATTAGAACAATGATGTGGTCGCTACATCAGAGCCATAAAAATAGCACACGCCTTCCAGCCAGAACTGACTATTCTCTGTGGCCATGGTATAATAATCTATTTTGGATCAAGCCCACTAATAAACTGGGTCAAATTATAAAATGTCATTGTCTTTTGCCTTTTAGAAATGAGTGCAATGTATTCAGTGTGTGAGTGTCTCTCTGTGTGTACTGTAAAAGCAAACGTTCTGTAAGAACCATCCTCCTTGGGTCTTACCTTTGGGGTTGGTGGGCTGTGTCAGGCCCTTGATGTCCAAAGCACTAGTGATGTTGTCCTGTATGGTGGTCTTGTAACCCCCCACTACAGAACTAATGGTCTCTTGCAGACTGCCCAAGTTATAGAAGACCTGGAGGGCCGTGCCAACCTGGGTTGGATTCTGACCGAAAAAGGAAAGAGCATGACAGAGGAATGGAGAGAAATTAAGTTGGTAGGCATCCGTGGTGCTGTTTTTAACTGCATAAAATCAATTTAATGAGTCTGGTAGTTTCACACACACTCACATTCAGTTTTCCAGTGAGTACAGAGGTGACAGCAGCAGCTAAAAATACATCTTACATTGGTCTAATGAGAGAGAGCTGTGAAAATGTAGCAGGACAAATTCAAGACAAGAAAAATAACTGAGAAGAGGTGAGGAGGAAACAAGAAGGGGAGGAAACAAGAGAGGAGAGGAGGAAACAAGAGAGGAAAGGGGAGAATAGGAGAGGAAACAAGAGAGGAGGAAACAAGAGAGGAGAGAAGAGGAGGAAAACGAGAGAAGAGAATATATAAAATACAAATTACACTTTGCGCTGACTGTTTATATTTGTCAACACAACCGGTATATGCTTTAAAGCATACCTTTCTTATGAGTTGAATATCTTTAAAAAAAAGAATAAAAGAAACAATTTGAATATATCACGTGCATTAAGAAATTGTGATAAGCTTTTGTGAACTACCTTTTGATATTTTAAAGGTAGAACAAGTAATGGGTTAATCAACAAAATAATATGCTGATTATGATAATGAAAATATTTCTATATTTCTATTTCACAAAACAGAGGTGGATTATGACAAAAAAATGTTGGTAGAAGGATGCATCTCTCTGGTTAACTCTCACAGCACAGGTAAAGACTTTCAGGGGAAAGCTACATTCTCAACTATTTCTTGGGTGAAAAGTTTGGTTCAGAGTTACGTATCACTACGACGTGCCTTGACTGGATGTGCCAACGTCTCCCTGCAACTCCCAAAGTCTCCCGTCTCCTAGCAACTCCCAAAGGCTCCCTACAACTCCCAACGACTCTCTACGACTCCCAATGACTCCTAACTATTCCCTAAAACTCCCAACGTATCCCAACGCCTCCCTACGCCTCCCAACAACTCCCAACGGCTCCCCACGACTCTCTATGACTCCAATGTGAGTCAAGATCCTTTGGTGACACAACCCATCAGAGGGTAAATACCTGGAACAGCATACTCATCAGTCAGAACAGACAAAGCCTTTTGGTTGAGAGACAGAATGCCTTCAAGAATTTTGTAGCAAGTCCAGTTGTTAACTACCATAATTGACTGGTAAAAGCACAAATTCTAATTTCTATAATTCTGGTTGTGTACAGATTAAACAAATCAGATACGTGTTAGTCACAGAGATTTATAGGTGGCGGTACTGCAGATGTGTTTTAGAAAACATTTTGGACAGAGCCAGACTCTCCAACCAAGCTAGGTTAACCACTTTCTGACTCCAGCTAAGTGGTTCACGTACATTTCATTGATATCCATCTTCTCACCTCACTTTTCTCAGCTCATTTCCTGAATATCTCAATATTTCCATTTTTTCACAGTATTTCAATATTTTATTCAAAACTTTTCCTGGTGGGAATCAGCCTCCATACCATTTCAAGTAGGTAAATGTACTTTTTGCACTGTTTTTTTTTTGGCCTGCAAATGTTATCGGCCACTTTTGAAATCTATGGGCTAAATAAAGGAATAATATTTAGGTAATTTAGACAACATTTAATTTTGTCATTCAATGTTCAATATATTTACACAAAATAAAATTAAAGTTAAGTTAAATTCCAGTGTTCAAATAACACTGTGGTTATAAGGGAAAGCCTATTCTTTTTGGAGGTGGGAGGGTAGTGTACACACAAACACACCTCAAACGCACCGTCGCCTAGGTGCTAAAATATACTATCAATACATTTCAATTCATACAGATAATACTTGGCCTTGGACAACAAATAAACTTAATGTATCACCCTTGCAATGTTTTGAAGCAAGCCATGTGAAATGTATTAAGGAGAAACATGTCTCAAGGAGCTGTGTTTATTAATGGAAATACTACACATCATTCTCTCACTCTCGCTCGCAAACTACACACTGAGGTATTCCTTCAGACGAACTGATAAGTGAGCTGTAAAGTTAATACAGTATTGAGTGGACGCGTATGTGTGTGTTTGATGTGTGGTTGATGGTAAGAAATCGATGAACTTCGACTGTCAATCTAAATGAATAAGGCTCTACAGCCAATAGCGTTGCTCTATATATAGCAGTTTTGAGCAACTTTCAAATGTGTAGCTCTATCCAATTATATGCTAACCTTACTAAACCTCTCTATCTGTTTTGTGTGTGTTTTCCCTGTCTGCAAAAGTGGCAGATGGACTTGACGATTTTACCCACAGAGCCGGTGCACTGGCAGGTGGTAATTTTTGACCCTGAGTTGTAGCCTATAATAGATTAGATCAATACTCCTGACCTGGAGAATGCATTACTATTATAACTCCTATTGTTTTTTGGGGGTTTCTGAGTTCACCAAGTTAAATGCAAGACTTTTTAGACCCTTTTAATACTCTTTAATACCTGGAATGCACTTCAATGCCCGCTTCACACTCATGTTGCATGAAAGTATAATTGAAAATCTGTTGGTGATGATGTGGCCTTAAATTATTAATATTTCAGTTTTTTTCAGTTCATCCCCAACAATTGGACCCAGATAAGCGGCACAAAATTGATGGAAAAATTATTAACATGAGTCAATTTAAGCTTTCAGTAAAACAAACACTTATGCCCATTATGAGATAATGAGCTTCTTGGCTGCTGTAGCTAGCAGTAGTGACAGGTCTGATGGTGCTGCCCACTTTATATAGTTGCTCATTTAAAAAGGGCTTTGGAGAGGCAGCGCCTCACATCGTCTTAACACTGCCTAGAATTGCTGTTTGGTGCAACTTTTAGCCACTGGGCTCAATTTATATTATATCATATTTCTAAAAAGATGTTGGAGAGGATTTTTTACGTGGGTCATATGAGTTGAACAGAACAGATGGGATACAGGGTCTTTGCTGACATGATCACAGCGCTGAGGTGGGGCTCCCACACAGCCCAGGCAGCATGTCCAACTGCTTGCATAATAAATAAGAAAAAAAAAAAGCAAATCAATCCCTGAGAGATATATATATATATGTGTGTGTGTGTGTGTGTGTGTGTGTGTGTGTGTGTGTGTGTGTGTGTGTGTGTGTGTGTGTGTGCATAATATATGTGTCTGTGTCTCTAGAGCCCCATATGGCCACACACATAACACAGTGAGAGAAGTTGTTAGCCGAGGCTGCTCCAGCAGTAGTCAGGCTAAAAATACCTCTACTGAGGGCGTAATACACAGGGGAGAGAGAACTGTGTGTGTGTGTGTGTGTTTTTCTGTCCAATTTTTGGAAAAAACTGTTCATTGTCTCTAGACGTAGGAGCGGAAAAAAGTATACCTGTTTTGCCCTGGGGCCACTTCCCCAGGAATGACAGGACAGACCTGAAAAATGACAGCAGGCCAAGGGCCAATTAACACCAAAAAAATAATTACTATTTATTATATATTATTTAAAAGGCACCTAACTTATTTTTCTTTGAAATTCAAATTTGATTTGAGGACATGCATGGCTGAGGCTGGACCTTTGAGCCTCCCCTTGCACTTTTTTTTTATACACAAGCTCTAATTTGATGCCTTTTTATGGACTCTGGCATCAGGCCTGATATAGAAAATGGTCGGCAAGTCACCCATCAACTTGAGTATAACTGCTGTAGAGTCCACACACACACACACACAAAACACAGCACAGCACAGCACAGGCTATTAGATATGTATGCGTTTGTTCCCAGAGGATAAGCTGTGCCCTGGCCCAGATGTGCCCTGGCTTCTGTGCTGGGGGAATTGACTCAGCTTATTCTTTAGAGGACAATGAGATGGACATAATCAATAATCAAAGTGATCCATACATAAAAATATGATTCTTCAGCTTGTACTTATTTAGTGATGTAAAACAACAAATGGCTAAAAAGGCTTATAATTTAAAGTCGTTTTTTTGTCATTAAACGCGTTTAGTGAGTGAACACATTATTAAACTCCATCTGTCCATTCAGTTAGCTGAGACAAACGAAATAGCGCTGGACACACATTTTTTTTAGGGTTCATTTTATTTCATCACCTTCGTAACATTGCCAAATTAGGAACATCCTGTCTGAAAACAATGCTGAAAAACTAGTCCATGTATTTGTTACTTCCAGGCTGGACTACTGTAATTCTTTATTATCAGGATGCTCAAATAAGTCCCTTAAGACCTTCCAGCTGATCCAGAATGCTGCAGCGCGTGTTCTGACAAGCACTAAGAAAAGAGATCATATTTCTCCTGTATTAGCTTCTCTGTATTGGCTTCCTGTAAAATCCAGGATTGAATTTAAAATCCTCCTCCTGACCTACAAAGCTCTAAATGGTTAAACACCTTCTTATCTTGAAGAGCTCTTAGTACCTTATTGTCCCACTAGAGCACTACGCTCCCAGAATTCTGAGTTACTTGTGGTTCCTAGAGTCTCTAAAAGTAAAATGGGAGCCAGCGTCTTCAGCTATCAGGCTCCGTTCCTGTGGAACCAGCTCCCAGTCTGGGTTCGGGAGGCAGACACTGTCACCACGTTTAAGAGTAAACTTAAAACTCTCCTCTTTGATAAATCTTATAGTTAGGGAGTAAGGAGTTGCAGCGTTCACCTAAACAAGCAGGGGAGGGTGTATAGCTTCAGACACAGCACCCCTTCTCTTCTCTGCTTCTCTTCATAGTTGTCAGATTCATCTACCAACCCTTTGTAGGCTGGCTCAGGTCTGCCTTGCACCAGCTCTTAGTTATGCTGTTTTAGACTGCCGAGGGACTTCCTTCCTTTGACACACCAAGCTCTCTTTCCATTTGTGTGCGGCCGTGTCCCAGAAACGCTTGTTACTAACCTAGATCTGGGGAGCTTATTCCCAGGAGCCCTTATGTTTTTTGTCGCCCAGCAATTTTTGTTGGATTAGGGTGGCACCTAAATCATGGTTGCAGCTGTCGCCGTGGTCCTGCTCTGCGCCCTGCAGTGCCATGAACTACTACAACCACTATTTTTAGTTATAGTTCCGTTATCTTTATTGTGACTATTATTGCCACTGTTGATTAATTGTGAAATACAAGCTCTGATAGTGTCAACCTTGTTGTTAAATCATGGTTGCTCGGCGTGCTGCTTCACCCTGCTATGCCCTGATATGACCTGCTACGCCCTGAACTGCTACACCTATTATTTCTAGTCACAGTTCCATTATCATTATTGTTACTATAATTGGCACATACCAACTGCTATAATTTGTACATCTGTATTACGATACATCCATGCTTGGATTATGGTTGCCACCGTGTCACGCGCCAGTATAACTGAAGCTGTCAGTAGCCTGTGTGGTGTATGGTCACGGGAGTATCAAAAGAGTAGAGGGTTTCAGAATGGACCCATTTTAAGAAGAGGCTGTACAAGTATATTGAAACTTAGTCACTAGTTATTATATTACACCCATCTTAAATGCCATTGTTTATAAGGTCATACAAAATGCATTATATTATTTAAGACTTTGCATTTTCTTCTGTATTGTTCTATTTATTTCATTAGTACTGCAAAAGCAAAGCAAATATGTTTATTTTGAAAAAAAGTTTTTGTTTAATTTACTTTTGTAACAATTTACTATTGCAGAATTTATATTTCTTCTTATGCTCATTTAACTTTTTATGTTTCAATACATACAAAATTTTGTGCATTTTCCTTAATAATCAAGCAAGTAGACTCATGATGCTTTTATCAGTGTTGCAATCACAGTCTTGTAAATCGCAATTGTAATTTGACTTTTTCTCCAAATCGCGCAGCCCTAATTCAATCGCACAAATGTTGTGGTTATGTAATCGCACAGAGTGACATTGTGATTGCAGTTAGATTAACTGTGCAGCCCTAGGAACGAGGATTCTGCTTTAAGAGCGCAAGCATAAACATGAAGATGAATCAAATCCAAGAACCTAAAAATAACACTTGAAAAACTCAACAGCAACATCTCCTTCAGGATAGGCCACAAACCAGCTGTTGAATGTTTTCATTATGTTTTCTCCATTTCCTGCAGTAACTGGAAATAAAAGCTGATCAACAGCATGATGAGAGGTGTAATTAGAAGATGAGAGATGAAGGTTGTGACATGTGCTCTTAGTCATAGAGGGACTAACATGATCAACATTTTATCATCCCTCCATGTCGGCGAAGAACTAAGCTGAACATGGCTGCACCACCACTACAACCCTCTTCTTGGCAATATGCCATCATGGACACTGAACAGACTGTCACATACACACGGAAGAACAATCTTTAATAGGACACTGTCCCCTTGAGAAGAAGGCTTTCTGGGGCAGATGAAGGTCAGCAAAAGTCACATGTGCTCCCTCTTTTACAGGATGACACATATACAAAGTAGAAATAAAAGATCACAACAGCAAATAATAACACTAAATGCTTTTTAGAAATGATTTCTGCTTACTGATCCAAGTGCAGTGTGGTGTAATCTGTAGGGGTGTTTTGATTTCTATGACCCATTTACTCCTTTGAAAGAGTAAATATGCAATATTAAGGCCCAGGGAACAGAAATATATGGGTTGAATGACAGGGCTGCTTGTCACATGGCTCGTGCATTTACATGGCTTCACTCTTATTATTATTCAACAGTCCTCAAAGTAAGCCAAACATGTAGAAGAGGTTTATGTCTGCTATAATTAGTTATTATTCTGAATTGTCTGATATGGAGAACAAGAATGAACCTGGCTTGTTTTTTTCTACAAATTTTATTTTTACTTATTTAGTCACAAATGTTGAACGTTGCATAATACTATCAGCAGTTGTATTAGTCACCAAATAATAGCTGGAGTGTGTCTATCACCAAAACATGAAATAAAGCCTAGGTAAAACAGTTTTGCAATAGGGATTATGCCATTTTATATGAAACATCTGAGCACAAAGTGTTTTATTAACAGTAGCTTCCCACCAAATGAAAAACAAAACAAAGACTGTACTACCACATTACTGTTACAGGACTACGGGTAAACATGGAGGAAATGTTGAGATTGTATTTACAGCAAACTGAAACAGAAGTAGATTAGCACACCAGTGATGGAAATGCTGGACCAGGGTTTGTAGATTTAATTCCAAAACTGATACACACAGATATTTCAATTGTTCCTGAAAATGAATGCTAACAAATCAACAATTGTAACTACAAAAGTAAATAGTTCCGTTTTTTTTGTAAGAGTGTGTATGTACCTGGATCTCCATGCCCTGCTCCAGCAGTCTCTTGGCCTGGTTCTCCACCTCCAGCCTGGCTCTGCTGATCAGCAGCAAGTCATTCTCAATCACCTCAATGCCGCTCAGATCCACACCTTGTGACAGGTAGTCTATACACACACACACACACACACACACACACACACACACACACACACACACACACACACACACACACACACACACACACACACACACACACACACACACAATTTAATCCTCTTTTTTTTCAAACAAACAGTTTTGGGATAAAATTGGATTGATTTACTGAGACTTTGACAGAGAGTTAAGTCTTATTTACTGATTCTTTTGGGCATTTCCCGCAGAAGCAGCTACCAAAGTGTTATATAGCCGTGGTTACTGAGCACTTTCTACAGGTCTCCCCTTTTACAGATACAAATATTCACGCGTTACACAAGATAAGGATGGACAACCGAAAACATAACGTCTCCGGCCACAGCTGTCGTCGGGGCAAGGCATCAAAACATTATATTTCTAGAGCTGCAAAGATTAATCGATTAGTTGTAACTATTCACTTAATCACCAACTATTGTGATAATCAGTTTGAGCCTTTTTATAAAAGAAAAAAGATAAAGATCTGATTCCACCTTCTCAAATGTGAAAATATTCTGGTTTCTTCACTCCTCAGTGACAGCCAACTGAATATTAGGAAGGCAGCGACTGCAAATCTGGGTAACACTTTCTTTAAAGTGGTGTGCATAAGACTGACATGACACCGTCATTATAATGACATGACACCTGTCATGAACATAAAGGAGTCATTTCATGACTGTTGTCATTAAGTGTCAATTCGTTAACTGACACTTTTAATACTAAGTTAGCATTGTCCGAGATGTCTTTGTCATGACAACTTGACTTTAACAAAGACAACAATTTCTGTGTTATGACAACTTGACATTAAACAAGACCGTACAACCTGTCAATGTCTTTGTACTGACAACTTGACGTTAACCTAGGCAACGTTACCTGTAATAAATATGTCATATGTTAAAGTTAGATAATTGGACCTCTCATGGCATATTTATGACAGGTTATGTTTTCTAGGTCAGCAGTTTTCAATAGGTGAGGCACGCATCCTTGGGGGGCGCCAAAGAGCCACAGGGGGGCCGCGATATGTAAAGAAAAAATAACTGTATGCAACTCTATTGATATTGGTAATTGTGCGTGTGTAACTTTAACTTTCAAATGCATCGTTTCCTTGTCCCAGGTCAACAGAAGTCAGCATTAATGGAGGAGAGAGGACCCAGCAAAAAAAATGCAGGAAATATGATCCTGAGGTAAAGTTCAGTTTCACCTGGTCGGAGTCCGAGGCTGCACCTGCCGCAGTGTGACAGAGACTGGGAGAAATGCAGATCACCCGTTTCTGGTTGTCTGTGGAGAGAGAGTTCCCCCAGATCTCCACTAAGGCTATGAAAGTCCTAATCCCCTTCACCTCCACCTTCTTGTGTGAGTGTGGGATTTCCGCACTGACGCTGATTAAAAACAAATACAGATCAAGGCTGCAGGTGGAGGGCGACTTGCGTTTATTTCTCTCTGCAGTGCCGCCCCCCATCGAACACCTCCGCCCATCAAAAGCGCGGAATCACAGTTCCCACTAACAGACCGGCTTCAGCATAGTCTATTTTGAAAGTTGTATTTTGTCTGGAGTGTTATAAAGTTGTGGCCACAAAACAAGGAAACACCACCAATTTGTCTGATCACTTACAACGGCACCACAAAGCTCTTTTCGATAAATACAAAGTAAAATCTAGATGCCAACTAAAACAAAAAACTATTAGCGATGCTTTTGCCAGTGTGACACCTTACCAGAAAGGCTCTCCACGACAGAAAGAAATAACAGACGCAAACGTTTTACACTCACCGGCCACTTTATTAGGTACCCCATGCTAGTAACGGGTTGGACCCCCTTTTGCCTTCAGAACTGCCTCAATTCTTCGTGGCATAGATTCAACAAGGTGCTGGAAGCATTCCTCAGGGAGTTTGGTCCATATTGACATGATGGCATCACACAGTTGCCGCAGATTTGTCGGCTGCACATCCATGATGCGAATCTCCCGTTCCACCACATCCCAAAGATGCTCTATTGGATTGAGATCTGGTGACTATGGAGGCCATTTGAGTACAGCGAACTCATTGTCATGTTCAAGAAACCAGTCTGTGATGATTCCAGCTTTATGACATGGCGCATTATCCTGCTGAAAGTAGCCATCAGAAGTTGGGTACATTATGGTCATAAAGGGATGGACATGGTCAGCAACAATACTCAGGTAGGCTGTGGCGTTGCAACGATGCTCAATTGGTACCAAGGGGCCCAAAGAGTGCCAAGAAAATATTCCCCACACCATGACACCACCACCACCAGCCTGAACCGTTGATACAAGGCAGGATGGATCCATGCTTTCATGTTGTAGACGCCAAATTCTGACCCTACCATCCGACTGTCGCAGCAGAAATCGAGACTCATCAGACCAGGCAACGTTTTCCAATCTTCTATTGTCCAATTTCGATGAGCTTGTGCAAATTGTAGTCTCAGTTTCCTGTTCTTAGCTGAAAGGAGTGGCACCCGATGTGGTCTTCTGCTGCTGTAGCCCATCTGCCTCAAAGTTCGACGTACTGTGCGTTCAGAGATGCTCTTCTGCCCACCTTGGTTGTAACGGGTGGTTATTTGAGTCACTGTTGCCCTTCTATCAGCTCGAACCAGTCTGGCCATTCTCCTCTGACCTCTGGCATCAACAAGGCATTTCCGCCCACAGAACTGCCGCTCACTGGATGTTTTTTCTTTTTCGGACCATTCTCTGTAAACCCTAGAGATGGTTGTGCGTGAAAATCCCAGTAGATTAGCAGTTTCTGAAATACTCAGACCAGCCCTTCTGGCACCAACAATCATGCCACGTTCAAAGTCACTCAAATCACCTTTCTTCCCCATACTGATGCTCGGTTTGAACTGCAGGAGATTCTCTTGACCATGTCTACATGCCTAAATGCACTGAGTTGCCGCTATGTGATTGGCTGCTTAGAAATTAAGTGTTAACGAGCAGTTGGACAGGTGTACCTAATAAAGTGGCCGGTGAGTGTATATCGCTAAAGATATGTTGCCATTACACACTGTCGCCAAAGAGGGATTTAAGAAAATGATGTGAACACTTGACAAACGGTATGTCATACCATCCCGCACATATTTTTCCCAAGTTGCAATAAAAGACCTGTATGACAAATGCAATTCCAAGATTGAGGCAGAGCTGTCACACATGGAATATTATGCAGTCACTACAGACTTGTGATCCAGCAGGACAACGGAGCCCTACACAAGTCTTACAGTCCAATTCCTCACAGAGGAAAAAGTCGCTGTTGGCAGACGGCATTTTTCCCGGAGAGTCATACAGCCGAGAATATCGCAGAGGGCCTGAGAGAAGCGGTGGCTGCTTGGGGCTTAGACATGTCAAGTCTGTATAACAACAGATAATGCAGCAAACATGGTGAAAGCTGCCACTCTGAACAAGTGGACCAGACTGCAGTGCTTCGGCCACAGACTACATCTTGCAGTTGGTAAGTAATGACCATACTTATCCTAAGTATAGATTTTTACTCAGCTTTTTTACCTAATAACCTGTCCGGAACCTGACAAAACTTTGAAAATGAATGTGTTGCATGTGTGTAGCGCTTTAAAACATAAGGAAAGAAAATACAGAAACTAAACATTTGATTTTAAACAACCTATTATTTAATCAGTGGCAAAAAATAGTTGAGCACATTTATTGTTTAAAATAAAGCAGTGTGCTTTAATAATTAAAGTTTGCACTGTTTTGTTTTCTCCCCTTAGAAAATGCAGTGAAGAAGGATGGCCGCATTGATCGTGTTGTAGGAGTCTGCAAGAACTTCTCTCACAGATGGAAGGCCAGAGAGGCCCTGGCATCCAGAAGGAACTCAATCTACCATCACATAGTCTCATCTCAGAATGCCAAACAAGATGGGGTTCCTGACAGATGATGATCAGCAGGATATTAAAGCAGCAGCAGGCTTTAACTCAGGTCCTGTCTGCAGACAAGAAGGTATTGAATTCCAACCTGGCAAGATATAGATGTCCTGGAATCTGTAAGAAAGTCACTGGGACCCATGCTGGATTTCACTAATGCACTTTCAGGGGTTGAATACATCAGTGTTTGTAAAGCCAGTTCTTCAGATCTTCAACACTTCACTACTGGAAATGCAAGAGGAAGACACAGACCTGACTAAGAATATAAAGAAGAAGATGCTGGACTACCTCAACGATAAATTGGAAGATGATGATACTCAGATCTGGCATCTTTTTTGGACCCCCAGTTCAAGATGGACTTCATCAGTGCTGACAAATAGCCCCAAGGCCAGAGTGGCATCACAGATGATGGAATGCCAGGAGACAGCAAGCTGCAGCGCTGACGTAGAGCCAAACGTTACCAGTGCACCCAAGGCAAAGAAAGCAAAAAGGTCCTTGGGAAGCTTCTCTAAACAGAGTGAAACTGTAGCAAAGGGTGATTCCTCTCTGACCCTAAAGGATGCTGTGGAAGCAGAGTTAAACACCTAAATGCCAACACCTCCTATGGACAAAGAAGAGGATCCACTTGCATGGTGGAAAGTACACAAACAAAGCTTTCCTCAACTTGCCAGACTTGCCCACAAATACCTGTGTATTCCTGCGACAAGCTCGCCATCAGAGAGACTTTTCAGTACTAGTGGCAACATCATCACTTGCCAATGAACCTGTCTCAAGCCTGCAAAGGTTGATAGACTTGTGTTCTAGCTGAAAATCTTGAGTAAGCAAAGTATACAGGATACATACTGCTAAGTAATACTCTTATTATTTATTTGTTTAGCCATGATTATGAAGATGACCAACACTGTTTTACTTTGGCACTTTGGCTAAGAAAAGTTGACTTAAAAACAAAAGATTGTGAACTTGTTTTCATAAAAAAAATATATTTATTTTCAGTTATATTTTTATAAACCAATCGGGGGTTGGTGTAAAGCTGCTGTTTTATTTAAAAATGTGTTCTGCTTTTCTGTTTACAGAAATATGTTCTAATTTTGGAATAAAATATTAAGTGACCTTTTTTTTTGCTTGTTTATTAGTGAAATTATTAATATCATATAATGGTAATTATTGACTTTATCCTGTATTGATGGATCGAAATATTGCAATATACATATGGTTTGGGGGGAAAAATATCGCAATGTAATTTTTTTCCAATGTCGTGCAGCCCTACTACAGCCACTTCCCTAACCTTTGTCTCATTCAGAGACCAGAGACCCAAACAGGGCTCTGAGTCTATCAGGAGGTCTGAGATCTACGATATCAGCAGAGCAATCACATAATGCACAGCAGACTATGGTGCATTTTCTGAAATATAGTAACTTTATTCTTGTAAAAGCCTATTATAACTTCATTTTTCACAAAATATCACGACTCCTCCAAACCTCAGAGAACACAGATGGGATTATGAACATGAGCAGAAATATTGCTCAAACATCTGATATGTTACAGTCCAGGGGTTTATTAATAAATTAAAATTAATAATATAATAAAATAATATATAATTGAGGTGAATAATTGTCATATGCACATTTACGACAGTTACATCCCAAACAGAAGATGCAAAAGAGGAAGGAAGAGTAAATTATGCTTAAGATACATGTGTGGTGACTCAGATCCTTAGAAAAAGTGAATCTAAAGGAGAATAAGAAGTTGAAAGGAAGAGCATTACTGCATTATATTCCATTATGTTTTTATATTTGGATACATAAAGATATTTCCAGCATATTGATTCAGAAAAAGGTAGAAATAGGGGCATAAAGATTCATCAGAATGCAGGAAATTAGTTGTTTATTGCTCAATATTTTCAGGGGGTGGACCCTTAGCCTTTGGGTTGCCAGGCCAGTTATGATTAGGCCAAATGTTGGGTCATGTCAAGCATGTCTTGTTGACTTGTGGATAGGCCTACTGATGTTCATGGATTTTAAAAGTAGCCTCAATTAGGCCTGTATGAAGTTGCATTGAATGCACTTTTAAAGAAGTTGTACATATAAAATGTCTTCAACACAATATTAAAAAATATTTTCATTTTATAAGTTGTTATTAAAACTTGTGAATCGTGTGTGGGTTAGGGCAGGTAGACAGGATTTTGGGGAAGGGGGGGCTCGGCTGTCCTTACCTTGTTATGTCCTTAGTAATGACTATGTAGAAACAGTCTGTAACCTGACACCACAGTGGAGCCAGGAGAGCTGCAGTTCAAGAGTTCAAGAACTATAGGGCATGTGCAAAGGTAACTAAGCAACAGTGGGCTCTTGAACTTTTGACCTGCTGCAGCTTTCCTGGCTCCACTGTGGTGTCAGGTTGTAGCCTGTTTCTACATAGTCATTACTAAGGACGTAACAACAGCAAATTGTTTTTTGTGGAAAAAATACATTGTGGAATATTGGATTGTATGGGTTCGACAATCGACTAGTATGGATTAACAACTTTGATGCCTTTCTGTCACATCTACTGCAGTCAGATTCACTGTGTTCACTCAGAAGGAATCACTGCACATGAGTAGGCACTTGTAATGTCATTTTGAACATGTTTAGAGGCTAAAAACAAGTTTAAAACTTGCCCTGTTGGGTGCTAACGCTAGCAGGAGGAGAACACGGTGTAGGCAGCACCGGTTGGTTTCGTTTTTCTCTCTACTGACCGCACTACACATTTCAAAACAACAAAGCTCCATGTTGAAGTTGACCGGAATTTTCCTTTAAAACAACACAAAATAGATAAACATTGGATATTGCCATTGGTGCATGCACCTTATTTGTCGATTCCGATGTCCAGCAATGCATCCCTACAGAATATCTACAGGACAAAACAAGACATCTGAGGATGTCATCTTGGGCTTTAAGAAACACTGATTGACATTTTTCACCATTTTCTGATATTTTATAGAGAAAACAACTCAATGGATTAATCAAGAAATCGGAAATAATCGGAATAATTGTTTTTTTCATTCATTTCATGAAAGACATGTAAAAATGATGTTCAAATCTCCTAACAAAGACTGTATTTTTTTTAATCACTCTCCCAACAGCCCAGTCAGTCTTGAAGTTCATGAAGTTTTCATGAACACATCTTCTTTGTGATAAAAATCATATTTCTGTTGTTTAATTTGCATACCGTTGACAGAAATGATGACAGCGGGTCTAGTCAGCTTGACAGATTTGTCAGCAACACTTTCAAAGAAGCACATAGCACTTCTGACTGAGTGTTAAACATTTCCATTCTGCTTTTCCCCCAGCATTGTTTGTCCACCCACCTGCTTTGGAAAGCCTGGTTGTGCATTAGAGGAAGAAATATTGACTTGTTTTGTAACAAACTCTTGTTTTCAACTGATAATAAATTGAAGTAACCCTGTCAATGTGCGATTTTGTCCAACAAATTGTGAGCACCTTGAACAAAACGTTAACACTACCAATCACAGCCATTAGCAAAACCGTAAAACAAGCTTTAATAACCAATGTGTAAGGCTTTAAAGGTCCCATGGCATGGAAATGTCACTTTATGAGGTTTTCACATTAATATGAGTTCCCCCAGCCTGCCTATGGTCCCCAGGTGGCTAAAAAATGGTGATAGGTGTAAACCGAACCCTGGGTATCCTGCTCTGCCTTTGAGAAATGAAAGCTCAGATGGGCTGATCTGGAATCGTGCCCCTTATGAGGTCATAAGGGGAAAGGTTACTAGTGGCTCTAGTGGCTGTAATTCTGCACAAAGGCTAAATTTCGGGAAAGAGACTTCAGATACAGTATTAGGGGACCACTAAGGTCTATATAAAAGAGACTTCAGATATGGTATTAGGGGATCCCTTAGGTCTGTATAAAAGAGACTTCAGATATGGTATTAGGGGATCCCTTAGGTCTGTATAAAAGAGACTTCAGATATGGTATTAGGGGACCACTAAAGTCTATATAAAAGAGACTTCAGATACCGTATTAGGGGACCACTAAAGTCTATATAAAAAAGACTTCAGATACAGTATTAGGGGACCACTAAAGTCTATATAAAAGCCATCCAAAAAGCAGCAAGTCATAGGACCTTTAAGTGCATTAGAAAATGTGATGGATAACGCTGTTAGTCATAGAAAGTCTGAGGAGGATCAGGCAAACATCAAGTGTCTCTTAAGAGTTTGGAAGCAGTGACTCTGCAGTCATGACTTGTGTGGGAAGTTTATTAAGCCAAGAAGAAAATAAAACAGGGCCAGGCAGAGATATGAGCAGGCTGGAATATGGTGGGAGAAGACAGACAGCAGATTGGTGTATGTGACTAAACCACGGCCTGCTGTTGCAACCGCCTTCTGGCAACACTGTACGACAGTCTGAAGTAAAAAATGTATAGCTACATGGAAGCTGTGACAGGAGAGCTAAAGATTTGACAAACACGAACAAACTACGAACTAACTACATTTTTCTTTGTACCTGCTGATTACTCCCACAAACTGAAATATCTACTGGCGTGGCTCGGCAGGCTAAAATTAACAACACAGCGTGATTTGGCTTGGGGCGGACAAAAATGTCAATGAAAGAAAAAAAACTTATCGATACCTGAGGAATCGATAGGTTGGGATTTCACCATGCAACAAAATAAAGCAACATTTGCTAAAAGCATAAACCACCTTTGGGTTGCCATACACATCTTTATTAAATGATGAGATGTTGATTGATATTATTATATGGTATTCATGGTAAGAAGATAAAACAAAAAAAATGTTGTTTAACCCTTTACATTTAGCTGGACATGGTAGCCATAACTGATTCTGGTCAAGGGTTGATGTAAACACTGCATAAGTTAGAGTGCTGATTGGGAAGAATTTTTATGTCCGAGCCCGCGTCCAACAGCCCGACACAGTTAAAATCAAATCTTTTCTCATACTAATACATGATGTTTATACAAAACTATTTTATATATGTATATAGATGCTCTCATGACTGTGCACCAGGTCTCCCCTCTCTCTTTTCTTTTCTGCACTACCTATACTTTATATTTTTATATTTTAGTATTTCGTGTCGACACTGTAAAGGGGTTGCTTCAATCTCGTTGCACAGGTACCGCACTTGTGTATAATGACAATAAAGGCATTTTATTCTATTCTAATGACACGTTTGTTTGTGTGGAATTTTAATTAAGCAACTGTAGAAAGGCCAACAGACGAGCGCATCAGCGCACACGGGGTAATAATCAGTTTAATTTAAAATGCTCAATGTTTTAACCTTTCCTGATTGCTTTGTTTTTGACTGTCGTCAGAAAAAAAGTGGAGACTCGTTACCTCCAGGGCCGACATTATTAATGAAAAAAATTCCATTTCTGGTAAGCAAATGAATGAACAATGAACTCGGCTTTCAGTCTGGGGTTTATTTCGGACACCACACACACTGTGTACAAAACTCTGCTCCGGTCGCATCTACATGTCTCTGCATTCTCTTTCTCTATTTCTCTTCTGCCTTCTCCCACACACACACACCACTGAGCTCTCTTAAAAGGAGCCACAGCACCATTTTACAACAAATGCCTCATTACGCTGATGTAACCGAGTCCGACGCTAAACCTCATTTCTAAATATCTGTCCAAGCCTGGCCTGTTGGGTACCGTCGGGTCCCGTCCGGCTCGGTTTGGGTATATACTTAGAAGTCAATCAACCTGGCGGCTGGCTGCAGTATAGGTCATACATCCCTGCCCCCAAACCCACAAAAAGTACACGTCAAATAAACTTTCCCCAAAGATGGTTTCTGTCATTTTAAGAAGTTCTGATCAACCTTCTGTTTGTTCAAGTGTTAATTGTGTAAAAGTGTTTTATGATGAATCGAGGGCAAGCTTTCCGAGCAAGTGCGCCAATAGCAACTGCATTCTGACTGGTATCGGATGCCAGGACTCTCCGAGTGACTGCAGGTCTCTCTTGTAAACTTACTGGGTTAAGATGAGTTCTTTTATGGTGAATGAAAGGCTTGATCCGACGAAGTAGGTAATCAGATCGTTGTGCAGACATTCTGAAGTATTCAAAGTGCTTCTCATCATCCATCATCCTCGTTTCTTTCGCAAGGATGTTGAACTCACCATATTTAAGTCAAGGACGAACATTCCACCTTCTTTTTCTTCATTTCTTTGCAAACAGGCTCATAAGCCACTGTTCTTCCTCATCCATTGACTCCAATCTCATCTTAGCCACTGTTGACATTGCTGTTGGCAGTTCTGCCATTGTTTACCTTTTTCTCCTTCTTCCAGTCCGTAGAAATAGTAAAGTCGGTAGCCTTTCCTCAGTTGCGACACCTCTGTTCAGGAGAAGACTGCAACTAGTGTAGCGACCACCACGCACAAGTATAAATAGATATGGCGCTCCCACAGTGTATAAAGACCATATGGGCACTATGAGCAGAAGCACACAATGTCCTACCCTCACTTTTCAACAAGTTTGTTTCTTAATAACTCTCTGCCAAGTGCAGTGTGAGAAACATTCATATGGAGGATAAGGGCTAAACAACAACTTACCAGGACAAGTAATAAGACAAGCATGCATGTCTAAATCTTTAGAGGAAGGAGTAAGGGCAAGGGATGCAGTATTAAGCTGCTTATAACGACACATATAGGCAGCTGCGGAGCGAGCAGCATTAAAAAAGGATTAAAAAGTATATACACTAGGGCGCAGATCAGGACCTGCTTGAAACAAAGTAGCTCAAAACAAAGCGTTGTCAGGTCACATCTGCAGGTGTAAGTGTTTGTTGTTTTGACTCTCCACACACTTGGCTGATCGCTGTGTTTGTCAGATTGTTAAGGAAGAAGGTAGGCAAATTGTCAGACTGGGCTTTAAGTCAATTTTTCCATAAGTTATCTTTGCCTCAAGGAAAGTGAGCAAAAAAGTTGATTTTATATTCATGAATAAAACTATGTTTGGACTGTGCGTGTTAAGGGAAATAAAAAACACAAAGTCTTCCATTATCCTGTTCTTTCCTGTCTTACATGACATGAAAAGCTGCAAGCTCAGTTCCTTAAATTCTATGCCATCATCCCAACCCGCTTTTTGATTACTTTTTTGCTTAACATCTTTCTGACAGTCACATGTATCAGGATGACAAAAGCAGAGCAAAATCAGCTGCTCATAAGGAGAGGAGAGGCGTACCAGTGACGGGTGTGGGGACTGAAATCAAAGCATTTCAGATGTGTTTTTCTTTTTGTCTGGTCTAAAGATTGTTAGCTCTTTTTCCATAGAGAGAGAGAGAGAGAGAGAGAGAGAGAGAGAGAGATTACCAGGCAGGTGGCTGGCTGAGACACAGACAAACCGAGAATTGGCCAGGAGCCACAAAGCAATCCGCTCGAAGCCTCATTATAACTACAGCCTGCCAGAGACCACGATCGAACAGCTGAGCCCCAAATCTCTTTGCTTGTTTAGATATGTGTGTTTGTGAGAGAGAAAGAGGGGAAGGAAGGGGTTGGTCTAGTCTGACTTTTGTCATAATATGCTCAGTGGGCTGTCTGAAATTTAATGCTTGAAGCCCCACACATGCACGCACGCACGCACACGTTGCACAAGCCATTTGATATTATGTGTTTGTTCCCAGTGGATAAGATGTGCCCCGGTCCAGATGTGCCCTGGCTTCTGTGCTGGGGGAATTGACTCAGCTCATTCTTTAGAGGACAATGAGATGGACATAACCAATAATCAATGTTATCCATACATCAAAATATGATTCTCAACAGTGGAATTTAACACAGCATTGCTGCGCTTCAAATTACTAGCATGGCAGAGTGTAACTCCCTGTAGCATCACCTTGGTGATGGAGGTATTCAGCAAAGGAGGTTGTGGAGGGGAACAGGCAACGGGGGGGAAACCTCACTAATTCTATGCCACATGTGGCAGGGTATGGATTGAAAGCACCATTCACAGTCATTTACAACTAGGCGAAACAGTCAAACATGCTTTAATCGCCGGTGGTGAGTAAGGCTTTAAGAGCATTACAACATGTGATGGATAATGCTGTTTTTAAAAGAAAGTATAAGGAGGATCAAGCGAACATCAAGTGTCTCTTAAGAGTTTGGACACAGTGACTCTGCGTTGGACACAGTGTCTACCAAGCCACGACCAAACGACTTGCGTCGAATCTACGCACAACCATAAAACAACCGTAAGATATGGTGGGAGAAGACAGACAGCAGATTGGTGTATGTGACTGAACCACGGCCTGCTGTTGCAACCGCCTTCTGGCAACACTGTACGACAGTCTGAAGTAAAAAATGTATAGCTGAAGATTTGACAAACACGAACAAACTACATTTTTCTTTGTACCTGCTGATTACTCCCAGCCTAGTAAGAGTTTTGTCTCAACTATACAGCTGTAACAAGCAGTTTTTCTCTCGCTGGTTTTCATGACTGTAGTTTGGAGCTAGCTAGCTATGAAGGAAAAGGATGTTCCCCTTCATAGTCCTGCCTACAAAGCACAGATTAGTTGACTGGTTTTTGCAACCAGGGAAACAGACGTCATCATCAGATGTCGTAAGCAATTCAGAGGTCTGGAACCAGGCTGGGTGGCACAAAATGAGATATCTATAAGCGTGTGCTGGCAGGCTCGGTGCCTCAGCCCAGCTTGGCAGGGATTTGCATCTCCATTAGCATTTACTCCCATTTACTTTTGGGTAAAGTTAAGGGGGTTATGGCTGCTCGATTATGTAAAAAAAATCAGTCACGATAATTTTTGGTCAATATTGAAATTCACTTATGCAAAGATGTTGCAATTATTGATCTTAAAAAAACTGTGAAAAAGGTCACAAATCAACAGTAAAACAAAACTAAAAACTAGAACTGTGACATTTCCCTTGATACTTTCTTTCATTCTAAAAACAAAATAGGAGTTTACTTGCAAAACGCAATGTGCAAAATAATTGTTTTTCTCCATGATTCTGTTTTTGTGATTGCAGTGTTATAATTACAAATCGTAAATCATGATGAAAATGAAAGTGATTGCACGGCGTTAGGCCAGGATGAGCATCAACTTAAATTAAAGGGAATGAGCTGTGCTAACATAGCTTGTTAAAAAACGTGAAAATAACTATATTACCATAATTATTCTAGTCAACTTTGGGATGGAAGAGGATGGGAGACCTCAGGGAGGGACAGAGAAGGAGAAAGAAGAGGGAAGGCATGGGGAGGTGAGCAGGAAACTATTAAAAAGGTGGGGGCGATATGCCACTGAAATAATACCATTATATTTCAGTGGCATATATATATATATATATTATATATATTACCATATTTTAGGGTATACAGTTATATTCTCGACAATATGTCAAAAATACTGAACAATATTTTATCATTAAATTCAAATACAGCTGAAAATGAGTGTTAAAATATAGTGCTATTTATCAGCATAAACGTTACCAGTTTGCCTTCAAATAGTCAGTAAAAACAAAAAGGAAAGAACTCCGTCCCTTAGTTTGTAAAACAACAGTACCTCAGAGTGAGATTCAGAATCTGTATGAAATATATAAAGTATAACAAAGGGCACATCTAAACCGTTGCCAAATTAACAGGCAATTACATCGAGCCATAATATTGCCATTATAAAAAAGAAATCATTTCAAAAATAATAATGATACTGGTATTACCGTGATTGATATGATATGGCACGACCGTAAATTTTAATACACATTTTGAGAAACTTAAAATACACCATCTGCATCCTAATTTTGATTACTTGAACTTTGCCTCAATCCAACAGTTGCTGATTCAGGTGTTTCTGACATGTGATCTATACATGGATCAAAGTAATCAGTGACTATGTTTACATGGACATAATATTCGTCGTCGTGATGTTTGAGCATATCCAAAAACCTGTTGATACCCAAGTTTTTCATAATGTTTAAAAGTGGCTGAGTTTCTCGTCCCGACCAGTGCTGTGGGCTTTTCTTTTAGGATTGCATCTCGACTGCAGCCTCGCAAACTTACAGCTAGTTGGGTTGTGTACAAAAACCATAGCAACGCACAGCTGACCGTAAGACATAAACAGGCAAGAGGCCGTAAACTGCAGTAAAAACCCTGATTGTGACGGATATTCTAAATGCGCTGTATACATGTGCAAAGAATGGATATAATACCGGCATATCCCACATGTCTTAAATAGGAAAATGCTATTTATTTAGAAAAAGGCTTTATTTTGAAAATCCGAATGGAATATACTGTTTACATCACCTGAATGAAATTGGAGGTATTGTCATATTCAGACAATGGAATATTACTGGTTTAATGAATTTTGTTGGTTGCTTACCCTATGTTAATTTAGACTTTTTAAAGGTGTGCCATTTCTAAAGTGTTTAGTTATTAGCTCTTGACCTTGCGTTTGCAGCTATTTCTGCTACCGGATCCCTGGTGTGGCATTATTTCCCTGGCTGATCTGGCACGTTGCTCCTACATGGGCATCCCTTTACAGATACACTTCATATAAATGCAGCCTGAGTTGGTTCTGGAACCTGGACAGTTCGCCACAACTCGGTAGGCATGTTGACAGTAGTTGGTGATCGACTGGTTGGGTTTATGTTAAGTTTTGCGTGGTTAAGGTTAGGGTAAGCCCACATCTTTCAACATGTCCCACCTGCCTCTTTGTTTGAATCAAACGCTGGACAATGTGTCACCTGTTCTGAATAACAGAGCATATAGAGGGTGTCTAAAACCAAATCCCCAACCTTTACTGGTGTGCCATTTGTCCCACAAGCACAGAGCACCATGAATGATCTTTAAGAAATACAAAGCACAAACACAGCCCTTCACTTGTATTCCCTTGTATGTACCTCTGTTTGAAATAGCACAGCTGGGGACTAGTCAGCAGCCTGTAGGCTAGCCTTGTCTTGTAATGGTCTGTTTTTTCTCTGTCTCCAAGCTGTCTACATGTCTTTCTATGTCTGCCTCACTCACATATCATGCTCATGTTTTCTCAGAAAAAAATTTCGAAGTTCTTTTTTTCCCTCTCAATAACACACTCGCTCTCTCTCTCTGACCAGATCATAAGTTCTTGTATTATTAAAGGAGAGGTGTATCCCGGAAGACACCAGACAGGCCCTGATTTAAATTCTGTGATCGCTGTGGCCGGCGGTGCTGTTGTTGCCATGCCAATGCCCAGTAGCCCTAATTAGTCCACTCACTTGCTACCTTCCAGATATGATGGCCGGGCAATAAGGGCAACTTGGCGACTGTTCCAATGAAAGCCAGATTGGAAAAATTAAGCATGTACTATCTGGCAGGTGCTATGCAAACAGAAACAACAGAGGAGTGGCCAAAGTCCGGAGAGGAAGGATGCTGTCATTAGTAATGTCATGGCCACAGTTTTTCTTCAAACGCTTTTTTTCTCTGTGGGTAAACAAACAAAGGAAAAAAAAAAAAAAAGATGTGTTGTCCCTGCATGTTGGAGTTTTCCTTGCTTACATAAGGCAGCACAAAGATAACAAGAAAGGAAGAAACATTTGAAATGAGAGAAATTATGAGAAGAGTGTTACATCTGTTTTGAGTCCAATTAGTCAAGCGCAGAGGTGTAAAAGGGGAAAACAGAACACAGTTTCAGAAAAGGAAGAAGGGGGAGGGCGAGTAGGAAGGGCTACTGAAGGCAGAGAGGCAGGAAGCAGGACAGAGAGACAGACCGACAGAAAAAGCAGCACAGCAGAGAGAAGAGAGGAGGAGGAAGAGCAGAAGCGTCAGTATCTCTCTTGCTCCCCGCAGGTTCTGTGGCTGCATGCTTTTTACCCGTCAAATGTCCATCCTGAAGGGACTAACTAACACGCATCCTTGAATGATGGACTATTATCCTAAACTTCAGCAAATCAGAGTTATCACCTGTGGGCTCTACGCTACCTTTGGGGATTGAGATTACAAAGCCCTACAGGGAAGGAAAGCACTTCTGCAGACCCAAGGATGACTGGGGAATGGTCTTTGTCTAGAGGTAAACTAACACACGGCACAATCATGTACTAACACTGTTATCGTGTTCTGATAGCAATGCAATGTGAATGTGTTAGACGAAGGCACTGTAAGATCAACACACACAGCCTGCTGACATCTTGTTGAGCCTGTGAGTCACAATGTCCAAGCAGTGACTATTTCAGTTGAAGAATAATTAGATAAAATGAGTGGCTGTCAAACAGCAGGCAATATGGGTCTTCAAAAACTACGCTGAGTTCACTGCCTCCCAAAGAGACCCCGCTTTCCTGTTGTAGAGAAGCTCATACAACACTAAACTAATCAGAATTTGTGCTTAGAGTGAGGATGCCCACAGGACATACATTTCATGTAATGGAAAATACAGCTAAATGATAAGCCAAAGCCAACAATTAAGAAGCAATTTTGCACATTTTGTGCAGTTAAATAGACTATGAAGACTTTACTTTAAGGTATCAGAGCAAGAACCGATCAAGAAGAATACATTCCTGTCATTGCTACAGATTGTTTTTCAGCTATTTGATCAATTGTTTAGTCTAAAAAGGTCAGAAAATATTGAAATACACCCATCAAGTTTCCAAAGCCCAAGCCAGCCTTTTTGAAATAGCAACAGTTCAAAACCCAAAGATATTCAATTCAGAATTGAAAATTCTGTACAACGTCATTGCAGAATTGGGGCAAATCCTCACATTTGAGAAGGTGAACTCAATACATGCTTGGCATTTTGCTTAATATATGATTAACAAATTACTAAAAGAAAAATTCTTGACAGACCAATGGATTAATCAACTAATTATTTCCTTTGCTAATCTGGCACCTTGTTAAGACATGGGCATCCCTTTACAGATATACTTCATATAAATGCAGCCTCGGCAGACTTGGCTCTGGAACCTCAGTGTTTCGCCACAGCTTGGTAGGCATGTTGAGAGTAGTAAGTGATTGGCTGGTTGGGTTTATGTCAAAGTTTTGCGTGGTCAATGTTAGGGTAAGTTCACATCTTTTAACATGTCCCATGCCTTAGCTGCATTGTAAAGCCTCTTGTTTATTTTAATCAAACACTGGAACATGTGTCACCTGTTCTGAATAACAGAGCATATAGAGAGCGTCTAAAACCATCGTAAAGGTGCTTGGATTTACAGTTCTCCACCATGCTTACGGATGAAGTAACAATATACAGTATATAGTAATATATAGTATAGTATATAGCAATTTTATTCATATAGCACCAAATCACAAAAACAGCGCTTTTGATAAAAGAGCAGGTCTAGACCGTACTCTGTGTGTAGTATCTATTTAAATGTATGACTATCAAGTGTCATGTGGAATGGACCATTTTAATATCATAAAAATAATTCATTTATTCACATCTTGGACCGCACACTGATGACTGAAATAGTAAATACCTTGATGTTACTACAAATTATAATTGGTTACAATGATTACAACAATAAAATTATGATTTTTGTAATGTGAGGTAAAATCCACAACAAACATATCAAAATAATTACCAGTGCAATAACTTCACAAGTCATCATGAATTATGAAGTTTATACCATGAACCATGTTCACAAAATACAAATTCATACTCTGAGGTTCCGGGACTCTTTAAATGGAATCGTTAAATATTACCAAAATAAAAGCAGCAGAAGCCGTAGCCTACATACAGCTGACTGAGCAACTAGTATTGATTCAGCATGCTAAGTTTGCTGTGTCAGAGCTGTGCAATTATCTAAAAATAGCAAATAAGAATTTAGTATTGTTCAAAGTACATTTGATTCCACACCTTATAAAATGATTTACAGACTTGACACATGTGTAAATAGACTCACACACCAAATCTAGAGTCACCTTCATTACAGGTATTAGCATATGTCCTGTAAATAGAAATTAAAATTAATTCCTTATTATACCACATTCCTTTTGTTCGCACCAGTACAATATTTTTGTGAGACTTTATTTTGCATTCTTCTGCAAAACCGTTTATTTCATTCAGCTCTCAAATGTGGTCTAAACACAAGCAACCTTAAAAGTATATATTGCTTGAATAGAAAAAGTCAGACACTGGCCACATCTTAATATATATTAGGAACCATCTGATCTAAGAATAAGTAAATATGACTCTGAATCCAACCAGACCTTTAATGCCAGCTTTCAGTACTTGATGTCCCCAGCCACTCACGCTCAAAGCCAAACGAAAGCCAAATTTAAAATCTCAAGACAGCTGAGTCCTGATCCGTCGTACGACTGAGTGAAACAGCGTGTGGCCCGTTGTTGTGACAGTAAGTCAGCATATCATTTGATACACTAAGACAGTCTGCAGAGAACCAGTTCACAGTTTCCAGTGCTCATTTGTTCAACAACACATGAACAGAACCATCAAAGATAAAAGGCAAGGCCTCATAAATTGATTAAACACACATTGCAAATACAAAGACAGGCGTCCAATTAGCACAGAAAGAGCAAGCTAGTTGTCAGGGGATGATAAATGAGTTGAAATGAGGCGGGAGACATGATGCAACATGCAGACCATGGAGAAAGATCTGATATCTATGAAACATATTTTCTTTCTTTAAAACTATTTGACTGAAATCTTGCATCCTTTCTCTTTGCAGGATCAGAGATTAAATGTAAAGGCAAGGAAAGGTGATGGCAATAATGGGACATAACATCACTCACAATTCCTCTGTGGCAGTCTGTGAAGGATAGAGGAGTATGAAGGCTGTGAATATCCAACAGTCAAGGGCTCAGTCTTTTTGAGTGGTCTCCGAAGACCATATGACCTATATCTGTGTCTCTGACCTTTGAGTCCAGAGGTAAAAACACACAACCTTGTTTAGATTTCTCTTTAAACCGCTCATCCATTCTGTCATCTATACTTTCTACCTCCACTGCTGTCTGAAATATGAAATTATAAAACTTATGGTGTAAAGTGCTGTGGGCCATATCAGGACGAGTGTGAAAGACGTACACTACCTTAAACGTGGTGAGAAGTGGAGACGGGAGGATTGTACTGGCATTGGCATCATTTTCAAGAGGGAATGAGACTGGAGGCAACAGTCCAAGCACAACAGACAATGATGAGACAGAGCCAGTCATGAAAGAAAGCATTGATCTCAGTGCACCGCACTGATGTTGCAAACCACATGCCCCCCAACGAGTGGCGGGTGTTTGTTGCTCTCTGTGTTTCACAAACAGACTTTTCCCTTCGCCTGAGCGGAGCCAGTATCCCCAAAGCTAAAGCACACAAGACTTTTTGTTGTCCGTCAAATTCTGATCCGTTTACAGAGAGAAGGCTGTAAGTCACGTGGATGAAGTGAAGACTGATCTCTCCAAGTCAGGATATGGTGGGATAATTTGTGACATGCTCCACCAAGTTCCTTGTGGTCACTTCAACTGCTGCTGAGCTGGAGAGGACACTGCTGGGAGGGAGTGGTGAGTTTAGGCCCGATATCACACCTGCACACCTAACCTAGAAATTAAATATTTTGTACAACGTGGAAGTCCAAGTACCCAAAGGATCCTTTTATAGTTACAAAACAGCCACACTCAAACGCAAAGCAAAAAATAAGGGGCACAACGACAATCTTTCCGTGAAGGAATTCATAGTGTTTCACACATTAAAAGTGACAAAAGAGCTTTAGAGATACATCAAATCCTGCATACTCTCACGCTTCTGCACACCTGGTCAATCGCTGCATAAAGGTAGGAGGGGACTATAGACACTGTTTGGCCGTTGAACAATCTCCCTTTGTTTGAAGCATCCTGGAATTACATGTTCTTTTCTATTAACTTACCTTACCTGGTGTTAAAACCAATACGCCCTAACTCAAACTGCAAATTTGCAAAATTGACAATATAGCACTTGCATTTGACAGTACCAGATTGTTAGCCCCTGTGCAGTGCAGTTAGTATCTTGTAAAAACACTTTTAATGTTTTCATACCAGGTGATATTATTACAGAAACTGTTTTCCTTTAAAACCTCAGGGTCTGGCTCAAAAGTTATCTACAAACTTGTACTTCAGCATTCTGATATCAGTAACCCATAACCTCCCGCAGCCCAAATCCTAACTCTTATAATACAATCTTCCCTAAAAGTAAAATGCAGCATTAGCTACAAGTTCACTGGTTGAAAAAAGATCTAGTAGAACTTCATAAGTTTTTAATATTTATTGAATAGACCTTTTTTGTTGCATAATGCTCTCCAGGCCTCTTCCTCCCATTGGGATAATGCACACATCTCCAGTGCTGATCTCTGCAGCCACCATGAGCAACATGACGGTGCTCGACACTGCTGACCCCTATGACCTGGACATGACCTCAGACGGGACTATCTACCCCATCAGTTTCCAGGTAATGCTGCAGCCTCACATCTCAGATGGCTTTCTTAATCAACTTAATGTGACAGCATGAGTCAATCCACAGAGTATATGTATATAGTATATGATATTTTCAGGAAACTGCTAACTGTCCAGCTCATTAATGGGTTCATACTAAAACACATTGTGTAAGTACAAAGACTTCCTGGTTGTATAAAGTCAATGTTCCCACATTTTTTTGATCATGCATTATTATGACTACATGGACATTAAAATAACATTGACTGTCAAACTAAATGCCACCGTGCTCTCTCTGTTGGTAGGTTTCTCTGACAGGCTTCCTGCTGTTGGAGATAGTTTTGGGCTTGAGCTCCAACCTCACTGTGCTCGTCCTTTACTGTATGAAACAGAACCTCATCAGCTCCGTCTCCAACATCATCACCATGAACCTGCATGTGGTGGATGTGTTGGTGAGTTCTGACCTCTATCAACAGCTATTAGTCACTTTTTGCCAAGAGGGATTTAATATCACGTTGTTGGATACTGAGACTTCTGGTGCTATAAAAAATTACCCCTCAGCACTGCAAACATTTCATAAAATTAAACCATAAGGAACACTATGCTTCAATTTCTAAAACGGGCCACACATCTACTGCTGAGCCAGTCATTAGGGTTATATCAGAAATAAACAAAGGTATGGATAAACACAACTTTTATGCCTTTCTGTCACATCTACTACAGTCTGATTCATCGTGTTCCCTCTGAAAGAATCACTACACATGGGTAGGCACTTGGAATGACATTTTGAACATGTTAAGAAGCTAAAAACATGTTTAAAACTTGCCCTGTTTGAGCCTGTTTGGTGCTAACGCTAGCAGGAGGATAACTCTGTGTAGACAGCACTGATTGGTTTCATTTCTCTCTCTACTGACAGCACTACACATTTACAAACAACAGAGCTACGTGTCGAAATTGACCGGAATTCTCCTTTAAGCTGTGCTTAAAAGGTGCTCCAGAAAAAAACATGACTTGCTTGCTATTTAAAATAACAGGCGCTACTAGTGCTGCCCCAAATGTTGAAGGGTTTTTATTTCTGCAGTGCTGCCATACAAATAGCAAACTTGTAATGGAACAATTGTGAGCTTTTCCTTTTAGTTCCTACTAGTCTAACAAGGAAGTTGACAGAATCTAATTGACAGCCCAATGTCTCCTTCATTTTAATGGATACTGAATTTAGTTAATGTTTTCTAATCGTAAATAGAGAAAACATAGTATTTTGTAGAGTAGAATCCTGGAAATGCTACAATACAACTTTAGATTTTTAAGGGGATTAAATGGTTGGTGATTTTGTAAATGTTACAATGACCAATACTACTAAAAACCTCACTGATGTTAATAACATTTCAATGTAAACATCACCAAACGTAGGTTGACAGTAAGTGATTGGCTTATTCACTATGTGAGGCTTCACATAGTGAATAAGCCAATCACTACTACTGCTACTACTACCTCCATTCTGTTAGGATTGTTGGGTATTTAGGGTTACTACAAAGCCAATAATGCCTCCAGAAATTCAGCTGTGCATGACTAATGGTTACAGTATGTAGTCTGGATTGACACTATCATATTGTATCATTTAGCATATAGCAAGCATTACAAAGCGTGCCAAACAACCAGAGATTAGATGAAAACAAACGTAATGCATTAAAGATGTGAACTGAATTCCTCTCATTTCCAGGTGTGTGTATGCTGCATCCCGCTGACAGCAGTGGTGGTGTTACTTCCTTTGGAAGCTGACACTGCTAGGATGTGTTGTTTCCATGAGGCCTGCGTCTCCTTTGCAAGCGTGGCTACTGCTGCTAACGTCCTGGCCATCACTGTAGACCGGTATGACATCTCAGTGCGGCCGGCGAACCGTGTTCTCACGATGGGCCGAGCTGTAGCTCTACTGGGATCCATCTGGGCTCTATCCTTCTTCAGTTTCCTGGTTCCCTTCATGGAAGTAGGCTTCTTCATCAACTCTGGTTCAGACCATGTGAACCAGACTGCAGTGCTCACAGTGGTTCATACAAATGAGTATTACACAGAACTGGGTTTGTACTATCACCTGCTAGCACAGATCCCTATATTCTTTTTTACTGCTGTGGTAATGCTAGTGACATACTACAAGATCCTTCAGGCACTTAATATTCGCATTGGCACACGCTTTCAGCACAACCTACCTAAAAAGAAGCAAAAGCGCAAAAACACCATCTCTTTGAGCACAGCTACGCAAGCAGAGTCGACTGACGCTTCACAGAGCAGCACAGGAGTCAGGGCAGGTGGGAATGCACCCTTGGGAATGCGGGCATCAGTGTCAGTCATTATTGCGCTAAGACGAGCAGTAAAGCGTCACCGGGAGAGACGGGAGAGGCAGAAACGAGTCTTCAGGATGTCTCTTCTCATCATCTCCACATTCTTACTTTGCTGGACTCCAATAACTGTGCTCAACACCATCATCCTCAGCACCGGGCCCAGTGATTTAACTGTTCGCCTCCGCTTAGGCTTCCTGGTGATGGCCTATGGAACTACTATCTTTCACCCACTCCTCTACGCCTTCACTCGGCAGAAGTTCCAAAAGGTTTTGAAAAGCAAGATGAAGAAGAGGGTAGTGTCTGTTGTAGAAGCTGACCCTACGCCAAATAATGTGGTCATCCATAACTCGTGGATAGACCCCAGGAGAAACAAGAAGGTCACTTTTGAGGACACGGAAGCCAGAGAAAAATGTCTATGCTCGCAGGATGCCGAGTAGTGGGATTAGCTCAAATGTAAATATGTCAAATATGTAAAGTAAATGGGACTTGGTAAAATTCCACTCATAGAGGTAAAGTAACTAAAAACTGTTTTAGAGGAAGATATGGAATTTTGTTTATGCATAAATAGTATTTGGGGAAAAACATGGAAGGAACACGACTTTATTGGGAAAATATACTAAAAGTCTAAACAAGCTAAACACACGTGCTCATTAACAAAGCAGTACAGTAATCCTGGGCAGCTTACTTAATCTTCAGAAAAGATGTGTTCCATGAGATCAGAGGAATCTAGAGATAAAGGTGAGGATTTACCCTAAAAGAAATATCACACATAAATGAAACTACCAGCAGCTGAACGTGGATGAGTTCAAGGATTGCATTTACAGTTGATTTTTTACGGTACAAAAAAAATGTCTCAAACTAGGTGTCATAGACAAACAAAGAGGCTAATTTATGCTATTTATTAAGAAATGTCGTGGAGTGCTATCAAGGATAATTTAGTCATATCTCTGTATCTAAGCAGCAGTGTGTGTTGTTCTCTAGCGTAAGAAGACAAATGTACTGTGTCATAAAATACCTTGATATTGTTTATCTCCATTTGTAATAAACAACCAAAGGCACAATATGTGACAGTATCCATCTGCTCTCTTGCTTCTACATGTGGAATTGGATGCAGGGAAAAAGAGGTCACCTCTGTCTGTTTTGTCATGTAGTGAGCTTTTAAATCTATTGTACAAACTAGGGCCCTGTCTACACCTACACAGATATTTTTGAAAACATAATTTCCATTTAAAAATCTGTCAAAGCGACATTTGTTACAAAATATCTCCGGCCAGACACGACTCCAAAGGCTCGCCTGGCCAGTAGTTTGGTAACGATTGGCCAAACACTAGTGAAGAAGATTCTGAGGATACATAGTGAGCTAATTTTCCTTTGGCGGCCGTATAAAAAAAAATTGTAACACAGTAGTAGTGGATTCTTTATTTATACATACTGTACATAAATATCTTTTTAACATATTTGTGCAAATTTAAGACTGAAATGTGACTCATGGACACTGTGGTGGAGTTGCTGCTTGGTGTCTCCTTACACTACAAGGTGATGATAACATATGGACAGCAGATGCCTCCATTCATCCGTGAAGTGGTGCAACAATACTGAGGCTACATCCACACAAAAAGCTTTCATTTTTAAGCAGCATTTTGAGACAAAAACAGTCTCCGTCCACACAAGCATTTTAGCTCCATTAGCAGTAGTAATGTCCATCTATATAAACAAGTCGGACAACACCTATCACATGACCATTTACATACGCTGGGCATGCGCATACCGCTGTAAACGGGAAGCAGATTGTACGGTACTCATAAATCATCGATGTATGAGTTGAAAATTACTGAAAATACTTTGGAGAAAGAACAACAAGGGTGAAAAGTATGAGCAGGGATTTATTTGCTTGGATGAGGTGGAACTGTTACTGAGAGGTATCTAAGCATACCTAACTGATAAGACTGACTGACGTAGATCGTCATTTCTGAAGGTCTCTGTTTTGCTATCCAGGCAACAACACAACCCTGGAGTTTCAGTTTATAGACCACTTAGGTCTATATAAAAGAGACTTCAGATACAGTATTAGGGGACCACTAAGGTCTATATAAAAGAGACTTCAGATACAGTATTAGGGGACCACTAAGGTCTATATAAAAGAGACTTCAGATACAGTATTAGGGTACCACTAAGGCCTATATAAAAGAGACTTCAGATACAGCATTAGGGGACCACTAAGGTCTATATAAAAGAGACTTGGGATACAGCACTAGGGGACCACTAAGGTCTATATAAAAGAGACTTCAAATACAGTATTAGGAGACCACTAAGGGCTATATAAGCATCCAAAAAGGCTGGGGGTGTGTCCTTGAGCAACTGCCACTTTATTTGTTTGAAAGCCATGCTGTGTGTCTCTCTCTCTCCCAAGGGTGAGCCAAATTCTGTTAAGTCTCAGTATTACTTGATCTCTGTGCTGCATTTGACAAGGTCATATTTGACACTGTTTTACCCACTAGCATGACTTAAAACAGACCCAAACAAAAAGCATGTGGGCAGAAGTGTATTTCGGCTATAGAGTTATATATATATATATATATATATATATATATATATATATATATATATATATATATATATATATATATATATATATATATATATATATATATATATATATATATATATATATATATATATATATATATATATATATAACTCTAAGATTTGAAAATCTTCAATGATATATATATATATATATCATTGAAGATTTTCAAATTCTGGTAACCTTAGGGGAAAGAAAATAACACTGAAATTAAACTACTTTTTAGATGATCCTCTCTAAATCGCACTGAAGTGATTCTAGGACCCCACAGTGTGAACCATAACCAAACACAAAGAAGCCAAGGCCACTTGGGAAATGGTTGGAATAGTTGGACTAAAGGCGACTGGCACAGCAGACACCAGAAGCCAACACTCTATCAACTTTAAGAGCTTGTTGCTGTGCTACTAGAGAACGCTGAGGACATTGACCCCATTTTAAAGGTCTTTACAGCCAATGGAATTTAAGAGTGTGTGTGTGTGTGTGTGTGTGTGTGTGTGTGTGTGTGTGTGTGTGTGTGTGTTTACAGGCTACTGAAAACCCTTGTCCTTCTGAACTCATTCTGTCACCCTTAACGCCTTGTGATAACTAAGGGTAATACGGCGAATAGATAACGGACAACGGTGACCTTCAATGCATCAATTTCACTTTTTGTCTGCTGACATTAGGTCACACAGTCCTCTGAACCTATCAAGTCAGTGTTAGACACATCAATTCTGACCATGAAAATGAAACCAAGTTCTATGATGAAGAGCTAAGAGAAAGGGGTACCTGGGATTGAATTGGGTTTCACTTTCATGACCTCATAATACACCTCATCAGAAGGACTAGAAGTTATGAGCATGAAAAGCATGAAGCATGAAATGGTATCATTACCTCCATGTACTGTAATTCCACTTTGGGACAGGACATTGGACAATGATGTATGCTTCAGACAAAGTACTTAGTACTCAGAGTTGGTGTGTTTGACAATTTCTGGAACTTTCTAAAACAAGATAATACTTATTTATTGCATCTTTTAATGACAGAAGACTCTACACCATGCATACGAGTTTGGCCACTTTGTACATCCCCAACTGGCACTGTCAGATACCAAGAACCTGGGTCTGGCCAAGGTTTCTTCCTAAAAGGGATTTTTTCCTCGCAACTACGCATGGTTGCACTGTAGCACCATGCTTGCTCTTGGTGGGATTTATTAGAACTGCTGGGACTTCATAAATTATAGAATGTTGTCTAGACCTACTCTATCTGTAAAGTGTCTCGAGATAGCTGTTATTATGATTTAATACTATAAATAAAATTGAATTGAATATCACCACATTTGCCTTTTGACATAATAGGACAACAAATCCTACAACCTAGTTAGTTTCAAGCATTGTGAATCCTTGAGTGTAATCTAGCGGGGCTGTCAGATCATGGACATGATTAATTTAATAGAACAGGGATGAAGGCAGGATTGCCAAAAACAACTTTTTAATTATTAAGTGTTAGGTTGCACTGTTTTTCAGAAGCAGATTCAAATGCTTATTTCATGTATCTTTAACAGGCATACACCAATCTGAATAAATAACTGGGCAATATCTAAACAATGACTTAGGACCTAATACAGTCCACTCACAAATCCAGCTAACTAACTCTTGAACAACACACCACTAAAGAGAAGTGGCAGCAGTGGTCAGATTTCAGCTCACACAAGGTGTTTCACGCTGGGCTGGCTGCCAGCCAGTAGAAGCAAATGAGTGGCAGTGAAGAGAGTGGAACGCCAAAGTATGCCAAAGACACATATGGATTCCATTGAAGAAACAAACCACAGCTAAAACATTAATGAACACTGGTGGCCTGAAAGATGATTCTGATAACGTGATGTGATGTCAGGCAATTGCAAACTAGTAATTAAGTTGATACAGTTTATCAGGGGATAACAACCAGGGGGTTGGGCCCCTCAAGGGATGCCACAAATCACAAGATGTGCAAATGGCTTTGTCTGCTCTGACGTTGTCAAAATTAGATATGCACATATTAACTTAAATCATCACAACACACTTCCTGGATGATTTATACAACAGTCTTTATAGTCTGGCTAGTCCACAACAGCATTGTGGGATGGGAGAGAAACGTGCTCTGGTTTATCGGCATTTCTTTAAACCAATCACAATTGTCATGGGCGGTGCTAAGCCCCGCAGAGAGCTCGGGTGCAGCTGCAAAACAGAAAAACTTGTTTTGGTGGAACATGTGTATGTTCAAAAAGTTGTAGTCATGTAACAGAAAACTCAGATTGGACAGATAGTCTAGCTAGCTGTCTGGATTTACCCTGCAGAGATCTGAGGACCAGTTAACCATAGTCCTAAGAAATCCACCAGAGGTTAGAATGCCAACACAGAGGAAGAGGAAGGGGACCGACATTGGCAAAAAGACATGCACAAGGCAGAATTTTCTGCAGCACCGGAGCAATCCCGAAAATAGGACGTCAAGGATACAGACTTAGTTCACTGCAACCCAGCATGTTGTATGACATGTATTTAATAACACTTTTATAAATGGTTACTGAAACAAACAAGCAACCAAGAAAGAAGCCAAAAATGGGGTTAGGAACCTGATCTGGCTGCAGTTTTTTTGTACTTGTATTTTAATGGTCAAATGCAGGCCAACTGTTGTATAGATAGACAAACAAGGCATTACATAATCAAGTTAAATGGATATAAAAGCATATACGAGTCTGGCATAATTACTAAAAGACAAAATAATAAGTTCTACTGATCTTTTTGTATGTATTGTATGTTCAAGTCTAGTTGAGTTGTATGTTCAAGTCTAGTTACTGTACATGAGCCAAGCCATACCATTACGCCTCCTACAGCTGAAACAGCAAGGCCCATGCTCTGATTTAAAGATCAACAGCATCACTGAAGCTGCTGTATAATCTCCTCCTCCTGGTATGCTATAGATCACAACACATCCACACAACATCCCGACTCTATCGTAGGCTGCCACTGCTCAAGATACATTTCTGCAGCCAAATATCTTGCCTAGGGTCCATTTCTTCTTAAAAGAATCCCTAAAATCGGATTTAGTTAAAAGGAGGCTGCGAAGGGGCCTCGGCTACAGAAAACAGGAAAACTTTAGAAATTGTTCTACTGCATTTACCTGACAGACATGTTACCGGTTACGTTTCAGATTCCGATTTTACTCGCAAAATACAAGAATTAAAATTCTAACTTTACTATTATTAAGTGATTCATGAGGGCAGTCTTGCACTGCCAGACCTTCCTCCACAGCGCTGCGGAGGAAGGTCTGGCTAGTCCACACAGCATTCCTGGATGGGAGAAAAACATGCTCTGGTTTGTAGGCATTTCTTTAAACCAATCACAATTGTCTTCAGCAGTGCTGAGCGCCGTACAGAGTGTTTTAGTCGTGCAACAGAAAATTCAGATTGGACAAATAGTCTAGCTAGCTGTCTGGATTTATCCTGCAGATATCTGAGGAGCAGTTAACCATAGTCCTCAGAAATCCACTGGAGTTTAAATTAAAACACAAATGAAGTGGAAGGTTATGGACACCAATTGTAGTTTTGGAAAAACAGATGACCAATAACCAATAAACATGCATGCCCTTACCTAGTTCATTGAGGCTCTGTGCAGCCTTGGTGATCTCCCTGCTGCCCCCTTGTAGCTGACCCTGGAGCCTCTTGCTCAGGTACAAGATACGAATGATCCTCCGCAGCAGGTCACAGGCCACCTGCAGAAGGAAGAGGGGGGGGGAGAAATAAATTAATAATGTATTAATAATAAAAATAAATGTTCTTCCTTAAAATACAGGGGCCATAAGTATACACACCCCTATGTTAAATTCCCATAGAGGCAGGCAGATTTTTATTATTAAAGGCCAGTTATTTCATGGATCAGGATACTATGCATCCTGATAAAGTTCCCTTGGCCTTTGGAATTAAAATAGTCCCCCCCACATCATCACATACCCTTCACCATAAGATCATCTCTCATTGCAAATCAAACCAGCTAACTGAAATAACACCATGTGCTTAGATCGTTAAAAATAGGGCCCATTGTGTTGTTTGACAAGGAGAAGAAAAGAGTGACTGATCACCTTAATGTTTGACACACACACACACACACACACACACACACACACACACACACACACACACACACACACACACACACACACACACACACACACACACACACACACACACACACACACACACACACACACACACACACACACACACACACACACACACACACACACACACACACACACACACCTTTTTACATCCGCAGTTTCATCAATATTTAATCATGATTTCTGCACAAAGAGGAGAACTGCAGTCCAGTGTTCATACTGAGCTGCATGCAGGCGCTTGGAGCTCTGCACACAACAAATCTCTTGCCTACATGTAGGCAAATGCTGAATCTCTCTCCCACAGAGTGTCGATTTCTCTGTGGGTTTTGGAAAATTTAAAGCAAAAATTGTTCTTTGGCAGTTTTTTTTTTTTCTGCCATCTGAAAAGAGAAACTGACTGACTCACACAGCCACAGAAAAGTACCGGTAAGTATGAAATGTGTAGTGGAGAGTTACCTGCAGCCTGGCAAGCTGGGTGATCCGGGCCACAATCTTGTTGTACGGGTCTACAATCTTCGTCCTGATCCTGAAGAGAAGTACATGGTGTCATCAAGAAAACTTTCCAAACTGTCAGCTAGAGTTAATGACACAGAGGTGGCCTGTCAATGGCGATTGATTCATTAGCTGCCACTTTGGAACAGAGTCAAACAGAAGAGACCTAATTTATTGATATAATATTTCAATATCGATCCAGCTTACTACAATGGACTTCATTGATGAGTGGCTCATGCTAATGCAGGGGTTTTCTGACAACAAAGAGGTTTTCAGCCAGCGCCAAAGGAAAACCACAAGCGCCAAAACGTCAAAATAGAAAACATTACACTCCATTACATGTAGCATTCATAACACGATTGTATTATTGTACAAATTAGCTACACCAGTGATTGCAGTTACCCAATATCAGTCACTCCTAAATTCTAAATATAGGAGCAAAACATGTTCCTTGGAAGAAAAGAAAAAAAAAAAAGTTACCATCAAGCCCTGTTCATATTAATTCAACAAACTGGACTTTGGGAGTCTATCACTGGGTCGAGCCCATAAAGAGGAACATTAAATGTCCAAAATCAGGGTGTAAAGTTTGGCAGGTAGGGAGAGTTAGAAAATAATAAATCATATTGTCCACCATGACAAGTTGTCTGTTTAATCAAGACAGTGAGCTGGACTACTGTTACTCTTTTGCCTAAATAAAGTATATTTGTAATTTTTTTTTTTTTTTACAATATGACCTGTCAGGTATCATCCAGCAGAAACTATTTTAATTTAATAGCTGTTCATTTATTTGATCTGCTGCACTTTAAATCAATAGACTGAGATTAAAAATGATATCTAATGGGTGTTTGTTATTACATATTGTACGTTTACGTTTTGATAGAATGCTTTTTTTAATTAAAACTAGACATTTATATTTAAAAAAAGGGTGTTGTGTAATTTTTGTTTGAAGTATGATTAACCGGTTATACTTTCTTTTTGTATGTACTTTTCTATGGATTTAAATTGATTTGTTAATTGTCACTTGTTTCTGGATGGTTTATCGCCCTTTTTGGACGAACCACACCTGTCATCAGGTCTTGTATTTGTGTGCATGACGTATTTATGGGTATTTATATGTGGTTTTAATTTTTTGTAAATCTTTCGACTTTATGAAGGTCAGTGTAGAATTGACAAGTTGTCATTATTAAACTCTTGTGGAGTAAGTGTGCAGGTGTTACCTTTCCTTTGATTATTGATTTTCTTTCACAATTACACCAATAGAACTGTAACTGTGTCCCCCATATTGGACCAATTTGTAGTGTTTTTGTTTTCCTCCACTGGGTGCATTCTATTTCTACCATTCAAGAGAGGCCAGTCAAACAGCTTCTTGCTATGACTATATTATATGTAGACAGTGATAAGTTAAAAAAAAAGGTCATTTCATGCACCTTGAGCTAAATTTGAATAAAAATGTGATGACAGTTATGAGGCCTTTTGCTTATGTTGCCAGGCCATTGTCAATCGAATGTGATCAAACCATACACACAAACTTCTGATGAAGCAGATTGGCAAAGTATTTGAGTGTTAGAAGATAAAGTAAGGACGTTTGCTTATGTAGTCATACATATTGGACTGAACAGGGGAAGCCACAGGGGAACCGGTTTACCTGTCAACAGCTGCCTGCAGAGCACTGATTCTTGTCTGCATCATCTGAAGAACCCCTGAACACAACAAAAGCAAAATAGAGATTTCCGTTAGTACAATTTGACACTGATTTTACGAGCCACTTTCTTAGCAAACTTCGTTTGAAAAACGCTGGCCCTCTCTTGTGGTGAAACCTTAGAACTGCAATCATTAAAAATGACAGATCTTTTAAAACTGCTATGGCAGGTAATTATTTAAGCATCCAACGCATATATCAAATTATCATTGCTTAGAAATACTGTTGAAAGACCAGGATGGTTTCAAAAGCCTTGCCATGTGTATTCATGGGCTGTTAGGCATTCTGAATGTTGGTTTCTGAACATTATCACAATGATGATGTGAACGTTGTCATAACATTAAACCTCTAGGACAAACAATTAGAAAACATGGATGTTGGCAAAAAGGTCAGTGACAATGTGATAACGACTCCTATTAAACAGCCTCCTTTCTCTTATACTAAACAGCTATTTTGTAAATATCTGTTTCTGTACTTATTGTTTAATTCTTATTAATGTTTCATATTTGTTTGTGTATGTTGGCACCTATCACCAAGGCAAATTCCAGGTAGGGTAACCTCTCTGATTCTGAAACAGGCTACAGAACACAGTATTGTAATGTAAGATTGTGACAATCTGTGTTTTTAGTACCATTACCACACACTTGTTAAAAGATCTTTGGCAATTTCTGGGACCTTCTATGCTGAATATTGTCAACTTCTGTCCCACAGCAAGCAATGTTCCCATGCTTTAAGGCTGCAGTGGTTCAACAACTTTCAGGCCATATATTTAATATGAATCTTTTTTTAACCTTTTCAGTCCGCAGCACCCATCCTCTTCATAATCAGATTCATCTACCAACCCTTTGTAGGCTGGCTCAGGTATGTCTTGGACCAGCTCTTAGTTATGCTGTTATAGTTTTAGACTGCCGGGGGACTTCCTTTGACACACTGGACTCCTCTCTCCTCTCTCCTCTCTTTCCATCTGTGTGCATCCATGTCCCAGAAATGCTTGTTACTAACCTAGTTCTGGGGAGCTCATTTCCCAGAGTCCTTATGTTTTCTCGCCCCGCAGTTTTCCTGCAACCATGATTTAAGGGGGCACCTAAATCATGGTTGTCATGGAACTTATTTCTACTGCTATGCTAAATATTTGAAGATATAACCATTATACCACTTTAGCTTCCCTTCATTGGCTTCTGGTCCATGTCAGATCAGATGCTATGGTGATTCTGATGACCTACAAATTTGTAAACTGCCACGCCCCTTCATACTTGCCTGAACCCCTTAACCTCAATAATCCAACCAGGACTCTGTGCTCTCAGAACACAGGTCTCCTTTTTGTCCCAAGTCAAGTCAATGTATTTATAGAGCACATTTAAAACCAACCTAGTTAGCCAGTGCTGTACAAAGTTATATTATGTTATAAAACCAAAGGAAGACAATAAAAATATAGACACAATGAACTTCATACAAACAACACACGTCTATACAAATGTCCCTAAGCTAAATCATACGCCAAAGAATAAAAATGTGTTTTAAGACAAGACTTAAAGATCTCGGCAGTAGAGGAGGATCTAATATGAATGGGAAGTTTATTCCAGAGTCTCGGGGCCCAAGTTAAAAAGAAGTCAGACAACATCCCTCTTTTTCATAAATGTTCTATTCTATGTAACATTTTACTGATTGCATATACCGTCATTGTATCATGTTGCTCTATTCTGGGTGCCATATGCTGTAAAGTCCCCTGGGCTAAATTTGTGATTTCTGATATTGGGCTACAAAAATAATGATAAACTTGATGGACAACTAGAGCATCATTTTGACCAAAATAAAAAAACAAGAATGTTGCTGAGTGTAATTTTCTAAGCAATTGGCTGCTAAGTAAGTAGTAAAACAGCAACATGATGCAACAGGAGTAGAGCGCTCGTCTACCAATCGGAAGGTCGTGGTTTTGATCCCTGATCCCAGTCTACATGTTAAAGTGGACTTGGGATACTGCACCGGTGCCTAAACGACCAGTAGCTACCAAACAGAATAGCAACGTGGATTTTAGTGCAATTTAAACACCTGCTCTGCTCTCTGATGCTCTGAAAGAGATGATCAGGAAGGAGAAAAACAACAAAACATTCTTAAGCCCACGTTAATGAAGCTGTTCTTGCCAATTTCTGATCTTAAAATTATAATGGCGGCATATGTAAATGTGGCTCTTTACCTTCAAGGGACTCTATCCCAGTTGCCTGAGACAGTAAGTCTTCATGTCTGGCCACAACCTGGAAGAAAGGAGTATTATCAAATATGGATTGGGGTTAATATTGTGGTTATTACATATTAGTGCTACTCATGTGGACTGCAGTGTTGGTGGCAATAAAGAGAGTGGTCATTAGCAATTTCACAAATATTGTTTACTGTTAAAAAATTAAGTTAACACAACACACACTATATATTTGACTATCAATCTATCTTTTGGCGAGTCAAAGATTTAATTTAGCTGTTCCCACTGGGGTTAACATTCATTATTGATGAAGCAATCAATTATTTTCTTGAATAATTGGTCTATAAAATGTCAGAAAATACTAAAAAAATGCCAATCAAGGTTTCCCAAAGCAACAACTTTGGCAGGATTTCCGGAGGCAACGGAGCAATCCCAGTAGTGGAACATTTTGCATGTAGGCTAGCCAATACCTTGACAGGCAGGAAGTGGGGGGAGAGACCACAGTGACGCAACACTATCAAGGATCCCACAGCTTTCCTTAAGCATGTGGACAGCGTTTGTGTAATTACTCTCACGGCCAGATGGGGGAGACAGAATTTCCCCTTTAGCTTTAATGTAGAATTTTGATTTGAATTTGATTATACACTATTTTGTGTGAAACTCTGAGTAATGAACCTTCATTTCACCATCTCTACTATAAGTTGACCCTGACTCCGATTCTCCACTGGGCTGTGCTGCTGTTTTGTTCCATCCGCCACGCACCATACCACACTGGGAGCGTCTCAGAAACGGAGCATCTTGCTGCCTGACTCGCAGATTATATTATCTCTGCAAGTACTTTATAGAACACTCGCATGTTAATTAAGTTAGTTACTAGTTTTTAAGTTGGTGACTACCTTCCATTCCAAGCACTCCTGCAATTAAACTCTATGCCTTCATTTTTCTGGTGTTGTCCTTACAATAAAATAATCTGTGATGTATGTTTTTCCACCTCCAAGATGAATCTCTCGTGGTGTTGTAGAGGAGACATAAACGGTAATGGGGGGGTGTTTTTTGGTAACTTGACTGGATAGTCTCGCTGTTTCACTTCCTGCCCAATGTGAAAATAGACCTGACGCGTATCTTTAACCGAGCAGAGAGTCGCTTCACACACACTTCTGGGACGTGCCATGGCACAACTGGTGGACTATTAAACATTGACTTGAATGGCCACGATTACTTGTGGGGATCGCACCGCACCCGAACACAACGCAGACTTGCCCAGTGGAAATTAGGGGTTAGACTCCTAGTGAGTCTGTGTGGCTGGATTGTGGTGTTTGTACCTGGCTGTGCAGCTCCTTGTCCAGCTGACTGATGCCTTGTGCCAGCTTGGCCAGTTGCTCAGCAATGACAGCATGGTGAATGGCCTGAGCTGTGTATGTCTTCACATCAAAGTCCTGTGCCAGGAAATCAGCGTAGCACCCTGTAAAAAAAAAAATAAAACAGCACGTCCTCAAACCATTCAATATACTCAATACACTTCATACTATTCCTAAATGTCATTTTAGTGGTGTACTGTTACGGAAACAAGAACCAAAAAAAATCTTCAATGAAGCATTCAGTCTGTTTTTTCTGTTTAAATGTCTTTTTTGTGCAGGAATCTCAATGTGTAAAGTTACCAGTAGCTCATGCTGTCAGATAAATGTAGTGGAGTAAAAGTACAATATTTCTCTCTGAGATGTAGCGGAGTAGAAGTAGAATGTGGCATGAAGAAAAAAAGACTCAAGTAAAATACCTTTAATTTGTACTTAAGTACAGCACTTGAGTAAATGTACTCAGTTACTTTCTACCACAACCAGCCGTCTCTCTCTGACCTATTCTTTGTGAGCAGACATCTGACAGCCAGCCAGCAAAATGTTTATATTAGCATTGGAAAACTTAAAAAAATTATTAAAAAAAGAAAATCAAGATTTGGCACAGTTTTTGTGCCAAAATGCTCCTTTTATGCTCATCTGTTCATTGGCGTAGGAAACACATGGTTAATTCCAGATGTAAATGGGGGGCCCTATTTACACCTGGCATTGAAATGCATCTCATATCCAGATTGGCACATATAGCGAGGGACATTATAAGCTATTTTAGCTTTGTCTGCATTGAGTTTGGAAAGAATATTGACAGTAGTGTATACATCACTGGGCTGTCATATCAGAGGCATGTACACCAGCACAAAGAGGAGCAGGAAAATAGTACTGCACACCAATACTGTGCCAAATCTTACTTTAAATTACATAGAACCAGTGGTGTAGTCTACGTTTATACGCAGTATACCCACTTAGAAAGCTCCAGGGTTTTCATATACCCACTTAAAAATGCTTTCCATTATAGTTTTGACATTATTAGAATTGTCATCTGTGTTTTACTTTCTTCACATAGGCTGAATAGAGGTATTTCCACCGTAAATTTGTGCATAAAGGTGTGTCCAAATACAGGAAATTAAGTTGTTGATGCTCAAAACTTCCCTGGGGTAGGACAACAAGACCTCCAACTGTCAAATATATTGATATTGTGATATGAGAGTAGATATCATCTTAGTTTTTGGATATCGTAATATGGCATAAGTGTCTTTTCCAGGTTTCATAGGCTGCATTACAGTAAAGTGATGTCATTTTCTGAACTCTGTAGACTGTTGTAACTGTTTCATTATTTGCCGTTTTCCACTTGGTCATTATATCCACATTACTGATGATTATTTATCTTAAATCTCATTGTGTGAATATTTTGTGAAATCACCAATAGTCAACACTACAATATCGTTGCAGTATCGATATTGAGGTATTTGGTCAAAAATATCGTGATATTTGATCTTCTCCATATCTCCCAGCCCTACCCACTACGATACATTAGACTACACCACTGCATGGAACTGAAGAAAAAAAACAAGCACAATCTGTTAAACAGGTATTAAAATAATAAATAGGTCCTAACGTTACCTCATTGCACCAGAGACAATGCAATAGCATAGCAACCTTGTGGTTTTTTTTTGTTTTTATATGACTTCAGATCAAAAATGAATAAATAAAATCAATGTGTATCTGATCGTGTAGTTGACTGACTGACTGAATAAATGCTTTGTTTCAAACATGTAATAATAATAATAATAATAATAATAACAATAAAAACTAAAAGAACAAAAAGTTAAAACAATCCAGTAGATTAATTTAGCACTAATGCTTATTTGTCCAACCCTTAGTGGAATTATCTCAGTAGCTCAGTCTGTATGGAGTTGGGTTGGGAACCAGAGGGTTACTGGTTCAAGTCCACATACAGACCAAAGTATGGAGAGATGCTCTTGAGCAAGGCACCAAACCAGGACTCTGACATGTCACCATTAGTGCATGTAAAGGTACTGAGCATGTGTGTGTAGTTCAGGCCTGTGTGTAATGTATGATAATAACAACAGAGGCAAACAAGCGACATTAATTAAGTATGTTACTATTTATGTCTTTCAGCTGTAGTCTCTTTAAGTTTCTGTCACCACCAGTGTAATTCACAAATGATAGCAAATATATCAACAGCAGTGCAAATGAACGTGTATTCCCAGTGCTTAAACCCAGGAATATATTAGCCTAAAACTCTTTGGATAACCACGTCACAATTACAAATCCTGATATGTAATATGAGGTTAGCTCGGGAGTGCTTTTGCATTTAAATTAGCTAACTGCTCGACAAAATTGGGCCAAGCTTTAAAATATATGTTGTACAACTATCGATGAACACATTGAATAGGCCAAATATCCCCGCTGCCGCCCATAACGCTTTTTTTTTACCATCTTTCAGAAGTGAATTCGTGGTAGATTCTCTCCCGTTCTCCATGTTGATACTTCCGCATGTGACGTGACAACTGAGTGACGAGATGCACTGGACGTTGCACGAGCCTTAAAGGGCTACACACGGGAAATTTTGGACTGCTCTTTTTCATGTGTAGCCTACGCAACATGACAAGCCATTTTAACATTTAATAGCTAGATTGGATATGTATTGCAGATATATGTCATTCAACTCTTCCACAAGAATTCAGATATCCACAATGACATTTTTCCCTATCTACAGTTGTCATTTCAGATCATCCACAACGTCATTCTGACTAGTAGCCTACAAATGACGTCACGTTTCCCATTCATATGTTCGGGGCTTTCCGTGCGTTCATGAAAACATTTTTGCCAGTGAAAATGAGAAAATATTGTTGTTGATGACGTACAGAAACACAGCAGCCGATCGTTGAATGTGTTGAATGGTTCGAAACTTTTGATCAATACAGAAAATTCACGCATGCATGTAAAATATATATATATAATATATTTTGCCAACGTCCACAATGTGCTATTGACTATCGATTGAGGTTGTAGTCGGCCAGAGTAACTTAAATTAGTTATAAAAGTTGGGTGCTATTGCCAGTAACAAGTAAACCAATTCACGTAGGCCTATGTTTTGAGCTCTTGTAAAAACCGTACTGAGGTAAGTAATGCATAATTGAAGAACTTTGGGGGTGTCCTTGGTTATTGTGGCCTCCATGTTTTTATACACCTGATGCTCTTGGCTACGTCCAACAGTTGGTGGCATTAATGCAACAAGTTGTAATGCCAAACGCCAATATAACAGAAAAGAAGAACATGCATCCACCATGTGAGCGCTGGCAGTCGGAAAACAACGTAATCACAGGGCCGGTCCCTGATATTCCCAGGTGACTTGAATGCAGCATTTCAATTTCAGATATTCAACGTTATTCTTTCTATCCAGAACGAAGATTCCAGATATCAGCAATATAATTATTACTAGGAAGAACTCCCATTTCAGATATAATGCAATTGTTACTAGTCAAAACTCTAATTTCAGACATCCAAAATGAAACAAACATTCCAGATATCTGTATTGTTATTATGATTATCCAAAATACATTCTGACTAGTAAAAATGTCATTACGCATAACAATTCGCATTATGGCTAGTAAAAATGCAATTTCAGATATTTAAAATTAGAATTATGACTACAAACAATACAATTGCAAATATATACAAATGTATAGTGGATATATGATAACAGGTTAACATAAAAAGGGTTCATTGACTATTCACAATTATAATTTAGATATCCATAAAAGCCTTTTTACTCATTAAAATTGTCTTCTCACTGGTTAGAATGTCAATAGAGATTTCAAAAATATGAATTTTACTGGTCAAACTTGTATTTCAAGATATGTACAACTTTAATTTTACTGGTCAAAACTAAATTTAAGATATCTAAAAATCATTTCAAATTTTGTGGCCGTTTTAGCATTTAATAGCTAGACTGGATATGTATTGAAAATATCCATAATTCAACTTAAATTTAGTTTTGACCAGTAAAATCAAAGTTGTAGATATATTCTTATTTTGGATATCTCTATTGGCATTCTAACTAGTGAGAATACAATCTTAACAAGTAGAAATTCTATTATGGATATCTAAAATGTAATTACAGATTATTTATTTTGCTATTTTCTTCATTCATTCATCCATCTATTAATCCACATATCGGTACACCCATGTAATTAACCAGATGGGAAGAAATTCACCTTTCATTTTGTGTTTGTTATTGTTCTTGGTTATTTCAAATTATTTTAGCGGTTTAATAATGATCACCAGGCATGATTTGTATTTTTCCTTTTATTAATTAATTAATTAAAATGACAAACATGATCTTTAAAATGTAATGACTAATTTCACCCACTATTTAAGATTTAATTTCATTTGCTGTAATCATGTATTACATAAAGGTATAGTCCTCAAGGCAAGCAAGAACACTTCTTAGGCAAGCCCAACAACACCTACATGAGTGTAAAAAAAAAAAATCAACCCATAACCAATCATAATTACAACATTGAGCAACAAACTGACGGATGCAATAACGAACACTTTTTTCAACAGGTTTTTCATCCTCGCCTATGCATTTCCACATCTACACAACACTGGTATGGTTTACCCCTCTCATTACTTATTCCACACTACGAGCTAGCAAGCTAAATAGAAATTTAGACATATTTGCACTGATTCTTAGTCATTAGACAAGTCTGCAAATCTAACACTGTCTTTAAAGATCAGTCTAGCGTCACTTTGTGAAAGCGTTGTGAACCGACAAACAGACAATAAATGAAACTGAAAACTACATTAAAATACTGAAAAAATAACGTATGCAAGACACTTTCAGTAAACAGACAGTAGGTCTTGAGCACATGGTTACTATAAGAAAAAATTGTCATCATCACACATCTCTCTCACTCTACAGTTTAACTATTTTCACTTGATAAGGAAATCCTAACTTTCCACTTATTCATAACAGCAAAAGCTGCAGTAATCTTTATTCTTAGTATTCTTATTCTGCTTATCATTATTTAATAATATATGTATTTTAATATAGTCAGGGCTCTTGCTGCCCCTTGAACGATAGAAAATGTGTTTTGGACATAGACTGTTAAAATACTGGACAAAGCTTCCTGTAAAGCAAATGCGGAAGTGCCTCAAACCCGCATCCTATTTCATTTCCAGCATTGGGTGACTCCAATAGTTGCAAAAATATATATATTTTTTATTGAAAAGAATTCTATGAGAAAATAATCCTGATTCTCACTTGCTTGATTACCTCAGTACCCTCACCTGGTAGAGCGCGTGCCCATATATAGAGGCATATTCCGACCAGCGAGTTTTCATTCCCCCTCTCTCTCCACTTTCATGTGTTCAGCTGTCCTATAAAAATAAGGCCCAAAAATTATCTTAAATTTAAAAAAAAACAACCTGTCAAATTTTATTTTAAACTTTGAGTTTTGTTCACCAACTTCTCCCCTGCTGTTTCTTTATACTTTTGACAGCTAACACGATTTGAGTATTTTTCAGGTTTGGGATGCTATAACTTAATTAAGCAGAGTTAAGTAATTGAGGAGATTTGCAGACAAAATCTATTGATATGTCTAATTTGTTTGGCATGGAGGGAGCAGGATCATGGGGGCAACGTTTGTGCCACCGCCATCACTACAAGGACTGAAGTATGGGTAGATTTTCTCAGTGAAGGAGCAGCCAGTAAAGGAGTAGATCAGAGCTGCAGCATCTACATCATAAAAGGAGACCAGACCTTCCTCATAATCCACAAACACCCCCACCTTCTGAGGCTTCCTCTTCAGTGAGAGAAGGACACCAGGGCCTGCAAGAGCTTTATACTCATTTCCATTTCTCAACCATATACTCCAAAAGCCATTCTTAGGGGACAATCTGATCTTTCCCTTCCTGATGACTGATTCATTGGCCACCCCTAGGTCCCACTCAGTTTTGCCTCCAACCTCAACTTCGTAGTAAAATCTACCCGAAGAGAAACTCTGCTTTCCTAAAACACCGTTACAGATGGAGAATCTCAATGGGTTGTCTGGGACATCATTTTGAACATCACTACACTTTACTTGTTTCCCACCATCAGACAGGATGAGATAGGGACTAGCAGTGTCAGGATCAAGAGTAACATCTACTACATACTGCTTAACCCTCTTCAGCTCAACATCAGCACACAGCTCCTTCATCTCTTTACTGAGTGTCTCCTCCAGCTGAGCCACAGCTCTTCCCACAGTGCCCTTGTATGAAGACTGAAATTGGACATCTGTCCAATCTTTAGTGGGTGGAGCAGGGATTAAAGATGGGAGGCTTTGAAGAAAATGGAGGTGGTCCTCAGTGTGTGAGAGATTCTCCACCTCGGTGCTTCTCTTCATCAGCTCGGAGATTTCCCATTCAAGCTCTTCGATGAAACCTTCAGCCTGTTTCTCAGCTTTTTTCTGCTTCTCTTCAATCGCATCCATAAGATGAGCCAGGCCTCTCTCAACAGACTGGATCAGAGCAGTGAAGACCTGAACACCGGCTGCTATCTCTCTGTCTGCATCATCCTTGCTGAGCTTCAGTGAATCTTTCATCTGTTGAACCTTTAGTCGCCTCTCCTGTATCATCTGTTGAATTTCAGCCTGTGACTTCCCCAGTTTAACTTTCTTGTGTTTATATTCTTCAATCAGATGAACAATGGAATGTCTCTTGTGGTCTGATTCAGTGCAGAACTGACATACACACACCTGATCGGTCTTGCAGAACAGCTCCAGAGGTCTATCATGCCTCTTACACATTCTGTTTTCCAGGTTCTCCACGGGGTCGATCAACTTATGTCTTTTCAGGCCTGTGATTTGGTGATGAAGCTCCAGGTGAGTTTCACAGTAGGAGGCTAAACACACCAGGCAGGACTTCAGGGCCTTCAGTTTGGGTTCAGGGCAGACATCACAGAGCACTGAGCAGCTGCTGACTTTCTTTATGTCGGACATCCTGAAATGATCAGCCATCTCAGATATGAATGTATTGACCCGCAACAAAGGCCTTCTGTCAAAAAGATCTTTACACAAGGGACACTGGCTTTGGACATTAATCTTCCAGTGTTCTGTGATGCAGTTCTTGCAGAAGTTGTGTCCACATGGTAGGGTGACTGGATCAGTGAACACATCCAGACAGATGGAACACAGAAAGTGCTCTTCGGAAAGGAAACTGCAGGCGGCAGACATGTCTAGAAAACAAGACCAAAAGGGAAACAATTTACTTTCTCACTCCTCCTACTTCCATACTGTTCTCTCATTATTAGCTTTGGGTCCCAAAGATCAACACAAAAGTGACAAAAATGTGGGAAAAAGCGATAATGTTGAATGTTTTTTCCTGGTTTGATGGGAAAACAACACAAGGGTTAAATGAGGTGTCGTGAGATCTCTCAGATTTTATTTTTTTTAACAGTAAATAGCCATGAAAAAAATATTTTCTTTTGAAAGGTGGAAGTACTGTTAAAATAATACTTTGTTGAAAGGAAAGCACACAAATAATATTACACTGTAATACCTTTTACTGATAACAATAACAAAATGATTATTGCTTGAATGAACACAACTCTTAGACAAAGTATCAAAAAACTGAACATGATCCGCTTCAAAGGCATATTTATGTATAACAGTAATATTAGAAAGTTAGTGCTGTCATGTCTAACCCAAGCCCAATAAAGACTATGTTGCTATGAACATGTAGTCTCTGCCATCCATTGAAGTTCTCTAAATAGGGTTCAAACCCTTAAAATACTGTTTTCCTCCTAGTTTACCCCTCCTTTTGTCTATGGGTCAAATTTGACCCCAGAAATTTGGGTTTTTTTCAAACAAATTGGTAAATGAACTTTAAAATGAACTTTAAAAAAAGTGTAAAAAAAGAGAGAAAAATGTCAAATAAAGTGACAAAAATGTGAAAAGTTTTCGAAAAAAGTTAAAAATGTAAAAAAAAAAGTTAGGTTTGGTTGTGTGTTGGCAGGCACATTTTTATTTTTAAAGGCCATTTATTTCATGGATCAGGATACAATGCATCCTGATAAAGTTCCCTTGGCTTTTGGAATTTATCTCTTCCTCTTTCTCCCCCCTTATAGTTGAACGCTCTCTGTTTATAGATCACACACACACACACACACACACACACACACACACACACACACACACACACACACACACACACACACACACACACACACACACACACACACACACACACACACACACACACTAACAAATCAGCCACGTAAGCTACTCACCCGTGGGTTTCTGACGTGTTTTTGGTCAACAAAAGCTGTAGGCCTACTCTAATAATAGAGAATACCAGACGTCTTTCTGCAGAAATGACTTTTTGGGATTTTGGCGGCAAGTGTTGCTCCGCCTCTCATATAATCTGAAAACTAGATTTGAAATTCTTTTTTAACATGATTACAGTGCATCAATAAGTCCAAAATGTTTAGTCAATAGGTGTTAAATCACAATGAACACGTCCAGCAATTATTAAAGAGAGAGATACAGAGAGCAAGAGAGAGAGAATTATTCTGAACAGGATAGGGCCACATGAGAAAAAAAGCTATATTTTGGAAAGAGGGGCGTTGAGGTGCCCTTGGGGGGGTTTGTTTGAAGGCTAAAACAAAGATTCACAATAACAATGTTGACACTTTAAACTACTTACACCAGTGGTGTGCAACATTAAAACCTGCAGTGGACGAGACGGTGTCTCATATGATCATAATCATAACTCTTCTTCTCCATCGCGCTTCTGTCAGCTTCGTTTGGCAGCTCCGTGCTGCCTTCAAGGACACGGGACGTTGCAGGGTTCTCAAGCCTCACACATTGGCCTTGAGACACACGCATTTCAAGTAGTTTACACGCTCACACGCCACACTTTGTGTTTCCCACGCTGCGAAGGCAACGCCCACCAAGTTGTAGGCTACACAATGGACGAGGCACAGACACACTGAGGAAAGCCAGCACGTGTCTCAGCCACCATCAATTCGTTACTAGGCAAAATAGACGCGCAAACACACAGAGAAGGTAAGTTGAAAGAAATCTAACATTTTTCTTATGCACTCCAGAGAGGTCAGAACATTGGCTAATAAAGCCATTTATTATTATCTGCTTTGCAACTACAAGCTTTGGCTCAGTTTGGCTGGTTTAGGTTATAATCTGAAATTTAGGGAAATGATGGGGGGTATGGGAAGGACTGAAGATGTATTTCTTCATTTTATTTCAAATTATACTGTATTAATAGTCTTTCTAATTACATTAATACTACATGTATTAAAGCAGATTGCTTTGGATATTATTTTAATAATGTTTAATATAGGTACTGTCAAAACACAGGCCTATTAATCATTGCATTTGTCTGTTTCAAAAAGAATATTTTATCGTACTGGGCACCAAAGGATAAGTCCCCTAAAAAGGTTGGCAAATCAGAGGAGGAGTCAGTGGAAGAGTGGTGGCAGAGATGGTGGAGAAGACACCAAGAGAGACAGTAGGAGGGACAGTGGAGGAGAACATACAGGAGACAGTGGAAGAGAGGAGACAGTGGAAGAGAGCAGATAGGAGACAGTGGAAGAGAGGAGACAGTGGAAGAGATCATACAGGAGACAGTGGAAGAGAGTAGACTGGAGACAGTGGAAGAGAGGAGACAGGAGACAGTGGAAGAGAGGAGACAGTGGAAGAGATCATACAGGAGACAGTAGAAGAGAGTAGACAGGAGACAGTGGAAGAGAGGAGACAGGAGACAGTGGAAGAGAGGAGACAGTGGAAGAGATCATACAGGAGACAGTAGAAGAGAGTAGACAGGAGACAGTGGAAGAGAGCAGACAGGAGACAGTGGAAGAGAGGAGACAGGAGACAGTGGAAGAGAGGAGACAGGAGACAGTGGAAGAGAGGAGACAGTGGAAGAGATCATACAGGAGACAGTGGAAGAGAGGAGACAGGAGACAGTGGAAGAGAGTAGACAGGAGACAGTGGAAGAGAGCAGACAGGAGACATTGGAATAGTCAGTGGACAGGCAGGGAAATAAACACTTTTGTTGACGCTTTATATCGATGGTCTTAACTTTTTCTTATGTTTTTGTCCCTTTTTTCAATGTTTGTCACGTTTTTGACATTTTCAACCCTACGTAACACTAACTTATTAACTTTAGTTTTACAATTATTTTTGGAATTTATAGTCAATGAACCTCATATATTGGAAATTATACCTAATGTTTGAGTTAGAAAAGCAGAAATTAGGAATTATTTAGACTAAAATTAAAGGAATGTATGTTGATAGATAATCACAGACTACAGAATACTATTTGGAAACCACTTCAATTTTTTTTCAAATGCTATAAAATTGAAGACGAAAGTAGAGATTTGTACTTGCCAACGAGCGTGGTGTGGAATCAATTATGTTATTCTGGATAATTACAATTGGGTAGTTAAAAAGAAGATTGATACAGGAAAATGGGCCAATTGGACATGAGGGTAAAGCGGACCAGCCACTCACTACTTTTGAAAATGAGTGGTCAACCAAATGGCCATTCCTCACCAAAGGAACTAGCAGTTCTATTACTGGTGCTCTGTTTGCAGATACAAGAATTCAAGGTGTGACTGATATCAACATGCATGTTAAAAGCAAAGTGCATCCGGCCAAACAACAGGCACTTAAGTCATCACTTAAGTTACGGTGGCAAACTTCACTTCCTGCAACATCAGGACACACATGCACATAGACAAAACACAAGCAATTTAAGAAAACAACTTCACTAATTTGGCAACACATGCCCAGCATTCAGCAAACGCGCTGCATATACACACAACACAAACAAAAACATAAACGTGCTGCATATACACACAACACAACCAAATACATAAATGTGCTGCAAATAAAAACCAATGCAAAAAGAAAAGCACACAAACCATGAAAACAAATGCAAAAAAAAAAAAACGCTGCATCAGATTCTACAACGGAAGTACTCCAGGCCTCTAGAGGGAGAACAGTTGTTCTAAGTGGAACAGCTGGATCTTTGACGCCACGGGACAGAGGGAGAGAGAGAGAGCCGGGACATGGTCTATGGCCGGGACACGTTCAATCCATATATTGTATATTATTAATTAATATTAATAAACTATTATTATTAATAATAATACTAATAATATACAGTCTATGGTTCAATCTCAGAATGGTGTGAAGCAGTGTACACAGTGTATTAAGTCTATATGTTTTCTCTCGTTTGGTGGGTGTGTCTCGGCCCAGGTCCCTGGTGATACTCAATCAGCAGAGACGTGGCTGTAAACTCGTGGTAATAAAACATTTAAAACTGCATCAGCGTTTTACGTTGACGTTTGTTTAAGCCATTTTACATGAGAGGGAACACGTTCGTCCGAAAGGCACATCACTGTAGTCCTCAAGTGTCATATTGTGATTTGATTACTTATTTGTTGGTAACCATTGTTGTATAACAACAGTTACCAACAAACAAGTAATCAAATAAGTAATCAATCTGTAGTCATATTCTGGAGCAATTTGCGCTTGAAGAAAAAAAAAAAAAAACGACAGACAGGATTTCTAGTCCCTCCCTGTAAACCAGTCATTGGGATAGCTTTATAGAGATTGTGGGATTTATCAAACTGAATAAATCCCGCCCAAACATATAAACACAAAACTGCTAACTCCATCGTGTTGTAAGTAAGACATCTGCTGAAAAAGTAGTATTCATTAGCAGGACTGTCGTACTGTTTAGTTCAAAAACATCCAAAACACCAAAGTAGCCTACAAAGACATAGCAGAACAGACGCAAGCTTTTATTTTGAAAAGTCAAAGCTCAGTGACGGCAACAGTCGGGAGGACATGAAACGGGAGCACAGACTATATATTATTCATATATTATAGAAATAATATTAATTTAATATACAGTCTATGGACGGGAGGCATGAGACGGGAGGTCTCCAGGCTGCAGGTCCATACCAGACTCTAATAAAAAGGCAAAGCACTCTCTCTCCCTCTCTCCCGTGGCGTCAAAGATCCAGCTGTTCCACTTAGCGCTCCCTCTAGAGGCCTGGAGAACTTCCGTTGTGGAATCTGATGCAGCGTTTTTTTTTACATTTGTTTTCATGGTTTGTGTGCTTTTCTTTTTGCATCGTTTTTTATTTGCAGCGCGTTTATGTATTTGTTTGTTTTGTGTGTGTGTATATGCAGCGCGTTTGCTGAATGCTGCGCATGTGTTATCAAATGAATGAAGTTGTTTTTCTTTTTGCATCGGTTTTTATTTGCAGCGCGTTTATGTATTTGGTTGTGTTGTGTGTATTTGCAGCGCGTTTATGTATTTGTTTGTGTTGTGTGTATATGCAGCGCGTTTGCTGAATGCTGCACATGTGTTGCCAAATTAATGAAGTTGTTTTCTTAAATTACTCGTGTTTAGTCTATGTGCATGTGTTTCCTGAAGTTGCAGGGCGTTTGCCCGTGTTGGCCACCGTAGTAAGTGCAAAGTGTTATGCTTCTGTGTGTGGCATAACAGAACAAGAGACCAAGGTACATATGAAAACCAAAAGACTGGCGGTGATGTTATAATTTCTATTTGTGCTGGTTAATTATGAACAATGGATAAAATTGAACTTCTAGCAAAAAGCAGGGGGGTGGGGTAGAGGCCAACTACGGCAAATATTGCGATGCTACTCCCCAAACGCATGTAATCTCACTCCAAAGTTGTGATTAAACTTAAGAACCCTGCGTTCCCATAAAAAAAATAAAAAATTGCCGTAGGGTGGTGCGGCAGCAGGAGTGTCACTGAAGCAAAAAAACTTGAAACCTGAAGAGCGGTAATAACAGTCACAAAAAATAGTAGTTTGTAGTAGTTCTTTGTAGTAGTTCATGGCATAGCAGGGCACTGTGCGGCATTACAAGGCCCAGCAGGACGTAGCAGTCTACTGTCTACGTTTACCGTCTGATAATTGATTTGTTTAATGCATTACTCAGTAGTTGTTTTGGACCACAGTCCTTTGGTAATATGGTTATGTTAATTTGTGTGTCTGTATAATTATGACTTATTTTGTCTTAGCCAGTTGAAGCATGTAAGGCTGTAGAATGGAGGGTTGGGAAACATATCATATGCATATTATATTTTCCATGTAGATGTGTAAAAAGAAAAAAAAAGAAACATTTAACCACTTTACTGCTGTGCAAGAAAGTCCAGTCAGACTAGATTACTACCATATGTTAACGCCTGTGGGAAGACACCTGAGTAAAGGGCCTATAGCAGCTGTGGAGTACCTAAACTGGAGCTGCTCAGCAGGAAGAGCAGATCTTCATCTATAAATACTCTGGTTAGGGTTTATTGACCGAGTAACATCCAAAGGACAGGCAAACATCTGTAAGAGACCATCTGTCAGCAAACTGAACAGGTAACGTCACAACCTGCATGACAGAGACCTTTTATTTGGCATTGTATTTTTTATTTCGCTTGTACTATATTGACAGACAGTTTTTTTTGTTAGATTAAATGAAGTCAAGTAGTTTAGGGGATCAAATTCCTTGAGTCTCTGTTAGTTGCTTGGAAACAGCTCAGCTCCAGGATGTAGTCCTACACATAACAATGAGTTAAATGGAGAAATGCCATTTTTACACTTTTTGTATGGATTCATTTTAGTTTCTTTAGAGTTCTTCCTCGCCACTGTCACACTAAATGGTTGCTCTTGGGGGAATTACTAGAATTTTTGGGACTTTATAAATTATAGTGTGGTCTAACCCACTCTATCTGTAAAGTGTCTTTCGATAACTCTTTTTATGATTTGATACTATAAATAAAATTGAATTGAATTAAACAAAATGTAAAAGTGCAAATCTGTGCACAGTGTGAAAAAAACATTACTAAATGTCATGTTGGGTTTAGCTTATTTTCCTGAGCTTTTTATTTGACTGAGCTCCTCTCCAGACAGAAATTGAATCATTTGCTGAAAATCGTTTGTCACTGCCTTTCTAAACCTGTATTGTGACTCTTTAAACCAGTCTCTGTTTCCATTTCTGAACGTCTCTTCTTTCACCAACTGTAGCTGTCTAAGTTTGGCTATAAACCAGGGCTTGTCCTTACTGAACCTGCCGTGTTGGTGTGCAGCACTCCTCACAGAAACTATGTATGACATCCCAGACTTTGTGTACTCGCCCCAAGCTGTTAGTCCTGACAACGTCCCAATATGTACTTCCAAACATGCCTGAAGGTCCACCCCAGCTTCACTGGTCCACTTCTTAGATGTCCTTACAACAGGTTTAGAAACTTTATGGTTTATGGTCATTTCCCTAAGTTTCCCAGTGCAGCGCGGGGGACTGCGTGATAATGACCTGTTGTGTAACAGTAATGACAGTGTATCTTTATGTTCTTACAGAAAATATGGCACACCATAACCACCCAATAGTTGGGGATCTTAGGAAAACCGCCCCGTTACCAGAGGATACACTAAAGGTCCAGGGCTACGACTTCAACCAGGGAGTGGACTACCGCGCCCTGATGAAAGCTTTCCTTACCACAGGCCTGCAGGCCACTACGGTTGGATTGGCTATCCATAAGGTCAACGCAATGGTGAGACAGGTGGTACAAAGGGACAGCTTCGGTGAATGCCCATGTTCCTTTTGTCTTTATTGTTTAGCTTTGGTGCTACAAGAAGCAATCTAAAGACACTACTTGACCCATAGTCTGTGGGGGAGAAGGGGGGGGGTACTTAATTCTAATTGGCTGCATGCTGTCCACTTAAAAGGTATAAAGGACATCTACTAATGGAGTTCCGGTGAAACTGACTGTTAACCGTTCTAAATGAAAGCACCAGTGTGCAAATTTTAGATTGATTGTGGCGACAAGGATGGGATGGTGGGCTCGGAAAGACCCTTAGAAATAAAGAAGGGACCGACAACGCCACTCTGGGGATTTCACCCAGAGATTAGAATTGGAAAAACGAACGTTTCCCAGAACGTTCTGGGAACCAACAATTGTTAGCTGGGACTACACTTTATTGTTGAACGCTCTCTGTTTATAAATCTCACACACACACACACACACACACACACACACACAAACAAATCAGCCACGTAAACTACTCACCCGTGGGTTTCTGACTTGTTTTTGGTCAACAAAAGCTGTAGGCCTACTCTAATAATAGAGAACACCAGACGTCTTTCTGCAGAAATGACTTGCTTTCACTTTCATTTCGGGATTTTGGCGGCAAAACAGTCCTGTTCCTCCAGTGTTGCTCCGCCTCTCATATAATCTGTAAACTAGATCTGAAATTGATTTTTAACATGATTACAGTGCATCAATAAGTCTAAAATGTTCAGTCAATAGGTGTTAAATCACAATGAACACATCCAGCAATTATTAAAGAGAGAGAGACAGAGAGGGAGAGAGAGAACTAGAGAGAGAGAGAGAGAGAGGGAGAGAGCTAGAGAGGGAGATAAATAGAGAGAGAGAGAGAGAGAGAGAGAGTTATTCTGAACAGGATAGGGCCACATGGGAAAAAAGCTATAGAGGGGCGTTGAGGTGCCCTTGGGGGGGGGGGGTTGTTTGAAGGCTAAAACAAAGATTCACAATAACAATGTTGGCACTTTAAACTACTTACACCAGTGGTGTGCAACATTAAAACCTGCAGTGGACGAGACGGTGTCTCATATGATCATAATCATAACTCTTCTTCTCCTCTTCTCCTTCTGTCAGCTTCGTTTGGCAGCTCCGTGCTGCCTTCACGGACACGGGACGTCGCAGGGTTCTCAAGCCTCACGCATTGGCCTTGAGACTTATAATTGACTATACCAAAACAGTAGAAAAGCATAGAGGTTTGATTGTACAAGGAGCAGGGGGGCGTGGTTCCATTTGAAAGACAATTACTTTATTATACAGTCAATAAAATTAACCATTTGCATAAAAACAATACAATAACATTCACACAGAGGTTAAGGGGAGAGGGGAGGTGAGTGCTGAGGCCTAGAGAGAGTAGTTAATGGGAATGGGGTCTCAGGAAGAGTCACCCCACACACACACACACACACACACAGCACAAAGGAGGAGACACAAACACCAGGGGCACCAATAGCACCACCTTTGGCACTCAGAAACTGTAGGGACAGGGAAAAAAATTCACATTCACAGACGCTCGAGTGACAACAGCAGCTTCAGCTTTGGAGAAGAAGAGGACATAAAAAAATAGATAAAAGATAATTCCCTCTTATGAAGAGTCATGTTTTTTTAAACTCTCCTGGATTTAATGACAACTGTGTGGAGGAGGGGTGGGGGTGGTGCATGATCACTTACCTAAGAAACATAAAATGTGAATCTGTTATTTCCAACTTTGAGTGTAGTCCTCCGGTGCCTTGTCCTCTGAACTCCACAGGATGGCGCTAACACACAAGCTGAAAGAAGTACGTTACACTCTACACTGCCCCTCCGAACGGACTTTGTTCCACAGCATCATCTCTTATCCCGTGGCTACTTTAGGCTGCGGCTGACAGTACGTTACACATGGTGGATCATTCCTTCAGTGGCCTATGCAAACGCACTGCAACTAAAAAAATTAAGTTTTAAGGAAAACATAATTTCTTGTAACATGTGTTTTCTTAAGTTGCAGGGTGTTTGCCCCTGTTGGCCACCGTACATTCCTTTACTATCAAATTATATTTACTGATGGCCAACGACTGTGTTATGACTTTGATTCCTGCTAGAATAACATTAGCTTTCTGGATCATAGCTGACTGAGCTGAAGGGTTCTATGAATATAAATATCTCCTGTTGCTAAGCGTCGCAAGTCACATCTAAGGTCTTTCCTATTAACTGGAGCAGTGTACAACATTTGCATTCCATAAGAACCTGATAATGAGATGGGATTGATTGTTTCAGGTATAAGTCAAACCCTCTGGTGTACCCTGGGAAACAGAGTTATTGTTTGAAAAAGTCATTTAAAAAAATGTTATTTGGCAAGTATCGGACTGTCCACGTCTCTTCCTTCTTCCACTAATTCCTGATAATGGTCACCTCGTTGAGCATTAACCCTTACTTATGTACTGATGGCAGTGCATGTAGAGCAGCTGGATTAATGATTGCCTTTTCTAGTTTTATCAGTCTTTTTAATGCCCTGCACAGATCGAGAAGCGTCAGCAACCGCTGGAGGGAGGTGTTGATGAAGACCCCTCAACCTGCCCCTGCCTGAACAGCTGCACCATCTTCCTCAGTTACACCTCAAACCTCATCAGCAGCGGACTCAGGGAGACTATCCGCTACCTCGCAGAACACAAAATGGTACAACCCTCCTCAACTAGGAAGCATTAGCACCAGGTTTTCATAGTTTTGTAGATATTAAAATAAATCTCTTTGATCTAGCATATATATATATATATATATATATATATATATATACACACACACACACAGTATTTTCACTACTTTACACACTACATGATTAATTCATTAGTTGAGGAGATGAATCAATTATGAAACTAATCGTTAGCTGCAACCCCTAATACATATATTGTATTCTGTCTCTGTAGGTGGACGTCTTAGTGACCACAGCTGGAGGTATAGAGGAGGACCTGATGAAGTGTTTCAGCCCGGCTTACATTGGAGACTTTACTATGTCTGGCAAGGATCTGTATGAAAAGGGCCATAACAGGTCAGAGAACATGTCAGATTAACAGAATAGGACACCTTCAAAATGTGCTGTACATAGAATAGAGAACGATTTCAAGAAAGATGTGAACTAGCTAAATTCCTTTAACAGCCTTAGAACTGGAAAACCACATATTAAAAAGGCACGGTTGGTGAAAAGCTTTGAAAGTAGCATCTCCTCGGGAGTAGTAGGAGACTTGCAGTACCTAACAATGATGATGCGCAATGACCTCATGCTTGTGAGGGGTAGATTACTCGCAGTGAGCAGGGAGCCATGTCATTGGTTCTTTCCAAGTGGACTGCACATTGGATGTGGATTACAGCAGCTACAGATGACCAATCTTTTTAACTTCTTTTTTAGAGCCCCTATATTTTTATGTAGAGACAATTTCAAACAATATATAAAAAAGTCAAAATTGGTTACCAACCCTGATTTTGGTTAAAAAGTTGGACACAAAAATGATCAAACTGATTTTTTTGATCATTGATAATGGCCAAATAGTTAAATATAAATCCAGTTTCTCAATTGCAGGTATTTTCTGTGATAGTTAACTGAATGGTTGTTGTTTTGGACTCGTAGCATAATTTAGAGGAACATTCAATTCAGCGTCTGTCATGTTGGCTGCAGGGCTGGAAACACTCTGATCCCCCAAGAAAACTATGTTAAGTTTCACAAATGGATGCCTCCAATCTTGAAGAAGATGCTGCTGGAGCAGAACACTCAGGTGTGTGGATTGAACATTTTAACATTTTTCCTAAAATGTTCTAAAATACAGGGAGAATTGCTGCAAGTTAGGGTTTAGGCGATATTGTTAAAATGATTTAAAAACTTCTAGTGTAAAATATTTTTTCTATATTGTTATTTTTTTATATTGTTGAAAAACCAGCAGCTGACCTGCGTTACGACAATATTTAAGTTCCTTTCCTTTTACTTTTATAAAACATATTGTTGACAATTGCATGTTGTTTTACACTAAATTGTGTCTTAAATGTGAGAGAAATTATCTAAATGTGAGGAAAGTGAGCTAAATAATCAAAATAAATCAGCTTTAAAATTGTATCTGAATTTTTACATTTGGCACCCCACGCATATCTCGGTAAACAGTGGCTTATTAATACTTCACACTCACAAACGCATTATCAGGTTTTTTATATATGAAGGATTTATATACCTAATATATACCTAAGTATACTACTAAATATACTACCTACCTTATATGTACCTAAAAATATGCACAACTAAATCAGAATAATATAAATGAATGAAAGAAAGGAATGATGGGAACTAACAGAATCAACATATTAATGGCAAACTATGAATGAAGCAACAGATAAGCAGAATGAGACAAATCACATTTGAGCCCCCCTCTTTAACGGAATATAAAATACATGTGCATGTTCAATTATTTATAATAAAACTTAATATTATAAGGAAATGGACACTTAATACATTATTAACAGAAATTGTACACACATCTAAAGTCTTTTAATGTTGCTGTGGGACAGAGTGAGACTAGCCTCCAATCAGATGCCATGTACGTAGACATTATGTCTAGTGGATCAATACAAATAACAACATAGATGTTTTGGAACTTTTGATTTGTATTGCCCCTCAAAAGGCCACGACAGGGCAAAATTAAATAATGCTTGTTAAGCACTACAGCAAAAATAAATAAATATATACACTCTTTGTAGTGCAAATAACGTAAGTGGCCAGATGTTTATACTTTTGCGCTGGTGTGTGCGTTGAGCACTTTGAGATTTGTTTAAATGTAAAGTGCATTACAAATAAAATGTATTATTATTATTATTGAGCTGGTGTGTGTGTGTGTGTGTGTGTGTGTGTGTGTGTGTGTCTGTGTGTGATAGAGCGAGGGAGAAGTGAGAGAGTGACAGCAATTAGCTTCAGAGCAAGTAGCCACTCTAGAGACATAGTGCCTATGTTTTCTGACCATGGTAGGAAATCTTTAGCAGGAAAAGTTACAAGTTTCTGTAAGTCTTTTGGAAGCTCCTTCAACGCTTCATCCAAACGTGATGGATCTGTTAAAAGAGCACACGGGCCTTACAGCCAGCTTGCGATAAACTGTCCACCTTTGTCTTCCTTTCTGAGGAGAAGACAGAGTTTTGACCATGTTTCAGGCAAAAGCCTCTACTCACAGCAGGGTGTTTGTGAGAGACAGCTGTCCTGTTTGTCTTGGATCAGACATTTGGAGAACTAACACCTCCATGTTAGTTGAAACAGAAACATCAGTGTGTTTGTTCAAGATTAAGGCCTCCAGTTTTGTCCCATGGAATGTAAAATAATTTAGCAGATTTCAGGTTCCTAAAATAATTGAAACTTTATCAAATCCCTCTTGCATTACACCCTATAAGGCAGAGTTATAAATTCCAACCATTATTGAACATTATAAAAGGAGGAATTTTTAAAATTGCTGTTCTATTATCAAAGTTAAGATTCTCACTCTAGCCCAGATAGTAAGCACACTGATTTATTTTTATTTTTACGTGAACTTCTGTTAGGGCGTTTGCTGGACTCCATCTAAGATGATCCATCGGCTGGGCAGGGAGATCAACAACCCTGAATCTGTCTACTACTGGGCCTACAAGGTACTGTATGCTAGCAATATGGGAACAACTGTTGAGTGATTATGTGGTTACTGAGCAGTGAGCTGATGTCTGTTTCAGAATAACATCCCGGTGTTCTGCCCTGCCCTAACAGACGGCGCTATAGGAGACGAGCTCTTTGTCTTCTCAGCTGAAAACCCGGGCTTGAAACTGGACATAGTTGAAGGTAGAAGAGTCTTCATCTCTGTTTACTTAATTTGTCTCTGTGGTTTAAGTTAGTCTTACACAACGCATTTAATTCCAGATATTTCAAAGTTGAACAGCCTCGCAATTGCTGCCAACAGCACAGGCATGATCATCCTGGGAGGAGGTGTAGCCAAACACCAAGTATGCAATGCCAATTTCTGGGTAAGTAGTCTGCATTTTTTACTTTGACGTTGTCTCGAGGCAAAGATATGTTTTGTACTCGTGGATACTTTCTTTGAGGAAAGGCTGTTACTAGAAAAGTCTTTCAAAGCAGAACACTTTGGTATTAATTATTTTGGCAGCTCATCCAGATCAACTGGCTTACAACGGTATGTATGATACTTTACAAAAAGAGATGCACACTTTTTCAGGTGTTATTAATTCATACAAATGTTCAGCAACACGAGCGATCAGTGCTCATGGTCCACAGGTTCTCACTCTCATGTCGTAACATGTGGACGCTTGGTCAGGACCCCTTGGCGTCACGTTTCCATGTAATGGACACCCCTTGGTGTAATATTCCAATGTGCAGGGTAGTTTGACTTTAATGGAGCCCCGTCCTTGTAAAATATAGACGACAGGGTAGGGTTGTGCCGATGGATAATATCATCATGGTTGTGTGATTAATTAACAGATATTGTAATGTATAAAGCCTATATATTTTTTTTTTACAAATAACAACCTATGTCTTGTCAGTGTGATGTCATATCCGGCAAAACCGCTGGCAAAAACTTATTTATGGTCAATGATAGAAATATACAGCTGTGAAAAAGGAAGAGCTGTTATTTTGCCTCTGTTTAAATGTTATACACATATAATTGTGGGAATGCTGTTCCACAGCAGTCCCACTATTGTTATTCGGTTCTTTATTGTGGGAATGCTGTTCCACAGCATTCCAACTATTGTTATTCTGTTCTTTATTGTGGGAATGCTGTTATACAGCATTCCCACTATTGTTATTCTGTTCTTTATTTATTGTGGGAATGCTGTTCCACAGCAGTCCCACTATTGTTATTGTGGGAATGCTGTTATACAGCATTCCCACTATTGTTATTCGGTTCTTTATTTATTCTTCCTTATTCCGTACGTTTTTTGGCTCTCTCTATCTTCTGCATACTTTTAGCTATTTATACCGTTCAACTTTTACAATCTTCAGCTCTTTCAGCAGATGATGGGACTTCTTCTACTATTTTTCTACTATTTATACTTTTTCAAATATTAAGCTTTTAAACAATTTTTTTTAACATTAAAGTCAATGAGAGCAAGCTTCAAATCCTTCAAATCTTCTTCTGCTCCCAAAATTTTCAGCTCCTTCATACTTTGACCTACAGACGTGGTTCAAACTTTAAAACTTTCACAAAATATTCAGCTATCCAACTATGGCTTTTCAGATTGATACATTTTACAGTTTTTGTGAAAAAGCAGTTTAAGTATAGTGAACATTTTATGATTTTTCTGCGTTTATAATGAGTGTGTATTGCGTGCAGTAGAGTGAGGAGTGATGTCACTAGAGTGGAGAGAGTCAAAAAAATCCTCTTTATTCTCTCTCTATAACTTGCTCCCACGCCAACAATTCTAACTTGTCTTGGATAATTCATACATCAAAACGTAGGTATTCTTGTCTAGTTTCAGCCAATGTGCTCATTTCTGCAATATGAATTATACTTTTCGCTCAGCGAGCTTTCAAAGGACAAGAGTTCAGGATCTTTCTCCATTCACTGCCATGTTAAACATCGTCCAGATTTCTGAGCAAAACGCAGAGCGAAGCTCTTTTTTAAATCGCTGATACGCCGACATTTATAAGTTTATCAACATGAATGTTATATCAATACGTTCACAAAGGCCTTCTGGTGCTCATGAGGAGGTTATTCTATTGATATCACGTATTCCTTTATCGCAATGACCATTTGTTTGAGAGGTTGTTCAGTGTCTGAGGAGCTGCGGTTTCCAACAGGTGAAGCAGCTGCATCGTTAACTGATTACAGATCAAAGAGATGACACCACAGAGATCAAAGGCTTCCTAGCTGTGTTTACAAACATGGCCACTGCTAGTTGGTATCCATTAGCAACCATTTCAGTCTGTCAATTGCTTTGCTGTTGTCTCCACAACTCATTTTAAAACAGACAGAGTGAAAAAAGACATTTGAGCTCTGTGTCTCTGTGTCTGTGCCTGTCTCTGTGTGTGTGTGTGTGTGTGTGTGTGTGTGTGTGTGTGTCTGTCTGTGTGTCTGTGTGTGTCTGTGTGTGTGTGTGTGTGTGTGTGTGTGTGTGTGTGTGTGTGTGTGTGTGTGTGTGTTGTGTGTGTGTGTGTGTGTGTGTGTGTGTGTGTGTGTGTGTGTGTATGGTTGTGTCTCCGTGTGTGTGTGTGTGTGTGTGTGTGTGTGTGTGTGTGTGCGTGTGCACACACGCCAAGAGTGCACGCACACAGACAGATAGAGACATACACAGATACATTATATATTACCCTGTATAGTTTAATGATGATATTACAGTGTGTGTGTGTGTGTGTGTGTCTGTCTGTGTGTCTGTGTGTGTCTGTGTGTGTGTGTGTGTATGTTTGTGTGTGTCTGTGTGTCTGTGTCTGTGTGTGTGTATGGTTGTGTCTCCCTGTGTGTGTGTGTGTGTGTGTGTGTGTGTGTGTGTGTGTGTGTGTGTGTGTGCACGCGCGTGCACACACGCCAAGAGTGCACGCACACAGACAGATAGAGACATACACAGATACATTATATATTACCCTGTATAGTTTAATGATGATATTACAGTGGTGGTTTAAAATCTAGCTCTAGCTCCTTATGGTGTAGTGGTGGTATTCAACTTAATTAAAACTATTCCTACTTCTTAATCTATTTTTACTACTTAAGCTTCTTCTTACTGATTTAAGCTATTCAACCAGGTTACCTTTAGCATTTCATCTATTCAGCATTTTTCAACTGTTCTCACTACTTCAACATCTTCTTACTAATTTAAGCTATTTATCCAGTTTAGCTTTAGCATTTCAAATTTTTAAAAATTTTTTTTTTATTAAAACCATTCAACTTTTAAAATCTAGCTCTAGCTCCTTATGGTGTAGTGGTGGTATTCAGCTACAACCAGTTCTACTTTTTTCAACTATTTTTACTACTTAAGCTTCTTCTTACTGATTTAAGCTATTTATACAGTTTAGCTTTAGCATTTCAGCATTTTTCAACTATTCTCACCACTTCAACATCTTCTTACTGATTTAAGCTATTCATACAGTTTAGCTTTAGCATTTCAGCATTTTTCAACTATTCTCACCACTTCAACATCTTCTTACTGATTTAAGCTATTTCTCCAGTTTAGCTTTAGCATTTCAAGTTTTTTTTTAAATTTTTTTTTTTTAAATTTTTCACCTTTTTTACAGTAGTGGTGTTATTCAACTTAACTACAACCAGTTCTACTTTTTTCAACTATTTTTACTACTTAAGCATCTTCTTACTGATTTAAGCTAGGCCTATTTATACAGTTTAGCTTTAGCATTTAAGCTATTCAGCAATTTAACTATTCTCACTACTTCCACATCTTCTTACTGATTTAAGCTATTTCTCCAGTTTAGCTTTAGCATTTAAATTTTTTTTAATTATTCCACCTTTTTACACTAATGGTGTTATTCAACTTAATTAAAACCACTTCTACTTTTTTAACTATTCTTACAACTTTTACTGATTTAAGCTATTCAACCAGGTTAGCTTTAGCAATTCACCTATTTAGCATTTTTCAACTATTCTCACTACTTCAACATCTTCTTACTGATTTAAGCTATTTATCCAGTTTAGCGTTTCAATTTTTTCTACAACTTTTACTGATTTAAGCTATTCAACCAGGTTAGCTTTAGCAATTCAGCTATTCAGCATTCCCACGCATTTTCTGCAGGAAATGCATTTTCTAGTTATTATTATTTCGTCTTCCGTACGTTTTTTGGCTCTCCGTATCTTCTGCATACTTTCAGCTATTTAAACCGTTCAACTTTTCAAATCTTCAGCTCTTTCAGCAGATGATGGGACTTCTTCAGCAATTTTTCTACTATTTATACTTTTTCAAATATTAAGCTTTTAAACAATTTTTTTAACATTAAAGTCAATGAGAGCAAGCTTCAAATCCTTCAAATCTTCTTCTGCTCCCAAAACTTTCAGCGCCTTCATACTTTCACCTACAGACGTGGTTCAAACTTTAAAACGTTCACAAAATATTCAGCTATCAGAACTTGGCTTTTCAGATTGATATATTTTACAGTTTTTGTGAAAAAGCAGTTTAAGTATAGTGAACATTTTAGGATATTTCTGCGTTTATAATGAGTGTGTATTGCAGTAGAGTGAGGAGTGATGTCACTAGAGTGAAGCGCTTCAAAAATTATCTTACTCCGTTCTCTATAACTCGCTCCCACACCAACAATTCTAACTTGTCATGGACAATTTATACATCAAAACGTAGGTATTCTTGTCTAGTTTCAGCCAATGTGCTCATTCATGTGGTATGAATTATACTTTTGCTCAGCGAGCTTTCAAACGACAAGAGTTCAGGATCTTTCTCCATTCACTGCCATGTTAAACATTGTCCACATTTCTGAGCAAAACACAGAGCGAAGCTCTTTTTAAATCGCTGATACGCCCACATTTATAAGTTTATCAACATGAATTTTATATCAATACGTTCACAAAGGCCTTCTGGTGCTCATGAGGAGGTTATTTGACTGAAATAACTTTTCATTTTGCCCATCTGACCATTTGTTTGAGAGCTGGTTTAGTGTCTCAGGAGCTGCGGTTTCCCACAGTTGACACAGCAGCTGCATCGTTAACAGATCAAAGAGATGACATCACAGAGATGAAAGGCTTCCTAGCTGTGTTTACAAACATGGCCACTGATCATATGTAGCCATGACAACCATTTCCAGACACTGCAATACTCTGTATGTCTGTCTGTCTCATTATATATTACAATGTATAGCACACTAAACAGATGCTTCAGTGGTGGCGTAGTGGTTATGACACAAACCCTTCATGTGGGAGACTGGGGTTTGATTCCCACAGAGAAACTTCTGCTTAAACTTTCCTACTTGTTTAACTATTCTTACTACTTAAGCTTCTTCTTACTGATTTATCCAGTTTAGCTTTAGCATTTGCAATTTTTTCACATCATTTTTTACATTAGTGGTGTAATTCAACTTAATTACAACCATTCCTACTTTTTCAACTATTCTCACTACTTTTACTAATTTAAGCTAATCAACCAGGTTAGCTTTAGCATTTCAGCTATTCAGCATTTTTCAACTATTCTCACTACTTCAACATCTTCTTGATTTAAGCTATTTATCCAGGTTAGCTTTAGCATTTCAATAATTTATTTAGAATTTTTCCACAATTTATTACATTATTGTTGTTATTCAACTTAATTAAAACCATTCCTACATTTCAACTATTTTTACTACTTAAGCTTCTTCTTACTGATTTAAGCTATTCATCCAGGTTATCTTTAGTAATTCAGCTATTCAGAATTTTTCAACTATTCTCACTACTTCAACATCTTTATACTGATTTAAGCTATTTAACCAGTTTAGCTTTAGCATTTAATTTTTTTCTTCTTCAATTTTTCCACCTTTTTTACATTAGTGGTGTTATTCAACTTAATTACAACCATTCTTACTTTTTCAACTATTTTTACAACTTTTACTGATTTAAGCTGTTCAACCAGGTTAGCTTTAGCAATTTAGCTATTCAGCATTCCCACGCATTTTCTGCAGGAAATGCATTTTCTAGTTCTGTTCTTTATTATTCTTACTTATTATTCCGTACGTTTTTTGGCTCTCTCTACCTTCTGCATACTTTCTGCTATTTAAGCCGTTCAACTTTTACAATCTTCAGCTCTTTCTGCAGATGATGGGACTTCTTCTACTATTTTTCTACTATTTATACTTTTTCAAATATTAAGCTTTTAAACAATTTTTTTTAACATTAAAGTCAATGAGAGCCCGCTTCAAATCCTTCAAATCTTCTTCTGCTCCCAAAATTTTCAGCGCCTTCATACATTGACCTACAGACGTGGTTCAAACTTTAAAACGTTCACAAAATATTCAGCTATCCGGATATGGCTTTTCAGATTGATATATTTTACAGTTTTTGTGAAAAAGCAGTTTAAGTATAGTGAACATTTTAGGATTTTTCTGCGTTTATAATGAGTGTGTATTGCGTGAAGTAGAGTGAGGAGTGATGTCACTAGAGTGAAGCGCTTCGAAAAAATTATCTTACTCCGTTCTCTATAACTCGCTCCCACACCAACAATTCTAACTTGTCATGGACAATTTATACATCAAAACGTAGGTATTCTTGTCTAGTTTCAGCCAATGTGATCATTTTTGCAATATGAATTATATTTTTTGCTCAGCGAGCTTTCAAAAGACAAGAGTTCAGGATCTTTCTCCATTCACTGCCATGTTAAACATCGTCCACATTTCTGAGCAAATCACAGAGCGAAGCTCTTTTTTAAATCGCTGATACGCCCACATTTATAAGTTTATCAACATGAATTTTATATCAATACATTCACAAAGGCCTTCTGGTGCTCATGAGGAGGTTATTTGACTGAAATAACTTTTCATTTTGCCCGTCTGACCATTTGTTTGAGAGCTGGTTTAGTGTCTCAGGAGCTGCGGTTTCCCACAGTTGACAGTTACAGCAGCTGCATCGGTAACAGATCAAAGAGATGACATCACAGAGATGAAAGGCTTCCTAGCTGTGTTTACAAACATGGCCACTGATCATATGTAGCCATGGCAACCATTTCCCAGACACTGCAATACTCTGTATGTCTGTCTGTCTCATTATATATTATAATGTATAGCACACTAAGCAGATGCTTCAGTGGTAGCGTAGTGGTTATAACACGTACCCTTCATGTGGGAGACTGGGGTTCGATTCCCACAGTGAAACCTCTGCTTAAACTGTCCTACTTGTTTAACTATTCTTACTACTTAAGCTTCTTCTTACTGATTTATCCAGTTTAGCTTTAGCATTTGCAATTTTTTCACATCATTTTTTAAATTAGTGGTGTAATTCAACTTAATTACAACCATTCCTACTTTTTCAACTATTCTCACAGGTTATCTTTAGTAATTCAGCTATTCAGAATTTTTCAACTATTCTCACTACTTCAACATCTTTATACTGATTTAAGCTATTTATCCAGTTTAGCTTTAGCGTTTAATTTTTTTCTTCTTCAATTTTTCCACCTTTTTTTACATAAATGGTGTAATTCAACTTAATTACAACCATTCCTACTTTTTCAACTATTCTTACTACTTTTACTGATTTAAGCTATTTATCCAGTTTAGCTTTAGCTTTTCAAATTTTAAAATTTTTTCCACATCGTTTTCATATTAGTGGTGTTATTTAACTTAATTAAAACCATTTCTACTTTTTCAACAATTTTTACTACTTAAGCTCCTTCTTACTAATTTAAGCTATTCAACCAGGTTAGCTTTAGCATTTCAGCTATTCAGCATTTTTCAACTGTTCTCACTACTTCAACGTCTTCTTACTGATTTAAGCTATTTATCCAGTTTAGCTTTAGCATTTCAAATTTTAAAAAAATGTCCACATAGTTTTTACATTAGTGGTGTTATTCAACTTAATTAAAACCATTCCTAGTTTTTCAACCATTGTCACTACTTAAGCTTCTTCTTACTGATTTCAGCTATTCAACCAGGTTAGCTTTAGCAATTCAAGTTTTTTTTAAACATTTTTTCACCTTTTTTTACATTAGTGGTGTTATTCAACTTAATTAAAACCAGTTCTACTTTTTTCAACTATTTTTACTACTTAAGCTTCTTCTTACTGATTTAAGCTATTTTTACAGTTTAGCTTTAGCATTTAAGCTATTCAGCAATTTAACTATTCTCAATACTTCCACATCTTCTTACATCGTCCGCTGACCAGTTGCTTTTAGACTGTCCCAGAACCAGACTGAAAACTAGAGGGGACAGAGCTTTTTCGGTGGCAGGTCCTAAGCTCTGGAACGCTCTCCCTCTCAACATTAGAGCAGCTTCCTCTATTGAGAGTTTTAAATCCCTTTTAAAAACTCATCTTTTTTGCACTGGCTTTTAACACAAGCTGAGCTGTGACATTTTGTTATTGATTTGAGCTTTTTTCTGTTGTCTGTTTTTATTGTTTTTGGCATGTTTTGTTTTAGATGGTTTTTCCGGTTATTTATTATGCTTTTATCTTGTGTTGTTGTCTATAATTGTACAGCACTTTGGGGCAGTAGTGACTGTTTGTAAGTGTGCTATAGAAATAAACTTTGACCTTGACATTGACCTTGATTTAAGCTATTTTTACAGTTTAGCTTTAGCATTTACATTTTTTTAAATTATTCCACCTTTTTACACTAATGGTGTTATTCAACTGAATTAAAACCACTTCTACTTTTTTCAAAAGATAGACAGACAGACAGACAGACAGACACACACACACACACACACACACACAGATTGACACAGACAGGGACACACACAGACATACAGACACATACACAGATAAACTATATATTACCATGTATAGTTTTTCAGGACAACGTTTCAGTGGTGGCGCAGTGGTAATGTGATATGTCTTTTGTGCCAGAGACAGGGGTTCAAATCCTACAATGGTATGTCATCACCTAGTGTTAAAAAGGCTTTTAACCCTGTTATGATGATTTATTATTCTTATTATTATGTTTTGTTGTCTGTATCTAAACCATTCAACTTTTAAAATCTAGCTCTAGCTCCTTATGGTGTAGTGGTGTTATTCAACTTAATTAAAACCATTCCTACTTTTTCAACTATTTTTTACTACTTAAGCTTCTTCTTACTGATTTAAGCTATTCAACCAGGTTAGCTTTAGCATTTACATTTTTTTAATTTTTCAACATCTTTTTAACATTAGTGGTGTTATTCAACTTAATTAAAACCATTCCTACTTTTTTCAAAAGACACACAGACACACACACACACACACACACACACACGTACGTGTGCATATGTGCGTGCATGTGTCTATCTAAAAATAAACTGATCAATAAAAAACGCATAGCAACCGGCAACTTCAAAGACTTTCCAAGCGAATCAGCATCAGTGGCGGGAATCCTATCCTACTGTAAATCACAACATTTCATTGAACAACTTCATTTTGAAGAAAGACAAACAAGACAACACTTGAGAAAGGTAGGTGTAATATTCCTTTGTTAAATTAGGTAGAATAGCCTATATATAACTTATATACATACTTAGCTTATGTCTAGCCTACTGTTTGTCTCCTTAGGTTATGTAATAAAAAGTTATAATATTAATGATACAGACTATCTTCTTCTAAATTAAGTTAATATTAACATGTAGGCTATCAACATTACATTAAACCTTAATAGAAAAATTGTTATACTAACTAATAGCTAACTGTAAATTATTCTAGACTCTGTCTTACACTAGGCTAACTTTGTTCTTAGGTTAAGGGAATCATTTATCATTTATTATTATTAGAGACTATTTTATCTAAAAATAAGGGCTAATAGTATATGTAGCCTGTTAGCCTTGTTTTGTGCCCTTAAGCCCTTATATGAAGAAAATGCATGAAACTAGCTAGTCTTTAGTCTAGCATTGTCTCAAATTAACTAGACTGCAGAGGAAAATTGTTGTCTATAGGCTGTTAATGTTTAGTGTCTGCGGATAATTTGGCAGCATTAATTAAAATACATATTGGAAAAAATATGCAGGGGTGAGATTTTGTGTGTATGTGTTTTCTAATTAAGCACTCTTTGTGTTTATTTTAGAATGGCACTTCAGAAGGTCCTATCTGAGCGCCCACAGACCCCTTATTCCCGGCCTCCTCCACTCCACGTCACTGTGGTGGCAATGAGGGACGAGAGGCGGGTGGTGTCGTGGGGTTTTGATGAGGAGAGTGGGGTTGCCAAGGCCTTGACAACGAAGCTCAACAGGCTTGTCATCATTAGTGATGGGTGCAGCCTGTGTAAAATAACCTTATTTGAGGCGTTCGCAGGAAGAGTCAGCCAAGGCGGAGCATATATAATGCGTGGCTACTGCCTGCGCGGTGAGGGCCCACCCTTCGCCATTAATATTACCAAAGAAACGCAGTTCTTCAGGTCTGCCCCTTTGGAGGTGAGAGAGGAGCTGCGCGCAAGAGCAGAACAACTTCTGTGCCCCACCTCAACCGAAACTGCTGTCAAGGACGGAAACAGTAAAGAGGGGTTCCTTACTTTACAGGGAGAGGTGGTAGAGGTAAGTTTTGAAAAAAGAAATGATATTATGGGCTTGATAGTACAACATGTCTATTTGACAATGATACATTGTATTGTTATTAGATCTCTGCAGTTAAAATGGTGAAGGTGGGAAAGGATGCGGTGCCATTGAAGACTGTGGTGCTGGAGCAGGTAAGCTATTTAATGTCAGCTTGTGTTTGGACCGATGATTATTAACCTTTTCTGAACCATGTATTGCTACAGAGGACAGAGAAACAGACACGGCCTACAGCTTCATATAGCTGAATGTTACTTTTGTTTTTATTTTGAGGAAATATTCATGGAAATGGGAGCAAAGAAATTATATATCTTATATTTTTCTTTCTTTTTTTCCGTTTTTTTAAAGGACAAAGCACAGGTGTCCATCACTCTGTGGCGGGAGGCAGCCCTGTTCTCCTTTGTTATAGGTGACGAGGCCAGGCTGACACACCTGAGGGGACACCAGTCCTCGTATGGCTGCCGTGTCCAGTCCACAAATTTTACAGTTTGTGAGGTAGGGTTTATGATTATGTTATTATGATTTTATACATTATTTGATTGTTAATCTAAACATGAAAAACACATGAACATGCAGCAGTATACACCTTAAAATCCAACAAAGTAATTTATAATAATTTACAAAATAATTAATATTTAACAAACAAAGAGCCATTAAGTATTTTTAATTATTATTATTATTATTATTATTATTATTATTATTATTATTATTATAGTCTTTTTATATGTATGCTTAAAATGTTTTAAGATTTTTACCTTGTTTAAATAATAGTGAAGGGAAAAATGTCAGATTTAATTTCAGCCATTGTGATCGTCCTGTCCTTACATAATTGCACCAATATGTGTTTTAAAGATGCTGGTGGTCTTCCCTGTCTGAACAAAGGTTTATTTCTTCCCTACAGGAGACCGACAGTGTGATTGTTGTGAGCGCATTAGGGACTATGGAGATGGAGGGTAAAGAGGGAATACTACAACTCCTGACTGAGGGGGAAAAGGTTTTCCATATTGAGGAGGACCTGTGGACCCCTCTTCAGAGGGAAATGGTTAAGCTGCCATTTTATGTCCAGCTACATGTTAAGGGGAAGAGAGTAACTAAGGCCGAGGTAGTGAAGGGGGAGGAATAAATTAATTGTGTTGGGGGGTGTTATGTGTTGTAAAGCCTTTTTTGTGTTTTGCATGTATGGAGTTATGTTTTTGAAAATGTAATAAAAGTCAAAATGTTTGCAACATGTTTTCATTGTATTTATAATATTCAGATATGTATGAATGCTGTTGGAAAAGTAATTGCCACCATGTCATATTGAAAGGTTTTAATCAATAGGGGAGAGACAGAGAAAAGTAGGCAGTGCAAACTCTGCATATGCCACTAGACTCCATGCTAATAATCAGTGCTTTTATCATTGGTTCAAGATTTCTTACAACTTCACCTTCTTCTAGGTTTTAGAATGTGTGTGTATATATTAGGTATATATATATATATAAAAATTTTGTGGTTTGTTTTTGTATGTATGAGCGCATCGTGACCAATGACGATCCAAAGCAAAATTCCTCGTATGTGTCGTCATACTTGGGAAATAAATCTGATTCTTTCACATTTTTACCAGCAATCCAGTTTAGCTTTAGCATTTAAAGCATTTTTTAAAATGTATTCCTTGTTTTTACATTAGCGGTGTTATTCAACTTAGTTAAACCCATTCTTTTTCAACTTCTTACTAATTTAAACTATTCATCCAGTTTAGCATCTCTCTCACTCACTCACTCACTCGGCACCGGAATGTCGGACTTTTCCTGAACGCCTCATGAAACGTAACTGCGCAGCTTCGGATCGGTCGTCATTGTGGTCTAGAACCTTCTGCGGTAAGTAGCCTAGCCTGTTTGTTATCTAATAACGTTTTTGAACGGTAGAAATGCAGCTTTTGTGTTTTTAAAAAAGGGCTTGCGTCGCTTTCTATCTCATACAGAATGCAAACACGAATAAAGGGTGAAACTTTACAGCTTTATAAGAAAACTATACTTCGCTATCATTAGCTAATATTAGCGCCGATGCTAACGCTAGCTTAGCGCGCTAGCTTAGCTAGAGTTAGCATCGGTGCTAATATTAGATAATGATAGCACCTTGGTTAAATTATTGTTAGCTGTTTTTAGCTAATTGTACTTTTGTTAACTGAGATAAAACAACATGTTAGTGGTTTAGCTAGCTATTGCCATTTGAAAAACAAACTCATGTTGCTCTGTCACACTGTTACATATGCATATGTAACCTAAATCATGTAACAATTCAGCCCAATAACTCAGTTTGTTACTGTCTTAACAGAACATTGGTACTGCTGTACGTAATTGGTTGGTAAGTATAGTAATGCTATAACTAAAATTTATAATGCAAATGCATCGCATAACTTGACTGTTGATAACTATTTAGCATCTGTAAACTTAAAGTAAGCTAAGTAAGTAAACTAAGTTTTGTTTAGAAAAAAGCCACACACACATACAGACTATGTATGAATTTTATTAGGGATGAGGGAGTACAGCATTATCTGTTTACCACATGAATTATCTGTATCCGTATCCGTCTACTCGGACGGACGGACGGACGTGGGGGGGGTGCAGATGTTTAAAAAAAAAAATAAAAATCTCCGACGGCAGAGATGCAGCGCGAGTCGCTTTCTACCACGCGCTGTCTGAAACCCCACGTTACCAGAAATCTACTGGTTAAGTAAATACTACAAACCGAAGTAAAAAACAAACCTGAAGCTGAAGAAACCTTAAACGTTAACGGAAAAGACCCGCGGACCAGAGAGTGAGAGAGAGAGAGAGCTGTTCTGTTTGAGTGAGCAGAGAGTGTGTGTACGCGCGGGCGCACGGTGCGCTACCCAGTCCGAGTACAGATAATGACTCGTATTACTCGTATAATACTTGTATTCGACAAAAGTGCTTTATCCGTACCGGATACTTGTACCGGATACAGCCGAGTATCCGGCTCATCCCTGAATTTTATATTACAGTAATATAGACAAATCTTGATAATTAAATAAATTACTATTGTGAATTTCTTGTCTTGTAAAATGAAGCTGTAAATTCTCCCCTCTGTCCCCCCAAGGCTCTCTACGTCGCTGCTGGACCATCAGTATTGTGGCAACTCAACAGTATGTTCTCACACATGATATTGTTGCTATGACATTTGTTCCCCTACACTTTGTGTGGCAGTAAATACTAGGGCTCTAATCAACCAAAGAAAATCGACCAATCACAATTTTGTTTGAGCCAGAACGCATCAAACAATAAATTGACTAGTCAACTGGGAGATTACAGCCCTATTAAATACTACTACTACTACTACTACTACTGTCTAACCTTACTGTACACATCTGCTTGTGCTCTCTACATACTTGTAATTAGTATATGTCACACACAACTGTTTTGCCTTGGCAGCAAAAATTAGTCAAAATTATATGATTGAACACTAAGGGTGTCACAATTTCAATTTTAAACAGAAACCGACCAAAATGAAGTTACAATCTCGAATTTTGAATATAACCAATGGAATCAATGATGCTGCCATGCCCTTGTGTCACATCTGGTCGGCTTGACAAGTGGAAAGTGCTACCAGTCAAAAGTTAGCAAGTGCAGATGCAGGAGACCCATAGACGGAACTTGAACCCCCTCTTCTTTCACCAAAGTTACCGTTTTGGAAGTATTTTGGATTTCCAATTAGTTATATTGACAGTGTTTGCATTGTCGCAAAAAAGCCACAGTTTACAAGCTCTATGTGCGTGTAGAAGGTTCTGCGTGTTTACCATTGCACATTAGCAGCTATCAGTTTCCTTCTGCTTCTAGTTTAATCCCAACAAAACCACATGGTCGAATTTGTTTTGCCTGCAGGCACATCTTGTAGCCTAAACAGAGCAGCTTATATTGGTTATATATTAGAGAAAGCAACCAGTCAGAGTGCTGAGTCTCTGTGTGTGCTCAGCTGCTAAGACCGCTGTGCTGGCTCAATGGTGATTTGAGTCCACAACCAAGCCCTCAAGACTGCGCTGCGACTATTGTCTTCAAGCCACCTAACCATAACCTGGTGCCTTCCAGGCAGCACTACGACATTGGGGGCCCAAAACACTGCTGTGCTCTGAAGAGTCTGTTCTCAGCATTATCTGCAAGCTTTTCTTTTAACTTTATTGATTTAATATATAAGTTATTGTTACATTATGTTGTTAATGTTTTAAATTTGACAATTTGTACATTGTGAACAAAGGTCAGATTATATTGCATAAAAGTCTGGTCTAAAAATGGCATAGCAACCTGTGCTTAAAAAAAAAGTAATCAGGAATTAAACCGTGGCCTTAGACTTAAATCTAATCAAATGGAGGATTTTGGAGAATTGTGACACCCCAGTTGAACACAGAAGTCAGTGAATACAGAGATTTCCTTGAGACACCTACTAAAGTAGTGAAACAATGACATTAATAAAATCCAAATTTCCATCCTTGATGTTAAAAAAAACACATAATAAATAAAATGTAATGATTTTTTTTCTGTTCTGTATGTCTAATGCATGTTTCCATTTTGTGTTCCAGGTGCGCTGGCCTCCAGCTTCTCTCCCTCTCCATCTATCAAATCTATTTGAGATCATTCACCTCTCTCCTATCACTCTCTGCCTCATCACTTCATTTAAGGTTTTCTATCTCTCCTGTCACATCTAAAGCTCTATCTAAATTTTGGACATTCTATCACTCTATCCCTCTACTTCTATCCCGCTCTATCTCACTTGCATTTCAACTTTGCAAGTCTCCCTCTGAGTATTGGAACAATATTTTTGAAAACTATTTTGTTGGAACATGATGCTTCAGATACTGCTATCTGATATATCTTTTGGATTCACTGGTTGATTGGAACCTGATCTTTCTGTTTTATGGATCTGTGAGTTTCTCTGCTCACACTTGCTCTACCTCTCCTGTCTCTCTGTCTCTCACATTTGGGATATTAGCAAAAACCTAATTATTGTATTTTTGAATTATCCATATTGTTTCAATATATTGTATTTGGTAACACTCATAATTAAATAAATTATTAAGAAAAGTATTTTTTTTGTTCATTAAAGTTAAATTATTTTAAAGATTGGAAACACATACATAACACATATTTAACTTTTATCACAAACATTGGCCTGTAAAAACTAAATCTGGTACATTTCCAAATTTATAAGTTGGTGTTATAAAGTGTATCATTAAAAAACTGTCTTATTAAAATACATAATAAATTGAGGTCTGAATCTATATTGATACTAGAAAAGAAGTGTAGTTCCTGGACCGTGTTGCTGTGGAGCTCTATTCCGAAAGGTTTGTTTAGAGAGCAAAGATCTTCACACCAGAGCGCACATATTCAGTTTTTGTTACTTTAGTAGCACTAGTGTAAAATTAATTACACTACATACGTTGTATTGTTTTTCTCTGACCCACATTGTTTGCATCAAAACGTTTTGTACATGCTTTATTATTGTTACACCCTTATAAAGTGAAATAAACAGTCTCTAAGGAGAAACTGTATTCTTTGCTTATAATAAAATAAACCCCTGAATATAATAAGGTAGAAGACATTTAATCTGTGATTTGCAAAACCTTAACTATACAAATACCATAGTTATTCTTAGAACCATATTCTTGTCATCGATAATTGAGCCATTGGTTTTCAATTTGCTGAAGATAGACACTTAAGTACCGCTAAAATACAGTATATCTATTTGTTTAAAACGTCAACTTTAGTTTTACTTCTAAATATCTAATATCTGCACAGGCTTAAGTGATTTTGTGGAAAATCATTTATTTGACCACTTGGTGTGTTGCTTTCAAGTAATTAGAAAAAGAATATTTTTGAGATATAAATCACCATTTCTAAGATCAGATACTGCTTTAATCTACTGTTTAAGTTAATAGTAATATCTTGTGATTCAAATTGTGTTTATCTTGTCTACAATAAAAAAACTATTTGTGGTTTTGGGTCACATCAACAATGCCGAGGAAGAGTAAACGGTCACAAGCTCAAAGTCTGCGCCAACAGAGGTCAAAGGAGAGTCAGAGTACAACAGGTGAACAGGTAGAATGTGTTGGTCCTCAGAGCTGTGGAGAGGTCAAGATGGCTGCAGCGTCTCATGATGGTGAAAGAACAACACAGGGAAGTCAGAGTGATGCACCAAAGGTTTCTGCTGGAGAGAGAGGATGTCAGAGCGATGGTGAAGCAAGGCCTTCTATTGTGACCCCGGTAAACCTCAGAGGTCAAAGTTATGAGTCAGGTGTACCACAGGTATCTTACGCTGACATGGTAAAGAAAAGCTGTGTGGCAGATTCTTCTGAAGCTAACCAGGTAAACCACAGAGGTCAAAGGGTCGTGTCACCACAGGCATCTTATGCTAATATAAAGAGAGGACATCCTCAGTGTGTAGCAGGCCCTTCTCATGCAGGCTATGTAAATCCAGCAGGTCAGCCTTCTGTAAGACACGTCTGTGCATCCCGCAGCCAGGCCTCTCTTAAATATGGTAAAAACAGAAATCAGCAGTGTACATGTAACTCACTAACATTTCTGGCATTCCTTCACGAGAATGAAAACCTCACCAGAGCAGATCTTGACCTTGTTTTGGATAAAGGAAACACAATGTACATAGAGGTCAGGAAAAGGTTTCCTAATCACATCTTTCTGACTACTGATGAGCTGCCTAATGAAGTTCCTGGACGCACACATACACATTATGTGGACATGACACAGCTTTCTAGATATGGCACATTGGGACAACCTTTACCCGGAGCCGTAGACAGTTTCCTGGACCTAGAGGCAGGACTGAGCTGCTTGTTATCCGATGTCCAGTATGGTTTGCTCCTGATGAGTGCATTATGTATTGCTGTATTCAGAACAAAGTCCGGCAGATACGGTTTCTTTGATCCCCACTCCAGAACAGCCAAAGGTTTGCCCCTCCCCCCTGGTTCTCACACTCCTGGTACTGCTGTTATGCTGACATTCACACATCTCAGTGATATGATTGATCGGCTCTTAAAGTATCACAGAATGTTGGGCACACAGTCCTCCTGTAACTATGAACTAAAGCCTGTGGACTTCAGAGTAAAGACTGCCCTCCTGAACACTGCAACCTCAGACAGAGACAGACAGCCTACTCAGCCAACTCACACTGCTGTTCTTCAAAAAGAGACAAGCCTGAGTGTTCACATCAGTGACAAATCTGTGTCTGATAAAAGTGTACATGAAGTAATCACTCATATGGAAACTGAACCAGAACTGTGTAGCCAGATCAGCTTGAATTGTGTCACATCACACGATGCTGCGCTGAATGATTCAACCTCAACTGTTTCAAAGGTAAACACTGATGCAACAGATGTCTCTGATAACATATTACAGGAAGTGCCCACTAACATCACAGCTGTATCTTCTGTAAGTCATACAGAGGTTCATGTCATCTTGCCTGCTGATACCCAAGCTGGACCAGAACCACCAACTAAAGTCAGTGTGAATTCTGCTACTGACAGTCAGTCAGACTTGACCGCTCCATTGATAAATACAGTGACTGATTACGTCTCGCGTAAACTGAAAAAACTTAATAAACAACAAAGGAGAAAACTTAAGAGAAGACTATTGCTCTCTGAAAGGGTATCACAAAGAAAGGAAAATCAAAAAAAGAAAGAAAGGACAAACTATGCTTCAAATGAAACATATAAAGCAAAGAAAAAATGTTATATAACAACCCGATACCGACAAAACCCTGACTTCAGAATGGCACAAAGACAAAAAATTACAAAACCTTACAGAGAAAACCCTGAGTTTAGAATGCTACAAAAACAAAGAATGAACAGGTCATACAGCGAAAACCCTGAGATTAGAATTAAACTAAGAGAAAGAATGAACAGTGCATACAGAGAAAAACCTGAGTTTAGAAGTAAACAAAGAGAAAGAATGAGAACGTTTTACAGAAACGTAGTTGACTTCAGAGTGAGGCAGCGATCTTATATGACTCAGCGTTATGCAAATGACAAAACTTTCAGAGACAGACACAGACAACTAATGAGACAAAGAATGCAAGACCGATATAAGAACAACCTTCCATTTAGAAGTCTGTTTAAAATGAGATGTGCAAATAAAATAAGAAGGAAATACAGATGGATAAATCAACAAACATGTGAGAGTGAAAGAGAAAATGACAACTCTTTAATCAAAGAGGCCATTTCTGTGTTCAGATCCCAAATAAAGGCAGGCCCATCTTATGTCTGTACCGTGTGCCATAAAGCCTCGTTTCCAAACCAAGTCCGCCCCTGCACAAGGTCAAACTATGTAAAGAATCCACATATCGTTGCAGCGTGCCTGACCGGCAAGTATATACATGTTTGTGTTGAAGGCTGTGATGAACACTGCAAGGTGCCTGATGAGAGAAGGAGGGAGTGGATTTGTTACACCTGTCATGATCATCTTAAAGATGGAGCTATGCCAGCTCTCGCTGTAGCCAACAACTTAATGCTTGCCGACATTCCACCTGAACTGTCAGATCTTAACATATTGGAAAGGCATCTCGTATCCAGATGTATAGCATTTGCCAAGATTATACCTCTTCCTAAAGGCCGCCAGAACCTAATAAGAGGAAATGTTGTGTGTGTGCCGTCTGAAGTGCAGGAAACAGTTGAAGCGTTACCCAGACTGAGAAGTGAGTCGCAAGTGATGAGAGTAAAACTGAAGAGACGACTGTGTTATAAGGGACACCAGCTGTTTCAGACCGTTACCTGGTCCAAGCTAGTACAGGCACTGCATAAACTCAAAGAGATCCACCCACAGTATGAGGACATAACTATCAGAGATGAGGCTGAGTTATGTGATCCAACACTTCCTGATCCTGAGGATGATGATGATGATGTGGATGCTACTATGAGGGAAGATGATTATGATGAAACTGATTTAATGGAAATTGACAGGTGTGAGAGTAATGCACTGTGTGAGGCAGAACATGAGCCTGAAAATGAACAGGATGTAGACATGGTGTCATGTGATGGTGAAGAACCAGAGGAGCAGAGAGATGATGAAGAACAGGAAGGTGAAATGCCAAACGGTGGTTTTGCTCTGGAATCATGTCTTCAGCCATGTGACGTGGCAGAGGAGATTTTATGTTTCAGCGAAGGAATCTATTCCGTTGCGCCTGCTGAAAGAAATAATCCTGTCAGCTTTTTCAAAACCCCTAAACTGGAGGCCATGGCTTTCCCTGTACAGTTTCCGACTGGTCAAAACACACTGGATGAACAGAGAGCTCTTAAAGTAACACCCAGCAAGTATTTCAAAACCAGGCTTTTTGGTGTCGATGATCGTTTTGCCAGAGATACAAACTACTTGTTCTTTGCACAGTTTGTGACAGAAATTCATTTGGCAACATCTAGCATGACAATACAGTTAAGGAAAGGTAAACCTTTTACGAGAGATGGAAGAAATATTACCTCGGGAATGTTGCAAGATAAACGTGAGGTGGAGAGACTGGTGAGAAACAAAGATGCGGTGAGGTTCATGCAGCCACTGAGAGGAACACCAGCCTATTGGGAGAAAACTACAAGAGATCTGTTTGCCATGATCAGACAGTTGGGAACTCCTACATTCTTCTGTACGTTTTCTGCAGCTGAAATGCGATGGCCTGAGGTTATTGAAGCAATAAAAAGGCAGCAAGGTGAAGATGTTGATTTTGAAGGGCTTGACTGGTCAGCTAAGTGTGACATACTGCGAAGCAATCCTGTGACAGCAATGCGCATGTTTGATAAGCGTGTTGAGGCATTATTCAGGGATTTGATCTTATCTCCTGCAGAGCCCCTAGGCCGAGTTGTTGACTACTTTTATCGAGTAGAATTCCAGCATCGCGAAGCCCACACATCCACTGTCTCATATGGGTTGATGGTGCTCCTGTTTTTGACGAAGATGACGACGAGACTGTGTTAGCTTTTGTGTCCAAATACATCACAGCTCAGCTGCCCGACCCACATACACAACCTGATCTGTACAAGAAAGTCACTGAAGTGCAGACACACAGCAAAAATCACTCAAGGACATGTTTCAAAAGTCTCAGCTCTGGTTGCAGATTTGGATTTCCCAAACCACCCGTCACAAACACAATGATAACGAGACCTGGTGAGGGCATCGATCCCTGGAAGTGGAAAAAGCAAAGCAAAAACTTCAACCGCTTAACTTGTTGTTGAATGAACCTGAAACAGCCTCTCTGAGTTTGCAGCAGCTCCTAACTCAATGCAATCTGACATACAGTGAGTACCAACAATGCCTGAACATGGTGAATAAATCCAGTGCTGTCATTCTGAAACGCGACCCCAAGGACTGCTGGGTAAATGGATATAATCCCCATCTACTTGAAGCCTGGAATGCTAATATTGATGTCAGTTATATACTCAACGCATATTTGTGCATCATATATCTCACAAGCTACATTACCAAAAAGAATCTGGACTTTCTGAGTATCTGAAAACAGTCATTGAAAACTCCAGCAGAGACAACGTCAATGAATGTGATGAAATGAGGGAAATAATGCAGGCTTATTCCAAAAAGAGAGGTCAGCGCTCAGGAATGTGTGAGTCGTGCATGTGGAATCAACATGAAGAAGTGTTCACGTGGTGTGGTATTCATACCGACAGATGACAACGCAGTGAAAATGAGTCGTCCCCTCTCGTTCCTGGAAAACACAACAGCAGAATGCTCAGATGTGTGGATGACGTCTCTGACTGACAAGTACAAAGCCAGACCTGAAACACCGGAGTTTGAGGAGATGTGTTTGGCTGATTTTGCAGCTACTTGCAGAATTGTCTATGGCAGACAGACCAAAGGTAAAAATGTTTTGCCCCTCCTGAATGAGATGGGATATGTGCAAAGGCGGAAAGACGATAAGCCTGCTATCATCAGATTTCACCGCACATCAAAGGAAAAATATCCTGAGAAGTTCTATGGCACGTTGCTGAAACTGTACATTCCCTACCGATCAGAGCAGGAACTGAAAAGACCGTATTTTCCCACATATGAGTCATTTTACAGTAATGGATGTGTACAGCTACCAGGTTGTGATCATCTGGAGAGTGTCCAACACATTGTCAAACGAAACAAAGACAAATATGAGAAAAACAGTGAGGAGATTGAGAATGCTGTTGAGGAGTTTGAGCAGAACAGAGGTGTGATTGATGAATGGTGTAATCTGGCGCCAGAATCAGAAGTTGTGAGGTTGGAGTGTATCAAGAACTGGAGACAAGAGAACCAGATCGTGAAAATGAACAAGATAATGTCCCTGAATACAGTAATCAGGCTAATGCTGTAACAGAAGTCAGAGCCATCAGAGAGCCCCCTGCATTTGATCCCATACTGTTACGCCAAATGTATCAGAATCTGAACCAGAAACAAGCCTGTGTGTTCTATGCAGTTAGAGAGTGGTGTGTAAAGCGAATCTCTGGCCTAAATCCACAGCAGTTCTTCTTTTACATTAATGGTGGCGCTGGAACAGGAAAGTCACATTTAATCAAATGCATCTACTCTGAGGCATCTAAGATACTGTGCAAGCTGCCGAGACACGCTGAGGAGCCAGATATATCAAACCCAACAGTCCTCTTGACCGCATTCACTGGAACTGCAGCCTTTAACATATCAGGCACGACACTGCACTCACTACTCAAACTGCCCAGAAGTCTAAAACCTCCATTTCAAGGCCTTGGTAATAATCTGGATGAAGTCAGAGCTGAACTCCTAAATGCTGAAATCCTCATCATTGATGAAGTGTCCATGGTTTCAAAGCCCCTTTTTGCCTATGTTGATGCAAGACTCAAACAGATTAAAGGCAGTCAGAGACCATTCGGAGGAATGTCAGTGATAGCTGTTGGAGATTTTTATCAGCTCCCCCCAGTGCGACAGTCCAAGCCCCTCTGTGTGCATGACCCATGTGAGATTGACCTTTGGCAGGAACATTTTCTGATGATCACTCTGACTGAGATTATGCGTCAGAAGGATGATGTTGCCTTTGCAGAGATGTTGAACAGGATCCGTGTGAAAGAAAAGTCAGAGGAGTTGTCCGAGCCAGACAGAGCTTTGTTGTCACAGGCCGTCACCGAACCAGAACTGTGTCCAACAGATGTGCTACACATTTTGCAACTAATAAACAAGTTGATTCACATAACTCTGCAATGTTAGCTCTGCTCCATTCTCACATCACCAAGATTGATGCGGATGACTACAAAAAGGATCCACAGACGGGCAGAATGGCACGACAAGCCAAACCATTTAAAGGAAACAGAAACGAGTTACCTGATACGCTAAACGTAGCTGAAGGTGTTAGAGTCATGCTCACCAGAAACATAGATGTGTCTCAAGGATTGGTGAATGGATCTTTCGCTACACTAGTCAGGGTAATATCCTCTGAACAAAATGGTGTCCCACATGTCACTATGCTCGGGGTCAGGATGGATGATGAAACAGCTGGAAGGAATTATCGGAACAGAGCACCAGGAGGACCAGACGATCTAGTCTACATCGACAGAGCAGAGGAGAATATGAAACAGAAAGGAGTGGTACGCAGACAGTTTCCTATTAAACTGGCCTTTGCTTGTACGATTCATAAGGTTCAAGGTATGACAAGGACATCAGCTGTAGTCTCACTGAAACACATTTTTGAACCTGGCATGGCTTATGTAGCTGTCAGCAGAGTGACCTCTCTCAGCGGACTGCACATTCTGGATATGGACGAGAGTAAAATATATGCCAACCCACAGATCACTGGAGCCCTACAGACCATGAGACAAGTCATTTTGGATGAGATGATGCCTCTTCTCAAAACCACACAGGGTATGGACAGACATGACACTCTGACCATTGTTCACCATAACACAGAAGGTTTGCCATGTCACATGACTGACATCAAGAGCCACCATGAACTGTGTTTAGCAGATGTTTTGTGTCTCACAGAAACTCACCTACAAGGCTCCTTTGTTGCAGACAGTCTCCATTTAGATGGCTACACCATGTTCAAACGCAACAGACACCTGTCCTACACAAACCTTCCACAGATGGCCAACAAACGTGGTGGTGGAGTTGCTGTTTATGTGAAAGAGCACATTCAGGTACGTGAAAAGCAGTACATACATAATGTCACTGATCTTGAGTTTTTGGCTCTGAAGGTTGAAGCCCCAGTGAGCGCTCTGATTGCAGCTGTGTACAGACCTCCGGACTACAGCGTGACATCGTTTCTCTCAAACCTGGGAAGCCTGTTGGACTCACTGGAGATCATGGATTGCCACCCTATCATTGTCTGTGGGGATTTCAACGAGAATCACTTATCCAACGCAAGTAAGCCAATCCTTGAGCTGTTTCAGTCGCGGGATATGTTCAACTCATCACTGCTGCCACCACAGATAAGAACACACTGCTGGACCTCATTTTCATCTCTAAACCGCAGCATTGTCTCCACTCTGGTGTGATGAGAACCTATTACAGTTATCATAATCCTGTATACTGTGTCATGTCCTCTAACAGTCCGTGAAAATGGTAGCTGAGTTTTACAGATAAAGAAAACGACCAAGAGAAAAAGGTCTGTACATAATACCAATAGTAAGTGACTGAAAATGTATTAATTAACACTTTTTATTTAAAATTATTGAAACCTGCAATGATAAAATACATTCTGGTCTAATTAATAATTTAAAAGCCTCTTTGTTGCAGCTGGACCCGATGTTAATCCACCGCCACAGTAGGCAGGTAAAACAAAAATCATGACGTGTTTTTAGAATACCTCATTGTTGTTGGTCTCTGTTTCTCTTGCTGTGTAAAGGAAGTCACACAAAACATATTGTTGTATTTAATTTAGTAAGCTGAAAGACATTTTGTTTGGTAATCTTAATTTTTGGCAGTATTGGATAATGTTATGGGTCAATATCTTTTCAGGAACTATATTGTTATTGGTCAATATTTTTTCAGGTAACCATATTGTTATGAAATATATTTACATCATATCTTGGGCTGTACATCCCAAGTACAGCCCTAAACATGCAGTAGTTGTGTACAGCATTGTACACAACTACTATCACTATCGCCAGACTCTGCTCTGGTGTATTTGTACCTACCAGCTGAAACCCCACATTTACATGCCACCCAATTTCAGGGTGGGTGGCTGTTATAGACTAGAACTCACGTACCTTTACTTTCCCCTGGACGAGAGACACAGTTCTCCTGTCCTCTGTGAGGACACCGCCAGCTATGGCCTCACCTCCTTCATCACTGTGAAGACCGACAACGACCAAGACTGGTCAGCTTAACTGTCCATCAACAATGGACTGACGATGGACAGACAATCACCGTTGGACCACACAGGGACACCTTCACCTTCATGCTAGTCCCAGTCATTCTTCCAAGGAGAGGATGAGATAACACCTGCCTGCCTTTGCCTCACCTTCTGTCTGGCTCTAAAACTGAAATACCGCCAGCCTACCTGACAGCGCTGAAGACTCTTCTAACGGAAGGTAATGGTTCTAATTTCATATGTGCTTTTTATATTGCTTTAATTGTGTAATTCTTGTATTCACTTTGTAATAATGCAGCAATTGTGCAACACCGTTGTTACAGCTAGCAGTACATTGTCATTTAAATGAGGTTTTTGCTGCAGGTCTGCCTCTGCTGTGGTCACTCCTCTTCACACAGTGGAGACCATCAGGACTTTAAAGAAGGCTGAACATCTTGCAGCCTTCCAAAACTACTCTGTGTAAAATGGCACTGGACAGAAATGTTGTTGCCATGCAACCTTGTTCAAGGTATTTCATTATTGTGGATTATGTGAGTTTTGAACATGTTTTTTGCATAGTTTGTTTATTACAGCAACTTTGTATTTTCTCTTTTCAGGAGCTGCTTCATTCTCCTACGTCCACAGCTTTGCATCAAATGCTGTGCACAGTTCAGTAGAGCCTAACTACTGTAGACATTTGCCGAGGGATCAGGTGAACTGATGCGGGGAACCAAAGTTACGCTGATTATTCATTAGTCAGTCATCACTGTCACAGCTCCTCCTCAGTGCAGCATTCTACTTTGCCCTAAACAAGTTGTAAAGGTAATTATTAGTTGTATTAACTTAGTACAACTACATTGCTGTTTGTGGTTGCTATTTGCATTAGGAATGCGATGGATAATGTGTTTTTTGTTACTGTTTTTCCATCTAAGGCCTCTGCTCCTCCACGTCACAACAGTGATGCTGTCCTCGCACCAAAGACTGGCCAGAAACCTGGAAGCTGCAGGTCTACAGCCCCTGGATCATCACAGGTCACAATGTTACAGCCCCTTACATCTTCACAAGTACACTGGGCTCTGTTAAGGGTTAGGGTTTGTGCCAACAATGGACGGACTCAACAACTAGCAACTTATGCTACTGACCCCTGGACACTGACTGTAGGACACCAATTTATTTTGGAACATTGATAATTGACATATACCTCATATAATTCAAACATGCTTATTTTGTATTTCATCATCATTAATATCTTTTATTAATTTATTTTTCATCCTTTCCTTTTCATTCTTTATCTGCTTTCTTGATCTCACAACAGATTCATATATATATATATATATATATATATATATATATATATATATATATATATATATATATATATATATATATATATATATATATATATATATATATATATATATAAATGTTTAGAAGGAAAAGGAAAGGATGACATGGAATATATATAAAAAAATGATAATTATTAGTGTGGGGTTTCAGCTGGTAGGCATGTTAAAGGATTTTCACATGTGTAAACTCGGCCTTGGGCTAATCCTAACCTTACTGAAAAGCTGCCACAGTGTTTCAGTTTAAGACTGTGGAATTAAAACTGAAGGTTTTGTCTTAAAAAGAATGACTTGGTTAAATAAACCTTGTCAAAAGAACTAGTCAAGAACTAATGTTCCTGTGATGGTCTTCTAATCAGAAAACAATCAAGTGACTCTAACCTTATGTTCCTTCAAAGTCAAGGATAACCCTGCATTATTTTATTTTGAGGCTCAGTAAATTGAGCTAAATGTCGAAATAACACAAATAACATAAGCGTGCTGGTATGATTTTCAGTACAGATACTGCAGCTTGAGACATTATTTGCGGTTTTTAGCCTTTGGTCTAACAACCATGTGAAAAGCCTTTATTTATAGGGTTGAACAATATTGCAAACCATTGGAAGATGCTGTACTGACCAATCAGCACCAATGGCTGCCTCTCTGAACAGTTTGACACCAATACTTTTTAAAATGTATTTCCACCTTATGATTTATACATTGTATGCTTATTTTTCTGTTTTAGTACAATTCATAGCTTTTATTTTAATTTCTTTTTCAATTCACCTTTTCTGTTTTCCCTCTTCATGCCAGATGAAGGGGGAAACCTTTCAGTTGCTTTAGTTGCTACATGCATCTGAACTTACTGAATCTGGAAGAGAGGTCAGATGTAAAAACAAATAAGGGATTTCAATAAACTGAGCTAAATGTTAAGATGATGTTTAAAATGACAGCGAGTGTCAGTACAGGCGTCTGCAGCTTGAACTAGAAATGGGATCTTAGCCTTAGTCTAACCACCATGTAAAAAGGCTGTAATGGTAGGGCTTAGGCTAAGACACTGCCTGCGTGGCGTGAGCGGGGCCTGAGCGGGGCGTGAGAGTGGCAGCTGCATGCCATGTCAGTTTTTATTTCGGCTCCCATGTTAACAGGTTACACACTGCCTGCATGACACGCACGTCTCAGGCACACATGAAGACGTGCATGCTAGAAATAGAACCGACGCCTAGTTTTCAAGCAACACGCAAGGGTATTGAAGCGTTTCCAGGCAAAAATAGAACACAAAAAATACATTAATAATAATAATGATTAATAAATGACATCTTGATGTTTGAAAGTCTCTATTATCAATTTTCATATTGCACCTGTCAATACAGAACAAAATATTCTGTAGTCTCTTTTGCTGTCAATAGTGACGACGTTGTCTTTGCTGTAATAAGATCAGTACATATTTATGATTATGTTTATGTGAAACATACAGACATGTCAGACGAGGCTAGCAGCAGCAACAGCACCACCGCGTCAGACACGTTTCTGGTGTACAAAGACATAGACTACGCCACGCAGCTGCCACGTAACAGAAACACCAACGCTCACGCCACGCAGCCAATGTGTAGCCGGCCTTAACAACAATAATGAAACATACACTATGTACCCATTTGACTTCATCACAATTTATATATTAGTTTAATTTTCAGTTAGTTTAGTTGACAGGACATAGGCCTACTGATGGGGACAATATACAGTGGTGTAAAAAAGCGTTTGCCCCTTCCTGATTAGTTATTTTTTTGCATGTTTGTCACACCAAAATGTTTCAAATCAAACTAATTTAAATATAAGACAAAGATAACACAAATAAACACAAAATGCAGTTATTAAATGAAGGTTTTTAAAATCCCAAACTACATGGCTCTGTTAAGACATAACTTCTCAGGAGTGGCCTCCGGACCAAATATGCCCCATGAGTCCAGCAGCAACTAATCCAAGAGGTCACAAGAGACCCACAACATCATCCAGAGAACTGCAGGCCTCACTTGCCTCAGCTCAGGTCAGTGTTCCTGACTCCACCACGAGAAAGACACTGGGCAAAAATGGCCTGCATGGCAGAGTGCCAAGACGAAAACCACTGCTGAGCAAAAACAACATGAAGGCTCGTCTCATTTTTGCCAGAAAACATCTTGATGATTCCCAGGATGTTTGGAGAAAATACTCTGGACTGACAAGACAAAAGCTGAACCTTTTGGAAGGTGTGTGTCCCGTTACATCTGGGGTAAAAGTCACACTGCATTTCAGAAAAATAATACCAACAGTAAAGTATGGTGGTAGTGAGATGGTCTGGGACTGTTTTGCTGCTTCAAGACCTGAAAGACTTGCTGTGATAAAAGGAACTATGAATTCTGCTGTCTACCAAGAGATCCTGAAGGAGAATGTCCGACCATCTGTTCGTGACCTCAAGCTGAAGCAAACTTGGGTTCTGCAGCAGGACAATGATCCTAAACACACCAGCAAGTCCACCACCGAATGGCTGAAGAAAAACAAAATGAAGACTTTGGAGTGGCCTAGCCAAAGTCCTGACCTGAATCCTATTGAGATGTTGTGGTATGACCTTAAAAAGGCCGTTCATGCTTGAAAACCCTTCAATGTGGCTGAATGAAGACAATTCTGCAAAGATGAGTGGACAGAAATTCCTCCACAGCACTGTAAAAGACTCAATGCAAACGCTTGGTTGCAGTTGTTGCTGCTAAGGGGGGCCCAACCAGTTATTAGGTTTAGGGTGCAATCACTTTCATTTTGTTTTCCCTTAATAATAACAACCTTCATTCAAAAACTGCATTTTCTGTTTACTTGTCTTTCTTTGACTAATATTTAAATTTGTTTGATGATCTGAAACATTTAGGTGTGACACCTAAATGTTTCAAGATCATCACAAACACACATTTTTTCACACCACTGAATATTGTTGGCCCTGCCTTAAAGAGCTAGTAGAAAAGCAATTACTGTTTAGGTACTATGGATTTTGCTTTAACAAGAATTTAAGTATTGTATTTTTCTAGGTTCTTTTTATTTATTTATATATTAATTAAACCATTGGAACATACTGTATTGACCCATCGGGCACGCTGACTGTCTTTCTAAAGAGTATGACAACAATTTTATTTTATTTATTTAATAATATCTAACTTATATGCCTCAGAAGTGTATGCTTAATTTTTATTTCATCACAATTTATATTATTTATTTATTTATTTTTATATCAACTTTTCCTCGTGATCTGTTTTCTCACAGATATACTGTATGACCAATGTAGGAGTAGTAGAAAACAGTTATTGTTTAGGCATTATGGATTTTGGTTAAACAAGTAACCAATTTGTTATCGATTCATGTTATACTCACTTATTTTTGGTAAAAGGACCAATACCGTGTTTTTCTTTGTCTTTTTATTCATCTCTTAAACTCAGCCACCATCTTTACAGACTGTTGCCAGTTTTGTACTTTACTTTTGTAAACTTCTGTCTTCATGCATTTGTGTTTTGAATGATTTGAAAGTTTCTTTCTGGTTGGCCAAGGATCTTTTTACATTTTTAGTTTTCTTTTAATTCCTTTTGTATTTGTACTGTTGATATGATTTGCTGTAATGTATTACTGCTGATACTACAACTGCATTTTGAAACATACTAAATACGGTGTTAATTACTGCAAGATTTTTGACTCAAAACAGCAGTATAATTGAATAAAATTATATTATTTTTCAACTATTCTCACTACTGAAGCTTCTTACTGATTTAAGCTATTTTTCCAGTTTAGCTTTAGCATTTACATTTTTTCTACAACTTTTACTGATTTAAGCTATTCAACCAGGTTAGCTTTAGCAATTCAGCTATTCTCACTACTTCAACATCTTCTTACTGATTTAAGCTATTTATCCAGTTTAGCTTTAGCATTTAAATTTTTGGGGATTTTTACACAATTTTTAAATTATTGTTGTTATTCAACTTAATTAAAACCACTTCTACTTTTTCACTATTTTCTACTATTTTTACAACTTTTACTGATTTAAGCTATTCAACCAGGTTAGCTTTAGCAATTAAGCTATTCAGCATTCCCACGCATTTTCTGCAGGAAATGCATTTTCTAGTTATTATTATTTCGTCTTCCGTACGTTTTTGGCTCTCCTATCTTCTGCATACTTTCAGCTATTTAAACCATTCAACTTTTCAAATCTTCAGCTCTTTCAGCAGATGATGGGACTTCTTCACTATTTTTCTACTATTTATACTTTTTCAAATATTAAGCTTTTAAACAATATTTTTAACATTAAAGTCAATGAGAGCAAGCTTCAAATCCTTCAAATCTTCTTCTGCTCCCAAAACTTTCAGCTTCATACTTTCACCTACAGACGTGGTTCAAACTTTAAACCATTCACAAAATATTCAGCTATCATGCAATGGCTTTTCAGATTGATATATTTTACAGTTTTTGTGAAAAAGCAGTTTAAGTATAGTGAACATTTTATGATTTTTCTGCGTTTATAATGAGTGTGTATTGCGTGCAGTAGAGTGAGGAGTGATGTCACTAGAGTGAAGCGCTTCGAAAAAATTATCTTACTCCGTTCTCTATAACTCGCTCCCACACCAACAATTCTAACTTGTCATGGACAATTTATACATCAAAACGTTGGTATTCTTGTCTAGTTTCAGCCAATGTGCTCATTTATGCAATATGAATTATACTTTTCGCTCAGCGAGCTTTCAAAGGACAAGAGTTCAGGATCTTTCTCCATTCACTGCCATGTTAAACATCGTCCACATTTCTGAGCAAAACGCAGATTGAAGCACTTTTTAAATCGCTGATACGCCCACATTTATAAGTTTATCAACATGAATTTTATATCAATACGTTCACAAAGGCCTTCTGGTGCTCATGAGGAGGTTATTTGACTGAAATAACTTTTCATTTTGCCCGTCTGACCATTTGTTTGAGAGCTGGTTTAGTGTCTGAGGAGCTGCGGTTTCCCACAGTTGACACAGCAGCTGCATCGTTAACAGATCAAAGAGATGACATCACAGAGATGAAAGGCTTCCTAGCTGTGTTTACAAACATGGCCACTGATCATATGTAGCCATGACAACCATTTCCCAGACACTGCAATACTCTGTATGTCTGTCTGTCTCATTATATATTACAATGTATAGCACACTAAACAGATGCTTCAGTGGTGGCGTAGTGGTTATGACACATACCCTTCATGTGGGAGACCAAGGTTCGATTCCCACAGTGAAACCTCTGCTTAACCTTTCCTACTTTTTTAACTATTTTTACTACTTAAGCTTCTTCTTACTGATTTATCCAGTTTAGCTTTAGCATTTGCAATTTTTCACATTATTTTTACATTACTTAATTAAAACCATTCCTACTTTTTCAACTATTCTTACTACTTTACTGATTTAAGCTCTTAGCATTTCAATATATTTTTGAATTTTCCCACCTTTTTACATTAGTGGTGTTATTCAACTTAATTAAAATCATTCCTACTTTTTCAACTATTTTTACTACTTAAGCTTCTTTTTACTAATTTAAGCTAATCAACCAGGTTAGCTTTAGCATTTCAGCTATTCAGCATTTTTCAACTATTCTCACTACTTCAACATTTTCTTACTGATTTGAGCTATTTATCCAGGTTAGCTTTAGCATTTCAATATATTTTTGTAATATATACACTGTAATACTCTGTATGTCTGTCTGTCTCATTATATATTACAATGTAACTGTTTGTGTCTCCCTGTGTGTGTGTCTGTTTGTGTCTCCCTGTGTGTGTGTGTGTGTTTGTGTGTGTGTGTGTGCACGCACATGCAGACAGACAGATAGAGACATACACAGATAAATTATATATTACCCTGTATAGTTTGTAAAGAAGACACTTCAGTGGTGGTGCAGTGGTTATGTCACATGCCTTTCATGCCAGAGACCCGGGTTCTATTCCCACAATGGCATCCCATCACCTAGTGTTAAAAAGGCTTTTAACCCTGTTATGATTATTTATTATTCCGTACGTTTTTTAATTGTCCGTATCTTCTGCAGTCTTTCAGTTATTAAAACCATTCAACTTTTAAAATCTAGCTCTAGCTCCTTATGGTGTAGTGGTGTTATTCAACTTAACTACAACCAGTTCTACTTTTTTCAACTATTTTTACTACTTAAGCTTCTTCTTACTGATTTAAGCTATTCATACAGTTTAGCTTTAGCATTTCAGCATTTTTCAACTATTCTCACCACTTCAACATCTTCTTACTGATTTAAGCTATTTCTCCAGTTTAGCTTTAGCATTTCAAGTTTTTTTTTTATTTTTTTTACATTTTTTCACCTTTTTTACAGTAGTGGTGTTATTCAACTTAACTACAACCAGTTCTACTTTTTCAACTATTTTTACTACTTAAGCTTCTTCATACTGATTTAAGCTATTTATACAGTTTAGCTTTAGCATTTAAGCTATTCAGCAATTTAACTATTCTCACTACTTCCACATCTTCTTACTGATTTAAGCTATTTCTCCAGTTTAGCTTTAGCATTTAAATTTTTTTAATTATTCCACCTTTTACACTAATGGTGTTATTCAACTTAATTAAAACCACTTCTACTTTTTTAACTATTCTTACAACTTTTACTGATTTAAGCTATTCAACCAGGTTAGCTTTAGCAATTCACCTATTTAGCATTTTTCAACTATTCTCACTACTTCAACATCTTCTTACTGATTTAAGCTATTTATCCAGTTTAGCGTTTCAATTTTTCTACAACTTTTACTGATTTAAGCTGTTCAACCAGGTTAGCTTTAGCAATTCAGCTATTCAGCATTCCCACGCATTTTCTGCAGGAAATGCATTTTCTAGTTCTTACTTAATTTTATTATTCCGTACGTTTTTTGGCTCTCTCTATCTTCTGCATACTTTCTGCTATTTAAACCGTTCAACTTTTACAATCTTCAGCTCTTTCAGCAGATGATGGGACTTCTTCTACTATTTTTCTACTATTTATACTTTTTCAAATATTAAGCTTTTAAACAATATTTTTTAACATTAAAGTCAATGAGAGCAAGCTTCAAATCCTTCAAATCTTCTTCTGCTTCAAAATGTATCTCCTTCTACATTTTTTCACCTACAGACATGATTCAAACTTTAAACCATTCACAAAATATTCAGCTATCCTGCTTTGGCTTTTTAGATTGATATATTTTACAGTTTTTGTGAAAAAGCAGTTTAAGTATAGTGAACATTTTATGATTTTTCTGCGTTTATAATGAGTGTGTATTGCGTGCAGTAGAGTGAGGAGTGATGTCACTAGAGTGAAGCGCTTCGAAAAATTCATCTTACTCCGTTCTCTATAACTTGCTACCACGCCAACAATTCTAACTTGTCATGGACAATTTATACATCAAAACGTAGGTATTCTTGTCTAGTTTCAGCCAATGTGCTCATTTATGCAATATGAATTATACTTTTCGCTCAGCGAGCTTTCAAAGGACAAGAGTTCAGGATCTTTCTCCATTCACTGCCATGTTAAACATCGTCCACATTTCTGAGCAAAACACAGAGCGAAGGACTTTTTTAAATCGCTGATACGCCCACATTTATAAGTTTATCAACATGAATTTTATATCAATACGTTCACAAAGGCCTTCTGGTGCTCATGAGGAGGTTATTTGACTGAAATAACTTTTCATTTTGCCCGTCTGACCATTTGTTTGAGAGCTGGTTTAGTATCTCAGGAGCTGCGTTTTCCACAGTTGACACAGCAGCTGCATCGTTAACAGATCAAAGAGATGACATCACAGAGATGAAAGGCTTCCTAGCTGTGTTTACAAACATGGCCACTGATCATATGTAGCCATGACAACCATTTCCCAGACACTGCAATACTCTGTATGTCTGTCTGTCTCATTATATATTACAATGTATAGCACACTAAGCAGATGTTTTAGTGGTGGTGTAGTGGTTATGACACATACCCTTCATGTGGGAGACCGGGTTCAATTCCCACAGTGAAACTTCTGCTTAAGCTTTCCTACTTTTTTAACTATTCTTACTACTTAAGCTTCTTCTTACTGATTTATCCAGTTTAGCTTTAGCATTTGCAATTTTTCCACATCATTTTTTACATTAGTGGTGTAATTCAACTTAATTAAAACCATTCCTACTTTTTCAACTATTCTTACTACTTTTACTGATTTAAGCTATTCAACCAGGTTAGCTTTAGCAATTCACCTATTTAGCATTTTTCAACTATTCTCACTACTTCAACGTCTTCTTACTGATTTAAGCTATTTATCCAGTTTAGCGTTTCAATTTTTCTACAACTTTTACTGATTTAAGCTATTCAACCAGGTTAGCTTTAGCAATTCAGCTATTCAGCATTCCCACGCATTTTCTGCAGGAAATGCATTTTCTAGTTCTTAATTATTATTCCGTACGTTTTTGGCTCTCTAACTTCTGCATACTTTTGCTATTTAAACCATTCAACTTTTACAATCTTCAGCTCTTTCAGCAGATGATGGGACTTCTTCTACTATTTTTCTACTATTTATACTTTTTCAAATATTAAGCTTTTAAACAATTTTTTTTAACATTAAAGTCAATGAGAGCAAGCTTCAAATCCTTCAAATCCTCTTCTGCTTCAAAATGTATCTCCTTCTACATTCTTTCACCTACAGACATGATTCAAACTTTAAACCATTCACAAAATATTCAGCTATCTGGCTATGGCTTTTCAGATTGATATATTTTACAGTTTTTGTGAAAAAGCAGTTTAAGTATAGTGAACATTTTATGATTTTTCTGCGTTTATAATGAGTGTGTATTGCGTGAAGTAGAGTGAGGAGTGATGTCACTAGAGTGAAGCGCTTCGAAAAAATTATCTTACTCCGTTCTCTATAACTCGCTCCCACACCAACAATTCTAACTTGTCATGGACAATTTATACATCAAAACGTAGGTATTCTTGTCTAGTTTCAGCCAATGTGCTCATTTATGCGATATGAATTATACTTTTTGCTCAGTGAGCTTTCAAAAGACAAGAGTTCAGGATCTTTCTCCATTCACTGCCATGTTAAACATCGTCCACATTTCTGAGCAAAACACAGAGCGAAGCTCTTTTTTAAATCGCTGATACGCCCACATTTATAAGTTTATCAACATGAATTTTATATCAATACGTTCACAAAGGCCTTCTGGTGCCCACGAGGAGGTTATTTGACTGAAATAACTTTTCATTTTGCCCGTCTGACCATTTGTTTGAGAGCTGGTTCAGTGTCTGAGGAGCTGCGGTTTCCAACAGTTGACACAGCAGCTGCATCGTTAACAGATCAAAGAGATGACATCACAGAGATGAAAGGCTTCCTAGCTGTGTTTACAAACATGGCCACTGATCATATGTAGCCATGACAACCATTTCCCAGACACTGCAATACTCTGTATGTCTGTCTGTCTCATTATATATTATAATGTATGGCACACTAAGCAGATGCTTCAGTGGTGGCGTAGTGGTTATGAAACAAACCCTTCATGTGGGAGACACGGGTTTGATTCCCACAGTAAAACCTCTGCTTAAACTTTCCTACTTGTTTAAATATTCTTACTACTTAAGCTTCTTCTTACTGATTTATCCAGTTTAGCTTTAGCATTTGCAATTTTTCACATCATTTTTTACATTAGTGGTGTAATTCAACTTAATTAAAACCATTCCTACTTTTCAACTATTCTCACTACTTTTACTAGTTTAAGCTATTCAACCAGGTTAGCTTTAACAATTCAGCGATTCAGCAATTTTCAACTATTCTCACTACTTCAACATCTTCTTACTGATTTGAGCTATTTATCCAGGTTAGCTTTAGCATTTTAATATATTTTTTGTAATATATACACTGTAATACTCTGTATGTCTGTCTGTCTCATTATATATTACAATGTAACTGTTTGTGTCCCTGTGTGTGTGTCTGTTTGTGTCTCCCTGTGTGTGTGTGTGTGTGTGTGTGTGTGTGTGCACGCACACGCAGACAGACAGATAGAGACATACACAGATAAATTATATATTACCCTGTATAGTTTGTAAAGCAGACACTTCAGTGGTGGTGCAGTGGTTATGTCACATGCCTTTCATGCCAGAGACCCGGGTTCAATTCCCGCAATGGCAACCCATCACCTAGTGTTAAAAAGGCTTTTAACCCTGTTATGATTATTTATTATTCCGTATGTTTTTTAATTGTCCGTATCTTCTGCAGTCTTTCAGTTATTAAAACCATTCAACTTTTAAAATCTAGCTCTAGCTCCTTATGGTGTAGTGGTGTTATTCAACTTAACTACAACCAGTTCTACTTTTTCAACTATTTTTACTACTTAAGCTTCTTCATACTGATTTAAGCTATTTATACAGTTTAGCTTTAGCATTTCAGCATTTTTCAACTATTCTCACCACTTCAACATCTTCTTACTGATTTAAGCTATTTCTCCAGTTTAGCTTTAGCATTTCAAGTTTTTTTTTTTTTTTTTTTTTACATTTTTTCACCTTTTTACAGTAGTGGTGTTATTCAACTTAACTACAACCAGTTCTACTTTTTTCAACTATTTTTACTACTTAAGCTTCTTCATACTGATTTAAGCTATTTATACAGTTTAGCTTTAGCATTTAAGCTATTCAGCAATTTAACTATTCTCACTACTTCCACATCTTCTTACTGATTTAAGCTATTTCTCCAGTTTAGCTTTAGCATTTAAATTTTTTAAATTATTCCACCTTTTACACTAATGGTGTTATTCAACTTAATTAAAACCACTTCTACTTTTTTAACTATTCTTACAACTTTTACTGATTTAAGCTATTCAACCAGGTTAGCTTTAGCAATTCACCTATTTAGCATTTTTCAACTATTCTCACTACTTCAACATCTTCTTACTGATTTAAGCTATTTATCCAGTTTAGCGTTTCAATTTTTCTACAACTTTTACTGATTTAAGCTATTCAACCAGGTTAGCTTTAGCAATTCAGCTATTCAGCATTCCCACGCATTTTCTGCAGGAAATGCATTTTCTAGTTATTATTATTTCGTCTTCCGTACGTTTTTTGGCTCTCCATATCTTCTGCATACTTTCAGCTATTTAAACCATTCAACTTTTACAATCTTCAGCTCTTTCAGCAGATGATGGGACTTCTTCAGCAATTTTTCTGCTATTTATACTTTTTCAAATATTAAGCTTTTAAACAATTTTTTTTAACATTAAAGTCAATGAGAGCAAGCTTCAAATCCTTCAAATCTTCTTCTGCTCCCAAAATTTTCAGCGCCTTCATACTTTCACCTACAGACGTGGTTCGAACTTTAAAACGTTCACAGAATATTCAGCTATCATGCTATGGCTTTTCAGTTTCATATATTTTACAGTATTTGTGAAAAAGCAGTTTAAGTATAGTGAACATTTTATGATTTTTCTGCGTTTATAATGAGTGTGTATTGCGTGTAGTAGAGTGAGGAGTGATGTCACTAGAGTGGAGAGAGTCAAAAAAATAATCTTGGTTATCTCTCTATAACTCGCTCCCACGCCAACAATTCTAACTTGTCATGGACAATTTATACATCAAAACGTAGGTATTCTTGTCTAGTTTCAGCCAATGTGCTCATTTATGCGATATGAATTATACTTTTGCTCAGCGAGGTTTCAAACGACAAGAGTTCAGGATCTTTCTCCATTCACTGCCATGTTAAACATCGTCCACATTTCTGAGCAAAACACAGAGCGAAGCTCTTTTAAATCGCTGATACGCCCACATTTATAAGTTTATCAACATGAATTTTATATCAATACGTTCACAAAGGCCTTCTGGTGCTCATGAGGAGGTTATTTGACTGAAATAACTTTTCATTTTGCCCGTCTGACCATTTGTTTGAGAGCTGGTTTAGTGTCTCAGGAGCTGCGGTTTCCAACAGTTGACACAGCAGCTGCATCGTTAACAGATCAAAGAGATGACATCACAGAGATGAAAGGCTTCCTAGCTGTGTTTACAAACATGGCCACTGATCATATGTAGCCATGACAACCATTTCCCAGACACTGTAACACTCTGTATGTCTGTCTGTCTCATTATATATTACAATGTATAGCACATTAAGCAGATGCTTCAGTGGTGGCATAGTGGTTATGAGACAAACCCTTCATGTGGGAGCCTGGGGTTTGATTCCCACAGTAAAACCTCTGCTTAAATTTTCCTACTTGTTTAACTATTCTTACTACTTAAGCTTCTTCTTACTGATTTATCCAGTTTAGCTTTAGCATTTGCAATTTTTTCACATCATTTTTTACATTAGTGGTGTAATTCAACTTAATTACAACCATTCCTACTTTTTCAACTATTCTCACTACTTTTACTAATTTAAGCTATTCAACCAGGTTAGCTTTAACAATTCAGCGATTCAGCAATTTTCAACTATTCTCACTACTTCAACATCTTCTTACTGATTTGAGCTATTTATCCAAGTTAGCTTTAGCATTTCAATATATTTTTTGAATATATACACTGTAATACTCTGTATGTCTGTCTGTCTCATTATATATTACAATGTAACTGTTTGTGTCTCCCTGTGTGTGTGTCTGTTTGTGTCTCCCTGTGTGTGTGTGTGTGTGTGTGTTTGTGTGTGTGTGTGTGCACGCACATGCAGACAGACAGATAGAGACATACACAGATAAATTATATATTACCCTGTATAGTTTGTAAAGAAGACACTTCAGTAGTGGTGCAGTGGTTATGTCACATGCCTTTCATGCCAGAGACCCGGGTTCAATTCCCACAATGGCATCCCATCACCTAGTGTTAAAAAGGCTTTTAACCCTGTTATGATTATTTATTATTCCGTATGTTTTTTAATTGTCCGTATCTTCTGCAGACTTTCAGTTATTAAAACCATTCAACTTTTAAAATCTAGCTCTAGCTCCTTATGGTGTAGTGGTGTTATTCAACTTAACTACAACCAGTTCTACTTTTTTCAACTATTTTTACTACTTAAGCTTCTTCTTACTGATTTAAGCTATTCATACAGTTTAGCTTTAGCATTTCAGCATTTTTCAACTATTCTCACCACTTCAACATCTTCTTACTGATTTAAGCTATTTCTCCAGTTTAGCTTTAGCATTTCAAGTTTTTTTTTTATTTTTTATTTTTTTACATTTTTTCACCTTTTTACAGTAGTGGTGTTATTCAACTTAACTACAACCAGTTCTACTTTTTCAACTATTTTTACTACTTAAGCTTCTTCATACTGATTTAAGCTATTTATACAGTTTAGCTTTAGCATTTAAGCTATTCAGCAATTTAACTATTCTCACTACTTCCACATCTTCTTACTGATTTAAGCTATTTCTCCAGTTTAGCTTTAGCATTTAAATTTTTTTTAATTATTCCACCTTTTTACACTAATGGTGTTATTCAACTTAATTAAAACCACTTCTACTTTTTTAACTATTCTTACAACTTTTACTGATTTAAGCTTTTCAACCAGGTTAGCTTTAGCAATTCACCTATTTAGCATTTTTCAACTATTCTCACTACTTCAACATCTTCTTACTGATTTAAGCTATTTATCCAGTTTAGCGTTTCAATTTTTTCTACAACTTTTACTGATTTAAGCTATTCAACCAGGTTAGCTTTAGCAATTCAGCTATTCAGCATTCCCACGCATTTTCTGCAGGAAATGCATTTTCTAGTTATTCTTCTTTCTTATTATTATTCCGTACGTTTTTTGGCTCTCCATATCTTCTGCATACTTTCAGCTATTTAAACCGTTCAACTTTTCAAATCTTCAGCTCTTTCAGCAGATGATGGGACTTCTTCAGCAATTTTTCTGCAATTTATACTTTTTCAAATATTAAGCTTTTAAACAATTTTTTTTAACATTAAAGTCAATGAGAGCAAGCTTCAAATCCTTCAAATCGTCTTCTGCTCCCAAACTTTTCAGCGCCTTCATACTTTGACCTACAGACGTGGTTCAAACTTTAAAACGTTCACAAAATATTCAGCTATCAGAACTTGGCTTTTCAGATTGATATATTTTACAGTTTTTGTGAAAAAGCAGTTTAAGTATAGTAAACATTTTATGATTTTTCTGCGTTTATAATGAGTGTGTATTGCGTGCAGTAGAGTGAGGAGTGATGTCACTAGAGTGGAGAGAGTCAAAAAAATCCTCTTGGTTCTATCTCTATAACTCGCTCCCACACCAACAATTCTAACTTGTCATGGACAATTTATACATCAAAACGTAGGTATTCTTGTCTAGTTTCAGCCAATGTGCTCATTTATGTGATATGAATTATACTTTTGCTCAGCGAGCTTTCAAAGGACAAGAGTTCAGGATCTTTCTCCATTCACTGCCATGTTAAACATCGTCCACATTTCTGAGCAAAACGCAGATTGAAGCACTTTTTAAATCGCTGATACGCCCACATTTATAAGTTTATCAACATGAATTCTATATCAATATGTTCACAAAGGCCTTCTGGTGCTCATGAGGAGGTTATTTGACTGAAATAACTTTTCATTTTGCCCGTCTGACCATTTGTTTGAGAGCTGGTTTAGTATCTCAGGAGCTGCGGTTTCCCACAGTTGACACAGCAGCTGCATCGTTAACAGATCAAAGAGATGACATCACAGAGATGAAAGGCTTCCTAGCTGTGTTTACAAACATGGCCACTGATCATATGTAGCCATGGCAACCATTTCCCAGACACTGCAATACTCTGGATGTCTGTCTGTCTCATTATATATTATAATGTATAGCACACTAAACAGATGCTTCAGTGGTGGCGTAGTGGTTATGAAACAAACCCTTCATGTGGGAGACTGGGGTTCGATTCCCACAGTGAAACCTCTGCTTAAACTTTTCTACTTTTTTAACTATTCTTACTACTTAAGCTTCTTCTTACTGATTTATCCAGTTTAGCTTTAGCATTTGCAATTTTTCACATCATTTTTTAAATTTGTGGTGTAATTCAACTTAATTAAACCATTCCTACTTTTTCAACTATTCTCACTACTTTTACTAATTTAAGCTATTCAACCAGGTTAGCTTTAACAATTCAGCTATTCAGCATTTTTCAACTATTCTCACTACTTCAACATCTTCTTACTGATTTGAGCTATTTATCCAGGTTAGCTTTAGCATTTCAATATATTTTTGAATTTTCCCACCTTTTTACATTAGTGGTGTTATTCAACTTAATTAAAACCATTCCTACTTTTTCAACTATTTTCACTACTTAAGCTTCTTTTTACTGATTTAAGCTAATCTACCAGTTTAGCTTTAGCATTTCAGCTATTCAGCATTTTTCAACTATTCTCACTACTTCAACATCTTCTTGATTTAAGCTATTTATCCAGGTTAGCTTTAGCATTTCAATAATTTCTTTAGAATTTTTCCACAATTTATTACATTATTGTTGTTATTCAACTTAATTAAAATCATTCCTACTTTTTCAACTATTTTTACTACTTAAGCTTCTTCTTACTGATTTAAGCTATTCAACCAGGTTATCTTTAGTAATTCAGCTATTCAGAATTTTTCAACTATTCTCACAACTTCAACATCTTTATACTGATTTAAGCTATTTATCCAGTTTAGCTTTAGCATTTAATTTTCTTCTTCTTCAATTTTTCCACCTTTTTTTACATTAGTGGTGTTAATTACAACCATTCTTACTTTTTCAACTATTTTTACAACTTTTACTGATTTAAGCTGTTCAACCAGGTTAGCTTTAGCAATTTAGCTATTCAGCATTCCCACGCATTTTCTGCAGGAAATGCCTTTTCTAGTTTATTATGTTATTTTTTTATTCCTATTGTCGCAATAATGCTGTTGTGGGCCAGTCATCCCTGAGATCTGCTTGAATCCTCATGGTCCCCTGTCGTCTATATATTTTCCGAGGATGGGGCTCCATTAAAGTCTATCTGACTACCCTGCCCGGGGTGCCCATTACGTTAAAACATGACGCCAAGGGGTCCTGACCAAGCGTCCACATGCTATGACTAGGGAGCGAGAAAGTGTTGCCATGGTAAATCCTCTGCAGGAACTGTTTAGGTAACAAAACTACTTCATCAAAAAGATCAGTTAAGTTATGTAACTAAAGTAAGTTAAAATAGGTCAACGTGTAACCGAGGGGACAGCAACCTCAATCTCCTGCACTGGACAGACGGGAGGTTGGAAGCCCATGGATGACATAAATGGAGACATACCTGTAGAGGAGCTGACGAGGGAGTCGTGGGCATATTCCACCCAGGTAGATGGGTGTACCAAGACGCAGGATGTCTTGCAGTAATGCACCCGACTCCACCAACGACCAAGCGCTCCAGGGTTCTTGTTAAACGGACCAAACAAGGCAGGTGTTGAAACAAGCTAAAAATCCCTGTACCCAGAGAATACTGGTTGTTACGACCAGGCCCGTTGTAAGATATGGCGTAACATAAAATGGATGAATTTGGAGGAACCAAGGCAAAAGGGAGAAGAGGTTGCCGTAAAAAAGGGATTTTTAATTAACATGTAAGGGAATATCAGATGACAAAAACACAAAAGGAGCTATATGGGTGCTGCCTATATAAACAAAGTAATACCTAACCACAACTAAAAGAGCACAGCACCCATTAGCTTACCAAATTACAATTTGTTTAGAATGGAAACATAAAGACTGTCTTGTGGCACCACAGGCGCTAACAAACTACTAACGCTTAACAGTTTGTACCAACAACCTTTAACAACAACACCTCATTCACAACAACTCTAACAAAGGGTAACCAGACGGACTGCATGGCAGACTGATCTCTACTGGGCTGATTGCAGGAAGTTGATTGGAAGGATCCACACCAACCGCACCAATCAACAGCAATAGACTGGAACAGGGAAGTGGGTGGAGCCATCACACAGGCCAATCCTCTCCGGCCAACCACACAGCTGAATTTGCATACAAACATTTTGCACATGTTCTGGCTAGAAGCCTAAACTAACCTAAAAGGCAGGGGCAGTAACACTGGAGGCTGTGCACATGTAAAACGGAGGTAAGTCCAGGAGTCCAAAAAAGAAACAAAAGACTACAAAACTTGAACTTTCAAATGAACTACAAAAACTAAAGAGCACAAAGAAACTTAGAAAATGAAGAGCCACTCCACTATACCACTTGCAACGGGAGTCTTGACCACGCTTTTATGTGCCTGGAGGTAAACGAGATAAATTCCAAGTGTGCCTAGTTAGAGAGACCAGCTCAGCCAGCCACGCCCTCAGCTGCACCAACACTGCCAGAGAGAGAACAGAAACATACCACCATGACATCAACGGTGACTTTTTTACACAAGTACACAAGTTCTGTGTTGTCCGAACCATCCATAGAGAGATTCTTGAGTGCTCAAAAATTACAATATTTTAAAAGGCTGTGGAGGAAACGCAGTTGAAAGTGCACTGTAAGCCAATTGGTCTACATTCCACAGTGCCACCACATTGATGTGGAATTGATATCATGTATTTGCAGAGGAATGGAGCCGACTATGCAGTGTATGTGAACACGGCTCAGGAGTTTGATGGTTCTGATTCAGGGGGCAGTCCTGACGAGGCCATGTCCTGGGGCAAGATCAGTGTAGATGCTAAACCTGTGAAGGTATTTGATATTAAGTATTACATACTATTGTCAAAGTTATGTTCCAATTATTAATGTAACACATATATACAGTCAACCCGTTCTCACTCCAAACTCATAAAACACGGACATTTGTCGAGTAGTATGTAAGGCAGACATTCTGTTTGGATGGCGGATGGGTCAAACACAAGACTTTCACCCAAGAGACTACTGACTACCATTTGTAGTGTACTGTTCCATTATCTATATTGTGACTATTATTGCCACTCTGCATCACACCCCCAACCGGCACCGTCAGACACCGCCTACCAAGAGCCTGCGTCTGTCTGAGTTTTTCCTCACCACTGTCGCACTGGGGAGAATTACTAGAATTGTTGGTACTTTGTAAATTATAGCGTGTGGTCTAGACCTACCCTATCTGGAAAGTGTCTCGGGATAACTCTTGTGATCTCGAGAGACTGGGGTTTGTGTCCCGCGTGTTACCTTTCCAAAAGTCGCTTTCTTCTTTAACGGTCCTGTTATTCCCACGTGTCACAGAAACGTAAGCCCACCCACGACCTTTTCCTTAACATAACAGGAACAAAGAGACCACCAAGCCCGTTTAGATAAGACGATAAAGGAGACCTTTAGCATCAATAACAACGACAAAGGCACCTGACCAGGCATCTGTATTTTACGAGATGGGAGTGACAATGTGTTAGCAATAGCGTATTATATTTTATTTTTAAATAATCACGATCTCTGCAAGAGATGATGTATTCTTTATCCTGCCATCACAATTTAAAAAAAAACATGGCTCATTTTGAAACTTTGATGTTTTAATACACAGCTTTTCATTTCTGTCTTTCCAGGTGTGTGCAGATGCTTCCATCGTTTTCCCCCTACTGGTGGCAGAGACCTTTGCAGTCCATGCTAATAAAATGACAGCTGGCAAAGAGAACAAATAATCTAATTGTTGGTCTGGAATACAAAGCATAATCCACATATTAAACCTTGAAAATGACACACAACAAATATGATTCTGGGCTGTATAAAATAAAATTGACTTGCTTTAACTTGATTCACTCTTCCAAATTTTGTACTCAAACATTTTTTTTCCTAATTTATTTATTACAATAAGTTCCCATTGCAAGTGGAAATCACAATTGAATCGCAGAAAAAAAAGAACAGTAAATAGGCTAGGTAGGCCAAAGAACACAACAGTAACAGAAACATAATAATGAAATGGAATAAATTAAATGTGGATTGTTTTTTTTCATGTAATTTAAGATTTTATCAAACTTCATAAATCCTTGAAGGAAAAAGCAAATGGGTATTCAGCACAATAAGTGAATCCAAAAATCATAACATTTACAAGGCGTCTTGCATTTAAAATCTATTGGAAAAACCCATTCAAATGAGACTTTTTTAATTTTAACTTTATTTTAACAGGAAAAACAGATTGAGACCTTGATCACCTTTATGGCTGTGCCCTGTGTAATACATCTCAACAAGTACAGTTTTTCAAACATACAAAACAAGGGAAAGTCACAAAAATATTGATATATAATGATCCTCCATAACATTTTTTAAATGGAAAGGGGAACCAGAGTGTCTAGCTTGAGTTTAAGCTGCAGTTAGTTCTATAGAGATGGTGCCAAAGCAGGGAATGCAGTCCTACCCAGATCTGTGGAGACTGCAGGCGTTTCTAATGTGATCCACATCTGTGATCTGGTGTAACGTTTGGGTGTCTCATGGAAATTAGAGATGATATATATATATATATGGAGGTTGTTTTAAAAGAAGTGCGTTGTAAATAAACAAATAAGCATGTTGCTCTCGCCTCACAGAGGGGCCCAACCCACATGTTGCTATAGGGTACAGTGATTATGTGATAAACCTGAGTGCACAATGGTAAATCGCACCCAATGATCTCAGTGTGGTAGCTGAAGCATGCATATAAATAATATCACAGTAATCTAAAACTGACAAAAAAAAAAGTAGCCTGAACAATTTGCTTTCTATTTACAGATGCCAGACAAGCCCTGTTTCTGTAAAGGAACCCTAACTTGAATTTTAACTTCTTTCCTAATTCAGTAACGTGTAATGTTTTTTTAACACTCATGTTGTCCTCGGATCAAATTGACCCATTTTCCTATATCAATGTTCTTTTTAATTACCCACAATAACATGATTGATTCCACACGGCATGTACAAATCTCTACTTTCATTAATTTTGGGGTGTCTTAGCATAGCATTTGAAAAAAAATGGAAGTGCTTTTGAAATAGTATTGAGTAAAAGTTGAGATACTGTATTCTAGTCTGTGATTATCCATCAACATCAATTCCTTTAATTTTAGTCTAAATAATTCCTAATTTCTGCTTTTCTAACTCAAACATTAGGTATAATTTCCTATAAATGAGGTTTATTGACCATAAATTCCAAAATTACTGTAAAACTAAAGTTAATAAGTTAGTGTGACGTAGTGTTGAAAACTTCAAAAAAGTGACAAACATTGGAAAAAGGGACAAAAATGTAAGAAAAAGTTAAAAACATTAATAAAAAGCACCAATAAAAGTGTTGATTTTCAATTTGGACGGGAAGACAACACAAGGGTTAAAGGAGAGCCTGTCATCTAACATACACATAAGTATTTACATGCAGGGACTCGTCTCGATTTGAGTACCATCCAAACTAGTAATTGCAAGAGTGTTTGTAACTGAAAGTTTAGACCTAGAGAAAAAACATAACATTTGTTTTCTTAACATTTAAAACAAGTTTAAGCTGTAAAAGTGACCCCTCTAGTAGTTTAAAATCAGACCCCAACTACACAAATGCCAGGTCAGCTGTTGGCGCAATCGAATACATCATTGTGTCATCTGCGTATAAATGGAATTTACAATGTCTGTCTTGTACTTTATATAATACAGAGAAAAAAGATCTGCCTTCATCTGAACGAGAGATGAAAGAAAGATGCTATAACATTATAAGAAAAGAAGAACAAGGAAAGGAAGTTCAAAAACTGGCATATATTGATAGCTATAGATAGATGTAAATTATCAGTTTACAGGAGAAATGCTTGCAATAATGTTGGCAGATCAGTGCATAGAGGATGAACATTGAGAGCCATCATTTTTTCAGACTAAAGCTAATCACCAGGTGTATGGGCTGAAATATGTGCCAACAGAAACTGAATATGAATCATTTATATTTGAATTGCTAAACTTGAATAATTGCATTGAAAAACTGAATTTGAATCACATAATTGAAGGAAGAGCAATCGAGCGCAGATCGATGTGTTTTAGCGCTCCCAAATCACCCACAATCCTATGCGCATGGCTTTGCCGGCTTGTTAAAAAAAACAAAAACAGTGGACGTAAGCGGAGCGAAGCAGAATTGGAGCGGCATCACTGATGGCACATAAATCATTTAATTGTATGCATTTTTAGTGTTTGCTGTACATTTGTTATCACTGTTAATGTGTTACATTAATGTAACGCTTTAATGCTGGTACAAATTGGTATTGATAATAAGGTAAATACATCACAAGCTAACTGAACCTATCATTTAACATTAGGCAGTTAGCTGGTTTGCTGTCTTTTGTGCCATTTGTGTTTGTAAAGTTTAATGTCTAATGTATATGCCATTACTGTATACTTTTCTAGCAACGTTAAATGAAAGCTGAAATGTATGAGTAGATTCCCACGTAAAAAGTATAATGTAACGTTACGATATGGCATTCATAACGGCAAACATTTTTTAACGCGTCATCACTGGGTGCTAGATAAGACTCTGAGACACCACACTGCACTAAGTGCAACCTGCACAATTGGTACTATTGGTTTTATCATACTATTTAAGCAGTTGCAGATTTTTTCTCAACTTGTATATATTCAAATATTTGTTCTTGTATTTTATTCCTATTATTATTTCATGTATAGTTTATGTATGTATATCGTATCCTAGTATTTCATTTATATTTGCATGGGGTGGCAGTAGCTCAATCTGTAGGGAGTTGGGTTTGTAACCGGAGGGTCTCTGGTTAAGTCCACATACAGACCAAAGTATGGTGCCAGTTGACCTACTTGAGCAAGGCACTGAACCCCCAACTGCCCCCCATTCCCACATCTCTCCATTAGTGTAATTTAGACTACCCTGATCCAGGAGGACAAACCAGGGCAAGGTGCTGTACTAGCATCACCGGAGAGATGGTGAATAGCTTTTTTGCTATATTAGAGATTGTCATTTAAAAAAAAAATGTATTAAATAAACTGCTTTGTCTGTGTCTTTAAGTTTTTAGGTGTGTACATAACATATAATATAAACTGTTTTTCAATGTTTATTCTTATGTCCTGGACACAGGAAGCTTCTAACTGAATAATTATATTCAGATGCTACCTGTTTTAATAATAACTCATTAGGTATACACGCTCTAAAAAGATATTAAGAAAATGTGTATCTTCATTATAACATTTATTCAAACATTACTATATACTGTACACACAAGTATATTCAACATGAAGGCCGATGATGGTGTTGCTTCCAGACTGCAGACAGAAGGAGAAAGCTTTAGGCTAGTTATCCAACCTGTCCTGGTAACATTAGGTTAGTCCAGTAGTTAGTCCAGTAGGTTAGTCCAGTAGTTATCCAACCTATCCTGGTAAGAGTAGGTCAGTCCAGTAGTTATCCAACCTGTCCTGGTAACATTAGGTTAGTCCAGTAGTTATCCAACCTGTCCTGGTAACATTAGGTTAGTCCAATTCAATTCAATTTTATTTATAGTATCAATTCATAACAAGTAGAGATGAGCCGGATACTCAGCTGAAACGAGTATCCGGTACGGATAAAGCACTTTTGCCGAATACAAGTATTATACAAGTAATACGAGTCAATATCTGTGGTCGGATTGAATAAAAATCCTCATTGGGTAGCTGACTGCGTCTGCGTTCTGTGATAGTCACAGCGCCCCCACACACACACACAAATGCTCGCAGAACACTGAGAAGTGAACAGCTCTCTCTCCCTCTCCCTCAGTCACTCAGGTCCGCGGGTCTTTTCGTTTAGGGTTTCTTCAGCTTCAGGTTTGTTTTTTACTTCGGTTTGTAGTACTTACTTAACCAGTAGATCTCTGGAAATGTGGGGTTTTTAGGGTTTAGGTATTTTTTTATTTTTTTAAACCTCTGCCTTCAATCTATTTGATCCATAGAACACAGTCCCCCTTGCCCCCCCTCTCTCTTTATCTCTCTTTCTTTCTCTCTCTCTCTCTCTGTGTCTCTCTCTTACTCACACACACGCACACACACACACACACACACACACACACACACACACATACCTGGTGTGGAAAGAAAAAAAGAGCCAAAAACAAAATAAAATCACACTGATCATAAAAAAAAAAAAGTTTGAGTATGAAAACGCTTGTTCATTACATTTGACTTGATAATTGCAACCGCATGTGTTGTATTCATTGTTGCAAAACTTGTTCTGTATATAGTTCGTTTGTTACCATGACAACACCACTGATCTCAAGCTCAATGCTGATGCTGTCATGGAAATAGTTTTCTAATCAGCAATAAATATAACAATTTCTGATCAACCCATATGAATTGCATGCTTAAAATAACGGTTAAAGCCCCGCCCATTTCAAGACAACCCGACCCACTTCCGGGTTAAATTCTGTCCATTTCCAGGTTAGGCCCGCCAAGTCCGAGTACATATACAGATACAGATAATTCATGTGGTAAACAGATACAGATACGCATAGGGGAGAGCCGGGACAGTTGAAACGCGTGACGGATGAAACATAGAGATTTCCTTGGAAACCATTTACGTCATATACGTCAAATTTCGTCAGCACGTACAGCACGCAATGCCTGCCAGACCCGCGAACACATTTCTTTATGACGTCATGCCGTTTCGAATAATTCCCGGGAATCTGCTTTTGAGTGCGGTAAGTGAATTCTTTTGCGGTAGTTTTTTGACTGATGAGTAGTATTTATTGTTTCATGTGCCATTGTAATGATAATACTGCAGGTGTATTAGTACTGAAGTAAGTGTACAATATCAAAGTGGTTTAGTTTAAGGGCAAAACAGGTTTAACTCTTGTTCATGTGGTGATACTATGTGTTTAAGAATTGAATAAAGTGTTTAACAATAAATAATGAAAACATTTTTAATGCTAAAGATGTGTTTTTGATTTTCAATAGTTATTTAATCATATGAATCCACAGAAAATGCCAAGAATAAGAAAAAAAAACTACAAAGAGAGGCAGGGGTGGATTTAGTCATTTTGAGGCCTAAGGCAAACACAGGCATGGGGCCCTCCACAACCCTTGTTCTCCCCCTTTTCAGTCCTTATTTATCTGAGAAAGATGTGCTCTCTGTCTGACAGCTGTTTTGGCCAGAGTGCTGGATCATCTTCAATCATAACACATTGATTAGGGTGACTGCTACTCACGGGGTCTAGTTGCTGAGTATTATGTGTGTCACCATCTTCGTCATTGCCATAGTTATCATCATGGACAGTGAAAGCAGCAGTTCTGTTACCATCTCCATTCGAAGGATCCTGTAAGGTTGTCTTGTATGTATCCCCGCATCGCTAGAGCAACCTGGGCTGACACTACTCTTCATCAGTGTTAGCATCGCTAGAGCAACCTGGGCGGACGCTGCCGGTGGGTAGCTCCTCTTCATCAGTGTTAGCATCACTAGAGCAACCTGGGCTGACACTACTCTTCATCAGAGTTAGCATTGCTAGCGCAAGCACCGGCTTCTTGGTGCTCTTTAGTAACGTTAATGTTAGTGTTGTCAGTAGCCGTCGTGCAAAAGGTTGTTACCTTTGGAAGTTTTGCTAAAAACGTTCTGCTTTCTTCCCGCTTCTTCCTTTTTTCAGAACCACTTCGATGGCTTTGCTTCATTTTTCAACCGTCTGTAGCTTCCAGCTTACAACATGCTGAGCCGTGTGTTTACAAACACACGCAGATGTGCAGTAGGATAATGGGATAGTCCAATGTAGTGGGGACTGGGGGGAGTTTCTCATCATGAATTAAACAATCGGATAGCTCTTTAGCGTATCAATGTTTAGCGATATAATTAATTGGTGAAAAGTAAGACAACAAATCGTAACCATAAGTTTATGAGGCGTTTTACGGGGCCATTGGTAGCTTGGGGCGTAAGGCAATTGCCTACCTTTGCCTAATGGTAAGTCCGCCTCTGAAGAGAGGAAAGGTTGAGCCAGAGGTATTTGAAAGGGCCTATTTAGAAATAGTGAGTAAGGAGGTGCATTAGGTGTGCAACTGAAATACATGGCCTCAACCATGTCACCCTGTCACGCTATGCAAAGAGGAGAGCTGAGACAACGCAACTGCAAGTTAAGCCACCAGGCTACTTGAACCCAAATAATAGGGTGTTCAACCCGGAGCAGGAGGGCAAGCTACAGGCATATCTGAAATGAGCAGCTGCAATTTACTTTGGCTGGAGCCCCAAAGAGGTCAGTGTGAAGAAAACAGGGAACACAAATTAAACTTCATTTTACATTCATACCAATAAATACAGAACTATATACAGTTAAACATGAATACAAATAATACAGAACTATATAGGCTACAGTTAAATATGAATACAAATAAATACAGAACTATATACAGTTAAATATGAATACAAAACACACACACAGTGATTATAATAAGTTTTGTTTCACGACCTCAGGTATGCAGGCTTGCATACCAACTTGCAGCAAGATTTCACTGCAAATGCCCTGCCTCCTGGGAGAAGAAGGAGATGGAAGAAAAAAACTGGCTTACATCATTTCTCCAGCGTGCCACCTCCCTGTCCATCCGCCACCCCCAAGCCACCAGCATGCAGCGCGCAACTAGTTTTAATGAAAACAATGTGAAGTCCTTCTTCTTCAATTTGCAAAAGTTCACAAATTCACAGCAAAAGATATTTGGAACGTGGACGAGACTGGTATATTCATGAAACTCATGTTAATTAATTACTAAATAAATAAATATGTGCACTATAAATTAAAATTTGCAGGCATTACCACTGTGCAGGTGCCGGACAGAGTGGTAGCTGCCACAGGGGAGCGGCAGATAGGAGCAATGACTTCCGGGAAGAGAGGGACATTGGTTACAGTCGCCTTTGCGGATAACGCGCAGGGCAACCATGTCCCCCCGTTTTTCATATTCCTTAGGAAGAAGTACAAGGACCACTTCGTCAGGGGTGGTCCGCCTGGCTCCATTGGGTCTGCGAATGAATCCAGGTGGATGCAAGAGCCAGAATTTCTGCTTTTCTTCCAGCATTTTGCCAAACATACCCGTGTGTCCAAGGAGTCTATGCTGCTTCTGTTGCTGGACAACCACCACTCTTACATTTCAGTGGCAGCAATAGATTTCTGCAGGGCACATGGGATTGTGATGCTGTCCTTCCCGCCTCACTGTTCCCACCACCTTCAGCCCCTGGATCGAAGTGTGTTTTGTCCACTCAAACACTATGTCAACACAGCTGCAGATCTGTGGATGAAAAACCATCCAGGCCAACAAATGACAATCTATGACGTTCCCTCCCTGGTGGCAGCAACACTACCCCTGGCGGCAACAATCTCAAACCTGACTGCTGGGTTCTACTGCGCCGGGATCTGCCCCCTGAATCCTAACATCTTTAAAAAGGATGCCTTTTCCCTGTCATTCGTGACAGACCGTCCTCCTCTACCCCCACCTCCTACCCCATCACAGAGTGCAGACCAGGTGCCGGAACCCCCTGCGACTGCAGGTAGGCCTACATTTAATGGATAGATAGATGGATGCATGAATTAATGTTAGATTTAAGATTATAAATAAGATAAAAAAGTTTATCCTTCCATTTGCAGACCTCGTCATCATCCTTGAAGCCCGGAGGCAGTCTGTCCCTTTCCTAAGGCTGGTCCTAGAAAGGAAAACTAGAACTGCACACAGTTACAACGGGGTCCAAGCCTCCCCGCACAAATCGACCCCAGTGACCCGGGGAGCGCAGGAAAGCGGAACCCAAAGCGAAACGGTGGGGGAGCCAGACGTCGGGAAATATCGAGAGGTGCATGTAACGGTATGGATTAATAGCACAATGAAACTCTTGGCTTTCTACATCTACCCTGTTAATTTCAAGTAATTCACTTTAGTGGAAGTGGTTAATCCAGACATTGGCCCATAGGCCACGCCCACTTGAACCAATCACTATCCCACTGTAAGGGGCACCTCACGAGTGGCCCTAGATGGTATCCATCAAATTTCGTATGAGCGGTTGTTGTATTTTTAGCACCCCCTAGTGGCCAATGTTCGTGAAATTTGCTTTCCAGACTCAGAGGGTCATACTAAGGAATAGTCTAAAGTTTGGCTTTGACTGCATTTAATTTGGCTGAGATATGGCAAAGTTAGTGATTTCATAGTTAGCTACACAAATTTGTTTGTGCGTAATATGCACAATTTTTATTCTATAATAAATCACGATTTTTCACGCATAAAAATCTAGGTGGAAATGGGCGTGGCCTATATCACGAGATTCAGTAGGATCCAGGGAATGCGTGGGTATAAGGTTTTTAAATTTCCGATGTACAGTTTGGGAGCTATAGGGCCAAACGCGTTTCTTTCTGCTATAGCGCCACCTATTGGTTGACGTGGGTGACTTTTTGCAGCTTAGGTCTTTGCGGAGTTTTGGACCAGGCCTGAAAATGTACAGTTTAGGCTGCAGCACCAGTTTTATGCGGAGAAGAATAATAATGGAAAACAATGGAAAATCCCTAGGAAAACAATAGGGTTCCACAGCCCTGCTGTTGCAGGCATCTACTGCGGTACACGCATCCTCAGGCTTGGACCCCTAATAAGAGAGGAGGGAGGAGAAGGCAAGTGAAGTTTAGTGTACTTGTCTTCCTTTCCAGTCATGTGCAGTGAATTCCAAGTTGTTTAACTATCATTACATTAAAACATGATACAAACACTTAGGCTATATAAATCAAGATAATTATTGCCAATGTCCTATTTACCGTTCCAGGACAACTGCGATCCTTACAGACACCCCAGTCAAGGAGGCTTTGGAGAAGGAACAGGAGCAGCGTCTCATGAAGAAGTCTAAAGGAGCAAAGAAGCAACTTTTCTCCATACCTGTTGCCGCTGCCTCTGCTGCAGTTGCTTCTGCCTCCACCCCAGCCGCAGTTGCTCCGGCTATGAAAACGCTGTGGTCCAAAAAAGCAACTGTTCTCCATCCCTGCCACCGCCGCCTATGCTGCAGTCGCCCCTGTCACCTCAAACGCCGGTTCCCAGGAGAAAGAGGAGGACTGTGTGGTGTGTGGCGAGTCCTTTAGTTCCTCCATGCCTGGGGAAGTGTGGGTGCAGTGTCTGTTCTGCCTCCACTGGTCCAATGAGGTCTGCACAGATAGTGCAGAGCATTACATTTGTGATCTTTGTGATATGAATAAAATCTGTTCATGCTTAGGCCTATTTAGCCTATAATGTTCCTAGACAGTTTTTTGTAATGCAAATTAAATTTTCAATTACGCAACACATCTCTGCTTATCTCAACTTAATAGCTTAATCATCAATTGTCCAATCTTCAATCAATTTCATTGATTCAATTTTCACAAGAAACATATTAGGGTAAATATTCTGATAAAAATTTAAAAAATTACCTTTGTCTACAGTATGGGGGGTGCTGTCGAGCATGGGTAGATAGTAGACGTGCTGTTGCCAGCTCCTACATATCTTTCCATTAATTTTGTTTTAAACGTCTGTTTTGCTCACTGTCTTTCTCCTATTTGGTTTCGGACTGGCCAAGACATCTGCCGACATGTCCATGGGAGGGTCCTGCTCGTCCAGAAAGTCCAGCTCGAGCTCAAAACCGACATGCTAACGAGAAAGCTAACCAGCCGTCCCACGCACACAACGACGACGAGGCCCGTCACTCTCGCAGTTGGTAAAACTTATTGAAAGCTTCAGGGCTGAAACCCGCGGTTCACTTGGCACCCTGCAGTCCACTATAGACTCTTTTGGGACACGTTTTACTGAAGTTGAAACTTCCCTGCAAGACTGCGATGATAGGATCACGGCGCTTGAGGCCACATGTGAACAGCTAGCTAATTGCAACAAGTTGCTCATGGCTAAATCAGAGGACTTCGAGTCTAGGAGCAGACGGCAGAATCTACGTGTTGTGGGTGTACCTCAAAACCGACTTTTTTACCGAGGTGCTCGGTATGGAGATTCCTGATGGGCCAGAGATGTTGGACCGGGCACATCGCCTATCTTTCCGTCCAGCCTCGGGTAGGAATGCCCCCCAAGACCCATGATGGTAAGGGTGTACCATTTCAGGGTGAAGCAGCGCATTATTCAGCTGGCCAGGAGAAGGGCCCGCTCACCTTCCGCGGACACGCGGTACATATCTTCCCTGATTTTATTGCTGAGGTTGCCAAGCGGAGAGCATCTTTCACCAATATCAAGCAGAAGCTCAGGGCTGCAGACATCAAGTATGGCCTGCTGTTCCCGGCTAGGCTCCAAATTGCATTTAACGAATGGCGCTAATGGTTGACTTCTCACCGGCCTCTTGACGTTGGTCTCTTATCCTGCACACTCTGGACGGTGGGGGACCGTTTGCTATTTTTCTTTTTTTTCCCCTCATGTTTAAGTAGGCTCCCCCGTTTTGCACGGCTTCTATATGTGTTTTGAGGTGGTGAGTCAGAAAAGTATTAATGCTTACTTCATTGTTATAACTTGTGTCAAATAACTTATGTTATCATGGTTGATAATGCAGAGATTAAATTATGCTCTTGAAATGTCCACAGGATTCAGGGCCCCATTAAACGTAAAAAGATTCTTAATTATTTAAAAAAAAGAGAGAGTACAGATTGCATTGCTACAAGAGACCCATCTAAATGACAATGAACATCTTAAGTTAAAAAGAGAGTGGGTGGGCCATGTTTACTATTTGTCTTTCATAAGTAATAGTAGGGGGGTAGCCATACTAGTCCACAAATCCCTGCCTCTGACAGAGGTAGAAGTTAGGGCTGACACCTCCGGCAGATATGTAATGATTAAAGGGACACTCTTTGGGGAAACCGTCTCCTATCTAAATGTGTATGCCCCTCCGGTTTGTTCCTCTGATTTCTACACAAAGGTGTTTTGTCTGTTCTCTGAGTGGATTGTTGAGTCTTCAGTGATAGCTGGCGACTTTAACTGCTGCCTAAACCCGGGCTTAGATAGATCTAGTAAAACACAGTCTAATATGGGGCATGGACGATCTCTACTCGGCTGCTGCGTGGATGTAAATGTTATTGACACTTGGAGGACCCTTCACCTCACCGATCGGCAGTATACATTTTATTCAAAAGTACATGAATCATCCTCCAGGATTGACTATTTTTTTACCTCTAAATGTGCCCTTCAGAGAGTTATTTCTTGCTCTATTGGCAATATAGTTATTAGTGATCACTCGCCAGTGTTTTTAGTCATGTCTAGCAGGGCTCAATGCATTAGGGGACAATGGCGCTTTCCAAACCATCTACTTAAAAATCCCAATTTCAAAACATATCTTAGTGAACTGTTTAATTATTTCATGACAGAGAACAGCACCCCAGATGTATCACCTAGTTTACTTTGGGAAACTGCTAAGGCTGTTATTCGGGGCTCCACTATATCATTTTCACTAAGTCTTAAGAAAAAAGAGAGCAGAACAGCAGTTTCTTGAGGAGCAACTAAGCAAATTGGAAGGCCTCAGGCTCCAAATTGGCACTACCACAGCAGCTCTGGACACTCTTCTATCTAAAGAGGCTCAGAAATCCAAATTGTTAAGTAAGCATAGGATATATGAATTTGGCAACAAACCGAGCAAGTATCTAGCCAATTTGATTAAGGGTTATGCTGGCTCCCAGGCTATCCCAGTTGTAAAGAACAGGGCTGGTACAAGAGTCCATAGCAACAAAGATATAAACAACTAATTTCTCGATTTCTATGAACACTTTTACAAGTCTGAATCAGATCACAGTTCAAGTCAATTGATGCATGATTTTTTATCATCAGTTAATCTCCCCAAGCATCTGAGACTCAAAAGAGAGGCTGAATAGGCCTATTACCCGCGAGGAAGTGATAGAGGCTATCAGTGACTTACAAAATAACAAGGCCCCAGGTCCTGATGGGCTGACCCCTGAATTTTATAAAGTTTTTGGTGACCTGTTGGCTGACCTCCTTCTTAATATGTTATCCCATTCCTTTGGTTTTGGGGTTCTCCCTGACACTATGATGGATGCAAACATTTCCCTAATTTTAAAGAAAAGCAAACCTGCAGATGAATGCACCTCCTATAGGCCAATTGCCCTGCTGGACGTAGACCGAAAATTATTGGCTAAAATTCTGGCTAAGAGGCTTGAGGGTGTTCTCCCAGATTTAATTTCAGTGGACCAAACTGGGTTTATATTGGGTAGTAACTCACGTAATAATGTAAGGAGACTATTGAACCTCATACACTATGGTTCAACGTCAAGGTCTAAATCTCATCATCTCCCTTGATGCAGAGAAGGTCTTTGATAGGATTGAATGGCCCTACTTGTTCTTTCAAAGTTTAACCTTGAGGATAACTTTATTAAGTGGATATCTCTATTATATGCTGCCCCTCGGGCCTCTGTCATTACAAACGGCCTGAGGTCTTCCCCGTTCTTGGTAGGACAAGGCACTAGGCAGGGTTGTCCAGCCTTGCCACTTTTATTCGACCTTGCCATGGAGCCCCTAGCGGAGGCCATTAGATTGGATCCTTTGGTGAAAGGCATTGAAGTGGGTTCCATGTGTCATAAAATCTCACTCTACTGTGACTATGTCCTCCTTTACCTAAGTAGTCCTGAATCCTCTATTACACGGGTTGTTGACAGAATTAATTCCTTTGGCCGATTTTCAGGTTACATAATTAACTACTCTAAATCTGAAGCTATGCCCCTCACTTCTCATGTATCTTGGTCCCTGCGTGACTCTGCCCCGTTTGTTGGTCCCCATCCGGTTTTGTCTACCTGGGCATACACATTACTCCCTCTCTGTCAGGCCTCTATAAAGCCAATTTTGTTCCCACAATTCGTAAGATTAAAGAAGACCTGGCCCGATGGACAGCTTTGCCACTGTCGCTCCTAGGCAGGGTGAATCTTATCAGAATGGCTATACTTTCCCAGTTACTGTATCCTTTCCAAATGATCCCAGCCTTGCTAACGAGAAAATCACTTTCTGTTATAGATAGCTCTGTGACTTCATTTCTCTGGAAGAACAAGCGAGCCAGGTTGAAACTCACTACGCTACAGCGCCCTCAAGGAAGGGGGCTTGGGAGTACCGGATTTTAGACGCTATCAGTTAGCATCTCTCTGCACCTATATCTGGCACTGGTTTGACAAGGGCGCAGAATCCACCTGGCTAGAGGCTGCCCCAGTGGCCCCTATTCCCTTGCACCATATATTATATGCTTCTAACGGGTGGGCTTGCCTTAACTTAAAGGGCAATTTTATCTTACAGAATACTGTAAAAGTCTGGAAGACGATAAGAAAGTTAGAAGGCCAAAATGTTTTTTTTCCCCTCCGTACACCTGTCCATTTGAACCCAGATTTTCCACCCAGTCTGGCCGACCAAGCCTTCTCAGTGTGGTTTAGTAGGGGTATAAAGACTGTGGGTGACTTGCTGACAGAGGGCACTGTGTTACCTTTTGATCAGCTTAGAGAGAAATACAACCTGCAAATACGCAGTTTCATTCTTTCTAATACCAGGCCGTATCTTAATGGGTTTTCCACCTCAGCTGTGGAAAAGGCTCTCCTGAAGCCTGGCTCCAGAAAACTTATTAGCAGGCTTTACAAGGCCCTGTCAATTTCAATCATTGACTGTACGGTTCATGTCAGGTACATATTTCCACTGTATGTTCGAATGCCCCTTTATTAATGACTTCTGGGTCAGAATATGTAAAGAATTTTGATGTCATATTCAAGAAACAACTATCTCTAACTCCTATTGGCTGTATTCTAATAATAATAATACATTTTATTTAACAGCGCCTTTCTAGTCACCCAAGGTCGCTTTACAGACAATAAAAGACAGATAAGTATAAACAGTTTATGAAAAAAAAAAAAGACAGGAACAGTGTATTTACAAATAAGCAATTATTGTGAAGTATTCTGAATTGAACTGGAAGCCAATGGAGCTGCTGAAGGACAGGGGTTATATGATGAAAAGAGGGGCTTCTGGTGATGACACGAGCTGCTGAGTTCTGAAGAAGTTGAAGTTTATGGAGGGATTTTTGAGAGAGGCCAAAAAGAAGGGAGTTACAGTAATCAAGGCAGGAGGTGATGAGGCTGTGGATAAGGATGGAGGCAGTATGAGTGGTAAGGGAGGGACGGAGGCGGTTAATGTTGCGTAGGTGGAAGTATGCAGACCGGCAGATATTATTTATGTGTGACTGAAAGGATAGGGAGGAGTCGAGGATTACGCCCAGACTCTTGACCTGAGGGGGAGACCAAGGAGTTGTCAATAGGAAGAGTGAAACTATTGATTTTGGATAGGGTGGATTTGGTGGCAACAAGGAAGAGTTCAGTTTTATCACTGTTCAGTTTAAGGAAGTTTGAGGTGAACCAGTCTTTAATTACAAGTAAGCAGCTAGTAAGAGACAAGGGGGGGAGCGAGGAGTTGGGTTTACTGGATAAATAGAGCTGGGTGTTGTCTGCGTAGCAATGAAAATGAATGTTGAATTTGTGGAAAATATTGCCAAGGGGAAGTAGGTAGGTGATGAAAAGGAGGGGGCCAAGAACTGAACTTTGAGGGACGCCAGTAGTAAGAAGGATGGGATGTGAAAGATTTGAGTTGAATAAACTGAGTGCGGTTGGAGAGATATGAGCGGAACCAGTCAAGAGGGGTGTGAGAGATGCCGAGAGAAGATAGTCTATTGGGGAGAATGGAGTGAGAAATGGTATCAAAGGCCGCACTGAGATCAAGGAGGATGAGGAGCTGAGTCCGGAATCAGCAGTTATGAGGAGATCATTGGTGATTTTTATTAGGGAAGTTTCAGTACTATGGGAGGGGCAAAAACCAAATTGGAATAGTTCGTAAAGACTGTTAAGGGTAAGAAAGGCGTGGAGTTGAACAGACACTATTTTTTCAAGTATTTTAGAAATAAAGGGAAGATTTGAGATGGGACAAAGATTATTATAGTTAGTGGGATCTGAGCCAGGTTTTTTCAGAATCGGGGAGACAGATGCAGTTTTGAAAAGTGAGGGGACAATACCAGGGAGAGAGAGGAATGAATAATGGAAGTTATGAAGGGGAGGAGGGAAGTGAGACAGGTTTTGACCAGAGCTGTGGGGAGGGTCAAGAGAACAGGTTGAGGACTTGGATTTACGGATGAAATCAGAAATTTCGGAGGGTGGGCAGTAGAAAGCAGCAAAATGACTGGCCATTGGGGAGGGGCAAAGGGGGATAGGAAGGTAAGGGGGTCAAATGTAATGCTGGTGAATGGAGTTGATTTTTTTATTAAAAAAGATAATTAAAGAATTACAAGTCTCATGTGAATACATGTGAGAAGGCACGGCATCAAGGGGATTAAAAGTATTATGGATTATTGAGAAGAGAGACCTGGAGTTTCCTTCGTTGGAGCAGATGAGGTCAGAATAGTAGTTTGATTTAGTTACGGCTATAGAGTTTAAGTAATGAAGAAGATGAGATTTATACATTTCTTTGTGAATGGAGAGACCAGTTTTTTTTATAGAAGTTGGCGACCTTTAGCTTTCATGAGGCGGAGCTCAGGTGAAAACCAACGGGCAGAGCGGGAAAAGGACACAAATCGGGTTTTAGAGGGGCAAGGAAGTTGAGAATCTTGCAAAGTCCAGAATTATAATGGGTGACAAGGTGGTCTGGAGAAGAAAGATCAGCGATAGGCAAATTGTCAATGTGGGAGGATAGGATGTCTGTATTTATGTTTTTAATATTACGAAAAAAGATCTGGCGGACTGGCTTGATTACAGAAAGAGACGAAAAGGAAGGACAAAAGAAAATGGTCAGAAATGTGAACATCTTCAGCAGAACAGTTGGAGGGGATTAAGCCAGAGCAGCAAGTCAAATCCATTGAATGTCCTTTTATGTGTGTGGGGAAATCAACATACTGATGGAATCCAGAACTGTCTAGACAGGAGGTAAAGTCTCTGGTGAGTGGGAGGTTTATATTGTCCATATGAATATTGAAATCACAGAGAATTACATTAGGAGAGAGAGTAGAGAGGTGGGTAAGTAGTATGGAGAATTTGTTTAAAAAGTCGCTGTGTGGTTTGGGGGGGTGGTAGACTGTGGCAATAACTATGGGAGTGGGACCAGGCAATTTAAAAACAAAGCATTCCATAGAGCGGAAAACTGGAGTGGAAACTGGCAACATCTTCCACTTCTCGCGATAGAGAAGCGCGAGACCTCCCCCGCGGCCAGAGCCACGAGGATGAGAGTGGTAAACAAACCCAGGTGGAGTGGAGGCGTTGAGCTGGGAGAAGTCACTGGGTTGTTGCCAGGTCTCTGTGAAACAGAGGAAGTCCAGTTTACGGTCAGTGAGGAGATACTGGATAAGCTGACCCTTGTTTGTGAGAGAGCGGATATTCAGGAGACAAAAGTTGACAGTGGAGTTGTTGTAGCCGGGGGCGGGGCTTGCTGCCCTAGCCAGGTTAGCAAGCGAACCGCGGTCAGCGGCCCGGCAGGAGCATCGGCGGGAACGGCGAAGTGGACCAGAATGATGTTATTGGATTGGAGTCATCAAGGTGGATGTATCTCCGGCGGGGAAGGAGCGCGATCTTAGGGTGTAGCTGAAGAGCTAGCGGGGGAGGCACAGACAGAAGCCCGCGGAGCAGGAGGAGATCAACCGCTGTATACTGGGTCACACCGGCTCCAGGTCGATGTAGAATTGAAAGGACAGTCCAGAGGAGGATAAACCACATGTAAAACTTGCAAGCCCACATTATGAATGGCAGTGGGTAGCTAGCCAAGAGCAGCAGCCGCGTGGAGTCAAGAAGACAGGTGGAGAATGAGGTGGAGAACGAGGTTAGTTTACCACATTCAGACACCAAACATCGGAATAGCAACAAAAGTTAGGACGTTCCAAGCGAAGGAGAAGGCTTATGCTCTCGCTTGAGTGCAAATACACGACCCAGTGATCCGTAAAAACGTTGAAATAACTTAGAAATAGTTAACCGGAGAGCAGCGGCTGCAAAACGCGGCTGCAAAACGTGCCAGCGTCCACTTCTAGACCCAGTATTCTAGGGTTAAATCCTAAAACATTGGGTCTTAGCTCCTCCAAATTGAGGCTACTAGAGGTGCTTCTCTTTAATGCAAGGAGATGCATTCTTCTCTCAGACTCTGTTCCCACAATTCCACAATGGACTCGAAGTGTGTTGGAGCTTCTCCCATTAGAAGCTATTAGCTTCTGGCTCAGGGACATGCCTTTTCGCTTTTTTGAAATCCCTTCTTGGACTATATTGGGGAAGATGGTGCACGGACTCTTCAGAGTGGCCTCTATGGTCTAGCATGGTCCGAGATCTCGAAGTATATCTCCAGATGACATGCAATAGCTACAGTACCTCATCTTGACTGACTACGTTGAGTGTGCCTCAAGTGTGCAAACCTTATTTATTTATTTATTTATTTTTCATTATTATTTATTATTTATTTTTGTGGGTAGGATTAAAAGGAGGGCTTTATTCTTTACTTAATGGCTGTCTTCTTTTATACTGTATGTGCCCTTTGGAAAAAAACTTAATAAAGATGTTATATAAAAAAAAAAATTACTAAAAATTACCTTTGTCAAATTATTATCATACATTGTTCAAAACTGTAGGCTATAAGCTAGGCTACTGCACTGTGTTGTGTAGGCTAGCCTTTCAGTCACGATTTTTCATCTCTCATCAGCCATCATTCAATGTTCATATTCACATTCACCACTTCTAACATCATAAGCTATAGGCCTACTCTACATTATTACAATCATCTGGTAGGCCTATAGGCTACTATTTAAAACAATATTTACTTATCTGTTGACGATGAGTCGAGTGACATCTGCACACCAAACTGGTCGCGACGGAAAGGAAGAATATTGCGCGAGATGCAATTATCAGGTGAGTCGGAAGTAGTTTAGTGTTTTCCGCTTGACCTACTTTCCTTCATAATAACAGCCTAGAAATCTAGATACACCCTAGCGGCAGCAAATGTAAAACATCCTGATGTGCGTCTGGCTATTCAATTAGCAAACACTCAACATAACTCAAGAAAGAAATGTAAGAAAATGAATTGTAAACCAATTTGTCTGTCTTCGTCAAAAAGATTACGCAAAATGCGCATAGGCTTATCGCCCATTGTTTATTGGGCTTAATGAACCTTTACATTATGTAAGTGTTGTTTAAACATGTAATGTGTTATAATGCATAATTAATGCACAATTCATAGTAAATTTAATTTATGTTTATGGTTTCATTGCACTCAGTACGAAATGTGTTTAATGTAAAGGTACTGTAGATTTAATAGTTAAGGATTTAGTCTATTGTGTTTTGTTTTTGTTTTCCTCGGAACTAAAGTGTGGTTGTGGTTTCCACTACGACAGAATTTGTTGACGGACATTAGAAAGGTCTTGCATTAGCGCATGTTACGGTGCTCAATAAGCTAAGTTGCAGTTGGCCAAACAGTAAAGCACTTTCAAAGGGCAAAGAACTCTTTTCAAGACAAGCAGCCAACGAGGTACTTTGTTTTTTGTCTTATATGTGCACTTTATTTATATACCTTTTGTTTACTTATGTAATGTTTAATTTATTGACATGCTTACTATGTTCACCCATATAGTTCTCACGGCGTGATGTGGATAAATTGCCAAAGAAAGAAGCAAGCAATAAACGCCCGTTCAAAAGAACCAACCTGTGTCTGTGTTGTCGTGAAGAGAGCTATAGTGAGAACTCGCCCGCTCAACACGGGTAGGAGGAGACTTCAAGACGCCGCCGCGACACCGACTCTTCAAGACGGCTAGGAGGAGACTATAAGACGCCGCCGCGGTACAGACTCTTCAAGACGGGTAGGAGGAGATCACAAGACGCCGCCGCGGTACAGACTCATGAAGATTACAACATAAGTTTGAATCAAGACCTACACATTTTGCGCTTAACAAAGAGTATTGATAACCAAACCTAAAGGAGCAGTTTTAAAGGGTACTTCTGCTGAAATTAAGCTATTCCTTATGTAAAGTGATATTATTTAAATTCATTTCTAAGCACACTGATTAAGGTTTACAACATGTTAACCGGTGCCTAAGTAATATGCTTTATTTTCATATTTGTGAAATATAAGTAAACTTGAAGGGTAGCTACAATTTAATTCCTTTGATGTATGCTAATATTGAAGTTTAAGTTTAAAAATGAGGCTACTCACTTATTCTTTACACAGTTGAGATATTCATATTGTTTAACCTTCCTAGTAACACACATTTAGACTTACTGTAACTCATTCACACAGCTTAACGTAAATTCAACTCAATAATTACATACACTGTAGACATCTCAAAATGTCAGACACAAGCACTGAGACCTGCCGTAAAAATACTCTATCACCTGCTCAACCTGAAGCTACAGACACTGAGTCTACAGAAGAAGTGGAAAGAATACGAAGAAGTGAAAGAACCCGAACTCTAACAGAGAAAGGAAAAGAACTTGAAGAAGCAAGGCTGAAAGGTGTTCAGCGTCGGTACAGAATCATCCATGAGAAATGGAAGTATCATGCAAGAATCGGCAAGGAGATATTGACTGATGCGGCCTCTGAGGAAGAATTAAAGGAACTGATTGGGAATATAAAAGGAACCTGTTCTGACGTACAGACAATTTATGAAGAGTTACGTCGAATGCAAACTCCTGAGCCAAGCCTGCGACGCAGAGTTGACCTGTGCCTATCGCTTTCAGAGTTCATCATTCAAAGGGCAGAAAAACAACTTAAAGGGCATTCTGCAGATGAGGAGGATGAACCTTGGCCTGATATCGGTTCGATCCTTGACTCAACAGGTTCTCTATCAAAGCCACCCTCTCGTCATTCAAAATGTAGTTCTACTCGCTCTAGCATCCACTCAGTCAAAAGAAATGAAGCTGCAGCCGAAGCTGCCGCATCCAAGGAAGTGTTGGCAGTGCTGGATGAACAAGAAAGGAAGAGACAGAACTTCAAAGGCTAGAGGCTGAAGGTAAACAGCTCCTAGCACAATTTGAATCTGAGAACCTAGCAAGAAAACAGGTAATGCAAGAAAAACGTAGAAAGCTTGAACGCCTGGAAGAAATAAAGAAGCTAAATGCTGCAAGGGCTCGAATAAGGGTGTACGACCAAGTCGAAGAAGGCTTAGAGCCAGTTGACTTTCTACATGAAGTTGAACCAGCAGGAGAACTTCAAGTTCTTAACTCCTCAATTTCCCCAGTCATTCCTCAAGCACTGCCAGTCAAGACACAAACCCTCCATGCCTCAAGCCCCTTTTCATCCCTCAACAACTACTGGTTACAAACCAAGCTCCCAATTCTCAAAGTCCACAATTTGAACCACAAGCCCTACCAACTCCAATGTCACACGGACAGAGTAGCTCTGATCTAGTCAACATGCTAGCAGAAGCCATTAGTTCCAATCATCTCCCAACACCAGAGCCTGCAGTATTCACTGGAGATCCTTTGAAATTCAAAGACTGGCGCCTATCTTTTGAAACATTAATAGACAGGAAAAACATTCCAAAAAATGAAAAACTGTATTACCTAAGAAAGTACTTAGGGGGTAGCGCTATGAAAGCTGTTGAAGGATTTTTCCTTCTAGGTACTGGTGCAGCGTATGACTCAGCCTGGCAGTTGTTGGAAAAACGTTTTGGAGACCCATTCATAATTGGGATGTCCTTCAGAGACAAGCTGCACGGATGGCCAAAAATAAGCTCTAAGAACGGTTGTGAGCTAAGAGATTTTGCAGATTTTCTCAGGAGCTGCGAAGCTGCAATGCCTCACATTAAGTCACTGAATGTTCTTAACGACTGCAGTGAGAGTCAAAAAATTCTGCTGAAGTTGCCGGATTGGCTGGTATCCAGTTGGAATCGCAAAGCCATGGAAGCCAGACAAGCAACTTCTGAGTACCCTCCATTCAAAGTGTTTGTAGACTTTCTATCGAAGGAAGCCGATCTTGCTTGTGATCCTATTTCGTCAATACAAGCTCTTAAGTGTATGGAAACCGAGAAACCAAAGCAGCCGCGAAGTCAAACTATTCAAGCAAAAACACTGTCTACAAACACAACGCAGAGCAACATCTCCTCATGCGTCTTCTGCAAAAGAACAGGACATGCCCTTGCTAAGTGCAGGAAGTTCATTGAATGGACGGTTCAAGATCGTGTTAAATTTGTGCAAGCAGAACAACTTTGCTTTGGATGTTTGAAGACCGGTCATCAGTCAAAAATGTGTGATAACAAAGGCACATGTGAAATATGTCAGAAGAGACATCCAACATGTTTGCATGATGACAAATTTAAGCAAAGGTCAACACCCCCAAGAAGAGATGACCACACAAAGGACGGAACAGATACCAGAGAAATAGCTGCAACAGCAACTACCAACAGAGTCGTACAAGAAGGCTTGAACACACAAACGTCCCCAATTGTACCAGTCTGGGTTTCGTCCATTAAACGGCCGGATCAAGAAGTTCTGGTCTACGCGCTCTTAGACACGCAGAGCGATACAACCTTCATCCTAGACGAAGTGGCCCATGAGCTCAACACATACAAGGAAAGTGTCAGCTTGCGTCTGTCCACAATGTCCTCAAGGTCAACAGTCATACCATGCCACAAACTGACAAGTCTACAGGTGAGAGGATACAATTTGGAGAAAAGGATCCCGTTGCCACCACTTTTCACACGAGAGTTTATCCCTGTTGACAGATCGCATATTCCAACTGCTGAAACAGCTCTAAAATTGCCTCATCTAAAGCAATTGGCGGACAAGATTCCACCACCACTGGACTGTGAAGTAGGTCTGCTGATAGGCTATAATTGTCATCAAGCCCTTCTTCCAAGAGAGATCCTGTGTGGCAAAGAAAATCTTCCATATGCACAACGAACTGATCTCGGCTGGAGCATTGTTGGCTGCTTGAATCCAACAAGTGACTACAACGACGCAATAGGACTCAGTCACAGAATTATAGTGCGACAAGTGACACCTGCTGTGCAGCCATCCGTGGAGTTGAAGAAAGAAGTACACTTTGTCTGCAAAACTCGAGTCAAAGAGATCAACTCAACAGACATAATCAAGGTCCTTGAATCTGACTTCACAGATCACACTACAGATGATAACCCAGTTTCACAGGAAGACCTTCTCTTCTTGTTTAAAGCGAAAGAAGGCATCAGGCAGAAAGAAGACGGCCATTATGAGCTCCGCTTCCTTTCAAGACGGACAAACCCAATCTACCAGACAATAAACAATGTGCAGTTCATAGGCTCGCCTCATTAGAGCGAAGACTGAAGAAAAATAAGCAGTACTACGAGGATTATGTCCATTTCATGAACGACATTATAGCTCGAGGAGATGCGGAGAAGGTCCCACAGCTCGATCTCAATAACCAACCAGCATGGTACATACCACACCACGGAGTTTACCACCCCCACAAACCAGGGAAGATTCGTGTGGTTTTCGACTGTTCTGCACGCTACCAAGAAACCTCCTGAATGATCATCTCTGACGGGGCCAGATTTGACTAACACATTAGTTGGAGTGTTATGCCGATTTGAAAAGGTCCAGTTGCCATAATGTGTGATGTTGAGAAGATGTTTCACCAGTTTCACGTTGCAAAGGAACATCAAGACTACCTACGGTTTCTCTGGTGGGACAAAGGTGATCTGGACTCCAACCCGTCAGTGTTCAGAATGAGGGTGCACCTGTTTGGGGCAGCTTCATCCCCTGGCTGCTCAAACTTCGGACTTAAGCATCTGGCATCGCAGGGTCGTGGAAGATTTAGCGAAGAGTCCATTAAATTCATCCAGAGAAGCTTTTACGTTGACGATGGCTTAATAAGTGTATGGTCATCTGCTGAAGCCATACACCTGGTGGAGGAGTCAAGAGCCTTGTGCAGAACAGGAAACCTCCGACTACACAAGTTTGTGTCAAACGACAAAAAGGTCATTGCTGCAATACCACTTCCAGAACGTGCCCAAGCCAAAGATCTAGACATGGCACTAGGAGAGCTTCACATCGAGCGCTTGGAGTTCAGTGGTGCGTTGAAGCTGATGAATTCCAATTTAGGGTTGTAGTCAAAGAAAATCCACTGACAAGGAGAGGGGTTCTCGCTACTGTCGCCTCAGTCTATGATCCGTTGGGGTTTGTGGCTCCTTTCATACTAGTTGGCAAACAGATCCTTCAAACGTTATGCAGAGACAAAGCAGGCTGGGACGAAGATCTCCCAGAGCACATTTTTCCACGATGGGAGTTATGGCTCAAGGATTTGCCTCACCTCGCAGCTCTAAAGATTCCAAGAAGCTACATTCCATCAAGTTTTGGCAAGGTTAAGCAATATGAGCTGCACAACTTTTCAGATGCAAGTTTCAATGGATATGGTGCATGTTCATATCTTCGAGCCATAAGTGAAACGGGACAGATTAGTTGCTCACTCGTCATGGGGAAGGCAAGAGTAGCCCCTACCAAGCAAACAACTATCCCAAGACTTGAATTGTCGTCAGCTGTGACTTCGGTCCGAAATGGTGACTTTGCCAAACGGGAGCTCGAGATTGAAAACTTGCAAGAGTGTTACTGGACAGACTCAAAGGTGGTCCTCGGCTATGTGAACAACGACGCCAAGAGATTTCACACCTTTGTAGCAAACCGGATCCAACGTATAAAATCAAGCACAAATCCTGAACAATGGCGGCATGTCAGTTCTGAGAACAACCCAGCCGACAGCGCCTCAAGAGGACTGAGTGCAGTTCAGCTGAAAGAGTCTAACTGGCTGAAAGGACCCAAATTTCTTTGGCAGCGAGTCTACCACGTGAAAGGCAAATGGTGGGAGAAGTAGAACCGACAGACCCCGAGCTTCGCAAAACCTATGTCCACACAGTCAGGACGGAAGAAGTAAATTCAATGGCAAACCACTTCATTAAGTTCTCTGACTGGTCCAGAGCAGTAAGAGCTGTCGCCAGGCTTCAGAGATTCATCAGGGAATTTAAGGGACTTCAGTCAAGAACGAATGAAGCAACCAGTCTTGAAGAAAGAAGAGAAGCAGAAATCTTCATTATTAAACTGGTGCAGGAAGAAAACTTTGCAGAAGACATTCACAAAATCAAATCTCAGAAAGTATCTACCCTGAACAAGCGCAACAAGTTGCACCAATTAAATGCCTTCTTAGACAAGGAAAACGTTCTCAGGGTGGGAGGACGACTATCCCAATCAGCCTTGCATCACAACATAAAACATCCCGCAATACTTCCAAAAAAATCTCATGTGTCAGCGCTGCTTGTCAAACATCATCACGAGCGTGTTTGTCACCAAGGAAGAGGCATGACTATGAACGAGTTGCGTGCAAATGGAATATGGATCTTGGGATGTGGAAATGTAGTCTCCTCACACATTTATAAGTGTGTACAATGTAGGAGATACAGAAGAACCACAGAAGTTCAACAAATGGCAGATCTGCCAGAAGAGAGAACAGAGACATCACCTCCCTTTACTTACTGTGGTCTTGACTGTTTCGGCCCCTTCGTCGTAAAGGAAGGAAGAAAGGAATTAAAACGATATGGATTGTTGTTCACCTGCTTATGTTCTAGAGCAGTACATATTGAGACACTGGATGATTTGACAACAGACGCCTTTATAAATGCACTTCGTGCACTTATAGCTATCAGAGGTCCTGTACGCCAATTGAGATGCGATCAGGGAACAAATTTCGTGGGTGCCAAGAGAGTGTTTTCTGAGTTGCTTAAGGGGATGGATCAAGAACGTCAACGAGCAATCGGTTGTGAATTTGTAATGAACGTCCCATCAGCAAGTCATATGGGTGGAGTGTGGGAGCGCCAAATTCGAACAATTCGGAGTATTCTCACTACCATGCTCGACAAGTCCGCAAGCAGACTTGACACCACAACTCTAAGGACATTCCTTTACGAAACAATGGCTATTATAAATAGCAGGCCACTAAGCGCTGAACATCTTAATGACCCTACCGGTCCAGAACCTCTCACTCCCAACCACATACTAACCATGAAATCATCAATCATTCTCCCCCCGCCTGGGCAGTTTGGCAAAGAAGACCTATATCTATGTAAAAGGTGGAAAAGAGTGCAGTTCCTAGCCAATGAATTCTGGCGAAGATGGAAACAAGAATACCTACTAAACCTACAACAACGCCAGAAATGGCAAAGAACATCACGAAACTCACAGGTAGATGACATTGTGATTCTACAAGATGACAGCTCACCAAGAAACGAGTGGAAGCTTGCCAGGGTTGTGGAAACTTATCCCAGTGCAGACGGCTTGGTGCGAAAGTTGAAGCTACTAATCAATGACACTACATTTGAAAAGGGAAAACCACACACTAGATCAGTTTACCTTGAAAGACCCATCCACAAAATAGTTACCTTACTAGAGGCTAACTAAGGTCCCATACATATGGTCACATGTATTCAGACTAAAACATTTTTGATTATTTTCATAATTTTTGGTAGAGGAAATCCCACATTTTAAGTTGAGTGATTTGGTGGGAGTGTAAGTGTTGTTTAAACATGTAATGTGTTATAATGCATAATTAATGCACAATTCATAGTAAATTTAATTTATGTTTATGGTTTCATTGCACTCAGTACGAAATGTGTTTAATGTAAAGGTACTGTAGATTTAATAGTTAAGGATTTAGTCTATTGTGTTTTGTTTTTGTTTTCCTCGGAACTAAAGTGTGGTTGTGGTTTCCACTACGACAGAATTTGTTGACGGACATTAGAAAGGTCTTGCATTAGCGCATGTTACGGTGCTCAATAAGCTAAGTTGCAGTTGGCCAAACAGTAAAGCACTTTCAAAGGGCAAAGAACTCTTTTCAGGACAAGCAGCCAACGAGGTACTTTGTTTTTTGTCTTATATGTGCACTTTATTTATATACCTTTTGTTTACTTATGTAATGTTTAATTTATTGACATGCTTACTATGTTCACCCATATAGTTCTCACGGCGTGATGTGGATAAATTGCCAAAGAAAGAAGCAAGCAATAAACGCCCGTTCAAAAGAACCAACCTGTGTCTGTGTTGTCGTGAAGAGAGCTACACATTAAAATAAATTACAAGATATGTTTTAACAATATGTATACAAGTTATTTGTCAGGTATTGTTCATTAAAACAAGCATTAGATAAATAGTTGCTGTTTAAACTGTTATGTTTCATCCGTCCCGCTCAGGTGGGACGATTGTAACACAGCGCAACTACCATTTAAAGTCAATTTATTCTTAGACCATTCTATATTTGCACCGAATAACACACAATACTAAGAGAACATATATGTGAGTCGTTGACCACAATAAACAAAAAAATCTATCTGTAACCTTATCTTAGAAAACAACGTTTTTCTGAAAAGTGTTTCAACTGTCCCGGCTCTCCCCTACAGATAATGCTGTACTCGCTCATCCCTAATAACAAGAGTTATCTCGAGACACTTTACAGATAGAGTAGGTCTAGAACACACTCCATAATTTCCAAGGAACCAACAGTTCTAGTAGTTTTCTCCAGAGCAAGCAACAGTGCGACAGTGGCGAGGAAAAACTTCCTTTTAGGCAAAAACCTCGGACGGACCCAGGCTCTTGGTAGGCGGTGTCTGACGACCGGTTACAGTTAGAATGAAGAGTGGTAATAACAGTCACAAAAAATAGTAGTTTGTAGTAGTTCTTTGTAGTAGTTCATGGCATAGCAGGGCACTGTGCGGCATTGCAAGGCACAGCAGGACGTAGCAGGGCACAGCAGAGCGTAGCAGGATGAACAGGGCATCGCAGAACGTGTAGCGGGACCATGCGACAGGTGCTACCATGATTTTGGAGCCTCCCTGATCCAAGGAAACATGCTAGGCGAAACAAAACATAAGGACTCCGGGGAATGACTCCCCAGAGCTAGGTTAGTAACAAGCATTTCTGGGACATGGATGCACACAAAATGGAAAGATAGAGGAGAGAGGAGCTGTGTGTCCCCCAGCTGTCTAAAACTATTACAGCATAACTAAGAGACAGGGTAAAGAAAGGAGCCTGTGCTTGTAAAATTAGGTTAGTCCAGTAGTTATCCAACCTGTCCTGGTAACATTAGCCCCTGCTCCAGCAGAAATATGGGCCTCCTCAAAAACGAGGAAGAGCACAGGGACAAGGTAGAGGCGGTCCGCCACAACTAGCAGGGTGTTTCCCCTGTTTCCTCCTTCTCACTGGGCTAGAGACTGTCTCAGGAGAGAGAGAAGGACTTCACCCTTGTTTCTCCACCATGGGTATCACCTGCATAATCCAAGTTATAAAAGAGAGAACAAACTAATGTTTTCTCTGCTTACGTGAATGTGAATGTGCCTGTAATGTTTGCCGACATATACAATCCACAATTCAATATATGTTGATATGTAGTTTTTCAGAGCAAAAAGCTACAGATTATTAAAGCCTTGTTCATATTTGCAACAAATTAAAACGCTGATCAGGACAAATTGGTTTTGCATGTTCTGTAACCGTTTAAAAAATAAAACGCAGTACAATTAAAAACACTTGCAGGTTGTTAAATGGCTTTAATTTACTTTTTCAAAACAATGAGTAATTCATAACAAACTGGACGATATACCGTGGGGCTTGAAAGTTTGGGCACCCCGGGTAAAGATTTGTATTAATGTGCATAAAGAAGCCAAGAAAAGATGGACAAATCTCCAAAAGGCATCAAATGACAGATTTGCTTCATACAGCCATACAGTAGGCAGATCTGGAGCAGATGGTAGTAGTCTGTAGTCAACCATACAGTTGGTAGATATGGAGCAGATGGTTGTAATCTGTAGCCAGCCATACAGTAGGTACCGTAGATCTGGAGCACATGGTTGTAGTCTGTAGCCAGTCATACAGTAAGCAGATCTGGAACAGATGGTTGTAGTCTGTAGCCAGCCATACAGTACAGTTGTGGTCAAAAGTGTACATACACTTGTAGAAAATCACAATGTTATGGCTGTCTTGAGTCTTCAATAAGTTCTACAACTCTTATTTTTCTGTGATAGAGTGATCGGAACACATACATGTTTGTCACAAAAAACAGTCATAAAGTTTGGTTCTTTCATAAATTTATTATGGGTCTGCTGAAAATGTCACCAAATCTGCTGGGTCAAAAATATACATACAGCAACATTAGTATTTGGTTACATGTCCCTTGGCCATTTTCACGGCAACTAGGCGCTTTTGGTAGCCATCCACAAGGTCCTGGCAAGCTTCAGGTCGAATGTTTGACCACTCTTCTTGACAGAATTGGTGCAGTTCAGCTAAATTTGATGGTTTTCTTGCATGAACCTGTTTCTTTAGCACTGTCCACATGTTCTCAATGGGGTTTAAGTCAGGACTTTGGGAAGGCCATTCTAAAACCTTAATTCTAGCCTGGTTTAGCCATTCCTTTACCACTTTTGATGTGTGTTTTGGGTCATTGTCTTGTTGGAACACCCAACTGCGCCCAAGACCCAACCTTCGGGCTGATGGTTTTAAGTTTTCCTGCAGAATTTGGAGGTAATCCTCCTTCTTCATTATCCCATTTACTTTCTGCAAAGAACCAGTTCCACTGGCAGCAAAACATCCCCAGAGCATAATACTACCACCACCATGCTTGACAGTAGGCATGGTGTTCCTGGGATTAAAGGCCTCACCTTTTCTCCTCCAAACATACTGCTGGGTGCTGTGGCCAAACAGCTCAATTTTTGTTTCGTCTGACCAGAGAACTTTCCTCCAGAAGGTTTTATCTTTGTCCATGTGATCAGCAGCAAACTTCAGCCGAGTCTTAAGGTGCCTTTTCTGGAGCAAGGGCTTCTTTCTTGCACGGCAGCCTCTCAGTCCATGGCGATGTAAAACACGCTTGACTGTGGAGACTGACACCTGTGTTCCATCAGCTTCCAAATCCTTGCAGACCTGCTTCTTGGTGATTCTTGGTTGACTCTTGACCATCCTGACCAATCTCCTCTCGGCAGCATGTGATAGCTTGCGTTTTCTTCCTGATCGTGGCAGTGACACAACTGTTCCATGCACTTTATACTTGCGTATAAGTGTCTGCACAGTTGCTCTTGGGACCTGTAGCTGCTTTGAAATGGCTCCAAGTGACTTCCTGACTTGTTCAAGTCAATAATTCGCTTTTTCAGATCCACACTGAGTTCCTTTGACTTTCCCATTGTAGCTTTTGTAGCTGAGTCTAATCACTGGGTCAAATGAGCCCTATTTAAATGGGCTCATGAGAAGTCAACAGCTGTAGTCAATCAGAATCACTTAGAAGAAGTGAAGAGGCCATGACATGAAGCTAATTTGATTGACACAACTCGCTACATCACCAAAATTGACATATTTTGTTGCTGTATGTATATTTTTGACCCAGCAGATTTGGTGACATTTTCAGCAGACCCATAATAAATTTATGAAAGAACCAAACTTTATGACTGTTTTTTGTGACAAACATGTATGTGTTCCGATCACTCTATCACAGAAAAATAAGAGTTGTAGAACTTATTGAAGACCCAAGACAGCCATAACATTGTGATTTTCTACAAGTGTATGTACACTTTTGACCACAACTGTAGGTACCGTAGATCTGGAGCACATGGTTGTAGTCTGTAGCCAGCCATACAGTAAGCAGATCTGGAGCACACGGTTGTAGTCTGTAGCCAGTCTTACAGTAAGCAGATCTGGAACAGATGGTTGTAGTCTGTAGCCAGCCATACAGTAGGTACCGTAGATATGGAGCAGATGGTTGTAGTCTGTAGCCAGCCATACACTAGGTAGACCTTGAGCAGATGGTTGTAGTCTGTAGTCAGCCATACAGTAAATAGATCTGGAGCAGATGGCTGTAGTCTGTAGCCAGCCATACAGTAGGTAGACCTGGACCACATGGTTATAGTCTGTAGCCAGCCATACAGTAGGTAGACCTGGACCACGTGGTTATAGTCTGTAGCCAGCCATACAGTAGGTACCGCAGCTCTAGAGCAGACGGGTGACTTCTAGCTTTCATGGGTTTGTGATAAGTCCCTGTGCTGCTAAGATGCAGCCGCTCAGTGGGTGAACCCTTCAGCCCCACCTGGAATAAAATTAAATAAACAAAAGACTTGTTTTTTCTGTTCCGTTTCTGTTCTGTTTCAGAATAGCAGCTTTTTAAGGAGCAAATAAGAAGGCATATCCTTTCTAGATCTGTTTTTATTATAGTGGTGAAATTGTAACAATTTAAAACATTACAATGTTTTAAACAGACTGATATGAATCCATTTTCAGACTAATGTTAAATGAAGGAATGAAGTCTCAATTCTGATGAACAACACATAACAAAACGGACACAAACAATCCAGTTTCTTGTGTTCTTTCAGTTATATTACAGTTTAGGTTTTACTATTGACTCTAACATGTCAGAAATTGGCCTAATCCCCAGGAACGTGGTAAACCAAACAAGGAAAAAGACAAAGTGGGGTCATCACATATACACATACTGTCTGTCAGACCCTACTTTGTATTTTTCCTTGTTTGGTTAACCACGTTCCTAGGATTTATAAATCAGAATTCTTTTGCCGTACTCCATTATGGGCTGTTTGGCGTACTTACACTTTTAATGATCTTATGCAGTTTTATAAATGAAACCCCAGCTCGTTTACAGCACTGTAAACAATCCATGTAGTGGCATATGTAAACCACAGCATGGCAGTAGTGTAACATGCTGTCTAGGAAATCAGCTGTCCTTTGTGTGTGTGTGTGTGTGTGTGTGTGTGTGTGTGTGTGTGTGTGTGTGTGTGTGTGTGTGTGTGTGTGTGTGTGTGTGTGTGTGCTGCACTTCTGCTGAAACCTCCACACAAATAGAATAGATTTACTCCCAGCCTGTTTGTTTACCATGTGAGCTTGCTTTAGTGGTGTGTCTTTTGTCTCCATGACAACTAGAGCTGTCTAAACTGTACACAGGAAGCATGTGTGTTTGTGTGCTTGAGGTCAATTTCCTGTCCATTTCAAGCATAGACAGTAAAAGAAATGGACACAGCAACCCCATATACTTCGGCGGCGACCAGTGAAGTCACTTTTCCGATGATGGCTGAGAGTTACTGCACAGCCTCAAACTGAGCCTGAAGACGTAGGTTTGACGTGAGCAACCTGTGTGAAAGACAATAGCTGGTAGCTGTGCCAAGAGAAATCTCAATCATTTCCAATCAGCAGAGATGGAGAGTGTATGTTAGGAGATAACATGGACTACTGCAATAACATGCTATTTAACATTAGTAATTAAACCTAAACAGCTAATGGACAAATAGAGTCTTTAAACGCTTGAGATTCAGATTCCTTTTATTGTCATTGTAAAATAATACAACAAAAAAGTGAGGATGGATCTCAAGCAATAAAAAAGTAAAATAAAACAATAAAATTATATAAATAAAATTTGTACATTCCACTTCACACACACACACACACACACACACACACACACACACACACACACACACACACCAACACTCACACTAGATAGGTATTGCACAATCCCAGTTAGCAGCTGAGTGTTCAGTGTAGTCATTGCCTTTGGGCATAAACTGTTCAACGATCTAGTGGAGCGTGTTTTGAAGTTCTCTGTATCAGCTGCCTCAGGGACGAAGGTCAAAAAGATGGTGGGCAGGGTGGGAAGAGTCATTCAGTATAGTTAAGGTATAGGTTAAGATGTTTTCCAAAGCAGGTAGATGCGTGTTGGTTATTTTTGAGCAGCTTTATTTTTATTTTACCCTCGCAGGGCCTTTTTGTCCGCAGGTCAGGACACTCAATGGAACAGCGATAAGAGGATACTAGCAGATGTTGTGATAGATTGACCTTCCTGAGAACCTGTGCCTTCCTGATCAGGCAGTTGGTGTTGTGTTTCCATGTGAGGTTCTCTGAGATGTGTGTGCCCAGGAACTTAAATGTTGACACCCTCTCCACAACACCCCCATTTATCACCAGAGGCTGGTACTCCTCCTTCTTCCTTCTAAAATCAACAATGAGCTCTTTTGTTATTATTTTGGTATTTGGAGCCAGTCTGTTAACCTCTGGACCTCCTCCCTGTATGCCGTCTCGTCTCCCACGCTGATCAGACCAACCACTGTTGTGTCATCAGCAAATTTGATGATGTGGGTGTGTGTGTAGTCATGGGTTGTATAGAGAGTACAGAAAGGGACTAAAGATACAGTCTTGTGGAACACCTGTACTGAGAGACAGGGAAGAGGAGTGATGGGGCCCATCTTAACCAACTGTGGTCGGTTTGTTTAAAAGTCCCTTATCCATAAGCAGATGTAAAGTCAAAGTGACGCCAACATGAATGGGAGTCAATGGAATGGTTGTCAGCTTAGAATCTCCCCATAGGAGGAACGCTTTCCAGATGCTCGCTTACCTCCTTGATTTCAAGAGGTGTGTGTGTGTTTATGTGTTTGTGTGGCTCCCATTAGAGTGTAAATAAGGGACCTTAGTGCAAACACTCAATTCTTAAATGAAGTCAATGTTGTCAGCTGTGCACGTTTTCATGAACACTTAGTGTTTCAGAACATACACAGTGAGTTGGGTTAAATAAGATGGAGTATTATCCAGATAAAGAGTATTTAAAAAAAAAAAGATACTGTGACGTTTTCCTGCATATACAAGTGTCTTTAGGGAAGATATAAAATTAGTAAAGAAAAACATAATAAGACTAATAATAGCATCAGTAACTATACAGTACACTGTAAATGTGTTTCTAAAATATCCACTGTTCATCATATTATTCCAGGGAAGTTCCTTTTTGGTAGGTATTAGACATGTAGGAATAATTATATTTGCTGAAAAATGTTGGAGATTTGTAGAAGAGTGTATTTTCTTTATACATATCTTGCATTATTTAATAATATTTTGGTACAGAGCTGCAGGGTTCATATATTAATTTGCAAATGATAAGTTACTAACTGTAGCTCGTCTTGTTTTTTTTCTCCCCAAGATGGATTATTTTTCAATGTGAGCTTTTGATAGATAGATAGATAGATAGATAAATAGATAGATAGATAGATATATAGATAGATAGATAGATAGATAGATAGATAGATAGATAGATAGATAGATAGATAGATAGATAGATTGATTGATTGATTGATTGATAGAAATCAAATATACAACATTTTAGACATGTACTCAACATAATTAGACAAAGAAAGAATGACATGCCTTCATCTGACAAAGAGATGAAAGAAAGATGCTATAACATTATTAGAAAAGAAGAACAAGGATAGGAAGTTTTATTGTTAATTCACATACAGGCATAAATTGATAGGTACCACATTTATGTCCAGAGTTTGTTTAAATAGGAGTATGTATTGTTCCAGAGTTTTATGTTTAAGTAGGGAAAAGGTTAGTGATAAATAATCAGTTTACACAGGAGAAATGCTTGCAATATTTTTGGCAGTACAGTAGATAGAGAATGAGAATTAAGAGCTTTCTAGGAAATCAGCTCTGTCCTTTTCTACTATATGCAGGGGCGTAGCACAAAATTATGGGCCCTCTAGAAAGGCATTTGCTATGGGCCCCCTCCCTGCATCCACAGCTTTAGCATCTTGTTGGGCCCTGCTCACATGAGGGCCCTGGGTACCCAATCCCTTTTACTGGCACAAATTGAACTGAGTCGTCCTGCAGGCTTTCTATACCACGCTAGAATGGCTTGAAACAAGGTAACCAAGGTAACCAAGTTACAGAATCCATGGTAGAACTTCAGACATTACCACAAAGTCATGAAATATGTGCGGCGGGGCACCTTTAAGTTTGTTCACTTTCTTGATTGTAAAACAGTTCAGAGTAAAAAACAAGCGTATTTGGTCAACATTTAAAGCCACTCCACTACAGTGTTTGGGGTCGGTGTGTGTGTGTGTGTGTGTGTGTGTGTGTGTGTGTGTGTGTGTGTGCATGCTGCACTTCTGCTAAAACCTGCAGACAAATAGAATACATTTACTCCCAGCCTGTTTGTTTACCATGTGATTTTGCTTAAGTGATGTGTCTTTTGTCTCCACGACAACTAGAGCTGTCTAAACTGTACACAGGAAGCATGTGTGTGTTTCCATTTCAACAGATCAATGTCAGTGTTTCCCACATGTTGAGAATTTCCTTGTGGTGGTGGGTTGCGCAGGATGTGAGGACGTGACTTGTGATGGCTGGGTACAGTAATAAATTAGTCAAACAAAGGTTTAGAAACTGTTTATTTAAAAAACAAAGACTACATAAGATAATTTAGAAGAAGAAAATACTATGATACAGATTTTTTTATGTGCTTTGACTAGGCTGGTTTATCTGCTCATTGCACATACTGGCCCTCATTTATGAAACGGGCGTACGACCTATAACAGGTGTAGGACAGGCGTACGCCGATTCTTATGCAATGTATCAATTTAAACGTGAGTGTAGGCTTCGAAAAAATCTCACGTCTGGTCGGACGGATGGACGGAGGGACGGACGAACGACACTATACATTCTAGAAAAAGTCTGCAACATAGTTTTAGCCTGTGGGGTTCTGCACATCACAGAGAAAAACCAGATGAGTGTCCAGCACAGCCCCAACTGGGGGCTATATGAAGAAGGCAGGATATTACTCCTCGCTTCCAAAGGGTATAGTGTTATGTTAGGCAATGATATTCAATACAGGAAATGATGATGTATAATATTTGTATTTATTCTTCAGGTTTTCGTTTGTCTTTTAAAGTGTCATTAAGGGCTACAAGTGAACGATTTCTTTCGGCTTGTTTTTCCAGCCCCTCAGCTGTCTGGAGACAGGGTCAGGGTGGTGGTCCAGCACAGGGGCAGGGGGTGGGGGGTGGGGGCATAAACACCGCTTTTGTGTGTTCACTTAAATATAAATACACCTTCATGTAGCCCTGAGAGATTGCAATATAAGCGTGTATATTACTATTAGGAGTATAGCATACCTACTGTATGTCTAGGATGTATACATTAAATAAACTTTGGCTGGATTTAATATGGAAACACTGTTGACCGCATCAGTGATCTCTTTCAATCTCCACCTCTGAAAGTGCCGCTTCTTAGCCAGATTACGTCTGGCCATGTTGTAAATAGTAGGGGCGAGGCCTCAAAACTGAGAATATATTAGGGCGTGACATTTAAATTACGATTGTAAATTACGCTGCATTTATCAATGTACGACCATTCTTACGCTCTGATTGGTGGGATACGAACGTTTCATGAATCCCACGTGCCAGAAGTGCCGCTTCTTAGCCAGATTACGTCTGGCCATGTTGTAAATAGTAGGGGCGAGGCCTCAAAACTGAGAATATATTAGGGCGTGACATTTAAATTACGATTGTAAATTACGCTGCATTTATCAATGTACGACCATTCTTACGCTCTGATTGGTGGGATACGAACGTTTCATGAATCCCACGCCACCAGGGGGAAACTGGGAATCATTCAAGCTGTGTACAGTAAGGATGGGACGTTGTTGACCTCAACTGGGGAGGTAATAGAGCGGTGGAAGGAGCACTTTGAGGAACTCCTAAATCCAGCTGACACGCCCTCTGTGGTGGAGGCAGAGCTGGAGGATGATGGGGGATTGTCGTCAATTTCCCTGGTGGAGGTCGCTGAGGTAGTCAAACAACTCCACAGCGGCAAAGCCCCAGGGATTGATGAGATCCGTCCAGAAATGCTGAAAGCTCTGGGTGTGGAGGGGTTGTCTTGGTTGACACGCCTCTTTAACATTGCGTGGAAGTCTGGGACAGTGCCTAAGGAGTGGCAGACTGGGGTGGTGGTTCCCCTCTTCAAAAAGGGGGACCAGAGGGTGTGTGCCAATTATTATTAATAAGCTGGAATGTTGGTTTTAACTGCTAAACCCACATTTTCAGGGTCAGGGAATCCAATGGTGCTGGTACAAAGCTATAAGACTTTACACATATAACCTGGTGTGAAGTTTCTTTAGCAATATCACTGTAATGAAAAGTTGTTTCAATATTTCAATATTTAATGTTCCTTTAAAAACATGTTTTTTTTTCCATCCCATTGAAATACATCCACAAATTGGTAAAAAAAACTACCCATCACAACAGTTGGTCAGATAACTCGGAGTTCCTTTTATTGAAGAGTTTAAATTTAGCTAATGTAAAACTGGATGTTCTGGAAAAACAGTATCAACATGCACTTTTAGACCACAGTATGATTAAGCAACCTTTTTAGTTTCTATACATCCTCACTTTCATACATCACGGCTTGGGAATCATCGTTCTGGCACTGTCAGTCAGAAAAGTACATGTTTTATACATACAAGGAATTTGTAATGGTGTTGTTGGTGTCTGTCACACATTCTCTAAATATAAGAACGATAAAGACAATATATAGTATGTATTAAAAGAAATAAAAATAAATGTAAAATAAATAATAAAATGAGTTAAACAGTAAAAAAATAGAGCCAGAGGTGAGTGGAGAGTCAGGGTGGTTTCCGGGCCTTGTTGATAAGGCAAGTGGCGGAGGGAAAAAAACTGTTAATGTGGCTGTGGCGTGGTTGTGGTCCTGATGGACCTCAGCCTCCTGCCAGAGTGGAATGGCTCAGAGAGTTTGTGCCCGAGGTTCAGGACGCCATAAGCATCAGTAACACATGAATCGTTCAATTAAATTAGTGAAAAATTCTTCCTCGTGATCAATTTTAGTGCAAGAACGTTTCTAGACATAGAATACATCAGGACATTGTTATTGCAACAAATTTCTCGTGAGGCATTACTAAAATATATTTGTTGGACCACTTTCATTTAAAGGTGCTTACAGTTCAAAACAGACTTTGTGGAATGTTGCACACTGATATTGAGAAATCTAGAAATGTAGTTTTTATATGTGGAAACTGGAGTGTTAAACTTAAATGTAACATAAATTTTGATTGGATGATATCTGATATTCATATATTTAACAGAATCAGCAGAATTTCATTCTGAGCTCAAACAGAAAATGATGAAACAGAACAATTTTACTTTTGTTTTTTATTGAAGCAGTTATTTGATGTTATAAGGACTGAATGTGGGATAAAACCGGAGCACCCGGGGTAAACCCAAACATACCGCCACAGTAGACAAGACACAAACTCAGAAAGGCTCAGGCCCGATCACCGAACCCTCGCCTTCTAGCTGTGAGCTCACGCTGTTGACTACTGAGCTGGCCCTGAGAGTTCGGGTCCTGCCCCCCATCTAGGTGGCCTCCTGCTCCATTGGTCTCTATAAGGACAGGGGCCGGTGGAGGAAACGGTAACCTGGATGTGAGGCAGGACTGGAGCCCTTTACTGCTAATGTTGTTTTTTTTATATTTCCTGAATGTGGGAGAAACACTCGGAGCACCCGGAGAAAACCCTAACGTAGCAGACACACCACGTTTCACTTAAATACAACCAAACCTGGTTCTACATCTGGAGATGTTGGAGATGGCTTTGCCCACAGATGAGAAGAACCTGGAGATGGTGCTAAACCTTTTTGGTGGCGTCATCAGGTGATGTTTGACTAAAGAGGCAATACAGTTTATCAGTTCTGGTTGCTCCAGTTGCATGGAGACCAGCACCTCTTCTGCACAGCCCCACTTCTTACTCAAGTCCTGGAGAATGGCCTTGTCAAGGTGTTGAAAGGTTTTCCAGCTGCTACCAAAATCTACCCCCCCGACTTCGGCCCACGTTCTTTCATACAGACGGCTAATGGTGGCCTCTGGATTTCCAATGGTCACTTTTGCTTTTGTTAATATTCGCGAAACCAGCTTCTCTGTGAATACCTTGACATACATTTTTCTAATTTTATCATGTGCCATTGCATCCTGTGTAGGTTTGCTACATGTCTTCTCACATACTGAGCGAGACGCTGTAGCAGTTGCCACGGGCTCCTTGACGACGTGGACCTTTGGTAACTGTGGTGTTGCCAGGGACTGATTTTTTAATATGGTGTTTAACACCTTTTCACTGTGGTCGTCAATCTGGGTGTTCAGCCACCACCCCATCAGTCCAAGGAAATTCCACACCTTGTTCTGTATGTCAGCGTACATGTCAGCATGTGAATGAGGAACAATCTCGCTACTGCAGGACCCTCTCTCATTGGTTCTGGGATCATCTCGGTGCCATCCTATGGATGAGGTCCTTGTAGAGGATATCGGTAAGTTTCTGTGTAAATAACATCCTTTTACCGAGGGACACGTTCTTGAACTTGGGAATCACATTAACCACATCTCCTACTTGTGGTTTTTCACTGTCCATTGTCTGAAGCAGAGTGTCAAAGCTCTTTATGGCTTCCTGCATTGCGTGCTTGCTTTCAATATTGGAGTCCTTGTTGAATTTGGTCCTCAGATCCTCCAATATATGATGAAACCAAGCTTTGGCCAAGCGCATTGCAAAGAAGGTCTTGATCTTGCTCTCTATTGCTTTTATAAACTCTTTAAGCTTCTTTTGACATGTTGTCCCACCCAAACTCTTAATTTGAGTAATTAATCGGAAATGTCTTCTGCAACATTTTCAATATGCCGAGCGCATTCACGTTGCAGCAGCTTATATTTAGAGTCTGGCACTTCATTCAAAAGAGGACTAATGGTCGTAGTCACCTCCTCCGTAAGTATTTCTTCTACAGCTGTTAATACTGAAATCTCAATAACACTGTCCTGTGATGAGATGTTCCCTGGGATTTCTGCTTCAACACTTGTGCCTGGTGAGCGAGTGCAGTCGTCAGTTTCTTCTGGCTCTATATCTTCTGACTCGTGCTTTCTCTGATCTTCAGTGTCTTCCTGCTCCATATGTCCTATCAGTTCTTCCTGGGAGAGGGTCTGACCTATTGTCTCCCTACGTCTGGTATGACTTGTTGACCACTTACGTTTTTGAGTAAGGCACACAATTTTCATCTTTGCTGCGAAAGCTTTTAACATTTTGAAGGCATGACGAAGCATAACATTAAGTCTGCGAGGGCGAGTGACGCGCTGAATAATTACAGGCTCTGTAGTGGGCATAGCAGTGGAGAGAGCCGAGTTGACACTTTGTGCAACCTCTTTACCAACTAAGCCTGTCAAGCGCTGTGAGCTGACACACTCCACCTGGTCCTCAGCGTTCAGAGCTCCTGCGAAACTCCGATGAAGTATGTTGCCCAGACTGGACAGAACACGCTCCTCAGAAACACAACACTCCTCAGACGCCGAAACATTTTCGCTCCTAAGAGTCTTCAACCAGACTTTTGACAAGGCTGTTATGATGTCCAAAAGCAGGTCAGCCGTCATGATTTTAGTGGTATCATCGGGGCTGCAGGTTTTCAACGATTCCCACTGTTCTGCTGTTATCCTTTTGTAAAAGGATTCGATCAGTGGGCGAACGGTATCTTCTGAAACCTCCTGCATTTCTCCTGTCTGTGATATTTCTGTTGTAGACATGATTATTGTAAAATCCAACTGTGTTTGTCTTTGTTCCGTTACTTTTAACGTACCAGCACTGTTTGTAAAATAAAGTATGCTGTTTTGTGCGCTAAGAACTGTTTTACGGTTTTTGCAGTGTTATCGAACAAGGTAATAAGTAGCCTATAGATTTTTTTAGAATTGTTTTGTGAGAACATGTAAGTGATGAGAACGTCTTTCCAGCTCCGAAGAATAGAAATGGAATGAATATCCTAAGTCCTATAAACATATAAAGACGTGTATTACATCACAAATGACATCACAAACCTTTTAGAATCTGATGTCAGAGATCAAAGACAGATCAGAGATCAAAGCTCCACCCACCCAATAACAACTGCAGCTAAGCAACTGTTGCTAGGCAACACCAGCACACTGGCAGGTTTCTAAACTGCCAACATTCCGATGGAGTTTTAAAAAACAACTGCCAACAGCTGATTGTACCATTTGTTTATTCGTTTTTCAAAATAAAACCAAAACTAAAAAAACAAATAAATAGCTTGTTTCCTCGATATTCTTTTCCAAAACCAAAAGGAAAGAACTGATAACAACCAGTTTCTCCCATTTACAATGTTGTGCTCAAATGAAAAATGGAAAAACAGATAACGAGCGTTTCACTCCGTTTCATCCAATTTTTATTTTTTTAATTTGACGCTAGATGCATGAACCCGATGTGACCTTAACTAGGACCAGAATCCGCCAAACAAACAACAAGTCAAGACGAAAGGTAGCAATCATAGGCACTCAGTGGAAGTATTACATAAGAGAAATAATCAGTGCAACAGGGTGATTTAAGTGTTTTTCAACTTTTAAAATGTTGGCTAACTTTGCAATATTATTATATATTATGTAGCCTAATATAGTGGGTTTATCATAATGTTAATGGATCAATGACTCTTTTCTCACACACTCAGATGGAATTTGTTTCAGTGCCATATAATATCTTACCAGAAATTAAAATGTTGACCTACACCCCGACCTTCTGCACACAACAGCTTGAGGGAGCAGTGTAATGTTTGCAACTTGGTACTTGCTTATAGTTTTTAATCCAAGACTAATTTGTTTACCATTTTAAAAAGTTTAATTTCAAATTTTCACAAAAATTTTTTAAGACAGGTCCATGTTACGGCCGAAAATTCATAACAGGATACCTGTCATCACCAAGTAAGTCACCTACATTAATTAAATTCGAGGAAGCTTATTGTTATTACACCTTTCATTGATTGAATTATACTTGTTTTAGGGAGCACGTAATCTGAATCCAGTTCCTTACCACGCCGAGTATATGGGTCACAAAGTCCACCTAGACCAGAATGAGAAGCTGGGAATGTTTGGAGTGACACATGTCTTGGCTATTGATGGAGCAGCAAAATTGTTGCCGAATCAACAATGCCAGTGAAAAACAAACTTATTGTTTATGAGGAAGTTTACAGGCAAGTCAAGGTTAATAACTGTAGCAGTAAATAACAAGCACTGTGTGGGATTATTATACAGTATCAGTGTTTTTACATTACAAGCAGTATGTGCTACATATGAATTTGAATATCATACCCACATATGTATCCATATAATCTACACATTTTCTATCACAGGAAAGCAGTTGTCAACAATGGCATGTGGGACCAAATTAGAGTGGATCATGGCAGGGAGTTTTAGTTGACCCTGTACATTCAAGAAAAGCGGTTTTCAACACAGACATAACATCAACAGGCTACCTTATGTACAGACAACTTCTTCAAGGGTAAATGTTGTCCTACTGATTACGCAGATAATTAGATAATGAGTAACTTTAAGTTATAAAATATATTTCCAGTGAAAATATTTGAAATCACAAATCAATAGATGGTTGATAGTAATTATCTATCCTGCAACACCTTTCAAAAACATGACAGGGAATCTCAATTGCTCGACTAGTAAAACCTGTACCATATGGACCAATTCTTTTGGATTTTTCCAAAAGGGAAGTAAGGGTAAGCATTAAGCCTATTCCACACTGCAGGCTTCTACTCAACCTGCCTTGGATAACCATGACCTCGATGGCTGAATTGATTGCTTGCAGTGTTAACTTGTACCATCATTGCTGAAATTAGCTGTTTACCTAATGCATCATTTTTGAATTTTTCAAATCATCACTTGTCCGAAATGGTATTGTATGTCCCAACATCTTGGGATAAGGAATTTGTTTGTCGTTACATATCAATTGAAAGCTTAAATACTGTCTGCAACATAATTCAAGATCAAAGGACATTTCTAAATTAATGCTGTCTACTACTGTATATACCTATATTTTACACACCAGACCATCTTTTTCTGTTTTGGGTTTTCTGATCTGATCTGATTTCCAATCAGTCTTAAAAACGTTTTTATTGTGTTTAAACAGAACCTTTGTGTGGAAAGAATTTGGCCAGAGGTCAACAATTGGGTGAACTATCCCCTAAAACAGGCCCTAGTACACCTGCTTGGTCAAGAGCTGCTTGACATCCAGGATAATGTAACCAAACTTTGTGTCTCCAACCTGGCATGTCAAGTGAGTCAGATTGGACTTGGCAGGGTTGTACAGTCATGGAATGCCCATAGGATACCAGGTAGCCTAGGCTAGTATTTGTATGTATGGAGCTTTACAATAATTGACAATTTTGCCAAAACTAATGCAAATAATTTTAGGCAGAGGGATACCAAACCAACTTTCAGCTGATTGTTGTCCAGCAAGAATTCCCACAGAGGTGCTGCCCAATGCTGCTGAGGCAGCACACATGTATGAGCAGGAGTTGGGGGTCCTCCCTGACCTGGGTATCTGCCTTCGGCTCTGACTCATTTTCATCAGAGCAAGACCGATGTCGTGCTGAGCATCTGTTTGGAGAGAGGTTTCCAGACATGTCTCTTCTTTTTGGAAAAGTGGTTAACAATGACCATAGTGTGTTTCAGGAGGCACTGTTCTATCTGATCAATATTACTGAAAGACATGCCAGATAAATACAGGTGGGGGTATTGCCAACTAGGCCAATGATGGACTAAGTACACAAAAAGTACTGTATGGTTATATTTGTTATAGTCGTCACAATTCTAAAGCTGGAACCGGAAAAGGCCTTCACGCCATTAATTTATCAATTGACTTATGTTAATCAACTTGTTTTCTTCAGCTGTACTTGTATAAACTGATACTTCATAACATCAAATTGTACTCAATTTGTGAGCTGTCAAACACATTTAGTAGAGTAAAAGTAGAATATTTCCTCTGAGATGTAGTGGAGAATTAAAAAGTCATGAAAAGAAAATACTCAAGTATTTCAAATGTCCACCATTGAACTATGCATTTGTTTGTAGAGTTGTTGTGAGAAACTGCTCAAGCTCAATTGTAGCTGAATAAATTCCAAGTTTGTTTAGATGTCTGCATATTTCTTTTAATGTGAAAAAATACAAGTAGAAAATCTTGTATAACCAGTAGGAAATCTGGTAAACGTTATCTAGTACATGTGACAATAAAACTGTTAACATTAGACATTGTTACTTTATAAAAACAAGGCTCTGAAGAACAGTATGCACATATTTGTTGCAGCCATAGCAACATACTAAATGTAAAAAAACTAGAATAACTTCTCCAGTGGTGGCAGTGCCTCAGAGAGTCCAACCACTTCATGAACGCTGTTCTCCAAATCCACAGCGCGACACTTCTTCTTCTCTTCGACTGAAACACATTAAAAGTGTACAATGTAACATTTAATTACACCTCAATAATTTGTTTTTTCCCACACACAGCATCATGTCATCCAGACAAAACCACATGAATGGTGTGGAAAAAAATTAAAAATAGAATAATTTTCAGTTACCTCAACCTCATCCTTTTATTGACTTGTAGCAGTTCCATCTGTGGTTCAGGCACTGCAAAAACTTTCCTGGAATTTTGCTGCCAGTATGCTGACCCTGCAATGAAAAAAAGAGGACATTTTATGTTTTAACTGAATATTTGCAGTATTTTTGATAACTTATATCCTATATGGAGGTTAGGAATTTAAAAAATAGGACACTATAAACAGATTTGAAGCATCCAAGAAAGCTATTACTGCAAAATGTACTTTAATATGAGAATATTTAGGTGTACTTCAGATGCTAAATGTGTGGACTATTTGTGCACTTGAGTTCCTAATGCGGCTGCAGAAAATATCATTCACACAGCAATGATTTAAAACATACCTCTAGTTCCATCAGAGTCAAATATTTCGTTGCCCTATCTGTCAAAATAAATGACTCCATTATTATACCATTATTATTATTATCAGATTGCCTGATTTAAGCTTTTTATAAAATTTGATAATTTGACGCATCTGGCCATCAGTGATTTCAGGCCACAATATCAGTTAGTTGGAATTATATACATTATTAGGGCCAAATTGACAAGATATTTTCTTATAATAAACCATTAATGTGTCATTTATGACAATCCAAATGGGTCGCACTTCTTTTTCTAACTTTAAAATGTGTTTATTCCAGCAACCAATGATGAGGCTACTGCTCATGTGTTTCATATTCTCAAAAATGTGGGTCCAAAGTCCAGGATGTTATGTAACTGAGGGTGAAGGGTGTAGAGGGGGGAGAGAGTTCAGCATCCTAACAGCCTGGTGTATGAAGCTGTTGGTGAGTCTGGTGGTGCAGGAGCGCAGGCTTCTGTACCTCTTCCCAGAGGGCAGTTGGTCAAACAAGTAGTGAGCGGGGTGACTTACATCACTCACAATTGTGGTCGCCTTGCGGGTGAGGTGGGAGGTGTAAATGTCCTTCAGGGAGGGAAGTGAAGCACCAATAATCCTTCCAGCTGTGTTCACTATGCGCTGCAGGGCTTTCCTGTTGTATTGAGTGCAGCTTCCGCCCCACACAGCAATACAGCTGGAGAGGATGCTCTCAATGGTGCCTCGGTAGAATGTGGTCATGATGGCTGGTGGAGCACTTACTCGCCTGAGTTTCCGCAGGAAGTACAGGCGGCGCTGGGCTTTCTTCGCCAGTGATGCAGTGTTGGTGGTCCAGGAGAGGTCTTCACTGATGTGCACCCCCAAGAATTTGGTGCTGCTCACTCTCTCCACCACAGCACCGTCGATGGTCAGTGGCAGGTGTTGGATGTGACCTCTCCGGAAGTCAACAACAATCTCCTTAGTCTTGCTGACATTCAGCAGGAGGTTGTTGTCCCTGCACCATTCTTCCTCGTCATCAATTTTAATGCAAGAACATTTCTAGACAAGACATCGGGACATCCTTATTCCCTTGAATTTATTTGTGAGGCATTTGTCTTTTTTTTTTACCCTAATGTCTGTATTAGCAAACTTGTACACTGTATTTATCAACGGTATCTGAAGAGTTGTATCTCTTTTACTGTATTCTATATTTGTATTGTTGACTGTAATCTTCTTATTGTTGTTTTTTAGGTAGACAATTTTAAGATCTGTCCAGAGACAACGGATGAAAAATAGCCTTTTGGCTAATTCTGGTGCATTTACAGCAATGTTAATGAATGTACACTGTCCCTGTCAAATAAATTAATAAATAAATAAAATTGGAATATTGTTGGACCACTTTTGATTTAATGGTGCTTACAGTTAAAAACAGACTTTGTGGAATGGTGCACACTGATATTGAGAAATCTAGGAATGTAGTTTTTATATGTGGAAACAGGTGAGTTAATTTTAAGTGTAACATGATTTTTGATTGGATCGTATTTGATATTCATATATTTAACAGAATCAGCATAATTTCATTCTGAGCTCAAACAGCAAATGATGAAATAGAACCAATTTTACTTTTATTTTTTATTGAAGCAGTTATTTGATGTTATAAGGACTGAATGTGGGAGAAAACCGGTGCACCCGGGGTAAACCCAAACATACCGCCACAGTAGACGAGACACAAACTCAGAAAGGCTCAGGCCCGATCACCGAACCCTCGCCTTCTAGCTGTGAGCTCACGCTGTTGACCACTGAGCTGGCCCTGAGAGCTCGGGTCCTGCCCCCCATCTAGGTGGCCTCCTGCTCCATTGGTCTCTATAAGGACAGGGGCCGGTGGAGGAAACGGTAACCTGGATGTGAGGCAGGACTGGAGCCCTTTACTGCTAATGTTGTTTTTTTTATATTTCCTGAATGTGGGAGAAACACTCGGAGCACCCGGAGAAAACCCTAACGTAGCAGACACACCACGTTTCACTTAAATACAACCAAACCTGGTTCTACATCTGGAGATGTCGGAGATGGCTTTGCCCACAGATGAGAAGAACCTGGAGATGGTGCTAAACCTTTTTGGTGGCGTCATCAGGTGATGTTTGACTAAAGAGGCAATACAGTTTATCAGTTCTGGTTGCTCCAGTTGCATGGAGACCAGCACCTCTTCTGCACAGCCCCACTTCTTACTCAAGTCCTGGAGAATGGCCTTGTCAAGGTGTTGAAAGGTTTTCCAGCTGCTACCAAAATCTACCCCCCCGACTTCGGCCCACGTTCTTTCATACAGACGGCTAATGGTGGCCTCTGGATTTCCAATGGTCACTTTTGCTTTTGTTAATATTCGCGAAACCAGCTTCTCTGTGAATACCTTGACATACATTTTTCTAATTTTATCATGTGCCATTGCATCCTGTGTAGGTTTGCTACATGTCTTCTCACATACTGAGCGAGACGCTGTAGCAGTTGCCACGGGCTCCTTGACGACGTGGACCTTTGGTAACTGTGGTGTTGCCAGGGACTGATTTTTTAATATGGTGTTTAACACCTTTTCACTGTGGTCGTCAATCTGGGTGTTCAGCCACCACCCCATCAGTCCAAGGAAATTCCACACCTTGTTCTGTATGTCAGCGTACATGTCAGCATGTGAATGAGGAACAATCTCGCTACTGCAGGACCCCTCTCTCATTGGTTCTGGGATCATCTCGGGTGCCATCCTATGGATGAGGTCCTTGTAGAGGATATCGGTAAGTTTCTGTGTAAATAACATCCTTTTACCGAGGGACACGTTCTTGAACTTGGGAATCACATTAACCACATCTCCTACTTGTGGTTTTTCACTGTCCATTGTCTGAAGCAGAGTGTCAAAGCTCTTTATGGCTTCCTGCATTGCGTGCTTGCTTTCAATATTGGAGTCCTTGTTGAATTTGGTCCTCAGATCCTCCAATATATGATGAAACCAAGCTTTGGCCAAGCGCATTGCAAAGAAGGTCTTGATCTTGCTCTCTATTGCTTTTATAAACTCTTTAAGCTTCTTTTGACATGTTGTCCCACCCAAACTCTTAATTTGAGTAATTAATCGGAAATGTCTTCTGCAACATTTTCAATATGCCGAGCGCATTCACGTTGCAGCAGCTTATATTTAGAGTCTGGCACTTCATTCAAAAGAGGACTAATGGTCGTAGTCACCTCCTCCGTAAGTATTTCTTCTACAGCTGTTAATACTGAAATCTCAATAACACTGTCCTGTGATGAGATGTTCCCTGGGATTTCTGCTTCAACACTTGTGCCTGGTGAGCGAGTGCAGTCGTCAGTTTCTTCTGGCTCTATATCTTCTGACTCGTGCTTTCTCTGATCTTCAGTGTCTTCCTGCTCCATATGTCCTATCAGTTCTTCCTGGGAGAGGGTCTGACCTATTGTCTCCCTACGTCTGGTATGACTTGTTGACCACTTACGTTTTTGAGTAAGGCACACAATTTTCATCTTTGCTGCGAAAGCTTTTAACATTTTGAAGGCATGACGAAGCATAACATTAAGTCTGCGAGGGCGAGTGACGCGCTGAATAATTACAGGCTCTGTAGTGGGCATAGCAGTGGAGAGAGCCAAGTTGACACTTTGTGCAACCTCTTTACCAACTAAGCCTGTCAAGCGCTGTGAGCTGACACACTCCACCTGGTCCTCAGCGTTCAGAGCTCCTGCGAAACTCCGATGAAGTATGTTGCCCAGACTGGACAGAACACGCTCCTCAGAAACACAACACTCCTCAGACGCCGAAACATTTTCGCTCCTAAGAGTCTTCAACCAGACTTTTGACAAGGCTGTTATGATGTCCAAAAGCAGGTCAGCCGTCATGATTTTAGTGGTATCATCGGGGTGCAGGTTTTCAACGATTCCCACTGTTCTGCTGTTATCCTTTTGTAAAAGGATTCGATCAGTGGGCGACGGTATCTTCTGAAACCTCCTGCATTTCTCCTGTCTGTGATATTTCTGTTGTAGACATGATTATTGTAAAATCCAACTGTGTTTGTCTTTGTTCCGTTACTTTTAACGTACCAGCACTGTTTGTAAAATAAAGTATGCTGTTTTGTGCGCTAAGAACTGTTTTACGGTTTTTGCAGTGTTATCGAACAAGGTAATAAGTAGCCTATAGATTTTTTAGAATTGTTTTGTGAGAACATGTAAGTGATGAGAACGTCTTTCCAGCTCCGAAGAATAGAAATGGAATGAATATCCTAAGTCCTATAAACATATAAAGACGTGTATTACATCACAAATGACATCACAAACCTTTTAGAATCTGATGTCAGAGATCAAAGACAGATCAGAGATCAAAGCTCCACCCACCCAATAACAACTGCAGCTAAGCAACTGTTGCTAGGCAACACCAGCACACTGGCAGGTTTCTAAACTGCCAACATTCCGATGGAGTTTTAAAAAACAACTGCCCACAGCTGATTGTACATTTGTTTATTCGTTTTTCAAAATAAAACCAAAACTAAAAAAACAAATAAATAGCTTGTTTCCTCGAATATTCTTTTCCAAAACCAAAAGGAAAGAACTGATAACAACCAGTTTCTCCCATTTACAATGTTGTGCTCAAATGAAAAATGGAAAAACAGATAACGAGCGTTTCACCCCGTTTCATCCAATTTTTATTTTTTAATTTGACGCTAGATGCATGAACCCGATGTGACCTTAACTAGGACCAGAATCCGCCAAACAAACAACAAGTCAAGACGAAAGGTAGCAATCATAGGCACTCAGTGGAAGTATTACATAAGAGAAATAATCAGTGCAACAGGGTGATTTAAGTGTTTTTCAACTTTTAAAATGTTGGCTAACTTTGCAATATTATTATATATTATGTAGCCTAATATAGTGGGTTTATCATAATGTTAATGGATCAATGACTCTTTTCTCACACACTCAGATGGAATTTGTTTCAGTGCCATATAATATCTTACCAGAAATTAAAATGTTGACCTACACCCCGACCTTCTGCACACAACAGCTTGAGGGAGCAGTGTAATGTTTGCAACTTGGTACTTGCTTATAGTTTTTAATCCAAGACTAATTTGTTTACCATTTTAAAAAGTTTAATTTCAAATTTTCACAAAATTTTTTAAGACAGGTCCATGTTACGGCCGAAAATTCATAACAGGATACCTGTCATCACCAAGTAAGTCACCTACATTAATTAAATTCGAGGAAGCTTATTGTTATTACACCTTTCATTGATTGAATTATACTTGTTTTAGGGAGCACGTAATCTGAATCCAGTTCCTTACCACGCCGAGTATATGGGTCACAAAGTCCACCTAGACCAGAATGAGAAGCTGGGAATGTTTGGAGTGACACATGTCTTGGCTATTGATGGAGCAGCAAAATTGTTGCCGAATCAACAATGCCAGTGAAAAACAAACTTATTGTTTATGAGGAAGTTTACAGGCAAGTCAAGGTTAATAACTGTAGCAGTAAATAACAAGCACTGTGTGGGATTATTATACAGTATCAGTGTTTTTACATTACAAGCAGTATGTGCTACATATGAATTTGAATATCATACCCACATATGTATCCATATAATCTACACATTTTCTATCACAGGAAAGCAGTTGTCAACAATGGCATGTGGGACCAAATTAGAGTGGATCATGGCAGGGAGTTTTAGTTGACCCTGTACATTCAAGAAAAGCGGTTTTCAACACAGACATAACATCAACAGGCTACCTTATGTACAGACAACTTCTTCAAGGGTAAATGTTGTCCTACTGATTACGCAGATAATTAGATAATGAGTAACTTTAAGTTATAAAATATATTTCCAGTGAAAATATTTGAAATCACAAATCAATAGATGGTTGATAGTAATTATCTATCCTGCAACACCTTTCAAAAAACATGACAGGGAATCTCAATTGCTCGACTAGTAAAACCTGTACCATATGGACCAATTCTTTTGGATTTTTCCAAAAGGGAAGTAAGGGTAAGCATTAAGCCTATTCCACACTGCAGGCTTCTACTCAACCTGCCTTGGATAACCATGACCTCGATGGCTGAATTGATTGCTTGCAGTGTTAACTTGTACCATCATTGCTGAAATTAGCTGTTTACCTAATGCATCATTTTTGAATTTTTCACATCATCACTTGTCCGAAATGGTATTGTATGTCCCAACATCTTGGGATAAGGAATTTGTTTGTCGTTACATATCAATTGAAAGCTTAAATACTGTCTGCAACATAATTCAAGATCAAAGGACATTTCTAAATTAATGCTGTCTACTACTGTATATACCTATATTTTACACACCAGACCATCTTTTTCTGTTTTGGGTTTTCTGATCTGATCTGATTTCCAATCAGTCTTAAAAATGTTTTTATTGTGTTTAAACAGAACCTTTGTGTGGAAAGAATTTGGCCAGAGGTCAACAATTGGGTGAACTATCCACTAAAACAGGCCCTAGTACACCTGCTTGGTCAAGAGCTGCTTGACATCCAGGATAATGTAACCAAACTTTGTGTCTCCAACCTGGCATGTCAATTGAGTCAGATTGGACTTGGCAGGGTTGTACAGTCATGGAATGCCCATAGGATACCAGGTAGCCTAGGCTAGTATTTGTATGTATGGAGCTTTACAATAATTGACAATTTTGCCAAAACTAATGCAAATAATTTTAGGCAGAGGGATACCAAACCAACTTTCAGCTGATTGTTGTCCAGCAAGAATTCCCACAGAGGTGCTGCCCAATGCTGCTGAGGCAGCACACATGTATGAGCAGGAGTTGGGGTCCTCCCTGACCTGGGTATCTGCCTTCGGCTCTGACCCATTTTCATCAGAGCAAGACCGATGTCGTGCTGAGCATCTGTTTGGAGAGAGGTTTCCAGACATGTCTCTTCTTTTTGGAAAAGTGGTTAACAATGACCATAGTGTGTTTCAGGAGGCACTGTTCTATCTGATCAATATTACTGAAAGACATGCCAGATAAATACAGGTGGGGGTATTGCCAACTAGGCCAATGATGGACTAAGTACACAAAAAGTACTGTATGGTTATATTTGTTATAGTCGTCACAATTCTAAAGCTGGAACCGGAAAAGGCCTTCACGCCATTAATTTATCAATTGACTTATGTTAATCAACTTGTTTTCTTCAGCTGTACTTGTATAAACTGATACTTCATAACATCAAATTGTACTCAATTTGTGAGCTGTCAAACAAATTTAGTAGAGTAAAAGTAGAATATTTCCTCTGAGATGTAGTGGAGAATTAAAAAGTCATGAAAAGAAAATACTCAAGTATTTCAAATTTCCACCATTGAACTATGCATTTGTTTGTAGAGTTGTTGTGAGAAACTGCTCAAGCTCAATTGTAGCTGAATAAATTCCAAGTTTGTTTAGATGTCTGCATATTTCTTTTAATGTGAAAAAATACAAGTAGAAAATCTTGTATAACCAGTAGGAAATCTGGTAAACGTTATCTAGTACATGTGACAATAAAACTGTTAACATTAGACATTGTTACTTTATAAAAACAAGGCTCTGAAGAACAGTATGCACATATTTGTTGCCACCATAGCAACATACTAAATGGAAAAAAACTAGAATAACTTCTCCAGTGGTGGCAGTGCCTCAGAGAGTCCAACCACTTCATGAACGCTGTTCTCCAAATCCACAGCGCGACACTTCTTCTCTTCGACTGAAACACATTAAAAGAGTACAATGTAACATTTAATTACACCTCAATAATTTGTTTTTTCCCACACACAGCATCATGTCATCCAGACAAAACCACATGAATGGTGTGGAAAAAAATTAAAAATAGAATAATTTTCAGTTACCTCAACCTCATCCTTTTATTGACTTGTAGCAGTTCCATCTGTGGTTCAGGCACTGCAAATACTTTCCTGGAATTTTGCTTCCAGTATGCTGACCCTGCAATGAAAAAAAGAGGACATTTAATGTTTTAACTGAATATTTGCAGTATTTTTGATAACTTATATCCTATATGGAGGTTAGGAATTTAAAAAATAGGACACTATAAACAGATTTGAAGCATCCAAGAAAGCTATTACTGCAAAATGTACTTTAATATGAGAATATTTAGGTGTACTTCAGATGCTAAATGTGTGGACTATTTGTGCACTTGAGTTCCTAATGCGGCTGCAGAAAATATCATTCACACAGCAATGATTTAAAACATACCTCTAGTTCCATCAGAGTCAAATATTTCGTTGCCCTATCTGTCAAAATAAATGACTCCATTATTATACCATTATTATTATTATCAGATTGCCTGATTTAAGCTTTTATAAAATTTGATAATTTGACGCATCTGGCCATCAGTGATTTCAGGCCACAATATCAGTTAGTTGGAATTATATACATTATTAGGCCCAAATTGACAAGATATTTTCTTATAATAAACCATTAATGTGTCATTTATGACAATCCAAATGGGTCGCACTTCTTTTTCTAACTTTAAAATGTGTTTATTCCAGCAACCAATGATGAGGCTACTGCTCATGTGTTTCATATTCTCAAAAATGTGGGTCCAAAGTCCAGGATGTTATGTAACTGAGGGTGAAGGGTGTAGAGGGGGGAGAGAGTTCAGCATCCTAACAGCCTGGTGTATGAAGCTGTTGGTGAGTCTGGTGGTGCAGGAGCGCAGGCTTCTGTACCTCTTCCCAGAGGGCAGTTGGTCAAACAAGTAGTGAGCGGGGTGACTTACATCACTCACAATTGTGGTCGCCTTGCGGGTGAGGTGGGAGGTGTAAATGTCCTTCAGGGAGGGAAGTGAAGCACCAATAATCCTTCCAGCTGTGTTCACTATGCGCTGCAGGGCTTTCCTGTTGTATTGAGTGCAGCTTCCGCCCCACACAGCAATACAGCTGGAGAGGATGCTCTCAATGGTGCCTCGGTAGAATGTGGTCATGATGGCTGGTGGAGCACTTACTCGCCTGAGTTTCCGCAGGAAGTACAGGCGGCGCTGGGCTTTCTTCGCCAGTGATGCAGTGTTGGTGGTCCAGGAGAGGTCTTCACTGATGTTCACCCCCAAGAATTTGGTGCTGCTCACTCTCTCCACCACAGCACCGTCGATGGTCAGTGGCAGGTGTTGGATGTGACCTCTCCGGAAGTCAACAACAATCTCCTTAGTCTTGCTGACATTCAGCAGGAGGTTGTTGTCCCTGCACCATTCTTCCTCGTCATCAATTTTAATGCAAGAACATTTCTAGACAAGACATCGGGACATCCTTATTCCCTTGAATTTATTTGTGAGGCATTTGTCTTTTTTTTTTACCCTAATGTCTGTATTAGCAAACTTGTACACTGTATTTATCAACGGTATCTGAAGAGTTGTATCTCTTTTACTGTATTCTATATTTGTATTGTTGACTGTAATCTTCTTATTGTTGTTTTTTAGGTAGACAATTTTAAGATCTGTCCAGAGACAACGGATGAAAAATAGCCTTTTGGCTAATTCTGGTGCATTTACAGCAATGTTAATGAATGTACACTGTCCCTGTCAAATAAATTAATAAATAAATAAAATTGGAATATTGTTGGACCACTTTTGATTTAATGGTGCTTACAGTTAAAAACAGACTTTGTGGAATGGTGCACACTGATATTGAGAAATCTAGGAATGTAGTTTTTATATGTGGAAACAGGTGAGTTAATTTTAAGTGTAACATGATTTTTGATTGGATCGTATTTGATATTCATATATTTAACAGAATCAGCATAATTTCATTCTGAGCTCAAACAGCAAATGATGAAATAGAACCAATTTTACTTTTATTTTTTATTGAAGCAGTTATTTGATGTTATAAGGACTGAATGTGGGAGAAAACCGGTGCACCCGGGGTAAACCCAAACATACCGCCACAGTAGACGAGACACAAACTCAGAAAGGCTCAGGCCCGATCACCGAACCCTCGCCTTCTAGCTGTGAGCTCACGCTGTTGACCACTGAGCTGGCCCTGAGAGCTCGGGTCCTGCCCCCCATCTAGGTGGCCTCCTGCTCCATTGGTCTCTATAAGGACAGGGGCCGGTGGAGGAAACGGTAACCTGGATGTGAGGCAGGACTGGAGCCCTTACTGCTAATGTTGTTTTTTTATATTTCCTGAATGTGGGAGAAACACTCGGAGCACCCGGAGAAAACCCTAACGTAGCAGACACACCACGTTTCACTTAAATACAACCAAACCTGGTTCTACATCTGGAGATGTTGGAGATGGCTTTGCCCACAGATGAGAAGAACCTGGAGATGGTGCTAAACCTTTTTGGTGGCGTCATCAGGTGATGTTTGACTAAAGAGGCAATACAGTTTATCAGTTCTGGTTGCTCCAGTTGCATGGAGACCAGCACCTCTTCTGCACAGCCCCACTTCTTACTCAAGTCCTGGAGAATGGCCTTGTCAAGGTGTTGAAAGGTTTTCCAGCTGCTACCAAAATCTACACCCCCGACTTCGGCCCACGTTCTTTCATACAGACGGCTAATGGTGGCCTCTGGATTTCCAATGGTCACTTTTGCTTTTGTTAATATTCGCGAAACCAGCTTCTCTGTGAATACCTTGACATACATTTTTCTAATTTTATCATGTGCCGTTGCATCCTGTGTAGGTTTGCTACATGTCCCCTCACATACTGAGCGAGACGCTGTAGCAGTTGCCACGGGCTCCTTGACGACGTGGACCTTTGGTAACTGTGGTGTTGCCAGGGACTGATTTTTTAATATGGTGTTCAACACCTTTTCACTGTGGTCGTCAATCTGGGTGTTCAGCCACCACCCCATCAGTCCAAGGAAATTCCACACCTTGTTCTGTATGTCAGCGTACATGTCAGCATGTGAATGAGGAACAATCTCGCTACTGCAGGACCCCTCTCTCATTGGTTCTGGGATCATCTCGGGTGCCATCCTATGGATGAGGTCCTTGTAGAGGATATCGGTAAGTTTCTGTGTAAATAACATCCTTTTACCGAGGGACACGTTCTTGAACTTGGGAATCACATTAACCACATCTCCTACTTGTGGTTTTTCACTGTCCGTTGTCTGAAGCAGGGTGTCAAAGCTCTTTATGGCTTCCTGCATTGCGTGCTTGCTTTCAATATTGGAGTCCTTGTTGAATTTGGTCCTCAGATCCTCCAATATATGATGAAACCAAGCTTTGGCCAAGCGCATTGCAAAGAAGGTCTTGATCTTGCTCTCTATTGCTTTTATAAACTCTTTAAGCTTCTTTTGACATGTTGTCCCACCCAAACTCTTAATTTGAGTAATTAATCGGGAAATGTCTTCTGCAACATTTTCAATATTCCGAGCGCATTCACGTTGCAGCAGCTTATATTTAGAGTCTGGCACTTCATTCAAAAGAGGACTAATGGTCGTAGTCACCTCCTCCGTAAGTATTTCTTCTACAGCTGTTAATGTTGAAATCTCAATAACACTGTCCTGTGATGAGATGTTCCCTGGGATTTCTGCTGCAACACTTGTGCCTGGTGAGCGAGTGCAGTCATTAGTTTCTTCTGGCTCCATATCTTCTGACTCGTGTTTTCTCTGATCTTCAGTGTCTTCCTGCTCCATATGTCCTATCAGTTTTTCCTGGGAGAGGGTCTGACCTATTGTCTCCCTACGTCTGGTATGACTTGTCGTCCACTTATGTGTTTGAGTAAAGCAAACAATTTTCATCGCGAAAGCTTTTAACATTTTGAAGGCATGACGAAGCATAACATTAAGTCTGCGAGGGCGAGTGACGCGCTGAATAATTACAGGCTCTGTAGTGGGCATAGCAGTGGAGAGAGCCGAGTTGACACTTTGTGCAACCTCTTTACCAACTAAGCCTGTCAAGCGCTGTGAGCTGACACACTCCACCTGGTCCTCAGCGTTCAGAGCTCCTGCGAAACTCCGATGAAGTATGTTGCCCAGACTGGACAGAACACGCTCCTCAGAAACACAACACTCCTCTGACCGAAACATTTTCGCTCCTAAGAGTCTTCACCCAGACTTTTGACAAGGCTGTTATGATGTCCAAAAGCAGGTCAGCCGTCATGATTTTAGTGGTATCATCGGGGCTGCAGGTTTTCAACGATTCCCACTGTTCTGCTGTTATCCTTTTGAAAAAGGATTCAATCAGTGGGCGACGGTATCTTCTGAAACCTCCTGCATTTCTCCTGTCTGTGATATTTCTGTTGTAGACATGATTATTGTAAAATCCAACTTTGTTCCGTTACTTTTAACGTACCAGCACTGTTTGTAAAATTAATTATGCTGTTTTGTGCGCTAAGAACTGATTTTTAGAATCGTTTTGTGAGAACACGTAAGTGATGAGAACGTCTTTCCAGCTCCAAAGAATAGAAGTGGAATGAATATTCTATCCATAGTCCTATATATATATATATATAAAGACGTGTATTACATCACAAATGACATCACAAACCTTTTAGAATCTGATGTCAGAGATCAGAGACATATCAGAGATCAAAGCTCCACCCACCCAATAACAACTGCAGCTAAGTAACTGTTGCTAGGCAACACCAGCACACTGGCAGGTTTCTAAACTGCCAACATTCCAATGGAGTTTTGAAAAACAACTGCCAACAGCTGATTGTTGGGATTGCCATCTCAGTCGCAAAAGTCGATTAAAATAAGGCACCTATGTTTGGCTTCTTGTGTCTAAGTTTTTTGGTAAAAGTTTTTTTTTTCAATGCTGTAACTATCAAACATTCATAACTCTTCACAATAAAGGCATTATAATTTGATCACAAGTTACTCCAACCCAGTAAGCACACATACGTCGCCACGACGTCTAGCCTACAAATGATCGCTTCATCTGCAGTTGACCGCGGGTCATTTGGTATGGAAGCATCGTTAATTGAGCGCCTGGACGTCGTATTATGATGGAAACGTATTGACTATGTCGGTTAGATGTTTTACAGGTTCCTCAGCTGTTCGCGGGTCATTTGGAAGCATCGTTTTTTTGAGCGTCTGGATGTCTTTACGTTACACGCACTGTTGATGTGATGGGCAGTAGCGATTAAATCTGAATTCTGAATTCTGCCCAGCAACATATTTGCGCCACAGTCAACAAAGGAAGAACACAAGTTGTCATTCTACGAAGGGTTAGGAGGGGAGCCTGCTTTGTTGCTGTTAAACTCCATGGTAAGCAATAATTCATCTTTACGTAGCTAATACAAATGTTCGCATGTGGAAGTTAGTGTTCATCTGACAAATAAGACGTTTTATCTACCAGCTAACTTAGCTACGCCATATCATGGTTTAAAGTAACTTTAAAGTCTAAAGATCAGGCTAACATCGCACGAGCCGCCCTTGTCATATTTTATAATCATATTTTTCAAACGTGAAGAAGTTCAGGGGGCGTCTAATTGCAGGCTTACGGTCGTTGTGATTATAAGGTTTTATTTGTACCCAGCTTATCACCAAGTGACACTAGCTAGCTATGTAAAACAGTTTAGTAAGACTGCGGTTCGTTTCTGTACACTCGGCATTAACGTCATATCTGGTTAACAATTGATTCGGAGTGCTAACGGTCATAAAACATCAGTTATTAGATGGTGCCCGTTTTGTTGTCTAACAAGCTAACTACTGACCAGTCACATAACTTTGTTTTACTTTTTGTTGAGCTAAACTGACCATAAACCTTGCTAGCTACATAAAACTGACATTAGCGGTTTATTATCAGCTTTAACAAGGACTAAACGCGTTCAATGGACATATTGAAACGACTTGAAATCAATACAATTATCAATATCACAGTTAATTTGATTGGTACTTCTCCGTTTCATGTTTAAAGCAAGGGTTACTTTGGTAAACTGTGTTAGCTTGTTTGTTTCACTAGTTATCCCTCATATTCCTCCATCTTCTACAAAATGTCAGGAATACACTATGTTCATTGCAAAACAATAGTTTGCAATACTAAAAATACTGTATCCTCTCACATAGTGTGTCTCTTTCTATGTTGACATGATGTATAGAGGAAGATCAGAAGACGTGCACAACAGTTGTGAGAGAAGGCAATGCACAGATGAAGGACATCATCCCTCAATAATAGTTGTGTGTATAAACCTGATCAACAAGTGAAAAGAGTCCGGTATGTTATTGTCATATTAGGTTTTTGTATGATGCAAATTAAACACCTGTAATCCAAATCTATCTAGTATTCCAAACATGCCGTGAAGGAGAGATACCACACATCCGTCCTGCTGCTGTCAGACTTTATAATAAACACTGCACCAAGTAGACCACATGCACCCTATGTGATTTAGTCATGTGCAACATCAGTCTACACCTTATTATGTAATATCAATAACTCCTCTGTGCAATACTGTGAGTATGGTGTTATTAAACATTCTGTCTGTATCCTTAACTGCTTTATTCTTGCATTTTTACTGATGCGTTTGTCATTGCACTTTCCCTTTGGTGCAGTATCACTAAAAATTAGGGTTAGGCCCCCAGTCCGAGTACAGATATAGATACAGATAATTCATGTGGTAAACAGATACAGATAATGCTGTACTCGCTCATCCCTATTATTGAGTATGAAAACTCTTGTTCATTACATTTTACTTCATAATTGCAACCACATGTGTTGTATTCATTGTTGCAAAACTTGTTCTGTATATAGTTTGTTTGTTACTTCCGGGTTAGGCCCCGCCCAGTCCGAGTACAGATACATATACAGATAATTCATGTGGTAAACATATACAGATAATGCTGTACTCGCTCATCCCTAACAAATATGTTGTTATATTAGTCTAGATTTAGCAGGATTGTTGCATAACTTTTGGCTGTAGCTGTATACCTTCTACCGTAAACAGCCCACCTGTTGTGGATCTTGAACTTCATCCAAAATGAAACCTCACAAACTGCAGCTCCCCCTGCTGACCAAATGGCCTTACTGTTCAATTATATTAAAAGGCTGAACTGGAGCGTCTGAGGAAAATGTAACTTTGTTAACAACATTTGGCTTGCCTTATTCTACTTAATGAAACCAGTCTTCTATTCACATCTGCAAAATGAATGAATAGTGCACTTAACCCAAATCTTTTGTTTTGGCCATTAGCATCCAAAAATTGATATAGTGACGTTTTTCTTAACTGATTCTGATTGGGTATCACCTGGAACACAGCCAATAATCGAGGCACACCCACCAAACAAGAGAAAACAATTAAAAGGAAACAAAACAACAACACTGGTTTAAGCTTGTGTTTTTGTACATTAGCCCTTAGTATAGACCAAAGTAGGATAATTATCTTAAAATATAGCTATATAGTTTTTTGTATTTTCAGAATAGCTTTTAATGTGTTAAAGTGTGCTATTTTCTATAATAATTTGAACTTTTGTAAATTGTTTAATGAATAAAATGTATTATAAGTAATTGGTTATGCTTTATCTATCTTACTTTAGCAATTCATGTAATTTAGTAAAGCTATTTCAAGTAATTTTGTGTGACCTCTATTTTTTTTTTATAAATATTTTTATTGTTTTAGAGAAGGTACAGTATACAGTATAATGTCAATTGTAACAAGACACCCTTCTATTAACCCCGTCCCAACCATAACAAACCCTTATGCAGAGAGAAAAAAAATATATATATATATATATATATATATATATATATATATATATATATAAAATAAACCTTAGTACAAAATATACAATTTAAAATATTAGACAAAAAAACCCAACCTTTTTTTCTCCTAGTAACGTATAAAGTAGTCATTTCTACCATCCCTATGTCCCCAGCAGTTATGAAGAGGGAAGAGCAGTCAGTCCTGCAAAGTAAGCCAGTAAAGGGTCCCAAGTTTTGTAAAATTTTCTAGATGATCCTCTAAGGGAGAATTTGATTTTTTCTAATGTTAGCAACATCATAATATCAGAAAGCCACCAAGATGCTTTTGGTGATGTAGCTGATTTCCACTCGATAAGTATTCTCCGTTGTGCTATTAGGGTTGCAAAAGCAACAACACTCTCTCTGCTATTGGACATAGTAATATCATTGCTCTGTACCCCAAACACAGCCAATGTGGGGCTAGGTTGTAGATTTAAACCGAATGCTTCATTTAAGATGTTAAATCTTGATGTCCAGAACTCTCTCAACCCGGGACATGACCAAAACGTGAAGTAGATCTGCTCTGTCCGTTCTGCACCTGTCACAGATGTCATCCATGTTGGAGTATGTTTTGGCCAGCCTAACCTTACTGTAATGCATACGTTGAACAACTTTAAATTGAATCAAATTCAAACGTGCGCAAGAAGAGGTCCCATCGACCCTGTTTAGAGCCCTGTCCCATACAGCGTCTGATATATGTGTCCCTAACTCTTCTTCCCATTTTCCTTTTATAGGGTCCATGGATACACTATAGAGTGACATGATTGAATTGAATAAGGTAGAGATTTGGCCCCTTGAGGTCAGAGGGATCTGCATGAATATCGTCCAGGTCAGAGTGCTCAGGCAATTGAGGGAATGATGAGACATGGGTTTGAATGAAATGACAAACTTGAAGATATCTGAAAAAGCTGGACTTGGTGATGTTGAATTTACTGACCAAGTCCGCAAAACTGAGGAAGATGTTATTGATGAAAAAATCTTTACAAGTAATAAGGCCCATATTGTCCCACTATTTGAAAGTGTTGTCCATAGTAGCGGCTGGAAAAAGATGGTTTTTACAGACAGGGATGAGTATTGAAAGATCTGAGAGATTAAATGTTTGCCTAAATTGTATCCAAATCTTAAGTGTTGCGCTTCCTACCGGACTGGAAGTGAAACGTGTTGTGTCTTGACGTAATCAATGCAGCAAGTGACGCTATTTTACAAAACTTGGCCTCTGCACTACACCAGTCTGCCCCAGGATGTTGAAACCAGTAAACAACTTTTTGTAAGTTTGCAGCCAAATAGTAAATCATTAAATTTGGGAGGGCGAGCCCACCCCTCTGTCTTGGTCTTTCAAGAAATTTTTTACGTAGCCTTGAAGTTTTACCTCCCCATATAAAACTTGAAAGTAACTTTTCTATTGCTCGAAAGAAAGACTTTGGGAGGAAGACCGGAAGATTTTGAAATAAATATAGAAACCGAGGCGACACGTTCATTTTAACACAGTTAACTCTTTCAGCCAAAGATAAATAAATGGTGCTCCATCGCTGGAGGTCAGATTTTAGTTTCCCAAGTATTGGAGTGAAATTTGCATCTAGCAAACCAGAAAAAGAGGGGGTGACATGGATGCCTAGATACTTAAATCCTGACTTTGATATACGAAAGGGCAAGTCTGTATCTTGTATTTGAAGCGCCTTCTCATTAATAGGAAACACATGCTTTTTAAGAAATTAATTTTATACCCTGAAAAACTACCAAAGACTTCCAGAGTCTTCAAAATTACAGGTGCAGAGGACAATGGATCTGTTATTAAAATTAAGAAATCGTCAGCATACAAAGAGACGTTATATTCCACTCTCATCCGAATAATACCGTGTATGGATTGTGTGTTTCGAAGCTTTATTGACAGGGGTTCTATCGCTAGGACGAACAGCAACGGGCTGAGAGGGCAACCCTGACGCGTCCCTCTGGACAGTGAAAAATATTGCGAACATAAATTATTAGTGACTACTGCAGCCTTAGGAGAAGAATATAATAGCCGGACCCAAGAGACAAATTTTTGGACCGAACCCAAACTTGTCCAGCACGGGGAAGAGATCCCCATTCAACCCTGTCAAAATCTTTTTCTGCGTCGAGGGACACTACTACTTCTGGAGCAACTCCCGACGCTGGAGAGTGAACCACATTTAAAAGTCTACGGATGTTGACAAATGAGTGGCGACCTTTAATGAAACCTCTCTGATCATTTGAAATGACAGAATTTATTCTAACAGCCAAGGCTTTAGAGAGGATTTTAACATCTGAGTTTAGCAAAGATATAGGCCTATAAGAGCTGCAGTCCATCGCATCTTTGCCTGGCTTCAGTAAAACTGCGATAAGCGCCTCCGTGAGGCTCCGTGGGAGGGATGTCTGTTCAAAAGAGTGGTTAAACATGTTAAGAAGCAGAGGTGTGAGCTGTGAGGAAAACCTTTTTATAAAACTCAATTGGATAGCCCAGGGGTCTTACCGCTCTACATGTCTTTAATTGAATTTTCTACTTCCTGTTTATTTAAAGGTCTTTCTAGGCTTTCTCTTTGGACTTGTGTAATTGTTGGAATGTCCAAGTTTTCTAAAAATTCCGTCATATCCGAGGTATTGTGGGGAAGTCTGACAGTATAAATCTGAGTAATATTTCTTGAAGGCGCAGTTGATTTCTTGGGGGTCCATTGTCACTTCTTGAGGCGCCTTCCTGATAGTAGGAATAAGTCTAGATGCAGATTTACCCTTCAACTGATGTGCGAGAAGGCGCCCTGCCTTCTCCCCATGTTCATAGAAAAATGCACGTGACCGTAACAGATTTCTTTCCATCTTTTCCGTAGACAGTAGATCATGTTGTGCTTTAAGGTTCAATTTTTCTTTGTATAGCTTGGGCGTTGGGGTCTTTGAATACCAATGATCAATTTTCAAAATGGAATTGATTAGTTTTTCCTGTGTCCGCCTCCTGTCCTTATTGCGTGATGCTGAAAATGATATTATTTGTCCCCTTAGTACAACTTTCAATGTTTCCCATAGTACGGATGGTGTTATAGAGTCTGTCTGATTAATTAAAGGAAATCATCAATTGATTGTGATACGTACTGACAAAAGTTTGTGTCTGAAAGTAATGCTGTGTTCAACCTCCAGGCAGACCTCGCGGGGTATTTAAGTGTGATGGAAATATCAAGTATGAGGGGTGCGCGATCCGATTCAACAATGGCTGAGTACTCTACAGATTTTATTGAAGGGAGAAGGTGTTTGTCGATGAAAAAGTAATCTATCCTAGAGTAGGACTGGTGCACATGCGAGAAATAAGAAAATTCTCTTCTGCAAGGATGCAGAAACCTCCATGGGTCTATACAACCTATATGAGACATGAGGCTAGAAAGCGCTCTGGACATCCTTGACGTGATTGCGGTTGTCCGATTTGAGCGGCCAAACCTGGAGCCATCACACAGTTCATATCTCCACCAAATATTAGATGATGTGTGTTCAAATCGGGTAACAAGCTCATTATTTTCTTGAAAAAGTCAGCATCATCCCAATTGGGAGCATAAATGCATACTAAGGCCACCGGGGAGTGAAAGAGCCTACCTGTTACTATGATATAACGCCCTTGGGGGTCTGAAATTATTTCTGAGGGAGTAAATAATACTTTTTATGAATAATTATTGCCGTGCCCCTAGCTCTGCTGCTAAAATTTGAGTGGTACACCTGTCCTACCCAAGCTTTCCTAAGCAAAATATGGTCTTGAACACGGAGGTGTGTTTCCTGTAAAAAAGGAATTTCGGTGTGGAGTCTTTTCAGATGTGAGAATATCCAGGCCCTTTTCACTGGTCCATTCATACCTCTAACATTCCAGGTAGTAAAACGTACTGATAATCCCTCTGCCACATTTCTACTTTCTGTGCCACTAATTTTCTAAAAGTTATTAATTGAACCATATGGGTGGCAGAAAAACAAGAAGGGGAGGAAAAAATAAATAAATAATGAAAGCGCACGACCCGGCAACGCTTCCCTATTATACAACTAATGGAACACTTTAGGCTCATCCTCTGAAGTACGACGAACCGCAGCTTTAGCATGAGTAGACTTCCAGTAGTCCTTCTTGCTATCTCAGTGTATTAGGCTATTCCCAAACATAACACAAGTATATAAACGCACACATTCAAAAAGACGACTTAAGTTGCCAGCCAATAATAATCAACAATTAGGTTATTTCAAAATGGCATAAGACCATATCTAACAGGACATGTAGAAGTGAACTTGTAGCACTGAAACAATAACCTGAGTGCATTCAAAAAGAATTCAAGAAGAGAAAGCACACCAGCCGCAAATCCACAGTCCACAAAAGATGGCTCACCAGTGCTTCAAATATATTGTCATTTCACCTGTAGTGAGTGTCCTGGCGGCATGAAGACGTTAGTTCACAGTACAGGACAGTCCTCAGAAGTAGTCGCCTGGGCTACTTACGTGTAGCAACACGACGATCATAAAACTCCTAAGCCTCCTGTGGTGAAGAGAAGATGAGCGTTTGGTTTTCAAATTGAACTTGAAGTCGTGTAGGGTATAGCAAGCTAAACCGTCGTTCTTCTCATACAGCAGCTGTTTGATGCTCTTAAATGCAGCGCGTTTCCTCGCCAGACCCGCAGACAAGTCCGGATAGATCCTAAGTTTGGATCCCTTGAATTCCACATCATGAGTTCGGGCCCATCGCAATACCTTTTCCTTATCCTGGAAACGGTGGAAGCAGATCACCAAGGAACGGGGAGGTCGACCCTCATGTGGCTTTTGGCCGAGAGAGTGGTGTGCCCGCTCCAGGCAACACAAATTTTACCGTAGATTGGCCTTTTCGCTGTCTTCTGGGACGTTTAATATTCTGAGGTTAGCTCTTCGAGTGATTTTCCAGGTCTTCTACCCGGTCAAGCAGAGTGCCGGTTTGCTCTTCCAACTCTTTGATTTTCTTCTCAGCTGTGTGCAGCGCAGCAAAATGTTCTCCGGCAAGACACTCTGTTGCGTGTAATCGCGCCTGGAAGCCAGTAACCGTTTCTGTGAGTGCATTCACCAAGGAATGTAGTGAAGCAACCGACTCATGGATAAGGGCAGAAATGTCCTCTTTGAATGACGATCGTTGTTTATCCAGCTCGGCTACGAGTTGGCTCATAGAAACCCTTTTGACGTATGAAGTCGGATCGGAGCTAGCTGCAGCCATGCTAGCGACTTTGCTAGCCACGCTAGTACGGGTCGTTGGTTGAGTTGTCGACGGGTTGTTCTTGCTCATTTTGCAGGTGGCGTGTCCCCTCTCAGTGTAGTAGTGGCTTTGGCGACACAAGTCTTATTGCAGCAGCCAAAATGTCGTAATTGGCGTTAGCAAAGGTTAATATTGAAAGGTTAAGCAAGGAGCTCTCCTAGCTCGCGTCTTATCCCCGCATGGCCCAAAACCGGATATCCTAAATGGGTTAATGCAGGATCGATTGATTGGCACATATTCCTGACATCTGTACTACGTATAACATATGTCAGGAAGATGTGCCTGAGATCGCATCTGTAAGATGTATAGCAGAAGATGTTAGGACTAGGGATGAGCCTAGCTGAAAACGAGTATCTGGTACGGATAAAGCACTTTTGCAGTATTATACGAGTAATACGAGTCATTATCTGTACTCGGATTGGGTAGCGGACCATGCGCCCCGCCTGTACACACACGCTCTGCTCACTCACACAGAACACGGAGAAGTGAACAGCGCTCTCTCTCTCTCTCTCTCTCTCCCCCTCAGTCACTGAGGTCCGCGGGTCTTTTCCGTTAACGTTTAGGGTTTCTTCAGCTTCAGGTTTGTTTTTTACTTCGGTTTGTAGTACTTACTTAACCAGTAGATTTCTGGTAACGTGGGGTTTTAGACAGTGCGTGGTAGAAAGCGACTCGCACTGCGTCTCTGCCGTCTGAGTTTTTTTTTTTTTTTACGATGTATGACATACGTTAGAACGATGTATAGGAGCCCGCATCTGTACGATGTATGACATACGTTAGAACGATGTATAGGAGCCCGCATCTGTACGATGTATGACATACATTAGAACGATGTATAGGAGCCCGCATCTGTACGATGTATGACATACGTTAGAACGATGTATACGAGCCCGCATCTGTACGATGTATGACATACGTTAGAATGATATATATATATATATATATATATATATATATATATATATATACGTCGTTGCTGATATATATATATATATATATATATACGTCGTTGCTGAAACGCCTAACGGCGACGTCTCGGGGACATTGAGCCAGTGAGCAAACGATCAAACTACTACATATCCCCGCCACATTTTGATTACATCGCCAATACGTCGTGGACACGTATGTGTGCTTACTGGGAAGTTGTCCATGTGGTCACTGAGTGCCCCAAGCAAAACAATCAAATTTGTTTGATGCACAGGTACATGGCCTGAAATTAACATCAGACCACCTGCCAAATGTGGGTGAATTTTGCAATTGGCGGGCAACACTGTCACTCAACCTGCCATAGGGACAGGTAGCCAATGAGAATTGTAGGTGCAATGATACGTTAAAGTCCAATAAGTACTTTATCAAACCGTATGAATGTGTGTACCAGACCAGGACAGGAAATGATGCCTTTTTGCTGGATTATCAAAGACCTAAAAATATGCCCACATTTTTTTTTTTAAATAAATAAATGAAGCCGTCTTGATTTGTCTCCACGGTTCCAACAATTGGTGTTGATCGTTTCTCCAGTGGCACTGGCACAATACTCCAGTGTTAGAATAAAAAGGCATGCCACCCGCCAAAGTAGCTAGTGAGAGTGACTGTGTTACACGGCACTGCCAAAATCTACCCGTATTTGGTGGGTTGGCGACGACATTTTAAACAGATTTTTATTAGTAAATAATCATATTCACAATAAAATAAAGCGCTGTTGCTATGGAACACAGCGCAAGCAACGTTAGCCTTCACTGTACAGTAAGCTAGCACAGACTTTTAGCACAGACTTTCCTTTGCCTAAAACTAAAGAAAAGCACATAATAACACAAACAACGTTTATTTTCTCAGACTCTGAGTGATACTTATTGGGCAAAGGAATTCAAACATAGCTGTTGTATGCCGTTATTATACCATGGCTATGAACCAATCAGATTGCCTGATTTAAGATACCCGTTTTATCAAATTTGATAATTTGACGTCAGTGATTTCAGGCCACAAGATCAGTTAGTACTGTATTTGGAATTATATACATTATTGGGACCAAATTGACAAGACATTTTCTTATAATAAACCATTAATGTTTCATTTATGACAATCCAAATGGGTCGCACTTCTTTTTCTAACTTTAAAATGTGTTTATTCCAGCAACCAATGATGAGGCTACTGTTCATGTGTTTCATATTCTCAAAAATGTGGTTCATGACGCCAAAAGCATCAGTAACACATGAATCGTTCAATTCAATTAGTGAACAATTCTTCCTCGTCATAAATTTTAGTGCAAGAACATTTCTAGACAACACATTGGGACATCCTTATTCCCTTGAATTCATTTGTGAGGCATTTGTCTTTTTATTTATTTATTTTTTTTACCCTAATGTCTGTATTAGCAAAGTTGTACACTGTATTTATCAACGGTATCTGAAGAGTTGTATCTCTTTTACTGCGTTTTATATTTGTATTGTTGACTGTAATCTTCTTATTGTTGTTTTTTAGGTAGACAATTTTAAGATCCGTCCAGGGACAACGGATGAAAAATAGCCTTTTGGCTAATTCTGGTGCATTTACAGCAATGTTTATTAATGTACACTGTCCCTGTCAAATAAATTAATAAATAAATAAAATTGGAATATTGTTGGACCACTTTCTTAAAGGTGCTTACAGTTAAAAACAGACTTTGTGGAATGGTGCACACTGATATTGAGAAATCTAGAAGTTTAGTTTTTATATGTGGAAACTGATGTGTTAAACTTAAATGTAACATGATTTTTGATTGAATGGTATCTGATATTCATATATTTAACAGAATCAGTAGAATTTCATTCTGAGCTCAAACAGCAAATGATGAAACAGAACCAATTTTACTTTTATTTTTTATTGAAGCAGTTATTTGATGTTATAAGGACTAAATGTGGGAGAAAACCGGAGCACCCGGGGTAAACCCAAACATACCGCCACAGTAGACAAAACACAAACTCAGAAAGGCTCAGGCCCGATCACCGAACCCTCGCCTTCTAGCTGTGAGCTCACCCTGTTGACCACTGAGAGCTCGGGTCCTGCCCCCCCATCTAGGTGGCCTCCTGCTCCATTGGTCTCTATAAGGACAGGGGCCGGTGGAATAAACGGTAACCTGGATGTGAGGCAGGACTGGAGCCCTTTACTGCTAATGTTTTTTATATTTCCTGAATGTGGGAGAAACACTCGGAGCACCCGGAGAAAACCCTAACGTAGCAGACACACCACGTTTCACTTAAATACAACCAAACCTGGTTCTACATCTGGAGATGTTGGAGATGGCTTTGCCCACAGATGAGAAGAACCTGGAGATGGTGCTAATCCTTTTTGGTGGCGTCATCAGGTGATGTTTGACTAAAGAGGCAATACAAATGGGCTGGCAGGGATGTGGTGGCTGTATCACACGGTAAGCGTACCTGACTCATTTCCGTTTCCTGTGCTTGTGTGTTGGTAGCGTGTTGCTGCTCGCTAAAATACTAGCGTTAGTTCAATTTGTTAGTCTTGCTATTACAGCGGCAAACTGCCCGCTAAACACTTATTCTTATAGTAGTTCTGCTTAAGCACTCACAGTTCTTTACATGTTCAGTGACTTTCGTTAAATAAACAGTTTTCGAAAGCTTGGTAGCTAACGCCAAGCGACTTTAGCTTAGCTGTTAGCCATATCTGGTTAAGTGACTGGAACTTGAGAAAAGGTTGTGCATTAAACTACATTTGCTTCGCTTAGAGCTCGCATCAACGGGGCATAGGCATAAGCATTTGTTTTACGTCTTTCAGTTACTTTCGTTAAATAAGTTGTTTTGAACGCTTGGTAGCTAGCGCTAACGCTACCATACTCTAGCTTAGCTGCTAGCGACTTTAGCTTTGCAGTTAGCCATGTCGTCTCCCTCTCCTGCTTTGTCTTGTCCGATGTGTGAGATGTTTAGTTACTCCTCTGCGTCCTTTAACGGCAATGGTATGTGTAACAAGTGTAGTTTATTTATAGACATGGAGGCGAGGCTTAGTGAGTTAGAAGTCCGTTTCCGCACCATGATAGACCAGTCGTTAGTTACTGTAGCTAACCCCCCCCCGGTACTCGGCGCGGGCCGGCCTGAGCCTGAGTTAGCCTCTGGTAGCCGTCCCCCGGCAACTCCTGAGCAGCCAGGACATAGTAACTGGGTGACTGTGCGAGGACGAGGAAGAGTTAGCCGTAAGCTTTCAAAGGCCACGGACCGCCACCAGCCTGTTAGCGTTTCTAACAGATTTTCCCCACTCAGCAACACACCCGCTGAGAAACCGACTCTGGTTATCGGCAGCTCTATTTTGAGAAACGTGAAGTTAGCGAAGCCGGCAGCCATAGTTAAGTGTATCCCGGGGGCCAGAGCGGGCGACGTTGAGTCTTATTTGAAACTGCTGGCGAAGGATAAACGTAAATACAGCAAGATTGTTATTCACGTTGGCGTTAATGACTCGGTTACGCCAAACGGAGGTCACCAAGATCAATGTTGAATCAGTGTGTACATACGCAAAGTCAATGTCGGACACCATAGTTTTCTCTGGACCTCTGCCAAATCTGACCAACGATGACATGTACAGCCGCATGTCGTCATTTCGCCGCTGGCTATCGAGGTGGTGTCCAGCTAATGATGTGGGCTTTGTGGATCACTGGCAGTCTTTCTGGGGAAGACCTGGTCTGATTCGGAGAGACGGCATTCATCCCACTTGGGATGGAGCAGCTCTTATTTCCAGAAATCTGGACAAGTTTATTAGTGGACCTAATCCCTGACAATCCAGAGCTGGGACCTGGAGGCAGAGTCGTAGTCTAACACACTTCTCTGCTCCTTTATTCCAGGAGTTATCTAGTAAAAATCCCATAGTGACGGTGTCTGCCCACCGTCCATTAAAATTATTTAAATCAAAGGTAAATAGAGGAGGAGCTGTGCATGAAAACCTCATAACAATTAAAACCACAAGTGCAATAGTGCAAAAGAATAGGAGAATTAAATGTGGACTCTTAAACATCAGATCTCTCTCTTCTAAAGGTGTACTAGTAAATGAATTAATATCAGATTCTAATATTGATCTATTTTGTCTTACTGAAACCTGGCTGGGTGATGGAGAATATGTTAGTCTGAATGAAGCCACCCCCCCCAGTCATATTAATACTCACATTCCTCGAGGCACAGGCCGAGGAGGTGGAGTTGCAGCTATCTTCGATTCTAGTCTACTAATCAGCTCTAAACCTAAACTACATTATAACTCATTTGAAAGTCTTGTTCTTAGTCTTTCACACACAAGTTGGAAATCACTGCAGCCAGTTCTATTTGTTATAGTGTACCGAGCACCTGGTCCATACTCTGAATTCTTATCTGAATTTGCAGAGTTTTTGTCAAATTTAGTGCTAAAAACGGACAAAGTTGTTATTGTAGGGGATTTTAATATTCATGTGGACGATGAGAATGATAGCCTTAGTACTGCGTTTATCTCTCTTTTAGATTCTATTGGTTTCTGTCAAAGTGTTCATAACCCGACTCACCGTTTTAACCACACCCTCGATCTTGTTCTGGTCTATGGTGTTGAAATTGAACATTTAATGGTGTTCCCACAGAATCCCTTTCTGTCTGACCACTGTTTGATAACTTTTGAGTTTATACTGCTGAACTACACGCCAGTAGGCAAAACCTTCTATACAAGATGTCTATCTGATAGTGCTGTAGCTAAATTTAAGGATGTGATTCCATTAGCATTTAATTCATTACCAAGTCACAAAGTAACGGAGGACTCCTATGCTATTAGTCCCTCCCAAATTGATCATTTTGTTGATAGTGCAGCAGGCTCGTTGCGAATGACACTCGACTCTGTTGCCCCTCTAACAAAGAAGATAATAAAACAAAGACGGTTAGCTCCATGGTATAACACTGAAACTCGCAAATTAAAGCAAATATCACGGAAACTTGAGAAGATTTGGCGTTCCACCAAATTAGAAAGTTCTCGTTTTATCTGGCAAGATAGTCTTAAAACATATAGGAAGGGCCTCCGTAATGCCAGAGCAGCGTACTACTCGTCATGAATAGAGGAAAATAGGAACAACCCCAGTTTCTTTTTAGTACTGTAGCCAGGCTAACGGAAGGTCACAGCTCTACTGAGCCAAGTATTCCCATAGCTCTTAGTAGTAATGACTTTATGAGATTCTTCAATGATAAAATTATAACTATTAGAAGCAAAATTCACCAAGACCTGCCTTTAACTGGCACTGACTTATCTCTAAACTCAGGAACCTCAGAAACAGCTGTAAAACCAGATATATGTTTAGATTGCTTTGCTTCACTTGATCTTTATCAATTTAATTCAATTATTTCTTCATCTAAACCATCAACCTGCCTCTTAGACCCCATCCCGACTAGGCTACTTAAAGAAGTTTTACCCTTAGTCAACACTTCTCTACTAGATATAACCAATCTGTCTTTATTAACAGGCTATGTACCACAGCACTTTAAAGTAGCTGTAATTAAACCTCTTCTGAAAAAGCCCAACCTTGATCCAGATGTTTTAGCCAACTATAGACCTATATCCAACCTTCCATTTCTCTCTAAGATTCTTGAGAAAGTAGTCGCCAAACAGCTGTGTGACTTTCTGCATAGCAACAGTTTATATGAGGATTTTCAGTCAGGATTTAGAGTTAATCATAGTACAGAGACAGCACTTGTGAAAATTACTAATGACCTCCTAATTGCATCAGACAAAGGACTTATCTCTGTACTGGTGTTATTAGATCTTAGTGCTGCATTTGATACCATTGACCACCATGTCTTATTACAGAGACTGGAACATTTAATTGGCATTAAAGGGACAGCTCTAAGCTGGTTTAAGTCTTATTTATCAGATCGATCTCAGTTTGTTCATGTTAACGATGAATCCTCTGTGCACGCCAGAGTTAGTCATGGAGTCCCACAAGGATCTGTGCTCGGTCCAATCCTGTTCACTTTATATATGCTTCCTTTAGGCAATATTATCAGGAAGCATTCCATAAACTTTCATTGTTATGCAGACGATACTCAATTATATCTATCGATCAAGCCGGATGAAACTAATCAGTTAGCTAAACTTCAAATGTGCCTTCAGGATATTAAAACCTGGATGAGCTGTAATTTTCTAATGTTGAACTCAGATAAAACTGAAGTTATTGCTCTGGGACCCAAGCACCTCCGTGACGCATTATCCAAAGAGATAGTTACTCTGGATGGCATCACTCTGGCCTCCAGCACCACTGTGAGGAATCTTGGAGTTATCTTTGATCAGGATTTGTCCTTTAATTCCCACATAAAGCAAATTTCAAGGATCGCCTTTTTCACCTGCGTAATATTGCTAAAATCAGGAATATCCTGTCTAAAAATGATGCAGAAAAACTAGTCCATGCATTTGTTACTTCTAGGCTAGATTACTGCAATTCTTTACTATCAGGATGCTCGAAAAAGTCCATAAAAAGTCTTCAGCTGGTCCAGAATGCTGCAGCACGTGTTCTGACAGGAACCAGGAAAAGAGATCATATCTCTCCTGTTTTAGCTTCTCTGCATTGGCTTCCTGTAAAATCTAGAATAGAATTTAAAATCCTTCTTCTCACCTACAAAGCTCTTCATGGTCAGGCACCATCTTATCTTAAAGAGCTCATAGTACCTTACAACCCTGCAAGAGCATTGCGCTCCCAGAATGCAGGGTTACTGGTGGTTCCTAGAGTCTCTAAAAGTAGAACGGGAGCCAGAGCGTTCAGCTATCAGGCTCCTCTCCTGTGGAACCAGGTTCCAGTTTGGGTTCAGGAGGCAGACACAGTCTCCACATTTAAGAGTAGACTTAAGACTTTCCTCTTTGATCAAGCGTATAGTTAGGGCATAGAATTGAATATTGTCCGCCTAACCCGGCCTACCTGCTTCTCGTCATAGTTGTCAGATCTATCTATCATACAATCAATAATATAATAAAACTAGAGGGAGGCAGGGCATACAACCCGATCCGGCTGGGGAGAGTCTAGCCCGATCCGGCAGCTCTCTTTACCCTGTCTCTCCTAGTTAGTCATGCTCTCCTAGTTAGTTATGCTCTCCCAGTTATGCTGTAACAGTTTTAGATTGCTGGGGAATTCCTTTGACACACTGAGCTCCTCTCTCCTCTATCTTTTTATCTTTCTATCTTTCCATTTGTGTGCATCTATGTCCCAGAAATGCTTGTTACTAACCTAGCTCTGGGAGTCATTCCCGGAGTCCTTATGTTCTTTTCCCCCCAGCATGTTCCCTCGGATCAGGAAGGCTCCAACATCATGGTAGCAGCTGTAGCCATGGTCCCACTACACGTCCTGTGATGCCGTGTTCATCCTGCTACGTCCTGCTGTGCCTTGTAATGCCGCACAATTCCCTGCTATGCCATGAACTACTACAAAGAACTACTACAAACTGTTATCTTTTCTGTGGCTGTTATTGCCACTCTTCATTCTAACCCCAACCGGTCGTCAGACACCGCCCACCACGAGCCTGGGTCTGTCCGAGGTTTCTTCCTAAAAGGAAGTTTTTCCTCGCCACTGTCGCACTGTTGCTTGCTCTGGAGGGAACTACTAGAACTGTTGGGTCCTTGTAAATTCTGGAGTGTGTTCTAGACCTACTCTATCTGGTCTAGACCTACTCTATCTGTAAAGTGTCTTGAGATAACTCTTGTTATGAATTGATACTATAAATAAAATTGAATTGAATTGAATTGAAATTACAGTTTATCAGTTCTGGTTGCTCTAGTTGCATGGAGACCAGCACCTCTTCTGCACAGCCCCACTTCTTACTCAAGTCCTGGAGAATGGCCTTGTCAAGGTGTTGAAAGGTTTTCCAGCTGCTACCAAAATCTACACCCCCGACTTCGGCCCACGTTCTTTCATACAGACGGCTAATGGTGGCCTCTGGATTTCCAATGGTCACTTTTGCTTTCGTTAATATTCGCGAAACCAGCTTCTCTGTGAATACCTTGACATACGTTTTTCTAATTTTATCATGTGCCATTGCATCCTGTGTTGGTTTGCTACATGTCCCCTCACATACTGAGCGAGATGCTGCAGCAGTTGCCACGGGCTCCTTGACGACGTGGACCTTTGGTAACTGTGGTGTTGCCAGGGACTGATTTTTTAATATGGTGTTTAACACCTTTTCACTGTGGTCATCAATCTGGGTGTTCAGCCACCACCCCATCAGTCCAAGGAAATTCCACACTTTGTTCTGTATGTCAGCGTACATGTCAGCATGTGAATGAGGAACAATCTCGCTACTGCAGGACCCCTCTCTCATTGGTTCTGGGATCATCTCGGGTGCCATCCTATGGATGAGGTCCTTGTAGAGGATATCGGTAAGTTTCTGTGTAAATAACATCCTTTTACCGAGGAACACGTTCTTGAACTTGGGAATCACATTAACCACATCTCCTACTTGTGGTTTTTCACTGTCCGTTGTCTGAAGCAGAGTGTCAAAGCTCTTTATGGCTTCCTGCATTGCGTGCTTGCTTTCAATATTGGAGTCCTTGTTGAATTTGGTCCGCAGATCCTCCAATATATGATGAAACCAAGCTTTGGCCAAGCGCATTGCAAAGAAGGTCTTGATCTTGCTCTCTATTGCTTTTATAAACTCTTTAAGCTTCTTTTGACATGTTGTCCCACCCAAACTCTTAATTTGAGTAATTAACCGGGAAATGTCTTCTGCAACATTTTCAATATGCCGAGCGCATTCACGTTGCAGCAGCTTATATTTAGAGTCTGGCACTTCATTCAAAAGAGGACTAATGGTCGTAGTCACCTCCTCCGTGAGTATTTCTTCTACAGCTGTTAATGTTGAAATCTCAATAACACTGTCCTGTGATGAGATGTTCCCTGGGATTTCTGCTGCAACACTTGTGCCTGGTGAGCGAGCGCAGTCATCAGTTTCTTCTGGCTCTATATCTTCTGACTCGTGTTTTATCTGATCTTCAGTGTCTTCCTGCTCCATATGTCCTATTAGTTCTTCCGGGGAGAAGGTCTGACCTATTGTCTCCCTACGTCTGGTATTACTTGTCGTCCACTTATGTGTTTGAGTAAGGCAAACAATTTTCATCGCGAAAGCTTTTAACATTTTGAAGGCATGACGAAGCATAACATTAAGTCTGCGAGGGCGAGTGACGCGCTGAATAATTACAGGCATAGCAGTGGAGAGAGCCGAGTTGACACTTTGTGCAACCTCTTTACCAACTAAGCCTGTCAAGCGCTGTGAGCTGACACACTCCACCTGGTCCTCAGCGTTCAGAGCTCCTGCGAAACTCCGATGAAGTATGTTGCCCAGACTGGACAGAACACGCTCCTCAGAAACACAACACTCCTCAGACGCCGAAACATTTTCGCTCCTAAGAGTCTTCACCCAGACTTTTGACAAGGCTGTTATGATGTCCAAAAGCAGGTCAGCCGTCATGATTTTAGTGGTATCATCGGGGGTGAAGGTTTTCAACGATTCCCACTGTTCTGCTGTTATCCTTTTGAAAAAGGATTCGATCAGTGGGCGCACGGTATCTTCTGAAACCTCTTGCATTTCTCCTGTCTGTGATATTTCTGTTGTAGACATGATTATTGTAAAATCCAACTGTTTTGGTCTTTGTTCCGTTACTTTTAACGTACTAGCACTGTTTGTAAAATTAAGTATGCTGTTTTGTGCGGTAAAAACTGTTTTACGGTTATCAAAAGGGGTAATAAATAGCCTTTAGATTTTTTAGAATCGTTTTGTGAGAACACGTAAGTGATGAGAACGTCTTTCCAGCTCCGAAGAATAGAAATGGAATGAATATCCTATCTATAGTCCTATATGTATAAAGACGTGTATTACATCACAAATGACATCACAAACCTTTTAGAATCTGATGTCAGAGATCAAAGACAGAAAGCTCCACCCACCCAATAACAACTGCAGCTAAGCAACTGTTGCTAGGCAACACCAGCACACTGGAAGGTTTCTAAACTGCCATTCCAATGGAGTTTTAAAAAACAACTGCCCACATCTGATTGTTGGGATTGCCATCTCAGCTGCAAAAGTGGATTAAAATAAGGCACCGGTGTTTGGCTTCTTGTGTCTAAGTTTCAAAATCACAAAAAGTTTTTTTTTCAATGCTGTAACCTACAAACATTCATAACTCCTCACAATAAAGGCATTATAATTTGATCACAAGTTACTCAAAGTTGGCCTGAAACACACCCGACCACCCGCCAAATGTGGGTGAATTTTGCAACTGGGAGGTAACACTGGCAATCTACCTGCCACAGTGGCAGGTAGCAATGAGAATTGAAAGATTCAGACGAGATGTACAGGATGACCTAAATTGAGGACAGGTTGTAGGTGCAATGATACGTTTAAGTCCAATAAGTACTTTATCAAACTGTATGAATGTGTGTTCCAGATCAGGACAGGAAATTATGCCTTTATGCTGAATTATCAAAGGCCTAAAAATATGCCCACATTTCTTTTTTTAAATAAATAAATAAAGCCGTCTTGATTTGTCTCTCCAATTTTAGGCTTTTTAAGACCCTTAGTAAACCCTAGGAGACTTTAAAGAGAGGGTTGGCAGGGACCACCACCTCTGGAAGACGACTATAGAGAAGCAATGCATCAGAATATTAACTCTAATGAAGTTCTGCTTCTCAGCAAATGTGCTCAGTATGACCTCACCATCACCAACACTCTCTTAATGGATCTTTAATTAATCTTGGAGATAATCTTGCTTCAAACAATAGCAAATTATAATTAAGGGCCAGGGACCTTCGTGAAGTGAAGATAACAAGGGCCATGATCAATGCAGATGACTGCTGAACAGATTATTGCCTCATTTGCTCAATGATGACCATCAAACTCAAGAAGAAAAGGAAGGTTAAAAAAAAGCAGAGTCGGGGCCAGAGTGAACTTTTAAAGCCTCAATGATGCTGCCACCCATTAGCGACTTCCGGCCTCTTGGGAAAAGCCTTAAACAGGAATATCCTGATGAGACACAAGGATATGCTCAAATCCTCCATCCTCTATTACTGTAAAACCACCCTTGGGTACGAGTCCAGAAAATATCAGGATTGGTTGGATGAGAACGACACAGAAATAAAACAGCTCATCTCCATATAAAGAAAAGCTTTTCTTGCCAGGCAAAAGGCTTGTCTCTTACCAAAGCCAAGGCAGACGTCCAGAGCTGACTAAGGGAGCTTAAGAGTGCCTGGTGGACAGAAAACGCTCTGGAAATCCAGAGACTGGTGGTATGAGGTGATACTAGAGGCCTGTTAATGCTTCTAAGGCTGTCTATGGCCCAAGCTACAGCTGCCTAAACCCCCTGTGTTCAAAAGGCGGACCAAGGAAACTAGAGGAGTCTCACTCCTATCAACAACAGCCAAAGTGCTTGCTCTTGCTCTTTGGCCTTGCCAATTGACTGTTACCACTGTCTGAGGAATTACTCCCTGAATCTCAGTGTGTCTTCTGCCCATCTCGAGGTACAGCAGATATGATATTCACGACCATCCAACTGCAGAAAAAAAAAAGAAAAAGAAACAAAAGCAGCCTTTGTAGAAGGCCTTCATAGACCTCACAAAAGCCTTTGACTTGCTAGACCGGCAGGCTCTGTGGAGCATCCTATCAAGGCATGGCTATCATGATAAGTATGACAGAATAATTAGGTTACTACATGATGGCGTGTCAGCCACAGCGCTCAGCAACAGCATCTCTAAATCCTGGTCTTTTACAGTAGAAACAGGGGTCATGTATCATCACACCTACCATCTTTACTGCTGCCATACTCCTCCTCATTGGGTATAAGTCATGGACCCCCTACAGCAGACACCTGAGGGCCCTAGAACAACATCACCAAAGACAACTAAGGAAAATTCAGAGGATAGACCAACATCAGTGTTTTGGAGGAAGCCAACATGTTTGGGAGGAAGCCAACATGTTCAGTATCACTACCACAATGATACAGTACCAACTTTGATGGTCTGGACTGGTCATTCAACACACGTCTCCTCATGTAGAATTTATACTCCCAGTTTAAAAACGCTTTACGGACAATATTAAGATCCGCCTTGGGAAGTTTTGAATTCCATCTAAAACTGCAAGCAGTTAGGACGCGGTCCAGCTTGCCAAACAAGCATCACAGTTTTCATTTAGATGGCATTTACTGTGGTATAGGTATAGCAATAGCAAAATTTCCCTTTTTTTCCTCATTTTTGCTGATGGACGGATAGCAACTATATGAATGAATAAATAAATAAATACATAAATATCTTTCCTATACTTCAACCCAGTCTTAACAAAAGTTGCACAGCCCTTACCTGATCTATTAGATTTGTCTAATCTCACACATTCATAACCTGGGATTACAAAATCTAGACAGGGCATTAACCATGTCTCTTGGATGCATATTCATTCTGGTGCTTTTTGAAATTCATCAACAAATCTCTTTAACTCTGGCCATTTCCAAACAGGGACGTTTTCCAGCACAGAACACCATTCATGTGGCGCTTTAGAGGAAACAATGCCTCGTCCCTCTAAAACACATTTGCTCGTTGCCTCTCTCCACCCATGATTTCCTCGATCCTCCCGGGCCTCCTTGATGGGAGGGACTAAGATGCGAGGAAGGGAGGCAAGTGGATGAGACGGGGATATAATTCATGGGCTTTGGTACGTGCTTTGGCTCCTGATGTTTTATTGAATCAGAGTTAATCCAGCGACATCTGCATACATCTCATGCCTATGGTATAGCATCTTGGGTATGTATTGATTGCTCTATTGTTATCAATTATATTAGAGAAAATGCTGCATTTTGTGAACCTTGATGCTCAAAATGTATCCAGTTATTGTTGTTTATAACTGCACTGTTTCTAGGCCATTGGAAGTTCATAAAATAATAATTACATTGAATAAAAAATGAACAAATAATTCATTACAAGGTGAAATACAGTATGTTTTAGTACTTTTGAAGTTAAATGTACAATAAATAGGGTAACAGTAAAAAAGCAAACAACAGGATTAAAAGACTGAGTTAATAATGACATAGTGTATATATGTGTACATGTTAAAAGCAAGCATAGTATTGATTATGCTTTTTGTATGTTTCAGTTTTATGCTTTCCTTTTTAACTTCAATAAACCTGTGGACAAAGGATCAACTGTCTTCAGCGTCTTGATGTTAGGAACGCGTTTATTGGGCTGGCAAGGTATATCCAGCACATATACACAGGGCAGCACAATAGGTCTCTATATGTAAACAGCATAGTCAGAATATTGTCTTTTTTGGAATAAGGGCAAAAACAGGAATATAATGTGTATGTTGTGTAGTCAATGTTAATCTGAATCTCTTAAATTAATTTCCACGTCTCCTGTTGGCCTGGGCTAAATCAGCATCACACAAACACATGAGGATGTGTCATATCAGCACTGACCCTGTCCATCAGCTAACCATGCCTACTTCTCTAAAAAGATATCATCATCATCATATTGCCACAGTTACTTAGTAAGCCACACTTAGTTACCACAGTTATCTTGTAAGGCTCTAGAAATGTAATATGGTTGGTTGACCACTATGGTCAAGAAATGAATACAATAGGATTTGGTACAGTGATTCATGTTTCCAAGAGGGAGGATTGCATTACAATCAGGTACAAAACCGTATAGTTTATGGCCACATACCTGCTAAACATTACATCAGCTTCAGCTCTGTGTGAAGTGTTCGTTTTAAAATCTTTGCATTTCAAAGTAAGATGTAACATGACTTCTGTCATTGTGAGCATGTAAGGAAGGGGTCAGCAACCTATTCTATAACGTGTGTTAATTTACAAAGACGAAGCCAGGGGTAGGCAGTTAATTTAGGGCAAAAAATTCCATAGTAGTCTTTCAGCTTATTGTTAGTCAAGTGGACTCTGGCACCTCCTCTTGGTTCTGTTTTCAGCCTGTGAAAGGAGACTTTGGCCAGTCACAGGCCATTTTAGAGAGGGAGAGAACATTCCTATTGGCTGTTCTCCAGGTGGAGATGTGCATGGATGTCCCTTTGGTGGAAGTTCTGCTAATTGTGTGCAAAGGCTCAGGGCTGCAGTTAAATGCTAAACTATTAGATAAGATACTTTGTCTTCCATCTATATACAGTACATAGAGGAAAGTCATTTTGTAAAAATCTAGTTCAGTTTCTTGTCCAGGGAGTGAACGTTTGCTGTAAAAACATTTGGGAGAGCTGGTCTGCTGGGGTTAACCTTTAGCCTAGCACAGATACCGGGATATGTTAATGGGACACTAGGTTTTAGTTTATTTGTTCTATGTATTACTTATTGATTTTCTAAACGTTATAAAATATGCCAATGAATGCATGTTATCTATCACCTATTATTTAAAAAAAAATAGACATAGAAAAGCCTGTAGGGTTGCGGAAAGTTTGTCTCGAAATTTAGTGTTAAATGCAAATCCGCAAGCGTAGAATTGAGCTCTACAAATTGAAGAATTCAAACAAATATTGAGACAAATCTGCCTCCATACTAATGTAACATGGAGCCTCTCGCCTGCAGCAGAGATGAGCAGCGAGGTACAGAGGCGAAGACTCCACTCCACACCTCCAGATTTTTTTTGTACTTTTCAAACTTGTAGTTGCCTCCAAATGATGCTGGCTGGATTGTTTTTGTCCAACGACATTGTTTTCTTTGATTATGTCTGTTCTGTGTGGTTGCAGGTGGACCAGGGGTGGAGCTTTGCATACCAGCCCTAAATGGCTACTACTCTGAGCTCCTGAGTGAAAGCCCCTCCTTCACCCTGCAGCATTCTCTCTCAACCAGCAGTCACCACTTTGCATTTTTTTTATTGACTTAAAAACTTGTTTATCCATCTTCATTCCTTCCTCCTTCCTTCCTTTTCCCTTGAGACAGGGTCATAACGGTAATATTAATAGCAATTAAGGGTGTCAGGATTTTGATTTTAAATAGAAAATTGATTGAAATAAGCTATTGTAGCAGGATAAGAAGCTGGATCTGCAATTCCCGCCAGTATTTTTTTTCCCTCCACACCTGCCTTCTCGCGCAAAAAAACTACAACAAACACAGCGAAGCTTACCTGTTAGCATGCAGCTAAAGACACAGCATACGTAAGCTTACCGGTAGCCTGCAGCTGCTCTTTCCAAACATCATGGCCAGTGCAGGTTTTGGAAATGACGGAGAACCGAACTGGAAAATCCTTCTGCTTCCCTTAAGTCACCGATGTGGCCTTCCCCGTGAGTGAGTTATGGAAACAAACAAACAAGCCCATATGGGCTTTGACAGGAATTTATGGTGCATTCAGGTGGATCACGGCAACACATTCTCACTCCCAATGCATAAAATACGGATTTACATACGCATGTTTATCTAAACGCGCTTGGTGGGATTATTGGCGTCACTTTTGACGCAGTTAGGTTAAGGAAAAGGTCGTGGATGGGCTTATGTTTCTATGGCACCCGGAACATGAACGGGACAAGAACGGGACGGTTAGGTTTAAGAAAAGAAGAACGGGACAGCGTTTCCATGACACGCAGGAGAAGAACGGGCGGTTGGGTTTAGACAACATGACGCACAGGACACTAACCCCGGTCTCCTGGGGGAAAGTCCTGTTTTGTTTGACCCGTATACCACCCCAACCAACCTCCCCATGCAGGTTTTGGTCTTTCATACTACTCGCTACCGTAGTCTCTCTAAGTGCTACGTCATCTTCAAACCCGGTGTAGCGGCGCGTTCTGAAGGCTACTTTTTGCGTCGTTTCTGACGCCAACAGCCAGTGCCCAAACGTCCGTATTTCATGAGTTTGGAGTGAGAACGGGTTGATCTCGGTAAATGTATAGTGCTTTCAATGCCACTATTAACTCTTATCGTGGCTTTGCGGTCACTGCTGACAAAAAAGTTCAATCAAATTGAATTGTGGATTTGGAGAATCGAGACAGGCCTAATTTTCTGGGAGCGCTTACATCTTTTTAAAGCAGATGGACTTTTCCTTAACAAGCCAGGAGTAAAGCTGTTCACCTCTAACCTACTTTACTCTCTGCGCTACACATCTACTCCCTCCGTCAAGGACACAAGACAAGACCATTCTAAACAAGAGGAAGACACAACAAAGTGCGGCAGTGATTCACCACAGCCCCCACCTGTGCACAGATTTGACCGTGGGAGACCAGAGAGCAGAGATACGGAACCTCAAATCTCCTTTTCACCCGTCCAGCACCCCTCAAACCCCCCTACCAGCCCCGAATCCCTTGAGGAGCCATCGCTGTCTCAACTCACCCTTTCCCCTCTTTCCCCTACTACCATGTTGGAGTTCACTGACCAGATGAAGCAGCTGGTAGATACTGGAACCAAATTTACACCCCTGCCGTCCCCCATTGCTCAACCCCGGGCAAAAGTAAAAAGCCGGGCACCTCGGCCACCTTGTCACCAAACTCCTTCCCCCCAGACTGATAAGGACGCCGATCCAGCAAGCATTAACTGATATGTGCCGGGCCTAGGCTCCAGGACTAGTAACACTCATGACTTTTTCATAGACAAGCCCGGGCCCTGTGTTTTCAATTCTTCCTCAGTTTATGTTGTGATAGGCAATAGAAAAAGGATGGCGAATAAGCACTTAACTGCAAACTTAGCAAATTTAGCATCCATTCCTTGTCAGCTACAGCTTGTCCCAAAAAATGAGAACACACTAACACTAGCTTTACTAAATGTCAGGTCTTTGGCAGGAAAATCATTTTTAATCAATGATTTTATTATTAATCACAATCTAGATTTTATGTTTTTAACTGAGACCTGGTTAGACCATAAAAACAGCGCTGCTGTTCTCATTGAGTCAGCTCCCCCTAACTTCAGTTTTATGAGCGAGAATAGAGTGAATAAGAAAGGAGGTGGAGTCGCCATTTTGTTTAACGACTCATTCCATTGTACGCAAATATGTTATGGAAATTTTGCTTCTTTTGAATATGTTGCTCTTCACTTAAGGTCGTCCCCTCAAGCTATATTTCTAAACATCTACAGGCCACCTAAATATTGTGCAACCTTTATTGATGACTTCACTGAACTGCCGTCTATAATCTGCATTAACTTTGATTGTGTAATCATTGCGGGTGATTTTAACATTCATGTTGACAACCCCCAGGACAGGGGGACCAAAGAACTGTGTTGTGTTTTTGAGAACTATGGACTGACTCAGCATGTGACAGAGCCCACGCACAATAAGGGGCACACTCTGGACTTTGGATTGTCTCCAAGGGTCTGAACATTTCCAAGGTTGTGGTGACTGACGTTGCTCTGTCTGATCATTCCTGTGTTTTCTTTAACGGCTCTATCTCTGTGTCCAAAAGTGTCCAAACAAAGATAATCAGAAAACGGTATATTACTGAAAGCACCAGTGAAACATTTATTCAGCTTTTCACCTCCACACCCGCCCTCTCGGGGCTCTCAGTCACTGAGCTTGTAGATAATTTCAACTGTAAAATTACAAATGTTATTGATGCCATTGCTCCCACTAAGGTCAAAGTTGTCTCTGGTAAGAAAAAGTCTCCATGGAGAAATGTCCCACTGGTGAGAGCAGAAAAAAGAGAGTGTCGGAAAGCTGAACGAAGGTGGCGAAAAACAAATCTCCTGGTCCATTATAATACCTATAAAGAGAGATTTCGCATTTATAATTTGGAACTGAGGAATGCAAGGAGGTCCTTCTTCTCTGATATTATCTCTAGAAACAATAATAATTCACGTGCTTTGTTTGCTACTGTCGATAGGTTAACAAACCCTCCAGTACCAGTAGCATCTGAACTTTTATCTACCAAGGCCTGCAATGACTTTGCCTCCTTCTTCAAAGACAAAATTCAGAAGAGTAGACAAACAGTCAGTGCCTCCATATCAAGTACAGGATATGTGTTGTCACAGTGTTCAAGCAAAACTAGTTCCAATATGATAGAATTTCATACGATCAACCATAAAAACCTGGAGGACATTATACAACATCTGAAAACCTCCTCCTGTTGCCTTGATATTCTACCAACGGGTGTTTTCAAAAATGTCTCGAATTGTTTGACTTCTGATCTTCTACAGATTGTGAACAGGTCTCTTCTTTCAGGAATCTTTCCACAGGCCCTGAAAACTGCAGTAATCAAGCCACTCTTAAAAAAGAACAATCTAGACACATCACTAATGAGCAACTACAGGCCGATATCAAACCTTCCTTTTTTTTTAGTAAAATCATTGAAAAAGCAGTTTTTCAACAACTCAACCATTTCTTGTCACTAAACAACAGTTTTGATACCTTTCCGTCGAGTTTCCGACCACACCACAGCACTGAGACGGCTCTCGTTAAGGTTTTTAATGACATCCACCTTAACACAGATAATGGCAAAATTTCAGTCTTAGTATTACTTGATCTCAGTGCTGCATTTGACACGGTTGACCACGACATATTACTAGACCGATTGGAAAACTGGGTTGGCCTTTCTGGCTCAGTACTAAACTGGTTTGAATCCTACTTACAGAATAGGGATTACTTTGTGTCAATAGGTAATTATACATCTGAGCGTACAAATATGACGTGCGGAGTTCCCCAAGGCTCCATTCTGGGGCCTCTTCTGTTTAACATCTACATGCTTCCACTGGCTCAGATTATGGAAAACAACAAAATAAGTTACCATAGTTATGCGGACGACACACAAATTTTCATAACCTTATCGCCAGGGGACTATAGTCCAATACAAAAACTGACTAAGTGCATTGAACAAATTAACGGCTGGATGTGCCAGAACTTTCTGAAATTAAATGAGGAAAAACTGAGGTGGTTGTTTTGGAGCAAAAGAGGAACGATTAAAAGTCTGCGCTCAGCTTCAAACAACAATGTTAAAAACAACAGACAAAGCCAGAAATCTTGGTGTAATCATGGACTCTGACCTGAACTTTAACAGCCACATTAAGACAATTACAAAGTCAGCCTATTATCACCTTAAGAATATATCAAGGGTTAAAGGACTTATGTACAGGATTTGGAAAAACTTGTCCATGCTTTCATCTTCAGTAGACTTGACTACTGTAACGGGGTCTTTACAGGTCTCCCTAAAAAAATCAATCAGACAGCTGCAGCTGATTCAGAACGCTGCTGCTCGAGTCCTCACTAAGACCAAGAGACTGGATCACATCACTCCAGTTCTGAAGTCCTTACACTGGCTTCCTGTGCCCCAAAGAATTGATTTCAAAGTTCTTTTGCTAGTTTATAAATCACTAAACGGTTTAGGGCCAAAATACATTTCTGATCTGCTAGTACACTACGACCCCCCCAGACCTCTAAGGTCATCTGGGACAGGTCTACTTTCTGTCCCTAGAGTCAGAACTAAACAGGGGGAAGCAGCTTTCAGTTTCTATGCTCCTCATATCTGGAACAAACTCCCAGAAACCTGCAGGTCTGCTGCTACTCTCAGTTCTTTTAAATCAATGCTGAAGACCTTTCTTTTTGATGTTGCCTTTCTTTAAATGATGTTCATTTCTTTAATATTTAATCTCTTATACTGCACTGTAACTTTTATTCCTGTGTTTTATCTGTTTTTATTTTGAAATGTTTCTTCTGTTTTTTATGGGTTTTATTTTCTTTTAACTGTTTTTATTGTTTTTAACTGATTTTGTGTAAAGCACTTTGAATTGCCCTGTTGCTGAAATGTGCTATACAAATAAAGCTGCCTTGCCTTGCCTAATAGTAATAACTCCAAACACCATTTAATAAAACATATACTTTTATTCTTCTTGGTGCAAGTAAGCCATTGCACTAGTCACTTCATTTTCATTCCATAACAAAATGTATTCACAATAAACATCAATGTTAACAAAATCACAACAAGCAACCAAACAGCCTTCTTCTGAGGTTATGGTATGCATGAAGCCACAAACTAACTCCTCACATAGGAGTAGACACACTAGCTTATTATACTTGCAGAAGGCTCACGACATTTGGTCTCAAGGGCTTTTGACACGGGGAGCAACACTTAGCATGCATAGTCACGTGGATCCGTGGAGTCTCACTGCGCTCCTCATAGTACGTGTCCATATATATGTTGCTTTCACGGATGGTATCGCCCCGCTACCCAACATTACACACTACCAGTTTCTGTTCACTTACCACTGACAAGCAAAGAAAACAGTCTACACCCTCCTCCAACTGTGATGGCTGCACCCGATTGGACAAAGCCGCCACGTAGGGTTGGCTGCTCCTGAATTTCAAAACCGGCCATAATGTTGACTTGTTTGGAATACAATCTCGTATTTTACAAAAATAATTCACCAAAACGTGTTTCTGGAAACGTTGTAAGCGAGAAACAGGCCGTGCAGTTGCTGAATCTGTCTTCATTTCAGATCAACGGTCAGTTTAAAAGATATTAGTGAGCTTTTGAGAGCCGGCTGCTCCTCGTTTGCATAAAGTTAGCTGGATTCCACTTTGGACTCAACGCCCCACTTCTCCAAAGTCCCTGAACCAGAATCCATTGCACTGCTTCTCAGAAATGAATGGGAAGCGGGGAAATGCCGCTGACCATGGACACACACCTTCAGGTGAACATACAAGCGAAAAACGTTCTGCGAGTTAACGCCCTCGGCGATCAATGTGTGACCACAGGGATTCTGTGCACTGGTATATCCCTGTCGTACAGCTGAACGAGATTAGCAGACTGTGGTATCATATATATCCCTAATTACAAGTTCATTTATAACAAATAGTGGCAATCCTAGTCTTACCTAACCACGCACTGTCATTGTAGGTATTGTAGGTATTGTAGCTTACGTTAGCAAAAAGTTCAACACAGTTCATCTCTTGCAGCGGGTGTGCGTGTGACAAGCACAAACGAATGAATTAGGAGGCGTGACAATCGCTCCCCGTGTGAAAAGGCCTTCACACTGTAGCCAGTTCTGGAGATGGAATTCAGATGAACATCATATAGTTTATGTCTGAAGAGAAAGAACACATTATGAATCTTAATACATTTCTCATACAATCTGAGATCTTTACAGAGGTTTCCGTTTGTAAGACTCTATACGCTGATATACTTCACAAGAGTGAAAATTTGTGTCAAGCTATTCCCTTCTTTTGTAACACAATCATTTAAATTCAATGGTCCACTTACTAGCTTTTCAGAGCGTTCAATCGTATCTCTTCGTTTAATGGAGCCGTCCACTGAATCTTGGTTGATGACACTGACCACTTCGTCATGTGACCAATGTTTCTGTGTCTGTGACCGGGTGTCACCTGACTACAACTCCACTTGCTGCAGAAATCTTTGAGATGCGGTTGAAAGTTCTGAAAGCTGCAAAGTGTACCTTTGAGCTGACATGAACTTATTACACACACTGTTTCCATGCTCACTCCCTTCATAATAATAACATGTTTCCAAACACTTACACTGCACTAATGGAAATACATGAAAAGTTCTCACAGAGGACTGAATTACAATCTATGATTAAGTGCCATATATATAATGTCTTCACATGAACCTAAAAAAGAAATCAAACAAACACAAATCAGATGTAAATGCAAAGCCGATGCAGACAGGGTAACACGTGGAGCTCCCAGTGGTCTTCAACCAGCCGTTCTCTTCTCCTTACCCCAGGAAAGGTTTCTGACCTGTGGCTTGACTAGTTAGTCTCTTTGACTCCAGCACACTTGATCCACCTGCAAACACGTTGCAGACCGGACAAGTTCATCCTCCTCCTCTGCTCTCACTTAAGCTGTTGGTCCAGGCAACAAGGTCAAGTTGGTTTGATCCAGCAACCAGGTGGCTGGTGTTTGGGCTCCAGAGAGATAGGGCTGGGCCCTGCTCTCCTGATCTGTGCCCAGGATGGTACAGTGTCTGGGAAACCGTGGTGGTCTATGCTCCCCCTGTCAGTTTCCTCTCCAGCCGGTCCAGCTTGGCCAGATTCTCCTTCAGAAGTTTGGAGCTGGGGCTCAGAAGCAAGGCTCGCTGGTAGTACATCCTGGCTGCTGCATAGTCTCCCTACACACACACACACACACACACACACACACACACACACACACACACACACACACACACACACACACACACACACACACATTATAAACGTGCGCAATATTGATTTACGTGCATAACATTTCAGTTTTTGCTCTTCTTCCAAAAAAAGACGATATTCTGACTAAGCGTTTCCATGGCTAATGAAAGAGAATATTCCACTAATATTCCCATTTACATGCAGCCGTGTCAAATACAATTATTTTTTTTCAAAAGTTTCTCAGCAGTGGAGGACTTGTTGGACCGTGTGAACACAGCGTCCCTCTTTCATTCCTTCAACCAGCTTCTTGAAAAGGTTGCTGTAGCAATGCACATCTCCAGAAACCTGTTGATTTCCAAGTCTTTGATAATGTTTAGGTGGCTGAGTTTCTCCTTATCAGGTCTGCTTCCTTGCAAACTGTTGGCTGGTTGGTTTGTGTAGAGCAACCATGGTAACACACAAAGCTAACAATGCTCTGGCATGCAAATATATCCTTTGGGAAAAATATGATCTATAAAACTCTTGAAAAGGCGCATGAAGACCTGGTAAAACATATCCCATCTGATTTGTGGCTAATAACAATATGGACAACAGTCAGTGAAATTATTTGATCTACTACAGAAACTTGGTGTTTTCATATCCCTTAATGCGATAATTATGAACTATTTTTGTTGTATCCCTATTTATTCAAATACCAGCAAGAATGTGGGGTAAATATTTGAAATATGATCAAGGCAAGGTCTGGCAAGGCTAGAGTTAGATTAGCAGCAGCTCTACTCTGGATGACTACACGGATGACTGAGCTTCTCACCCTATCTCTAAGGGAGATGCCAGCCCCCCTCCTGAGGAAACCCATTTTGGCCGCTTGTACCCTGGATCTCCTGGATTAAGTGTTGTTTATTCCCTTAAGGTGTATTTGTCAGTGTTATTTTTGTGTGTCATGGCAATGTCAGAAGAACAGAGTAAATTGTTGAATCACTTGTAAAATGAGTAAAAATGGGACTGCCTATTGAGACTTTATCATGAAATATCAAACAAAATAATAAATACTTCACATTTAAAATGTTGGACATGTGGTTTTCCTGTAACACAAAAATCCCATTTAATGAAGATGAATCCTTCAAATTAAAACAGGGTTTTTTTCTGGCTATGGTAATAGTGCCTCAAGATATTTTGATTGCAAAAACTACCCAATTAAACCGCTTAAAGTCATTTCTGACAAAGATGGATGATAAATAATAATGTCAGGACTTTTTTGTAATAGAGAACTTGTAGCAGCTCAGCCCAGTGTTGACCAGTCCAAGCAGGCTTTACCAGCTGATGGCGCGTTTGAGGAATTTCAGACAACATGTTCGGAGAACATTTGGAGATGTATTAATGCATGAATATACGTTTTACTCTAAGGTTCATAATTCATTTTCTAGGATTAAATATTTATTATTGTCTACCTAGATGGTGGGAAATGCAATCTATTCTAATCTGTTTTATTTGTTTAGCACATTTCAGCAACAGGGCAATTCAAAGTGCTTTACACAAAATCAGTTCAAAAAAATAAAAACCGATAAAACACATGAATAAACAGTTAAAAATAAAAACATTAAGACACATAGAACACAAGAATAAAAGTTACAGTGCAGAATAAGAAATTAAACATTAAAGAAATGAACATCATTTAAAGAAAGGCAACATCAAAAAGAAAGGTCTTCAGCCCTGATTTAAAAGAACTGAGAGTAGCAGCGGATCTGCAGTTTTCTGGGAGTTTGTTCCAGATATGAGGAGCATAGAAACTGAACGCTGCTTCACCCTGTTTGGTTCTGACTCTGGGGACAGAAAGTAGACCTGTCCCAGATAACCTGAGAGGTCTGGGTGGTTCATAGTGTACTAGCAGATCAGAAATGTATTTTGGTCCTAAACCATTGAGTGATTTATAAACTAGCAAAAGTACTTTGAATCAATTCTTTGAGGCACAGGAAGCCAGTGTAAAGACTTCAGAACTGGAGTGATGTGATAGTAGTATATATCAACTTATTCCCCGATCTCTGAAGTAAATAAAACCAAACAATTGACACTAAATAACTCACTCCTGTGAGAAATGTCACTTTTAATATGGAATCAGTATGTATATATACATATAGTAGAGAAAACATGTAAGGCCACATGTAGGGGATGCATAACTAGTGAAAGAGGCATTCTTAGGACATGTAAAGCGCCTCGGAATATGCGTCTCAATTAAATTTTACTGCAGTTTGCAACAGTTTATGGCCTTTTTACAGCTTAAAGTCCGCTTTGTGTGTTGCTATGGTTACTGTAAAATCCATGCAGCCAACAGTTCCAGTGAGTCTGGCTGCGGTAAAGATGCATGCTCAAAAGAAAGGAAACAGCTACTTTTTAACATTATCAAAGACTTGGATATCAACAGGTTTTTGCATACGAGCACACATCGCTACGGCGACCTTTTCAAGAAGCTGGTTGAAGGAATGGAAGAGGGACGCTGTGTTCACACGGTCCAACAAGTCCTCCACTGCTGGAGAACATACAGGAATATTATTGGTATATATAGTGTGTGTGTGTGTGTGCACGCACGCACACACACACACACACACACACACACACACACACACACACACACACACACACACACACACACACACACACACACAGGTAAGAACTGCTAGAAGGATTTTCTGACTGTAACATGGCAAAATCAAACTGAAAAGTGCCAAAAATCACTACACATTACAAAATAACATTTCCACTTTACTTACTGGCATATGTCTGTGACATTGTCTATGAAAAAACATAATTATAGCCACTAATATTCCATAAAAGTTTGATCATTTATGTGGATAATGTTTCACATCTTTCACACTAATAACAGACTACTTAACGCAAGCTCAGTGAGGATGTGCAACAGAGAACTCCGATTGGACAGATAGTCTAGCTAGCGGTCTGGATTTACCCTGCAGAGATCTGAGGAGCAGGTAACCATAGTCCTCAGAAACACAAAGAAAGAGGAAAGGGACGGACATCCTGCTGAATTGAGGGACATTTGGCAGAATTTCCGGCGGAAACGGAGCAATCCTGGAAGTAGAACGACTACTTTTGAAATGATATCCTAAGTAAGTATTTATATATTTGATTCTGTAACCTCTGACGTAGCACACGTACTGACATGTCCTTGTGTTATGTGATTTGTGTTTTCTTCTTTATAATAAAATGTAAATATAAAAGAAAAGAACCTTAATGTGCTGGATCCCTCCCATGTTCATCCAGGCCTGGGACTGGTCAGGTTTGAGTTCGACAGCCAGCTTGTAGCTCTAGCGGGGAGAGAACAAAGAGAGACTGGTCAGTGTCATATTTGATGAGAGAACAGCAACATCCAGGCCCAGTTCACAACTGTCTCTCGCATGTGGTCGGATTCCAAATGAGAAGGTAAAATGAGAGCAAGGTTATTATAGTTTTGCATTTTTCATTTCTTATTGTTTATTTCATTTTGCCTTTTGTTTTCAAAGTCAGTTCAATAGTTCTTAAAGCGGGTTTGCTAGTTTAGTTTATTTGTTTTGAAAATGCTGTTTTAGTTTTGATTAGTTTGAGTCGTTTTAGTCTTTTTAAAAACTCATCATACAATTTTAGAAATATGTATTCACAATGTGTTCAAGGCCAGTACATATAATGTACATATGATCATTAATATGAGCTTACACAAGACGCTGCCACAAGTGTAAAATGTGTAGGTGACGTGTGCCAGGAAACAACTTATAGCATATAATGTATCCTTTATTCCTTTATCCTTTATATAGCAGCATGTATTCAACCCATTTGTGAGCCACACGTGACATTTGTTATGAACTTTGGTTCCAGTAAAGTGAACTTTTTGAAGTCAATCGACTCACACAGTTGTGTAGACATCCCAGTATTAATCCGCATATTAACCCAGGCTTCCTCCCGCTTGTGGTGCCCCTGTGTATTTACTGACCAGCAGCCATGTCACGGCGAGAGTAGGGCTAAACGATGAATCATTTGGAAATCGATAGCGCAAAGTTAAAGTATGCGATTAGCTAATCGTGAAGACCACGATTAACCAAACATGCATGTTTGGTGGAACATTTGGTTTAACATTTTTTATTCCTCTTTTTATTAATATATTTTCTGTTCAAATCCAGTGGCCCCACCGCAGCACAAATATTCTAGCTCAGTTTCTCCAGTGGACAACAGGGTTGATGTTTTACAAGCATTTTTAGAAAATAAAACCAGACGGAGCAGAGGTTGTGAAATACGATTGGTCTGGAATTTCCCCCGGATATACTCGGTTCATGATCTGGCGGTTCACTCACCGCCAGATCATAAACTAACTCTACCCAGACAGTTATGCTTCATATTTCCTTGGATTAGCATGGCACCAAGATCTTGGTTGCAGCTGTCGCCGTGGTCCTGCTTTATCCTTACCCTGTTTTACTGTATCCTAGATGCTCTGACTCCCGCCTCCACTCCAGTCCTGCACTCACGGCTCGGGATTGTGGAACTCTACCTCTGGACACACACTGAATCCAACTGAAAACCTTCCCCGGAATCTCAGATTCTGCTGGATTTCCCTAAACCCCTGAGCCTGTTTCCCAAGACCTCAATCCCTCCCTGAACTCTGCCCCTAGCACAGTGAAGCTTTAGTGCATAACTTTTTTGTATTAATGAATGTCCATTATGTTCAAGCCATTGCCAAACGAGTTGATCCAAAGCTAATTAAGACTATCTGCTCCACAGAACTCTCTCTGTGTTTCTCTGTATGATCATGTTCAGAAGATTGTGGCTTACGGTGACTTTTGCATAATGACCTCTTCTGAAGAGTCATGTTTTGTTTAATCTTCTGTGTCCTCCTTGGCTACTAGAAACTATGTGGAGGAGGGGTGGAGGTGAAGCGTGATCACAGGAGGCTTCCATCATGTGGATGCAACAGTTGTTGTCATTAATTAGAATTCCTCATGGGGGAGACTGAAACTACAAACTATAGCTTTAAGGATTCTGTTAAATAAATCTTGTTCATTCATGTTCCCTTCCCAGTCTTTGTCTCCAAGTTCCGCATTTGAGTCCATTTTTTTTTAGCTTCTCTCCATTGACCCTTGTCACTTATAGAACTGATTTAAAAATATTTACTCTAGACAGTCTGGCACCTCAGTATTGAAAGGAGCTGCTACGCCCTCTGATTACTCTAGGGATCCTCAGGCCTCCAGAACAGAACAGAGTTTTCCGGCTGTTCCTAGATCAGGGCTGAAAACACAGGATGTGCTCGGGCAAAGTATTAACTGGAGCTCATTGACATTTGGCACTGGGTCAGAGCCTAACAGACTAACGCTGTAGTTACACCTGTAAAACAGATTATCTTTTCCCCCCTCTCCTTGTAAAGCACTTTGTTTCTGCTTTAAAAAATGGTGTATACATAAAGCTTGCTTGCATTGTGCATAGCAACATTTGTGTGCGTGCTATTAACATTAAAGTTTTTATTCCTTCTGAGGGCACTGTTTAGCGCATACACATTACACTTTCAGACATTTAGACACTCCAAAGTAAATACAGTGGACAAGGGACAGATCGACTTGACATGTCCACTGCAAAGCACAGATCGACAGCCAATAAAAAAACACAATATTTAAATAAAAAAAGGCACAGGCAACTAAATGAAAAGCAACTATTAAAATAATTATTTGCATCTGTGTTTGAAAACTGTCCACCTTGACAGAGGTCTGTGTTCTGTTAAAGGGAGATTTTGCATACAGATGATTTTGGTTAACTAATGAGCATGCAATGATAGAGAAAAAAATCTGCATTATTGTTTGTAACAGTAACTCAAAGCCCTGAATCAACCTTATTCAGTATAGTATTCATTTACATATTAATGACGTTATTGACTTATTTATTATTCATGCTATTAGCTGCAGCTGTGTTTATACGGCTGTAACAGTTGAGACTACAATGGAAAATATTAGAGCTATTTACAATTTCATACTATAGGCGGCTGAATTGTTAGTCCACTGGAATGCTTCTGGCACAGCAGGAAAGTACAGGTGTAATTAATAATTATTGGTAGCTGCATACCATTTAGATATGCCATCCCATAGCAAACCAGTACTGTGCATACAGATTACTGTGTACACTCCAGCTCTCCTTATTTTTATAGAAGGTTAAAACTCCCATAATCTGCCCATTTTCTGGTTCATATATGTATTTTGAGGTTGTACCAGAATAGGTTTCCATGGTTTCATTTTCAAAAAACACCATATTTTTGTTGTACTGCACATTGCTGCAGATCCTGTTTTCCTCCTGTGTGTTTAGGTCTCTGCTTTAGCGACAGAGTGAGACATCTCACTTGTTTTAGCTACAGAGTGAGACATCCCACTTCTATACTATCTTTGTTGGGAGTCCCACATGCTCAGTAGCTCGGTAAGATCCATCAGCTAGATAACTGTTTCTCCAGCTTTGGTCAGTCCAAGGCATGATTAGCTGGGAGACTTCTTCTAGACGAGGGACACTTGTGGAATACATGCAGAACAGGGACAGGAAGTAGTTCTTTTGGAGATGAAGGTCAACTAGTGTGTGTGTTGTAGCAGTGTTTTGCCATTGAGAAAGAGCAAGTATGTTACGTTTAGCCACCTCGTCTTGGCTAGTGACGTAGAAATCCGTGCAGATGTTGAACAGCTCACCCAGAGACTGAAGGCAGAGGACATTCAGAAACCGGATCTCACTCAAAACAGCATGGATAGTTTTTTTCCAAGTTTGTATGTGTGTGGAAGCACCAGAAACACAAAATAACACCCCAAATCCCAGAAAGTGTTTTTTTTCATAATATGGGCACTTTAATGTTTAATTGTGCCGTGTCCCTGTCTAAATAAGATGACATTACATTACTGATGGAATGTAAATGGACTGTTCTTATATACTATAGCACTTTTCTAGTCTCAACGACTACTCAAAGTGCTTTTACATAGTACAGGAATCATTCACTATTCACACACATTCATACACTGTGGACTGAACCACCAACCGTCCGATTGGCAGGCGAACGCTCTACCACTGAGCCACAGCTGCCCTGGAACCATGGTCTCATTAAGAAACAACCTAAAATGTTTATCAAAATCAAGCAATGAAAACATTTTGCATTATATAAAAGCCTCACTTTATTTATGCTTCTTGTCTGCAGGGATTAGGGCAGGGCTGTGAACGTTAGAATCAGAAGCCAGACTTTCTGCTCTGACACACTTGAGACAAAAACCAGACAGACAAGAACTAAAATAACCCGTTTTAAACTGCACTTCAAACGGCTTCTCAGGCTGCTCGCCTTGTGTTTGTTTTGCTCCTCCAGAGAGTGTGATAATGCCAGAGGAATAATACATCACACCATTATCTGTATCAACTAATGAAGCAGTTTCCCCTGCACAAACCCTGCTCTCTTTAAAGCTGCAGTGACCTGAGATGGCCTCCTTGGTTTGTGTTATCTCGTTTCCACTACATCAGTGTTTGCCACAAAGTGCTCAGTCGCCTCTCTTTGGTTTGTTTACTTTCTGTCACTCCCCGATGTAAGTCGAGTGCAGATTTGAGTCTCACATGCTCAGATTTAAACAGTTTACAGCATAACGTGTCATACTGAATTTTCATGAAATAATACATTTTTCTCATTACTAACAATAACAGAAGAAGGGAATCATTTCATGATCTATCTATGATTGTTTGATTGATTGCTAACGTTAGCTCAAAACGCCATTCAACTGACAGCCTTTGTTGTGTTTGATGCTAACTTGGAGCCAGCAGTGAACCAGCTTCGTTAAGTAGGTCCATTTTACTGTGTGGACATTATAAAAATCTCTCGTTAGCTTTATTGTATGCTACTTGTCACAAAGTGACGCATGCACAACTCATATCTTCACTCTTCGCAAAGTGACACGTGCGCAACTCAAATCTGCAAAGCGAGGCCTCCTGCCTAAAGGTCACGGTAATGATCTGGATCTGCTATATGGTAAGTGGATGCTTGTTAGAACTGTGGTAGCAGCCTTTTATTTCTTTTCAATCTTCTCAGTCAAGTTATATTTCCAGTTTCATTTACACACAGTTCAAAATGCACTCTAAAGTTTCTATAAATATTTATCAGTTGCTTTTTGAAATTCACATGAACCACTCTTCACATTGACATGAATTAGATCCACTGCAGAGCAGTAAAAAAATGAAATGTCAAAAGCAAAAAGGTTTGCCTGTTACTCCCATTTCATTACAAGCAATGTAGCATTTACAAGGCTTTGTTTAAAAGCTATGGTGCGCCCACATGAGGAATTCTAAGTAATAACAATTCTGTCTTGTATCTATGTCGTACAAAGATACAAAATACAAAAATATATGTTAAAAAAGTGTCACAATAAATGCTGCAATGGATGTCTTCCTGTGTGCACTGACATTACATAATCAAATAATCAGATGATTAATTAACCTTACTTTGATTCCTGAGCTTAAAAAAACAGTAGTTACCATAACTACCAACAGCCTGGACCCTATTTTCCTATGCTTTTATACAGTTGTGCTCATAAGTTTACATACCCTGGCAGAATATATGATTTCTCTGCCATTTTTAAGAGAATATGAATGATAACACAAAAACGTTTCTTTCACTCATGGTTAGTGGTTGGGTGAAGCCATTTATTGTCAAACAACTGTGTTTACTCTTTTTAAATCATAATGACAACAGAAAACGTTTTTGTGTTATCATTCATATTCTCTGAAAAATGGCCAAGAAATCATATAATCTGCCAGGGTATGTAAACTTATGAGCACAACTGTATCTAAGTGACTGATGGGAACAACAATCTTTGACATTGGTCAAGTATTAAGCAAGATTGCTACAGTCGGCAGCGGCAAAACAAAAGTGCTTGTTTTTGCCGCTGACAGACTCAGATTAATATAATTAATATAATACACACACACACACACACACACACAGTATAGATAATACATATACATCTATCTTAATGTTTTTCTTGTAGTGTTAATGGTCATGTTATTGTTTAACATTTGGACAAATGGTACGCCACCTGCGGGCTAGTTCAGGAAGTCAAACCCCCCCCCCCATCTCATGTAAACATTTGTGCAGGGAGTGATGAGGCCGGAGTCTGGCCGCCAAACACTATATTCAGCCATTATTACAAACATTGCCAACCTGAGTTGTCCGGCTGAAATTGTATTTTGATGGTGTGACAAAATTGCTATCAAAACTTGTATGCCAATAACGCCTCTTGAATTAAATTGAGAATGAAAGGGAGAAGAATAAGAATAAGAATAAGAAGAAGAAGAAGAAGAAGAGGAGCAAGAGGAAGAAATGAGAGCAGTACCTCGAAGGCTCGGTCCAGCTGGTTCATCTCTCTGAGCTGGTTTCCTTTGGAGAAGTACAGCTCAGCTCTCACTGTCAGATCACTGGGACTCTGCTGCAGGGCCCGGTCCAGCGCATCCAGCGCCTGGCACCAAAACACACACACACAGAGTCAAATACAAACAAACACACGCATAAATTAACGTACCCACAAAAAATGCCCGTCTTGCTGTTCCTTGTGCGATTGTTAAGTCGCTGCAGTAGTCACAACAGGCCCTACAAAAAGCTACTTTGAACCATTAAGGCCTCTGAAGGAGACAGGGATGGAGGGAAGAGAAGTAGAAGCAGATGACCCAGAGAAGAGGAAGTCTAAACTGATGTACAGCAGAGCTAGCCAGACAGAAAGGGGAAGAGATGAGGAGTATGATCACTTTTTCCTGTCTCTCTGAGACAGCTTTATCACGGCCTCTCACTCAAAGTAAGAAGAGAGAGAGAATGAAAAGATTTGATATGTGCTTTTTATTTGGTGGGACTCTAGCAGACTCCACGTTTCAATTCTGCTCTTGGCTTCAGGTACTCTCCTGAGGGGAGAACATTTCAAACAAGACACAATGTGTACACTGAATGTACAAATGGTGTCTGTTTCCAGGTGAATACAAGTTCAAATACAATTATTACAAAGGGGAACATTGAACAGAGCAGGAACAGTTTTGGAAATATTATATTGCCATGAGTGAGATGAAACCGATATCTCATATCTGAGTGCCACACATTGTAATGAACGGGTTCATATGATATTTTATGAAAACCTATGCATTACAATTTGTAGATATTCTACCAAAATGCTGGTCTTACAGGGAAGTGTGCTCAGGTGCATTCTTGGCAAATTGCTACCTACCTACAGAAACCTGGTCTGATGTATTTCATTGTTATTTTAACAGCACATTAGTAAATTGCGCCTAGGCTCGTACACGTGTGCACACTATGCTTGTTATACACACACACACACACACACACACACACACACACACACACACACACACACACACACACACACACACACACACACACACAGAAAATTAAAAATAAAAACAATGTGAAATAGTGTTAAACGAGTGCATTCACACACATACACACACGGCTTTGTCAGTTTCTTATCCTGAACATCTCTCCTTCCTGCTTAGCAAATCCGCCATCATAATAGCAATACGCCAAGGTCCAACCACACCTGGCTTTTAAAGGGAATGGGAGAGGACCTCTAATTGGTTGATTGCATGTTACGCCCAAAACACAGCTATGAATTAATGAAGACACTAGGTACAACCCTTTCGAACCATGCGCCTGGAGCACGGACCCTTTTTCCTGCCGCTAAACTAGCAAAAGTAGATTTGTACACGGCTTTAACGCACCTGCGCTGTGCGCTTATATCGTTAAAATAGGGCCCTTAATGTCATCTCTGCTGAGTCAAAACACGTACAGTATATGCATAAGCAACTACAGTTACATTTACGTACAGGGTTGGGTACATGTCTCGCCGTCAATTTTAAAGATTTTTGTTCACATTAGAGACCAATGATTGGGAAAATAGGGTATAGGTTGAAAAAAAACAAAGTGAGCCTTTAACATATAAAACACATGATCACTTTGTAAAATATAATGTATTGTTATAGATACATCAATCCAGATGTATATACAGTGGTGCTCAAAAGTTTACATACACATGCTTAAGTTGACTAAAAAGAGGAATAAAAAAATCATGTTTTGGAAATTTATTTTAATACCTAAATTAAAAAATGAGGTAAAATCCAACCTTTAAGGACACCAATTTTCTTTGTGAATGAATAACGTATTGTAAATAAATAAATGTTCTTATTTAAAATACAGGGGTCATAAGTATACATACCCCTATGTTAAATTCCCATAGAGGCAGGCAGATTTTTATTATTAAAGGCCAGTTATTTCCTGGATTCAGGATATTATGCATCCTGATAAAGTTCCCTTGGCCTTTAGAATTAAAATAGCCCCACATCATCACATACTCTTCACCATGCTTAGAGATAGGCATGGGATACTTTCTATAAAATCATCTCTCAATGCAAATCAAACCAGGTATTAGTCTAACTGAAATAAAACCATGCCTATCTCTAAGCATGGTGAAGAGTATGTGATGATGTGGGGCTATTTTAATTCTAAAGGCCAAGGGAACTTTATCAGGATGCATAATATCCTGAATCCAGGAAATAACTGGCCTTTAATAATAAAAATCTGCCTGCCTCTATGGGAATTTAACATAGGGGTATGTATACTTATGACCCCTGTATTTTAAATAAGAACATTTATTTATTTACAATACGTTATTCATTCACAAAGAAAATTGGTGTCCTTAAAGGTTGGATTTTACCTCATTTTTTAATTTAGGTATTAAAATAAATTTCCAAAACATGATTTTTTTATTCCTCTTTTTAGTCAACTTAAGCATGTGTATGTAAACTTTTGAGCACCACTGTAAAGTACCTCAAACAGTACAATAAACAGCTACACTGACAGGGCCATTTTTATAATTACAGTACTACAGTATAACTTTTGGATCATTGTATTTCTAAAGTATTGTATTTCTACATGTACCTGAATACTTCTTCCACCCACTGGTCACGGTAATGACGTTACACTCCTTGTGAATGCACACACATACACACATGGCTCTGTGTAGCACTGCAACTGCAACATTTGCCACATACAGTACAAGGACGTGCACTAATAATCATTTAAACAGTGGCTAAGCTCAAAAACAAGAAAATACATCCTTACGTTGTCTTAGTGACACGTTTCAGTCCTGACTGATCTGCAGTTTGGTTATACAATGCCACTGTTGGTAACAAACGGTTCTTGTTTTTACTGTTCTTGTTATAGCCTGGACTCACATTTGTACACTTATATACTGTATTAATATCAGTTTTAGTTGAACCTAAAATGTTGCATTTTTGGGGTGCAATTTCTTTACGTTTTTTTTCAGTTGTAAGTAGCTTCTCTCTTTCTGTGATAAAAGCATTATGGGACAAATGTGACAATAATGTCCCCCAATACCACACTGTCATTGGTATTAGTATGTGTGTTTGCATCGTACTGTAGACATCTAGTGTGAACACTCTGCATACTTAAAAACACAGAATTCATATTTACTGTGAGAGAGTGAAAGTCTCAGATATACAAGCACAAGTACTGATGGTGGTGATAGAACAGAGTGGGAGGAAAAGGGGTTGCTGGTCTGATGTGCAACAGAGGTGATTAGTTTCCACGGTAACTGTTGGAGCAGAAAGCATCTCCTGCTGAGAGTTTATCCTCCCTAACGGTGTGTTATCTTACCTCTGAGCACCAGACACCAAGGCCATGAGACACGCACGCACGCACGCACACACGCACACACACACACCTCTGTGTAGTTGCCATGCTTGCTGTAGATGGCAGACAGGAGGCGGTAACATTCGATACAGCTGCCTTCTCTGGATATGATGTCCAAGGTCATCTTCTCTGCCTCTTTGGTACGACCGGCCATGGCTAACACCTGAGCCTGGAACAGAAATAGCATGTGTGAATGTGTGTGTGTGTGTTTGTGTGTTGTGTGTGTAACATTTTTTTTCATGTTTTGGGTAAATGTTCGAGGCCAGACAGATGTTTTGGTGAATATCCAGAAAGTGGCAGTTTTCCCAAACCACACACTTACCCACACAGATATCCTGGCATTCCATGATTCAATGAGAGTGTGTGTGTGTGTGTGTGTGTGTGTGTGTGTGTACAGTATATGTGTGCGTGCGTGCGTGTATGCGTGCATGCACGTGTCTGTTCACCAGAGCCAGCCAGATGTCGGTGCTGTCTGGCTGCAGGGCAGCAGCCTCTTTGTACACCTGCAGAGCCTCCTCGTAGCGGCCCGTGTTGTAGTACAGAGCTCCGAGTGGAGTCAGGATGTCCACCTTCCTCGTCACCTGCAGCGCCCTGCAGGAAAAAGTCAAAGGTCACAAAGGATGGCCTTTAACAATTGCTGTTCACTTTAAAACAAGTGTTTTAGCTGCAACATACAGTGATAAAACATCAAAATGTCTATGATATGATTTGTAGACTGTTTTTCTTATAAACCCTGTTCTTGTTGCACCTTTCTGTAAGCAGTCCAGTGGCCTTCTGACCTGTTGGCTCACAGTGGAAAACGAAGCACAGGAGGCCTTCACAAAGATACACCCAACTGATATACATCACCATATAATAATATTTAAAAAATGTGGTCAGATCATTGACTAAGAAAAATGGGCGTAGCACCAGTGACGTCACCCATTGAGTTTGGCCATCTTGGTGTATTTTATAGTTTTTCAACCCTTTTGTAGCGAGTCATCCAGTGGGTAAACACAGACTACTGGGGTATTGTGGATTTTCATCAAGTCCTCAGCTAACACTAGCGCTAGCTAGCTCTGTTGGTACAACGCTGAACAAGACTGTTTTAATTGAACAAAATGTTCAGATGAAGTCACACAGCAAGGCAATAATAATAATGTCCACAGCCTGTCCTGATTGGCAGGTCGGCATGTAGCCAGGCCCCTAAAGCATCCTCTGTTTTAGCATCAATTTTAAAATAAATAGGACCATAATTTACAAAATGAGCATAATGGTGTTTTGAAGAAGACTTGAAACTAGCAATTGAGACCATATATTCATCATGAAAATGTTTTGTTATAGATTTCTATCGAAAGAGCCAGTGGAGTCGCCCCCTGCTGGAAATCAGATAGACTGCAGCTTTAAGGCCCTTTAAGGTCTATTTGTCAGATGTGTACATACTGTATAAGCAGCCAAAAACCAACAGAGGCAGCGCTGTTGTACATTAACCATTAATCAATCCAATTTGGCAACAATTTTTATTCGATTGAAACTCTTAGGCCAAAGTTCCTCTTCCAGAAGGAATTATATCTTATGTTCAAAATGCTACAGAAACAGGCATGTAAAATCCAATACATCTCAATGGATAATTTCACACTTAAAATGAGAAAACTTTATATGGTGACAAAGTGACAGCTGCAGAATGTACGGTTATGAGCCTGGCTGACAGCAGAACACAAGTAAAGACAAAAGACATTGTCCAAAAGCACTAAAAATTACTAGCTAGTGCACTATATTTAGCCTTCACCATTTTATTTGAGTGTCTGACTTCAGAGCAGTTTTCAGTGCCCTTAAACATTCCATCAAGGCAACACAACATGGCCATTGGACACTGTTGTCTGCTAATTATTCCACATTACAAAACATTAAGTTTGTGTTTGTGGTCAGTATACCAGTGTCTCAAAATGACTAAGGTCCTAGGTATTTTCTTGAAGACAAATGGAATTTGGAATGGAATTTGAAAAGCAATAACAAGATAATAAGAATAATAAGAGCGAGGGATTGTTATTATTATAGCTTGAATTGAATATAAGTAGATCTGGGTACAGAACTCAATACTTTTTAGGCACCGACTGAATTGCCTCTAAGGAATCGAGTAACAAAAAATGCTTTGTCATTCAATACACAATTTCAATACCTAAGGAGTAAATCTCATCAGCGTCAGTGAGCCAATCAGCATGCAGCATGCTTCTAGCAAGACTTAATAATGTCCATGATTGGCTGTCTAATGTTACACGTCATAGAGACATGCAGGAAAAACTCTGCGTTACACTGAAACGTTCACGTAGTAGCTAAAAAATAAAAGTGTGCTGTGATGTTGTAATTTCTTTTTGGTATCATAAAATTAATATTGAAAAAGGTATCTTTTAGGAACCGGTGTCAAAGTCACAGTATTGGTATTGGTACCAATATTGAATATTTCTGAAAGATACCCAGCCTTAGTTATAAGATGCTATATTCTGATTTACTGATTTCCCATACTGTTGAGGTGTAATTAATTGATGTAATGGATTATTTTTCCTTCTGTTGATAACTTCTCCTTCACCTTTGGATGTTGTGAACAAGCCATCAACCCGTTTTTAAAATTTGGTTAGGATGAAATAAAAACTTGTAATGTAATAACTGTTCTTCTGCAAGGTCAAAGGTCACGGTCAACGACAGTAGTATAAAGTAGCAGACTTGCAGCTGATAAATATTTGTGCTCAAGGCCTCCCTGAGTAGAAATATCATGCTGCTGAAATATCATATATTACTCACCTTTTGTACCAAGACTCAGCTTTCGTGTTCTCATTGGATGATCGGAGCAGGCGGCCCAGGTTTACCATGGCAACGTAGTGTGCTGGTTTGAGTCTAACAGCCTGCTGGTAGTGAGCGGCTGCCAGCTCCCCCTCTCCTGGGGAACACAAGAGCAGGGAGGAAGGAAAGGAAGTGGGAGCATAGAGGAAAGGAATGAAGATATTAACAGTATAAGGCAGGAATTAAGAAGAAATAAGGAAAGAAATGAGAAACATACAGGAAGGAAAGAGAAGGATAAAGTAAGTACAAGAAAAAGTAAAGGACGTGAGCAAAGTGAGACAGATGTATCAAATGTATGTGACCAGATTTTTACAAATTGAAACCTGCTCCTGTTCATTTATATTCTACAGAGTTTTAAAACATTCAAAGTATCCAGTGTTGAATGATTTATTATTTCCAAATAGAGCTATTTATTTCATCTTTTAAAAATTACTTTTTCTTTTTTCATATCGCAATATACATCGCAGGGAAAAAAATATTGCAATGTCAGATATTTCCAATATTGTACAGGACTATTTGATTCCCACTGTATGTTCCAAAAAAAAAAAAAAAAGTATTTTTTTTCATATAATTGAACTATCAATATTAAGGTTGTTTGGTCAGGCAATAAGCTGTAATTTCTACAGAAATAAAAACATCTTTGTCATGTTTGTAGGAAAAACGTTGTTGAAGCAGTTTTCATGTCAGTCCTGGACTACAGTGATGTAATACATACATCCTCCATCCACATTTAACCCTTAAATCTGTGGACTCAGTGTATCACTCTGCCTTGAGATTCATAGCCGGTCATGTCTTTGGTACACATCATTGTATTTCACATTAAGGTATTGGGTGGTCTTCTCTCCAAGAAAGATGTTATACACAGTGGTATCTCTTTATCTATGAGGCTATTATTGGAAAACTGCCATCTTACCTTCCAGAATTTCTCTGTTACTCAGAGAGATATTATCAGACTCGCTCTGCTGACTGCTCTGCTTTTACTTCATGTTCCATGAGCTCTGAACTTAACAAATATTTTTTTTCCATTTTAGAAAGTTAATATTTTTCTTATGATGGTGTCGCTTCTTTTCTGTGATGTATTTTGTCTTTGTAAATTGTCTCAATGTTATTGTAAATGAGCCCCTCAATGATTTCTCGAGTATAAGTAAAGGTTGAATGTATGAATGAATGAATCACACTACGACTACATGGAGTAAAAGAAGGTTTCAACCATTTATCTATTAATGTTACTTTTAGTTAATTATTTGAACTGTCTATTCTCGCTTGCTAACCAGTTTTCACAGACTCTTACGTCACTGCAACATGTAGTGCCCAGGTGTTACAGTTGACTTAAAGGGGCGCTATGCAGTTTTGGCCATTTCTTTTTGGGAGCAGGTTTCTCTATAGAAACTTGGAAAAACTGCTACAGGTTCCTCTATAGAGCCCCCCTACAGATTTCTCTATAGAGCTTCCCTACAGGTTTCTCTTTACAGCGCCCCCGCTTCAGATTTCTCTATAGAGCCCCCCTACAGGTTTCTCTATAGAGCGCCCCCTTTCTCTATAGAGCTCCCCCTACAGGTTTCTCTTTAGAGAGCCCCCCTTTCAGGTTTCTCTATATAGCCACCCCCCCTACAGGTTTCTCTATAGAGCCCCCCTACAGGTTTCTCTATAGAGCTCCCCCAACAGGTTTCTCTATAGAGTTCCCCCTACAGGTTTCTCTATAGAGCCCCCCTTCAGTTTTCCCTATAGAGCCCCCCTTACAGGTTTCTCTTTAGAGCCCCCCACAGCTCCTTGTGACTGACCCCTCCCTTGGTCAGTCTGTTTCCTCTTCCTCTGTTCCTCTAACAATGCATTCCTAGCTTTCTGCTTCTTTTTTACCAGCTCAGTCATGATGCTGGTGTGAAAAACTCCATTGTTAGCCAGTTCCCGAATGTATGTGTGTAGAGGTTTACTCCTCACCACAGAGGCCGCAGGTTCGACTCCGACCTGCGGCTCTTTGCTGGATGTCATCCCCCCCCCCTCTTCCCTTTAATTAGTTATCCCTGTCAATAAAGGCCTAAAATGCCCAAAACATTATCTAAAAATAAAAAGCCGCTTTAAACTCAACATTTAGGCAGTGATTCAATCCTTTTGTTAAGGTAAACCTGTGCATGTCTGTCTATGCGGCAGAAGACTATAGTGGTAATGGGACTCTGTGTTTACCCAGCAGCCCCAGGGCCAGAGAGCCACTAAGTTCAACTCACCCGTATCCACCAGAAACACTCCATAGTTATTATGCAGGTCGGAGCTGTCCGGACAGTTCTCTATACCTTTCAGATACACTTCATTGGCTTCATCAAAGCGTTTCTGTGGGAGAATGCAGATGAAATGAATACAGTATTAAAACAGGAATGGACTAGACTAAGCTTACAAGAAGCTGGAGTGTGTACAACTGAACAGGCTTCTAATGCTGCTTCATTGCTCCTACAGAGAGATTAACTCTCTGTAGGAGGGGGGTGGGGGGAGGATGTTTTCTGGATGTTTTACCTGCTCAGCATAGAAGGATGCCAGACTGGAGTAGGCATCAGCAAAATGTGGGCCAAAGTGTATGGAGTCCTTCAGAAGAGTCTCAGCCTCTTTCTCCTTCCCCTGGGATCTGGAACACAGCATCATCATCAGCAATGTTATCATCAATCTCATCATCATCATTATGCTTATCATCATCATCCAGCGATCCCACTAGGATTTTTTTCAGTAGTGTGGGAGTAGATAGGGTCTGTATACACAACGTTTCACGTCCGGGATTGCTCAGATGCAGCCGGAAATGCCAGATGTCTGTTACCTTACCTTGCAAATCCAGACAGCTAGCTAGACAATCTGTCAAATAAATGCAACACTATACCTGGCTGAATATAAAAATCTTGAGGAGCTAAGTGGAGGTTTGTCTCCGGCTCTCCTCCCCGGCAAAGAAGTCTCTAAGTGGGAGTGAATGGGACGGAGGGGCAGATGGGCGCACTAGCGTGCTAATTCTTGTCTCATTTGCAGTCTGATAAGGAGGACATTCATTAAATCCAAAGCCCCATATCACTATTTTCTAAGCTACTGTAGTTGTATAGTGTGTTTTTATCATGAAACCCAAGACTCGCCCTTAAATAGCATTTGCGTGCTACAATTGGCCAGGGGTCCATGCTCGCGCAAGATTACGGAACCTGATTGGTTCACGTCCTATCGCCGGACCAATCAGCTATCCTAACCTAACTGGTGGAGGTCAACACACACATACACAGACAGTGCTGCTGTGGGCTTGCAGCAGTGGATCGATGACCCATTTGGTTTGTTTGTTTGTTCTCACTGTTACCATTGAGATGGTAGTGGGTCTAAAACATAATGATATATTTAAATTTTCAGCTTCTTTTATTCATGTGATTTTCTATTACAGCCAGCAGAAGTCAGGCCAGTCCATGCTGTTAAACCGCATACGGACAATCAAACCAAAAAGAGCTTGTCAGATTACGGCGGCGGTGTCGGGGTAATTGGCAACTATTTAGAGGGCGTACTGAGTCACTCTTTTTCAGGACCTACAGTCTCTGACTCCAGTATGACTAATGCCAGTACATATTCTGCTGACCATTGATTTGCATCGGAGTACTGAGGCTACGGTTCAACATATCTGTTTGTGTCCTCATTGACACACCATGACTCCAAGGTTCTGCATCATTAGTGCAATGAATTATGGCCATCAAAGTGTAATACTGGTTAGTTATTTGAAATCGATGTGTCTGAGAAGCTCCACTTTAATCACAGACCTAAAAGCCATTCACAATAAAAAACATTCTTGGCAGTGTTTCAACCCCAGGAATATTATTTAGGAGACACTGGCGTTTACAGATTCTCTCTTTTGTGAGACTGTGAACTATGGACTGACTCAGCATGTGACAGAGCCAACGCACAATAAGGGGCACACTCTGGACTTGATTGTCTCCAAGGGTCTGAACATTTCCAAGGTTGTGGTGACTGACGTTGCTCTGTCTGACCATTCCTGTGTTTTCTTTAACGGCTCTATCTCTGTGCCCAAAAGTGTCCAAACAAAGATAATCAGAAAACGGTATATCACTGAAAGCACCAGTGAAACATTTATTCAGCTTTTCACCTCCACACCCGCCCTCTCGGGGCTCTCAGTCACTGAGCTTGTAAATAATTTCAACTGTAAAATTACAAATGTTATTGATGCCATTGCTCCCACTAAGGTCAAAGTTGTCTCTGGTAAGAAAAAGTCTCCATGGAGAAATGTCCCACTGGTGAGAGCAGAAAAAAGAGAGTGTCGGAAAGCTGAACGAAGGTGGCGAAAAAAAAAAATCTCCTGGTCCATTATAACACCTATAAAGAGAGACTTCGCATTTATAATTTGGAACTGAGGAATGCAAGGAGGAGACAAAATTCAGTAGATTAGACAAACAGTCAGTGCCTCCATATCAAGTACAGGATATGTGTTGTCACAGTGTTCAAGCAAAACTAGTTCCAATATGATAACCATAAAAACCTGGAGGACATTATACAACATCTGAAAACCTCCTCCTGTTGCTTTGATATTCTACCAACGGGTGTTTTCAAAAATGTCTCGAATTGTTTGACTTCTGATCTTCTACAGATTGTGAACATGTCTCTTCTTTCAGGTATCTTTCCACAGACCCTGAAAACTGCAGTAATCAAGCCACTCTTAAAAAAGAACAATCTAGACACATCACTAATGAGCAACTATAGGCTGATATCAAACCTTCCGTTTTTAAGTAAAATCATTGAAAAAGCAGTTTTTCAACAACTCAACCATTTCTTGTCACTAAACAACAGTTTTGATACCTTTCAGTCGGGTTTCCGACCACACCACAGCACTGAGATGGCTCTTGTTAAGGTTTTTAGTAATAGTAATTTCAGTCTTAGTATTACTTGATCTCAGTGCTGCATTTGACACGGTTGACCACGACATATTACTAGACCGATTGGAAAACTGGGTTGGCCTTTCTGGCTCAGTACTAAACTGGTTTGAATCCTACTTACAGAATAGGGATTACTTTGTGTCAATAGGTAATTATACATCTGAGCGTACAAATATGACGTGCGGAGTTCCCCAAGGCTCCATTCTGGGGCCTCTTCTGTTTAACATCTACATGCTTCCACTGGCTCAGATTATGGAAAACAACAAAATAAGTTACCATAGTTATGCGGACGACACACAAATTTACATAACCTTATCGCCAGGGGACTATAGTCCAATACAAAAACTGACTAAGTGCATTGAACAAATTAACGGCTGGATGTGCCAGAACTTTCTGAAATTAAATGAGGGAAAAACTGAGGTGGTTGTTTTTGGAGCAAAAGAGGAACGATTAAAAGTCTGCGCTCAGCTTCAAACAACAATGTTAAAAACAACAGACAAAGCCAGAAATCTTGGTGTAGTCATGGACTCTGACCTGAACTTTAACAGCCACATTAAGACAATTACAAAGTCAGCCTATTATCACCCTAAGAATATATCAAGGGTTAAAGGACTTATGTGTCAACAGGATTTGGAAAAACTTGTCCATGCTTTCATCTTCAGTAGACTTGACTACTGTAACGGGGTCTTTACAGGTCTCCCTAAAAAATCAATCAGACAGCTGCAGCTGATTCAGAACGCTGCTGCTCGAGTCCTCACTAAGATCAAGAGACTGGATCACATCACTCCAGTTCTGAAGTCCTTACACTGGCTTCCTGTGCCCCAAAGAATTGATTTCAAAGTTCTTTTGCTAGTTTATAAATCACTAAACGGTTTAGGGCCAAAATACATTTCTGATCTGCTAGTACACTACGACCCCCCCAGACCTCTAAGGTCATCTGGGACAGGTCTACTTTCTGTCCCTAGAGTCAGAACTAAACAGGGGGAAGCAGCTTTCAGTTTCTATGCTCCTCATATCTGGAATAAACTCCCAGAAACCTGCAGGTCTGCTGCTACTCTCAGTTCTTTTAAATCAATGCTGAGGACCTTTCTTTTTGATGTTGCCTTTCTTTAAATGATGTTCATTTCTTTAATATTTAATCTCTTATACTGCATTGTAACTTTTATTCCTGTGTTTTATCTGTTTTTATTTTGAAATGTTTCTTCTGTTTTTTATGGGTTTTATTTTCTTTTAACTGTTTTTATTGTTTTTAACTGATTTTGTGTAAAGCACTTTGAATTGCCCTGTTGCTGAAATGTGCTATACAAATAAAGCTGCCTTGCCTTGCCTTGCCTTTTATTCCGATGCATTGATACCAACTGTGTTCTAAGACTGCAAATGCGGTAATGCAGTGATTACACCTTCAAAGGCATTCATGTAACTTGTGATTCATTCTAGGTGTTTTAAAAACCACTATCGCACAGGAAGTGGAAGAGTTGAGACAAACTAGCCTTGGCTATGAAGTCCAGTATCAAGTTTCAATTCAAGACCAACAAGTTCCTAGTTGAATCCAAGTCTTAAAGTTTGAGTTTCGAGTCCTAAACAAGTTAGAACATGGCAAGACCCCAAATTTAAAGAGACACGCAAGCAGGAGGGAGTAGGAAATATAGCTCTGTAACGTAAATGTAACAGTTTATTAAAGTGTCATACTGGACAATGTAAGGGTCCATCATATTGAACTGTAACAGTTCAGAAGAGCTCCCTAGCCAATCCAAGAATAATAAGGGTCTATCTTCCAACATTTTCCCCATTCCTAATCCCTCCTGTGGTGAAAAGATATGGTAGAGGTCTGCAAGTTGAATCGTTCAGGTTGGGCATTTTTTTTCCATTTAACTTCTCACTTTTATTGCACCTACTGTATATAGTCTCGCAGGGCACACAGTCTGGAAATGAGACTACCAAGTGTCTACAAAGCTAGGGATCCTGTGCAAATTTACACACGAGGCACAGCAGCCTAACTTCATTGATTATTTAGAATCAATGAAGCCTAGAATACATTGTCCTCTTAGCATTGGCAATTTTAGAGCCTTTTTAGGGGGGCTCAAGCACTTTACTATGAACTTTTGTTAAAGAGTCCTTTTGGTGGTAAGATGAAATGTTTTGTGAATAAAGGCCTTGTTCTCCAATAGACTTTTAGTTAGTGTGTCAAAGTGTGTGTGTTTGTGTGTGTGTGTCTTACTTAAGGAGGTTTCCCAGATTAAACAGAGCTCTGTTATGCTGAGGGTTGGTGTCCAGTGCCTTCCTGTAGTAGCGCTCAGCCTCCTCTGGGTTGCGAGTCAGTGTGCCGAGATTGTTCATGGCGCTGGCATGGCGGGGGTATAACCTGAGAGGAGGGGAGGAAAGAAAAGACAGCAGTGGGGAGGGGGGAAACAGGAGTAAGATGGTTGCCACGCAGATCCTGAGTTTCTTTGGAGCGTAAGAGTACACGCCTTTAGAAATTAACGCTACGCGTCCACAAGATGCAATTCAGCACGTGAACGTGGGGGCAGTACATTAAGCATAACGTACTAACTGGCTCACTGTGTGTGTTGTGGTGTGGAGTTAGCGGGCTAATCCGACATTATCAATATTTGTCGTTGGCATAGTGAGAGAAATATACACACCACGTAACAACGTGCTCGGTTTAAAGGTTTAACATACCATCTACGACGGCGCCGCTGACACTTTTCCTGCCTTTTCTTGTTTTTTGTTTGTTTATATTATGTTTGGAAGTTGTCAAGGAATATCTTCCGGTGTCGGCCAGGGATAATGTAGCCCTGATCTGCCCCCTTGTGGTGTGAAAATTGCTGAGAAGTAATTCATTCCATTTCCAAATTTACCACTTTAATCTCACAGAAAATCTGCGTTATTTTCCGTAAATTTACAACGTTAATCTTAGATTTTCAGAGTTTTTTCTTGGAATATTACCACTTTCTCCTGAGTCTGTAACATCATCATTTTTTCCTACAATGGCCTTAGAACGCTGTCTTAGCAGAAGCAACTTGCGTTTGCCAAAATCGAGCTGACAAGAAACTATGTGGCAGATAGTGTTTCTGGTCTTTCTGGAGAGATTTACTGGCCTGGCCCACTTGAGATCACATTAGTAGTATGTCACCCATGAACGAAAATGAGTTTGACACCCCTGATTTAGGTGATCACCTCAAGTCAGATTCAAACAGATACAGCTATAGAGTTTGATTGTAAACAACAATGAAACTAGTTTGTGAGGTAACAGTGTCCTAAGCAAAGTTTACACATAAGTCGACCTTTCCCTCGCTCACTAGTCAAAACACTAGGAGGACCTCTATAAAAAGGCACTAAGCAACTATGCCTTATTTTACCCGATTGTGTTCATTTAAAAGTTCAGTTTTTGCAGAATAGGCACAAAAACAGAGCCAACTCACAATGGCACCCGGAGAGAAGTATAAGGTGTGAGGTATGAATGAAGGGAAACCTTGATCTTATGCTATGTAGAATTCAAACAGTATCTTTTGATAAATTGATTGGATGCTCTTGCTGGCCCGCAGCTTGCGTATCTTTAGCAGAGCGTGGCTTCACGCACGCTTCTGGGAAGCGCCGTGGCGTGGCTGGTGTGGATTTTCAAGCATTGACTTGAATGACAGTGATTGCTCACGGGGATCACAGTGCCTCCAGAATACAGCGCAGACGTGCCCGGTGAAGAATAGGGGTTAGAATGTGTTGGGTCGGTACAATGAGTTCAGAGTCAGACCTGAGGGCAGTGGTGTAGTGGTGAATGGCCTCCTGGTGCCGTCCGCCGTCTTTCAGGAAGTTGGCGTAGTTGTAGTGGACTTTGGCATTGTGTGGAAGAGTCTGGATACCAGAGCTGAAACAAAGAGGAAGAGGGGGGAGAAGGAAGAGGAGGCATGAGGTCCGTAGAAAGAAATGAGCTGCAGAAATCTGAGCAACGTCACTGTGACAACCAACAAACTAAATGGTCCTTGTTTCCGGAATGATGTCCTTGTATTTTGAAGTGGATCTTCTACTTTATTTTCTTTCATCAGCTAAATATGAAATGTCTTTTGTGTGTAAATTGAGTCAAAAAATACAGCCTTTATGAAAATGTTTTGTTTTGAAATGAATAAAGGACCTATTTCACCATATGTACAAAACACACACACACACACACACACACACACACACACACACACACACACACACTAGGGGAACACAACGTCTGTAGTCAGTAAAACTGGCCAAATGTCCTAGAAGTATTTGCCTATGTATAAAGTCATTATTATTTCTCATTGGAAAGTTAAAGGTCTGTCTTGTCCTGTGTAGGGATGTCTTGACCACTTCTCTTTTATTCTGATCCCAATCAGAGTCTTGTATGTCTGCAATTCTCAGTGAATAGTTAGTTAATAGTACAAGGACTAAATACAGTACAATTATACACTGGGGACACCTATTTTGTGCGGATTTGCCAGATTTTATAAAGAAAATTTGCTGACAGTGTTTACACACACACACACACACACACACACACACACACACACACACACACACACACACACACACACTTTTACCGGAAGAGCGCCTCCCTGGAGAGCCAGACGCGGTTCTGCTGGACGGTCTTCCAGGAGAAGAGCAGGAGCAGCAGCAGCATGGAGACACTGAGGACTGTTGTGCCCCAACGACCCACCACCGAATACAGCCGACCTAGGCCATGAGCCACCAGGATACAGTAACCCATACTAGAAAAGGAAAGGGAAGGAGGGGGGATGTAAGAGAGGGGACAGGAGGACAGACGGGAGAGGGAAAGACAAAGGCATTATTAACATTTCTCGATCTGTTACTGCACACCTATATCCTCTCAGAAAGGTCTCTTCACCATTAGTTTTACATTGCCAGACCCTCCTCCACAGCGCTGTAGAGGAAGGTCTGCCTAGTTAGTCCACACATCATTCCAGGATGCTGAAAACAGAAAACTCTGATTGGACAGATAGTCTAGCTAGCTGTCTGGATTTACCCTGCAGAGATCTGAGGAGCAGGTAACCACAGTCCTCAGAAATCCACCAGAGGTTAGAACGCCAACACAGAGACAGAGCAAGGTGATGGACATCCAGAGCAATCCTGAAAGTGGAACATCATGGATATAGACTTCTTCACCATAAACTATAAAAATAATGGCCATAGCATCTGTGACATCATCCATTGGTTTGGAGACTGCTGTTTTGGCCGTTGCCATCTTGGTATTTTAGAGCCGGAAGTGACCATATTTGGACAAAAGTGTGGAGTTGGGGAGGATCTAAGCTTTTTTGGAAAATGTGTGAAAGAAACCCAAATTTGTGATATAGAAACTTTTTGGAAAGGGGTCAAATTTGACCTGAAGACAACAGGAAGGTTGAAAAAAATTAATAATTAAAATTAAAAAAAGCTCAAGGCCAATAAACAGTTAAAAGGAATTCCTATAAACATTTATTAAAAAGATTTTTTTTAAAGATATGTTTTTAGGTTTTGTCTGTAGTCTGTGTGGTCGGGGGGGGGGTGTTCCACAGCCTCGGAGCATCAGATGAAAAGGCCCTACCGCCCATGCTGCAGAGCTTGGTTTCGGTCAATTTTAACATATAGCTCTGTTTGTAAATTTGGAGTTCTGTCAGTAATCACCAAAATGAAACCAATCGGTGCTGCCTACACCGTGTTATCCTCCCGCTAGAGTTAGAACCGAACAGGCTTAAACTGGGCAAGTTTTGCTCTGTTTTTGATTTTAATAACAGACTGTAGCTCATCCGTGATCTGCAATCGCCGGTGATCGATTCTGCGCAGGCCTGGCTCATCTCCAACTATTGGCTTTACTTTTCAGACCCAGATGTTTCTGCTGGCTCAACATCCACCTTATCAAAGCGATGTGACATAACATAATACCCCAAAATGTTGCCTTTGCCCCAAATCACTTCAGGTTCCATGGATGCCCATATATTCACCATGGGTGGCTTCTGTGGCATAAAAACAACATCTCAACCATTTTCAATCCTCTGACCTGGGTCACACGGTAAGAGAATTCAGTGTAATGGTCTTCTGTGTTTGCTGTCATACAGTAGTTGATGGTTTAAGGCAAGACGGTTTTTTTTTTCATTCTTTCCACACTAGTGGAGTTTCCATCCAAGTGCAAAAACACTAATATGTGCCTTGAAGCAACAACGGAAAAAAGGGAAGAAAGGAAGTCTTAGACTGGCATGACTTGGTAACGGTGATAAGGCTGAAAGAAGAGCAATTATTAGAGAAAGACTCAGTCCAGCGAGAGTAACACAAAGTTGTGCGAGAAGATGGGAGACAGATAGCAAGTGGAAAAGAAGGAACGGAGGTGTCTGTAAGCTGTTTAAAGTCTACTGGCTGATTTGTACTGCAGGCCAAAGTTAAACAGAGAGCATGTGAAACATTACATAGAAAGCACAAAGAAATTCATTTACACATTCTTATAAAAACAAATGTCACTGTACTGAGAGCGCCACATCATAACATGTTGACATCTAGTTGTTTATGATAGTTTATTAATGAATACATGGTTTCTTTGCTGCAGCCCCTTGTGTCACCTCCTGGTTTGTGCCATGCTTCGGAGCCGGCTATGACACAGGTTATGCAAAGACCACCACTGGATAATGTATCCTGTTAGACACAGTAACTAATGTTGCAAAGAAGAACTGCAAAAAAAAGTACACACACATATTTCCCATTGTAATTTCAAATAAGCCAATTCTACAAAAGAAGCATTGCCTCCCTTCAAGTAAATATATATATATATATATATATATATATATATATATATATATTTGTAAAGGGAACATGGGTAAAGCCAACGCTAGATGCTATTAGAATACACTGTAACTTCAACTTCATTAGCTAGCTATCTTAGAGACAGTAACTCTTAACGTAAGTCCACATTACACAGTAATTGTGATCACTCCAATAATAAATAATTTACAGTACAGTATTACGTGGTTATACATGTAATACTGTGAGCTTTGGAATGACGCTAGTGGACTTTTATGCTGAACATCTTAACATACATATAAACTTAATACACCCAAGTATGTATGTATGTATGTATGTATACACACACACACACACACACACAATATATATATATATATATTTAAAAAAAAAAATTTATTCCAAATGCCATTAGTATCCTCAACCAAATCAGGTAACAATCAGACTTAGCTGCTATTTTAATGAATTTAAGCATTTATTCTTTCGTTTATACTAATATTTTAATTTAATCTTTTTATACTTTACTTACTATGTTATGAGATGTTGTCTTATAGGTCTGGTGAGCCAAAGAACAATTTCCACCCTGGTGGACAATAAAGATTTATTCTATTCTATTTATACCAGTCTAATCAAAAGGTTTATGAACACATACGGATGAATGACTCACAGCCCGCAGCTAGTACATTTACAATATCCACAATATGTGTGCTTTTCAGCCACTTTCATCACTAACTCCAAAACTAAATCTAGCAGTCAAGTGAAATTATAGAGAAAAAAAATAAGATGTTTTTCTCCAGCTTTATGCTGATGCATGTCAAAACAAATCTGCAATTCTTCAAATGATATTCCCTCAAATGCTTCACACTGGATTTTCTGAGAAAATCGAGTTAGTGTGTGCTTGTTATCAAATTAGACAATGTAATTGTATATCACAATATCTCAAAATATGATTTAATCACAACATGATTTCATTTTAAGACAATAAATTATCATTTTGAATTATTGCCCAGCCCTATGTAGTGCTTATTTTTTCATGCAATTGAAATGCATTACATGGAACTATACTCAGAAAGCAGCAGAAGCGTCTGCTAACAGTTCACCTGCTGCATGGCTAATTGCAGTGTAACTAAGAACTGAGGGAGATCCAGTCTGAGGGTTTCAGAGCCTCTGTGCTTCCAGCTAAAGCTCCACTGCTCCTAGAGAGGATTCACTGTGAAAGCATGTGTGTGAATGTGTATGTGTGGACCCCATGGGCCCTCTAAGCCTAATCGTGGTTATCCACAGCCCCTAAGGACCTCATGATTCATAGGAAACATTTACACACTTCATGCAGCATAAAACCTAAAGGATAAACCGCCTATGGAATCCAAGATAGTGAGAGAAAAAACAGAGCTCTGACAGACTGCAATTTAGTGTGGAGACTAGGAGGATTTAAGACACAGATGCAGAGAATGAAATAAAGATGGAGGGATAAGGGGACGAGAAGTTGGGAGATGGGATGAAAACCAAAGTCTAAAAGCAAGGAATGATAGACAGATTAAGAGGACAGAGTGATTGAGAGCAGAAAAACATTAAGGAGGGATGCTTGACTAGAGAGTGAATTGCAGCAAAGAGGGATACTGCTGTGTAAGACACACACACACACACACACACACACACACACTACACACACCTCTCCGTAGCTGAGGCAAGGTGAGAGCTTGTCACCTCTTTCAAATGATTAATATCCCAAAAACGTTAATATCAATAGTGACTGAGACCGCTTGTGACTGATCCAGAGAAATGCTGAGATCATACATACATGCATGCATTACATATATTTTCATGACTGCTCACTGTGTGGTATTTGCGTTTATTTTATTTTAGTTTAAAGGAAAATTCCAGTTTTTTTTTACTATTTGTAAAGAAGTTTTTTCCAGAGTAAACCAGTGGTTCCCAAACTTGTTCACATCAAGGACACAAATTAGACCACAGACACTCATTCGTTAAGATTTTGTCCCAGGGTCCACATCTGATAGGATTTTTGCATGAATGAAAAACATGAAAACAGTCATACATTCTGTTATAGTGTTACTTATAGATGGAATTATAGTGGAAATACATTCACTGGGGACCCCCGGACCCCATTTTAAAAACCCAAAATCTTAACCACTTCATTTGGAGTGCAAACTGAAAGTGAGCACATCTTAAAAAGGTCCCATGGCATGAAATTTTCACTTTATGAGTTTTTTTTTTTTAACATTAATATGAGTTCCCCCAGACAGCCTATGGTCCCCCAGTGGCTAGTAACGGTGATAGGTGTAAACCGAGCCCTGGGTATCCTGCTCTGCCTTTGTGAAAATGAAATCTCAGATGGGCCAATCAACCTTGCCCCGTATGAGGTCATAAGGGGCAAGGTTGCCTCCCCTTTCTCTGCCCAGAGAATGTGGCCCACCCATGAGAAAGAGACATCATGGCTTTCAAACGAGCAAATTGGCAGTTGGTCAAGGCCCCCCCCCCCCAGTATGATCAAAAACAGGCTAAGCCTCATAACCGCAATATTCAGGTCCATGTTAAAGGAATATTCCACTGTTTGTTGAAATACGTTTATTCGCTGTCAGATAAACACTCAGACACATTTACACACCGATGGCGCAATTCAGGGTTCAGTGTCTTGGCCAAGGACACTTTGACATGGGACTGCAGGGCCAGGGATCAAATCCTCAACCTTCCGCCCCAGATATGAGGACATATGAGGAATTTTGCTTTGGATCGTATTGCTCACAATGCTCTTACTCATACAAAACAAACAATATATACACTATAAGTAGAAACAATATAGACAGGTTGAGGCAATGAAGAGTGCAAAGTATGCAGGAGTAAATTATAATTATGATAGTTATTATTTTAATTATGGAGCATAGTGCAAAGGATGCTGGAACAAATAGTATTATGTTATTATATAAGTATTATATTACAATATGAACAGCTCTGAAATAGAGAATGATGAATATATAATAAGTGGAAATAGGAAACAGACTGATTAGAGACAGTGTTGCTGGGTTATCCGGCAGCGTCGCCGCTAGCTTAGCTTAGCCTTAGTGAATGGAATCCTATGTTGCCGGTTAGCATGTCATGAGTAATGGACTTTGTTGTCGTGATGCTGCCAGAGCTGCAAAGATGAATAGATTAGTTAAATATTAAATTAATTACCAACATTTTAGAGAATTAATTAACTTAAGTCATCAGGCTTTTTTTTTTTTTTTTTTTAACATTCCTGATTCCAGCTCCTTAAATGTGACTACTTCTCTCCTCTGTGACAGTAAACTGACTACCTTTGAATTGTGGACAAAACAAGACATTTGAGGATGTCATCTTGGATTTTGGGAAACACTGATCCACATTTTAACCATTTTCTAACATTTCATTGACCAAACACCTAAACAATGTGTGTTGCTCAATGTGTGTGCAGTGTGATCAGGGCCTACTGAAGGATAGTTGAAGAGGAACAAAAGACCCTTCAGATTTGTAGAAACTTTGATTACCAAATTAAAACCATGTTTTAAAACCACACACACTCACCTTGGCATGTAGAGAACCCTCTCGGCCACAACAAACCCCACCCTGAAGAAGAGGTTACTGGCTGGAATGAAGGGAAACACCAGAAACAACATTCCCACCAACACCTCCCTGCTCTTCTGGCTCTGCAGGGAGACAGTGAGAGAGAAAAAAAAAACATATTACATTTTCAAATAAACCAAGTTGAAAAGCTCCAAGTGTAACCGCTTAAAAGGGTGACAATGCAGTTTTTTTTTAAGCTTAATTCATCTTAACTGAACAGCTTCAGAGTCATTGGAATGGTTATGACTTTTTTTTCAAGTTGAATGGTGGTCGTCTGGCTCCCACCCTAGCACCTGTGAACGGAAAAAACAACTTGCAACTTTCGGCTAGCGAGTAACCAGACTCAGTGTGCGGAAGTATGGCGTGATATCAGGTCTCGCGATGTAACGAATTTCTTTACGGCAGTGCAAACATACGCCCATTCAGGAACTGGCTAACATGGTAGCGATGGAGTTTTTCACACTATTGTCATGACTGAGCCGGGAAAAAAGAAGCAGAAAGCTCGGAAAGCATTGTCGGAGGAACAGAGGAATAGGAAACTGCAGACTGACTGAGGGAGGGGTTAAACACAAGTAAACATAGCACCTTCCAAATATCTATTCCAAAGCTGTAGTGGGAGCTCTATAGAGAAACCTGCGGGAGGGGGGGGCTCTATAGAGATACCTAGAGAAACCTGTGGGGGGGCTCAAGAGATACCTGAAGGGGGGGTGGGCTCTATAGACAAACCTGTAGGGGGGCTACATAGAGAAACCTGTAGGGGAGCTCTATAGACAAACCTGTAAGTGGAGCTCTATAGACAAACCTGTAAGTGGAGCTCTATAGACAAACCTGTAAGTGGAGCTCTATAGAGAGACCTGTAGGGGGAGCTCTATAGAGAAACCTGTAGGGGGAGCTCTATAGAGAAACCTGTAGGGGGAGCTCTATAGAGAAACCTGTATGGGAGCTCTATAGACAAACCTGTAAAGGGAGCTCTATAAAGAAACCTGTATGGGCGCTCTATAGACACACCAGAAGGAGAGCTCTATTGAGAAACCTGCGAGCAAAAAGAGAGAAAACAGCGTATAAATGGCTAAAATTGCATAGCGCCTCTTTAAACATCATGGCTAAAAAGCACATCCATTGTGAATGGTAATTTGTGCTATACCCACTCTGCCAACACACACACACACACACACGCACACACGCACACACACAGACACACACACAGACACACACGGCAGCTGTGACCAATCTGTCTTATATATTAACAATCATCTGTGCAACAGAGAAGCAATTAAGGCGATCAATTCACAGTTAATTCCTTTTTCTATGGAGCCCATTTCTGAGGCCATTCATATTTCATAAAGCCTACAGCCTCTGCTTTCTCTCCCTCCATGTTAACCCACTATGGCTGTTTATTTGAACAAACAGGCCTCTAATAGGCTGAGTCGACAGGCCTGCGCTGGATTCAGTGGAGAGGCTCATTATCAGTAATGAGAGCAAGAGAAGTGTGACGTTTTGATTAGTGTTGCTCCAATCAGAAGCTTGTTATGCTGTAGAAGGGCTCCTCGTTAGCTACAGACACACAATAAACAAACACATTTGGAAAAACACTTTAATCTACCGACTCAATCCTCAACTGGCAATGGCCTAAATATTACAGAGCAACGTGTTTTATGCCAAGGACCCCTTAGCTGAAAGAGAAAAAGAGCACGGACCCCTTACAACATATTGTATAAAATTGAGTTGCATATTAAACTGGGCCTACAATAATGTGTAGGGCAGCCTAAAGTCTTTACACATACCTTTTTGTGGTGCACACAATAAGAAGATAATGATTGACATAGTTGTATGTATTTATACATAATGTTTTAACATACTGTACATGTAGCACAATGAATCCTTAAAGCTTAACTGTATCTGTGGATGGTTGGCTTATTGGCTACCTTAACTATCGTCATCAATATTGTGTACATTTAAAAAAAAAAAGAGAAAAAAGTCACAAATGGGCAGATTTATCTTTGCTATTAATATGTTGGACTTGGACCTGGTTATGTATATTTTCAAACATTTTTTTAGTTTTGAAAACAAAACAAAAAAACAATCACTATCCATCACTTGGTGGCCCCCCTGCAGTAACTGAGGATCTAGACAAACAGAGATAGCTACTTACAGCATCATAGACTGGTCATGGCCCTACAGTGACATCATTTTTTTTTAAACCAATGATTGACCTAAACATGTTCTGTTTCTATGGTACCGGTGACGGTGACTACATAATTTCCAGCAAAACAGAGGGAAAGCAGAAAATGCCAAAAATCTATCTTATGTACTGAAAGGCTTGTATCATGTGGACGTGCCAACAGTTATTACTTACTTACTCATGGGGGGTGACAGAAACTACGTATTATAGCTTTAACATAACTAAATTTGTTGCCTAAAACTAACAAAGTTTTTGTCCCACAACCTGACCAAACTACAAATACATTAACCCCAAGAGAGCCATGCGTGTCCCTTTTAGGGGGAGACAGCACTTCAGTATACAGTAACAGAATATGCCACATAGAATATGGTTCATCATCTAAAAGCAAGAAATTGTAGATGCAGTTTAGCATGCGTGTCATGTTTTTCTAGTTATACACCTCTAATCAATGTTGGGTTTTCTTTAGCAACATATTTAAATGTTAAATGTATAAGGGCTTAAAACATTATGACAACATGGATAGTCTGACGTGTCACATTCACACACACAACTCATTATCTCACACACTCACCACTCACCCCCCCCCCCATCCTACTCCACATCCGTCTGACTGCCTTGGTTTCTTGTGTTCTCCTCCCACCTCACAAACCACCTCAAAAAATTCCTTTATGTGACCACATGAACTGTGTTTTGTCTTGTGCATTATGTTGTATTGAAATGTTGCTGTCTGCATTTCTTCTTTTTTGAGAAAGCATGCGGTGGCGCTGTTCCATAGCTGCCGCCCGGAGGCTTACTCCAACCTAAGTCAAATACCTCGTATGTGTTCTCATACTTGGCGAATAAAGCTGATTCTGATTCTGATTAAAGTATATGATGGTAAACATACCAACAAAATACCACATAAAGACACCAAGACATCAAGGCACACAATCCATGCTGTTATTTGGTATCAAAATGTTTTGGCCTTTGGAGAATTGCATTTTTCAGCGATTCAGCACTTCTGTTCTGAAAATGTAGTTTGTGGTTGTAAAGTTATATGAGGATGCGATTATCCTAGCGGTCACAATAGGTCATTTTATACAGTGATGTTGAGTTTCAAAAAATTATCTCACTGAAATTAATTGGCCAATATGGGGATTAACACCATCACACATGAATGACATTAGCAAGAGTCTCTGCTTTCCAGTCAGACCCAATGCATCCATTTCCAGGACTGTTTAGGGACCCCAGAACACAAAAATATTCTAATACACCATTTTAAAATAGGCAAAAATAACACATTTGTTCTGCATGAGAAAAACTGCAAGCATGGTATTAGCCCCAAACTGCATGGGATTAGCATAAAGTGGGTCTCTAAAGGGAGACTCGTGGGCAAGTAACTGTGTGTAAGTAAATACGATTAATCATGGAGTGCTTATCACAGATACAAATTCCAAAGTGCTTCACATAAATCATACAACATGATACAATACACAGTTTAAATTAGTAATAAATAATCTATTTAAAAAAGTGCAAACAGGTCAACCAAACGGCTGTTTAAAAAGGAAGGTCTTTATCTGATTTTTACAGAGGGTCCACAGTAAAAGCAGACCGTGAGGGTGGAGCCTGACCGCGAATGTAAGAGTGAGAATATTAAACTGAATCCTATGTGAAACAGGGAGCCAGGGAAGAGACTTAAAGGTCCCATGACATTGTGCTCTTTGGATGCTTTTATATAGACCTTAGTGGTCCCTTCATACTGTATCTGAAGTCTCTTTTATATAGACCTTAGTGGTCCCCTAATACTGTATCTGAAGTCTCTTTTATATAGACCTTAGTGGTCCCCTAATACTGTATCTGAAGTCTCTTTTATATAGACTTTAGTGGTCCCCTAATACTGTATCCAAAGTCTCTTTTATATAGACCTTAGTGGACCCCTAATACTGTATCCAAAGTCTTTTATATGGGCCTCAGTGGTCCCCTAATACTGTATGTGAAGTCTCTTTCCCAAAATTCAGGCTTGGTGCAGAATTACAGCCACTAGAGCCAGTCCCACAATGAGCTTTCCTTAGTATGTGCCATTTCTGAATCTGTAGTCTGTAGAAGGAATGGGGGGGGGCCAGATGAAGGATGGGGGTGTGGCCTTGACCAACTGCCACTTTGCTCGTTTGAAAGCCACAATGTCTCTCTCTCATGGGTGGGTCAAATTCTCTGGGCAGGCAAAGCCTCTCAAAGGCAGAGCAGGATACCCAAGGCTCAGTTTACACCTACAGTGGGGGAAATAAGTATTTGACCCCTTGCTGATTTTGCAGGTTTGCCCACTTACAAAGAATGCAACGATCTATAATTTTAATCATATGTACATTCTAACAGTGAAAGACAGAATCCCAAAGAAAATTCCAGAAAATCACATCATATGAATTTATAAAAATTGATAACCATCTGATGAGGAAAAACAAGTATATGACCCCCTACCAAACAGCAAGTATTCTGGCTCCTACAAGCCAGTTAGTCTTTCTTTAAGACACAGCCCCAATCCCAACCAATTATCTACATCAAATACACCTGCCTCACCTCGTTACCTGTATAAAAGACACCTGTCAACACCCAAACAACCAGCATCCAACATCACCACCATGGGCAAGACCAAAGAGCTTTCTACGGACATCAGGGACAAGATTGTAGATCTGCACAAGGCTGGGATGGGCTACAAGAGAATCGGAAAGCAACTTGGAGAGAAAAGATCAACTGTCGGTGCAGTTATCAGGAAATGGAAGAAGCACCACACCACCGCCAACCTCCCTCGGTCTCCACACAAGATCTCGCCTCGTGGGGTGTCCCTGATCATGCGAACGGTGAGGAATCATCCCAAAACCACAAGGGGGGAACTGATGAATCAACTGAAGGCAGCTGGGACCACAGTTACAAAAGAAACGGTTGGTAACACACTACACCGTCATGGATTGAAATCCTGCAGCGCACGCAAGGTCCCCCTGCTCAAGAAGAAACATGTACAGGCCCGCATGAAGTTCGCCATTCACCACCTGGACGACTCAGAAGAGGCCTGGAAGAAGGTGATGTGGTCAGATGAGACCAAAATAGAACTTTTTGGCCTCAACTCAACTCATCGTGTTTGGAGGGCAAAGTACACAGAGTACAACCCAAAGAACACCATCCCCACCGTCAAGCATGGTGGTGGCAACATCATGCTTTGGGGTGCTTTTCAGCCAAGGGGACGGGACAACTCCATCGTATTGAGGAGAGGATGGACGGGGCCATGTATCGTGGAATTCTGGACCAACATCTTCCCTCAGTGAGAGAGCTGAAGATGGGTCGAGGATGGGTGTTTCAGCACGACAACGACCCTAAGCACACCGCCAAAGCAACAAAAGTGTGGCTGAAGAAGAAGCACATCAAGGTTCTGGAGTGGCCTAGCCAGTCTCCAGACCTGAATCCAATTGAAAATCTTTGGAGGGAGCTTAAAATTCGAGTTGCCAGGCGACAACCTCGGAACCTGAATGATTTGGAGGCTGTCTGTAGGGAGGAGTGGGCCAACATCCCTGCCGAAATGTGCACAAACCTTGTCACCAACTATAAAAACCGTTTGACATCTGTGCTGGCCAATAATGGCTTTTCTACAAAATATTAACATGCTGTTTGTCCAGGGGGTCAAATACTTGTTTTTCCTCATTAGATGGTTATCAATTTTAATAAATTCATATGATGTGATTTTCTGGAATTTTCTTTGGGATTCTGTCTTTCACTGTTAGAATGTACATATGATTAAAATTATAGATCGTTGCATTCTTTGTAAGTGGGCAAACCTGCAAAATCAGCAAGGGGTCAAATACTTATTTCCCCCACTGTATCTCCATATCTAGCCACTGGGGGAACATACGCAGGCTGGGGGAACTCATATTAAATGTTAAAACTAATAAAGTGACATTTTCATGCCATGGGCTCTATATGAACATGGGCAATGTCAAATTGTCTAGCATTCTGGATTAACTGAAGGCAATCAAGTGCAGACATACTAAGCGCGTTACAGTAGTCAATGTGACTGGAGATAAATGCATGTATAAGCATCTCAAGTTTAGCAGCACAGATCTCAGAAACATATTTTGAGTTGATAGGCCAGAGGACCCTTTTAATAATTACTAATAAATGCCACTGTTTCCTTTGTCCCCAAACTTTAGTCTAACTTGGGAACAATATTTAGCACACACTCTTACAAGCTAGCATGTCATGGTTGCATTGTCTATTTTCATATGAAACTTACTCTAGTTTTAAGACAGAACCCGTCACGGCCTTTTAAAGACAGTAATGTTAAAAATATTTCACACTGCCCACAGGCTACACTCGCAGAAGCCAGGAAGAAGATGCGATTGAGGAAGGAAGAGAAATAGAAGTAGATTAAAAAGACGAGATGATGAATAGAAAGATGAAAGGGGGAGCTGGAGGCCCCACGATTAAAAATAATCTATACTGTACAAACTGACTCAGCCAAATGTGCCAACCTCAGCAACTTGTTTACGATTTAAACAAAGGTTGAAAATGGGGCAGATGAGACTTCCGGTATGAGGGGTGCGGAGTAGACGCATAGGTAGCTGGCTCCCACAAGTTAGCGCCTAGTTTACCTTTTAAACCTCTCCTTGAAAAGATTTTGAGTTTGCAGTAGACTAGTGTAACTGTACCTACTACTACTACTGTATCTACGTTTCGAATATGTCTAAAACAAAGGGCAAGCAAGATAAAGATGCCTCTTCGTCTGCTAGCATCACGTTAGCAGAACTTAGCTCTCTATTAAAAGAGCACAGGAAGGCACTATCTGCAGACTTTAAGTCATATTTTGAGGCGTTGACAACCACGCTGGATGGCTTGCACTCAACTGTTACAGACCATGGGCAGCGGATCAACTCTTTGGAAGACAACCCTAATGAGGTGGACAGTCGTCTCCAACAGCTGGAAGAAGCATGTACTACACTCCAACGAGACAACGTGTCGCTCAGAACAAAAGCTAGCTGACCTGGAGGGACACAGTAGGCGCCAAAACATCAGGATTATCAGCTTGCCTTAATCACTTGAGGGGTCACGACCGACAATGTTCTTCTCCCAGCTACTGGTGGATGTCTTTGGCACGGATGTCCTTTCTTCCCCCCCTGAGCTCGATCGTGCCCACCGGAGCCTCGCACCCAAGCCTGTTACGGGTAATAGACCGTGACCTGTCATCATATGCCTCCATCGCTTCCAAGTTAAGGACCTACTTATCCGTGAGGCTCGCAGACGGGGTGACCTGTTCTACAAGGAGCACAAGATTCGACTCTACGAAGACTACAGCCCCGACGTGCTAGAGCAGAGTATAAACACTCCATGGCGGAACTTTACAAGCGCGGGTACAAACCGGCTCTCCTATACCCAGCCAAGCTCCGTATCACCCTCCCCAGCGGCGAGAAGACATGGATCCGTCTTCTTTGGAGGTTGACAAGTTCGTACATAACTTAAACCAAAAAACGTAAGCCAGTGGGCCTACACACAATTTAGTCCAGTTTAACGTGATGCTAGCAATTTGGGTCTGTATGCAGACCCCCTCCGAAACATTGTCTGCAGAGGCCTATTGTAAGACATTCATGTCCTACTGTTAAATCGTATTTCCCTCAGGTGTTTAAAAGCAGAAGTGTTCAAAATAATATCTGCAAATACCTGTTGCACTAGTTGCTGTTTTTCTGTTGGTTTTTAAGATACATTGTTCCCCTTAACGTTTAAGTTGTGGGATCGCGATAGATTTTAGGAAGTAGAAAATGATGCTGATCAGTGAATCAGTGAGTTCCATACTGCTGCTGTTCCTTGCAGCTGCAACGGGGTTTGGGGTGGGAGGCTGGGTTGCGTGGGGGGAGAGTGGTCTGTTCTTGTCAAGTTTTCTTTTGTTGTGCATTTTATTAGTGTATCTTTCTATTATTTTTGTGCTACTGCTTTGACCCACAATGTTAGACTCATACAGGTGATCCTCTCTCCTGCACTGAGTTGTGAGCAGGGATGGGCGGGGACATACATAGAGGCAACATCTCCACCCACACAGTCAATCCCATCATATGATGACTAGTACAGTCTCCTCCTCTGCACAAAGTGGTGCTGTTCGATTAACTAGTTGGAATGTTAAAGGCCTCAACTCTTTTGTTAAGCGCAACAAAGTGATTAACCATCTTAAAATCCTTAACAGTAAAACAGCCTTTTTACAAGAGACTCACCTTTTGCCATTAGATCACGCTAAACTTCATAGAGGCTGGGTGGGCCAACTTTATCACTCCTCATTTGCAAGCAAAGCACGCGGGGCGGCAATTCTGATCATAAATCAATCCCCTTCTCAATGTCCACTGTCATCTCAGACCCTAACGGACGTTTTGTGATTGTTACGGGTAGAATAGGAGCCAACAACCTGGTGTTGGCAAATTTGTATGGCTCAAATTGGGACAATAAGAATTTTTTTAAGACACTTTTTTTTTTTTCTCTTCCTGACCTAAACTCTCACCAGCTTATCCTTGGAGGTGACTTCAACTGCTGTCTTGACCCCTCGCTTGATGGCTCATCTAAGAGGCCCTGTGTTCCATCTAAATCATCTAAAGCTATCCAGCTATTCATGGAACAGTATGCCGTCTCAGATGCCTGGCACTTTTTTAACCCTAGCACCAAGCAGTTCTCATTCTTCTCTCCAGGCTTTTTTGGTCTGGAAAGACCTAGGAATTGTGTCAATAAAACAGCTTTACATCAGTGGCATATTTGCTTCCTTCGACCAACTAACTCAAGTATTCAACCTAAAGCCCACCCATTTCTTTAGATATCTGCAAGTTAGGGATTTTGTTCGCAATCATTTTCCTGGCTTCCCTTCCCTCCCTTCCCCTACTCTCATTGATACCATACTTGGTGTTGACCCAAGTCTTAAAGGTTCAATTTCAATACGCTACAATACTCTTCTCAAAAGTCAGACAACCTCTGATGCTTTATGTGATGCTTGGTCTGCAGAGCTTGGTGAGGACATAGGTCCTGATGCCTGGGAATACACCCTCAGTCGAATACACTCGTCATCCATCTGTGCTCGCCATGGAGTGTTACAGTGCAAAGTGGTTCATAGAGTTCACTGGTCTAAAAGTAAGCTTGCCCGTATCTACCCTGATATCGATCCAAACTGTGACAAATGTCACCAAGATCCAGCCAATCTCACTCACATGTTCTGGTCTTGCCCCACCCTTGCTCCTTTCTGGTTAAGCGTTTTTGACTCCCTCTCAGCCATCACATCTGCCAACATTCACCCCTCACCATTACTGGCCCTGTTTGGTGTCCTACCCATTGGCCTCAGGCTGCCGCCCTATTTTGCTGATCTTGCTGCCTTTCTCACACTGCTAGCAAGACGTGCCATTCTCTTGCGGTGGAAAAGCTCTTGCCCACCCTCCCGCTCTCAATGGATAAAGGATGCGCTTCACTTTATGAGATTAGAGAAAATCAAATATTCTCTTCACTTCTCAGAATGGAAATTCCATCAAATTTGGCAACCCTTCCTAGATCATGTTAGGACTCTCCATATAGACATTGACCCTGATGTCTAGGCAATTAACTGCCCCCCCACCCCCATAAGCAGTAGCTTGTAGCACAGTAGCTGTTTTGTTCGTTTTTGTTTTTTGTTGTTGCTTTTACATTCTCTCCTGATTTTATTATTTATTTTTTATTTTTTGTTATTATTCATTTGTCTGTCTTTGTGAGCATTCATGTCCTGTATGTTAGTATATGTATGTAAAGACATACACAGCCTATATTAGACCACTACTACCACGCTTACCTGTATCAAAACCAGGGCTTTGAACCGATTTTTTTTCCCAATCGGTTCGTTCCGAACAGAAACGGAATTATAACGTTTCCGGTTATGAGTTCCACCAATAAATTGACGTTCCCGAACCGGTTAGAACAAAAAAATACTGTTCCCGGAACGGTTAATTTAGTTCCTGTCAGCTGTTTAATGCTATAGAATTATGTCACATCTTTCTCATCCAGCTTAAACCAAATGTAATAATATTACAACCATTATTAAATAATAATTATATTATTAATAATAATAATTAAAAAGGCCTACAATTATTTCAAATGTGTAGTTTATTGTTAAAACAACAAATTCCAACCTGGCATTTTTAAACAAACAACAAAAAAACAAAGATTTGTGACTGACATTAGGCCTAACGAGAGTAGGCTAAATCGCCTATAGGCTAAATTGCCACGATGCAAAAAATATGCCTAACAGCCAATAATAAATAAAAATAAAAGAAATCATGCAGTCACAAAAGCAGATTACTCCCCATATCTGACGTTTACCAAGTGCAAATGGGTCAGCCTACATTCCAAATTGTTTATTCAGGCGGATGAAAAGAATATCCTCCAGAATTTTATCATTCAGGGACGACCTAAGCGGAGACAGAATAAACTTCAAAGATGAAAATGCGCGCTCCACGCTGACTTGGGTCACGGGGAGGGCTATGACGGACATTGCGAGTTTGTGCATATCTGCATTTGAAGCGGCCATGGACGCCAATAACGAAGAACATTCTCGGTGCGCTTTAAACGCGTTTCTCTGCAATAGGCGTCTAACAACGATGCAATGGGAACTCGGCCCTTTTGTATGACAGTGGTTTGTCTTTCTTTAGCCACCAGCAGCTTCTCAATTTCATCATCTTCAGATGAAGATGATGAACGCTCAGCTACGCTGTCTGTGTTGGGGGCGGCGGACAGGTTTTGGATCATGTCCCAAGTGCGGCACAGGTGTAATTTCGCCATGTCTGCCTGATTATCTGTCAAAAATAGCCTATACCTAGGGTCAACAAATAAAGCGGCCACAAATGCGTCATTTTCAAACAATGTATGTTGACGTGATTTCATGCACTGGACCAGTCGTTTGGCAAAGGGGCTGTCAATTTTGTCGGTATCTAACACACACTTCAGCCACTGGCCGCAAAAGTCACCTGCGGTAAGCTGTTCTGATTGGATGCATTTGGTTGTAATTTTTGCAGGTTTCAACACATTGACTATATTTGAAATGGCCTGCCACTGGGGTTCACTTAAATGCAGATCATTAACGGTAGGCGACATGTCATCACAAAACGATCTGAGCTCGCAAAGTCGTTCGAGCATGTCGTGTGTGGAATGCCAGCGTGTGGGGCAGTCAACTATGGCCCTCCTGTGGCCCATTCTTTTAATAACGGCCACAACATTTGGAGTGCGCAACTTTTTAGCAACACGGCGTGCTTTACCAATGACGTTAGACACCCCCTTTTCTTTCAATGCATCATCTACTGCTAGTTGTAAAGTGTGTGCTGAACAGCGCACACTGCGCAAGATCTGCCCCTGAACAACAGAATCAATTTCAACATCAGGTTCTCTTCCCGTGTCGTCAGCTTCTGTGTCTCCATCAGTGTCCTCCTCATCATCATTGCCTGTCGCTTGCAGGTCGGACAATAGTTGCACTGCTCTTTGCATGTTGGCACCGTTGTCCGCAGTGATCGAGTACACCTGCTTCAGACTGATTTTATACTCTTCCAACACCTCCTGTACCACAGAAGATATATAGGAGGCCGTATGTCTTTCGCACAGTTCTCGAACAGCCAACGTCCGTAACACAATGTTTTCTCCTTCTGCATATTGCACATTAATCCCCAAAACAGAGCGATCCCTGCAAGTGGCGCTGTCGATTTTCAGCAGGATAAGCCTGCCACTAAGCTCGTCTATCAGTTTTCTCCTTTCACTGTCAGCGAGTGTTGTGACCCTCTCACGAATGTTGGCTGAATTAATTGCGAAACCATTTCCAATTGCTTGTTGTAGTGGGTCAATTATTTTTCTAAAGCCAGTGTCTTCCATTAAGGAAAATGGTCTGCCGTTCACTGTGACCAGCTCCAAACACGCATCTACGAGGGCCTCCGATGTAATGGGTACATGGAGCAATTTTGGCTTCTTCACAGTAACCTCATCTAAAGTTCTTTGACTTGTGCCAGGTCTTTTTTGTGTGGTAGCAGTATAATTCGAAGACTTATTGAACAGGTCCGGGTGACGCCTTTGGATATGCCTCTGCAAGTTCCCCCCATGGTTGCCCGCTATTTTGGCTCCACATCCCTCAACTTTGCACTTCGATTTGTTTGTTGCTGGGTCAAAGGAAAAATGTTGGCGATTTGGATTCTCTGTATGTCTTCCCATCTACACAAACAGAAAAGGTGCCACAAATGAGAAAGATAATCTGTTTAGTGTGTTACCAAGAATAGCTAGCTATCTGTGCATTAGGCAAACAGAGGTGTTGGCGCCATTTAGCCAAAAGTTTGCTAGTCCATCATTAACGTGGATTCGACAAATATAGCTATTGATATTGTGTTTGGAATGAACGTTTTAATTAATGATGGGTTGTAATTTACCTCTTATTTAAGATGTGGAGTGGAGACACTGCTCTCTCTAGCCTGGGTGTTACGCTCTCTCTCCATTCAGTCAGACTCAGCGAATGTCTGATGTGATGTCACACAGGAAGTGAACCTCAGCCGTCATGGTAACGTGCGCAGGAAAATAAAAATTTTTTTTTTAAGTTAATTAGGCAACGGAAACTTTGAGGAACGAAATAAAACCGGTATTAACCGGTTACCATTATTTTTAAATAAGTGTTCCTGTTCCAGAACATAAAAAATAATAACGTTTCCGGTTTCGTTTCTGTTCCCTGTAAAATACAAAAAGTTCCCGGTTTTCGTTTTCGTTCCTTGAACCGGTTCAAAGCCCTGATCAAAACCCATTTTACCACATTTCATTACATCTCAATGATATCTCTATGTAGGGGAGGATGGGGGGTGGGAACTGGTTGTAAATCATCTATCTGTTAGTACCTTGTGTCACAGATTGACTTTGTAATGGTTTCATACTATGGATGAGATGTATTATGTATCTGTTATGTTCTAAATCCCATAAATAAATCATACAGAAAAAAAGAAAATGGGGCAGATGCCAAAATGTCAGGCGTATAAAAGTATAATGTATAACGTTGCCTTTAAATATATAACGTGCACATTTTTCCCACACTGGAGAGGCCAGCCACAACCACAGACAGCCTGGCCAGAAGAACTGACCACTGGCCCTGAAAAAACACACACACACACACACACACACACACACACACACACACACACACACACACACACACACACACACACACACACACACACACACACACACACACACACACCTATGTGGACATTACTGCCAAATTCATCCAGTGTACTTCTCCATTTCCAGTTTTTCAAAACATAATTCTATGTGTGCATATTAGGGCTTGGACAATATGCTTTTGTCCTGATTTAATTCTTTCACAACACATTGGTACAGATTTGATTTGTATTGTGATTCTAGAAGTATAGCGATTGTATTAAGTATTGCAATTTTCTTTTCCTATTTTAAAATAAACAAGTTGAAAAACAATTCTAGAGACGATATACCATGAGACATTTCTAAAAAGTATTTGTTTTCTGAGAAGAATCACATTTATTAACTTTGTAAAGAAGAACATGGATTTTCAGTTTTTTCTGCTTTCGGTAAGAAAACGGATATGATGTGGTCACCGTCGGCGGTACCGTATAAACAAAAAAATATTGAATATAATATATTGAAAACAAAAAATATAAAATCACTGATTCTAGGGAAAATAAGTGATTCTAAAAATCATTGCAAAAAAAACAACCTTGGTTACATACAATTTAATCTATTTTGTTCCCACACCCCTAGTGCATATGAAATCCAACGGGACAAGGACTTGGACCAAAATGAAGCAACCTCACCTCCCCTTTAACACAGGAAGGACGTCGGGATAGAATCGTCTGAGGCTCTGGACTCACCATGACGTCATTAGCGGCGTGTCAATCACATGGTGGGGTTGAGGGAGAGAGCATGGGGGGCATGTTGAAGTGCAAATTACTTCTGGAGCTGACAGTGGGGTCAGCAGCATGCGCGTTAAACAAAACTGGACTGCAGTGAGAAAAGGTCACAAGGGTCGAGAAAACTAATTCATACTGACAGCTGCATGCAATTTGTGGGAGGTAGAGTGGGTGTGAGTGTGACTTTTAATTCATTCAACATATTACATAGTGTCTATACTACTGTATATATTTTTTATGGATGAAGGGATTAGTTGTTTGTTCTCTAAAGTGTCTGAAAATGGTAGAACATATGGATCAGTGTTTTCTTATGCCAAAGACGACATTCTCAAATGTCTTGTTTTTCCATAAGTCAAATATATTCACTTTACTGTCACAGAGGAGAAGAAACTATTCACATTTAATAAGATGCAATCAGAGAATTTTTATGAGTCAAACCGAGTAATAGAAAATAGTTGGCTATTGAATTCATGTACATTCTTTTCTCAGTCTACCTTTTTCATTCCAGGGCTGTAGTCCGATTGTCTAGGACTCATCTGGGACTTGTTAGTATTTAGACTCTGACTGATCTTAGACTCGGCCATTTTGACTCGGACTCGGCCAACAAAGCCACTGACACAGTGTGCTTGTTCAAAAAACAGTTATTAGTTTAATTCAAAATCCATCTAGAACAGGCGTTGTGATTGATCGCCTGGTATACACCTGGCTCGATCATATACCTCAATCATTTTCATTTAGGCCACAGACGCAATGTCAGCGAGCACTTGTACTCTTTCAACAATATTACTCTTTTTTCTACTCTTTTTAACAATTCCATTTTATGTAAATAATGTGGTCTAATTTGACCCTTTCTACTATCTCTCATTTGGACTCTTGACTTGGACCTCTTTGGACTGTCTTGAATCGGTCTCGACTAGATCTGGTCTTGGACGCGACAAAGGTGGACTTGACTAGGCCTTTCTCTCACACACACACACACACACACACACACACACACACACACACACACACACACACACAAAATCAGCAGTGATGATAGCCTTCTTCTCTTCTACCTTCCAACAGGTCTCATACATTATCTCAAGCATTATTAAACCTATTCATTAAAATAACATTATAGGCCTTCTGTGAGGAGTCTTCTTTTGAAGGTAGGTGTGTGAACTTTCACTGGTCTCACGATTCAATATCACAATGCATCGCGACGCATCACCTCCTCAATATTATTATATATTGCTATGCATGGTTTTCATCAACTAATTCAAGAATTTAGAAATATATGAACTCCCATCTTTATTGTATGTGCTCTTATAAAAAGACCCTTCCTGAATGTAGCAAATGTAGAGTCTGAACACAGTAGACAACAGACAAAAGGCAGAAACAAAAAAGCTGCGATTGAAAAATCAACACGCAACATCAATAGGCAATAATCAATTATGGTCTGTCACTGCATCCATGCAGAATCATCCAGGTCCGCATCGTGATGCAATTATTAATTTCAACGCCCCTATTTGACTGTAGCAATTCACTGTGATTAAAACTGTGATGCACTTGCAACGGTGCACATGCAGCACTCCCTTATCAATAAGACGGATTGGCCTAAAAGTGGGCAAAACAACTAAAGGTCAGATTGTACCGCCTATGCTGTGAGTCCAACTGGCTCCACAAGTCCAGCTGTCATAAAAAATTACCCTGCCTGACCTGATGCAGTGTTGCACATCATTCTTGTACTTACCACATAAGCACTGTGGTCCTATACTAAATCCCTGGAAATGGCACAATCCTAGCTTTAGTCCACATTGTTTTACTGTGCATGGTCCAATTTTAGCTGTTGAAAACAAGTCTGTCTCTTTCAAAATACTTAACATTTTATGTTCTGCAGAAAACACAAGTCTCTGGAGAGTGAGTGGCTGAATCCAGCAGTGGTGGAAGAAGTATTCAAATCATTTACTTAAGTCAAAGTAGCAATGCAATACTGTTAGCCTACTGTACAACATTACAAGGTAAGGGTCCTGCATTCAACATTTTACTTAAGTAAAAATACATAAAGTATTATCAACAGAAGTATTGAAAGTAAAATTATTTGTAGAATGTTCCCTGTCTGTGTTATGTTATATATAATATAATATATAATTGAGGCAATGTTTTAATATGTGAGTGCTACTTTAATGTTGTGGCTGGTCTATGTGGAACTAATATAATATTTATTTCATTATTAAATCTATAATGATGAATCATACTATATAATCTGATCACGTTTTGTATGTCAAATCTTAGTCTATATCCTCAACGTTCCACATCCGGGATGCATGTTTTTTTGCCAATGTCCGTTACCTTCCTCTTTCTTTGTGTTGGCGTTCTAACCGTCGGTGGATTTCTGAGGACTATAGTTACCTGCTCCTCAGATTTCTGCATCTCTTTTCAAACTTCTCTTTTCAAAAATCACTATCTTGCTACGCTAACGCCAATCGATACGTTGATTTGCACAACGGTCTGCATTTCTCTGGCTTGAATGGACTGTATACATGTCTACAGTTTTAACCGTTAGAGAATTTCGTTTGATATCAATGCATAACACTACTTGCTTTGGAGACATCGCTATGTGCGTTACATATACCGTCCTGTCAGACAGGAGGCAGGAATACACCTGGCAGCTGGTCCACTTTATACTACATATACCGTCCTGTATCACACAGGAGGCAGGAGGACACCCGGCAGCTGGTCAACTTTATACTACATATACCGTCCTGTATCACACAGGAGGCAGGAGGACAACCGGCAGCTTGTCCACTTTCAAGATGAAAACGAGCAGAAGTTTCTGAAATCATGTGTTCATGTTGCAGCCATTCATTATTGCATTGGTACTGTATTATTGTAATCATTTGTAACTAATTCCTGTTCATGCACTTGTATATTGTTGTTGGTTATGATACGGGACACTGATGTGAGGGGAGGGTTACCGGCCAACTGGTCTGGAATATCAGAATAGCTGTAGTTAATTTGTTTGTCTTAGTTTTATAAATTTGAGTGACTTTTCATGTGTGTGACACGTAAGTTATGGTTCTAATAGTTGATATAATATATTATGTAATGTTTTTGCCTGTTTAATTTATTGGGCAATGAAGACAGATTTTAAACAAAATGTTTTTCTGAACATCAATGACATTCAAAACGGTGATAACTGAAACAGATATACAACACACTAGGGCTGCACAATTATATATATATATATACATATATATATGGCATTTATTTCAGATAGCTAATTTTGTGTTGCAGCTGTATGCCTACAACATACAACATAAGAATGTAGCATAATATGGATGTGAAAGCAGTTTTAAATAGCCTATGTGACTTGTGTTTTGGTTAAAATCAAATAATCGTGATAATTAATCGTGATCACAATATTGATCAAAATAATCGTGATTATCATTTTGGCCATAATTGTGCAGCCCTACAACACACCATGTGTTTGTATACACATATGTATTGCAAACAGACCTAAGTACTACACAGATAAGAACATCTGCCTCTGCACCACCAAAGTGAACATAAAATATATAAATATATAAATGCATATGACACTTGTCAAAACCCACGCAATTGACATAGACCCACTTGCAGATGGCATCTTGGAAGTTTGTGATCAATACTGCATGGTGATGTAATCAAGTGGTGTCCCATTTCATAGGGGGATGTTTTCACCCCTAGCCCTTACCCCTTGGTTTCAAGGGCTAGAGGTAAGGGGTAGGGGTAAGATGGAGAAATGGAATTCAGCCTTAGTGTAACTAAATGATTTCTTCTGCCAAGAAAGCAAATTTGCAGCATGGTTCAATAAAGACGCCATCTGAAATATAAGACAGACATAAGCAGAGATGCATTGTGGGAAAAAGAAATAAGAAAAGCGCTAAGGGAGGAAAGAAGGTAATAAAAACCTGGAGCTGATTAAGAGAGAGAAAACTCTCCCTTGGAAAATACACACTGTATATGATATATACACAAACACACTTTCAAGCTCTGTCTCCACATTAACAGGAGGTGTGCGAGATGAGCCTGGCTTTAAATGTAAAGTAATAGGAAGGAAGGATGTGTATCTAATGTGTCTGTTTGATTCCCATACACCTAAACCTTGATGATTAGATGAAGACATGTTAGTTTGTGTGTTTGAAATGTGTGACTGAGCACAGTCCAGTGCAATATTTAGTTTTTTTAAGTAGTCTTGCATTCCACACAGGATTCTGGGATGTGAGAAAAACATTCTTTGGTTTATTGACATTTCTTCAAACCAAAGAAATGCCAAGAAGAGTAGTGTGAAAAAGTTTGGCTCATGTACAGTGTGTTAAAACTATGATTAGCCTTTAAGTGTGCAAGATGGATAATTAAAGTGAATTCATACCTATTTTATTCTGTGTATTATACTGCCTAATTGTAGGGTATTTGCAAGGAAAGTATAGTTGCTGATGAGATTTAACAGAAAATGTTCAATTTCAGCAGCTTTTAACTGACACTGTACCATTCATGTAACTATAAGGTTTCTACTAGAACCTTGTTAGCTGTAGTCTTTTTCCAGCTCTTACATATCTTCTTCCCAATCTTCAAATGATGCAGTTGCATGAAACAAGGGCCGACAAGCATCAGGAGGCAACAGAGTTCATGGGAAATTCAGCCTTTGGTGCTTTTCAGCAACTTATCCCTTTCCTGCTCTTACCTGCAGTGAGAAGACGCAGTGCAGGAAGAGAAGCAGCATCACCACGGCCAGCAGCGCGGTGGCCAGGTGGCGCGGGTCACCCAACGACTCCACCAGGGGAATGCTGCCCACCTGCCAGTCGTAACACAGCACAATGGGGGCCAGCAGCAGCCAGGCGTTGAAAGACAGCAGGTAGGAGTAGGTCAAAATCCTGAAGAGAGGGGGTGAAGAAAGACGGTGGGTGCGAGGAAGATGGGAAAGAAGAATAAAAAAAGAGGAAATTTGAATCACACACCAATGCTATCAATTGTCAAGCCTAACAAGAATTTTAATCAATCATGAGCAGGGGTTAAAGGGGGCTGGAACAATCCTGAACGACGTTCCAGCACCTTAGATTAACAGGTAAATTAATCCAATTGGCAGTTTCATACATCAGTGGTTCCTGTTTGTTTAAAATAATGTCAAATATCCATTCCAGTGTGTCCGCTGCAAGTCTATGCACACGGCAACTATCTGTCGTGAGTCTGTAATAAATGCAGGACCGTTGCGGACTATCTGGTTAAATCAGCGTCAAATAAACTGTTGCAACCTGCTGCAGATCTGGCGTTTTTAGCTGAGCCAGTCAGATTATTTGGTTAAAACTGATCAGCAGTGCTGTTCTTATGAAGTTAGCAGGAAGTGTGTTTTATGTCGACTGACTGCATCAGACTCCGTTTGGTAACTTAGGAGGCAATTGTGACTTGTGTGCTCTTATTCATTTGGCATGCAGTTGTGAAAAATACTCACTTGCTATGACTATACTCATCATTGACTCTGTCACACGTTCAAACCGTATCTTGTTATGCTGTGCATTCTTCCCATTCTTTAGCATCGACATCGCGATGTGCGCATGCACGATAGTCACATCGCAGACGTTGCAATGTTGACACTAATCCTTTTTTTGTTCTCTTTTATATGATTATTACCGTCCGAACTTTCCCCTTTAAGACAGGTAGCCATGTGGCAAACGTATGTATGTGACGTTAGACCGATGGGGTTTGCTACGGGAAGTGAGGCTCTCCGTGTGTAGAAAAATACCGTAGGCAGCAGCTGCCACTGACAGTGATGCGCATAGTTTTGATGGGTAGTCAGTGAAGCTACAGCAGTCTGTTTTATGTTCGCTGCAAATACAAACTAAATCACCTGATTAATGAAACATAATAACATCGTATCCCGGCCATTTCCCCCCGCAGAAAGCTGCTACCAGCCAGGCTAAAGCTAATATAGTTAGCCTAAAGAACCAAGGGGTCCGTCTGTCCCAATTAACGTTACGGTTTGGAGCCGCGACGCTGGAAATGTAACATTAATCTACTACAGAAGCCTGTGTCTGATCTAATGTCATTTATAATGACTTAATTGTTCTTGGATACACAGAGTTTATTGCTAGTGAGCGTGACGTGCAAGTCTGATCAATTTATCAAACTAACGAACTGGCCCTGCTAGTCGACCACAATCTGACATTTAGAGAAAGCAACATGCAGTCACTGTCATTCACGTTAGCCTGGATTGAATATTATATGAATACAATGGTGTCACGCTAGTCAACCAGCGTATTTCTACCTAATTTCCCTCCAAAATCACTTCAGAAGAGTAACATTAGTCACAGCACTTACTTGCTTTGGTGTTTATAAACCATTAAAGTTCAACAAAGAACGGTTCACATTAGAAAAGATACTTTTTTATTTTTTTATTCTATGTAGATGCACTCCCCTACAAAATCACCGCAGTAGTCGAGAATAATTTATTTCCAAATAGAGTCAGTTATGTCATCTTTTAAAAAATATCGCAATGTCAGATTTTTCCAATATCATGCAGGCTTACTTTCCAGCATTGGAAATGGCTATTATATAGCTCTCCTCTAGTCGACACTTAAAGTCAGCAACATACTGAGTGCGAGTCTTTTTGATGTTAGAAACAGGCAGACCAAAGAAGAGATCGACAGGAAGCCTTGATTGTTTTCCAAACATTAACTCATAGGGAGAGTATCCCGTCACTTTGTTCTTAGTGCAGTAGTATGCATGGACAAGAGGCTTTACAAAATCTTTCCAAAGCATCTTATCTTTTGCACTAAGGGTACCAAGCATCTGTAGGTGGGTCCAGTTGAATCTCTCCACTGGATTCCCTCAAGGATGGTAGGGTGTAGTTCTTTCTTCACTCCAGTGAATTGGCATAGCTCCTTAATGGTGTTGGATTCAAAATCAGCACCCTGATCGCTGTGTAATTGTTCAGGAAAACCATAATGAACTATGAAGTTTTCCCAGAGTGGTCTTTGCCACAGTACATGCTTGTTGGTTTGGAGTTGGTACAGCCACTTGGTGAAATTATCTGTGATAACTAATACATCCTTAGTGTTGGAAGAATCAAGTTCCAAGGATAAAAATCCACACACACACACACACACACACCTCTACTGGCCTACGGGTCTTTATATTCACTAGTGGAGTAGCTCTCACACAATGCTGACTGGTCCAGACATTGTCTTCAATGGTTTTATGCATTTTTGGCCAATTAAACCTGGCTCTTGACAAATCCACTGTTCTCTCCACTCCCATGTGACCCATTTCATCGTGGAGACTCTCAAGGGCTAGAGGTCTCTGTTCACTAACTGAAGACTGTTAGGTCCGTCTTGCCTCCGACATTAAAGCACTCCATTCTTCAGCTCCAGCTGATTCAGCTCGCGCAACAATAGTACTAGTTCAGGAAGTTCTGTCCTGAGATTGGGTGCTGGACTTTGACCTGTCTCAAACTGAAGAAGGACCTCTCTAATAACAGGGCCATCTCTCTCTCTCTCTCTCTCTCTGAAAATGGAAGGAATGATAGAGACCATCTACTTGTTCATCTTGATAACTGTCTGGAATGGCAACAACATGATGAGCAAGGGACTCTACTAGCTCTAGACTTGATTCTGAGATGTTACCACACCATCTTTAACAGCAGTGATCATATGCCTCTCACAAATAGCCTGGATTTCATTCTGGTGTAGGATACCAGCAGGGTCAGCATCATGCAGATGGTGAAGAACAAACTGTTGGATTTTCTCACCTTCCTTTTGCGAAATGGAGTCATCCTGAGTAGTGCTGACGTGCTGCATCAGCATCAACATTCTGCTTCCCTGCTTGGTACTGCAGTTGGAAAGAGTAGGTGGACAAGGAAGATAGCCATCTGTAGCTTGTAGCATCCAGCTTTGCGGAGTTTAATATGTAGGTTAGCGGATTGCAATCAGTTACCACTGTGAAGTCTGTGCCATAAAAGCAATCAAAGAATTTTTCTGTCACTGCCCTCCTTAGAGCCAAAAATTCCAGTTTATGATATCTCGTTTCACTCTTGAAAAGTCCTTGGCTCGCAAAAGCTGTAACTTTTTGTAGGCCGTCTTGGATCTCATACAAAGCAGCTCCCAATCCAATGGTGCTGGCATCTGTGTGGAGAAAATACAGAAGCTTGGGATCGGCGAACCCCAAAACTGGAGCCGTGATCATGATTGAAAGCTTCTTAGCACTGCGGTGTCCATCTTTGAAGAAAAGGATCTTTGGGGTTGAAGTATTCCACTTTTTCAGCCTTTTCAGACCTCTTGCATTTTTTCTTGAGCGGAGGATAACCAGATGTAAGTTTATTAAGAGGTTTTGCAAGGTGGGAGTATCCTTCAATGAACCTCTAGTAATATCCAGCAAAACCTAAAAATGACTGGAGTTCTTTCAAGTTGGTGAACAGGCCAGGTGGTCAGAACACTTATTTTCTCTGGGTCCGTTTCCACATCATGGTCAGAGACTACATGGCCCAGATACTTGACTGAAGTCTGGAAGAATTTACATTTTCCAGTAAAAGTATTAGCCCATATTCTTTCAACCGCTGCAACACCCGCAGCAGACGCTGTTCGTGCTCTTCCAAGGATGAAGAAAAGATGATCAGATCATCAATGAACACAAGGACTTCTTTCAAATTCAGGTCACCCATACATTTCTCCAACAATCATTGAAAAGGTAGAGGGTGTGTTGGTAATCCCTTGGGGCATCCGGTTGAACTCCTAAAAACCTAGCGGGCACATAGATGCCGTCTTGTGCTTGTCAGACTCCTCAATCTCAAGTTGCTAATATCCCGATTTGAGGTCCAGCACCGAGAACCACTTTGATCCAGCCAAGGCAGAGAACGTGTCCTCTAAGTTTGGGAGAGCATACACATCTTTGATGGCCTGCAGATTGAGCTTTCTGTATTCTATACATAGCCTAACAGAGTCATCCTTCTTTGGCACAACAATGATAGGGGCAGACAATGGGGATTCCGATTCACGTATTACACCTGAATCAAGAAGTAGTTTACCTGGTTGCGTCGCTGGAAGATTGACTAGGCTAGCTACAACCAGAAGCCCACCTGGTAGAGAAGAGACTGATGGCTGTTCAATGATAACACATTTCTCTGTGTGCAAAACTTTCCAAAACAACAGTTTGCTGTGCAAGGACCACTTCAGGGTTTTTTCTTGCAGTTTTGCCCATCCCAGACTACCGCTTGCGTCTCTTCTGTCTCAGTTCAAGAATCTTAAGCACAGCCCAATAACCATAAAAAGGGAAGGTTGGAATCAAGAAGGCTTCTGCTCATGGGCTGTAGTACGAAGATGGGGAATAATCATTATCAAAGTTGGGATTTCAATATCAGACCCTACAAATTCTTCGGGAAAAGTAACAGAAAGCTCGACATATCCCAAGTAGGGAACTGATTGGCCATTGGCACCTTCCACATCCAGAAGATCATAGAGTGGGTGGTTAACTCCAAGAGGTGTTGATCGTAGAAGGACTGTGGTATTGTTGTTACTTGAGATCCTGAATCTAGAAGACATTGCACACTCTTCCCTGCAATTGTTACCTGAGCTGTGGTTTTTGTCCCAATGAGAGCATGTGGAAGTTTGACTAACTGTTCTTTAACTTGTGCTCTCTTTAAAACAGTTTGTTCACATTTGGGACTTATGTCAGGTGTCGCTCCCATTGTCCCTCAAAAGGAACATAGTTCAGTTTAAATGTTTGGAATCTTCAGATGAGTTGGAAGCGTCCCACTGATACTGCTTTTCCCTCAGCTGCTTTTTAAAAAAATGCCACAAGAGGGGTTTGGCTCGTTTTCGCACGCTTAAACTATGTGAGTGTCCTCTCCGCACTGGAAGCAATACCATGGAAGTGATCTACTGTTGGTCTTCGCTGATGGACTTTGAGATTTTGTGACCTTCCTTTTGACTGACTGGTAATCACACTTGACACTTGCTGAACTTGTTGTCTTATCCATCTGCTGTGTTTCTTCTGCTTTGGGCTTTGAATAGACATATTACAAAGCTAAGAACTGATATTGGTGATTTATTTCTTTAGAACTTCCAGCTCCATGAGGGGATAAGGACAGTCCACAGCACTTGCTGTCATTAAGTGAGACATAACACGTGGCTTAGTGAAACCTGAAGCTGGTTTGATGGAGCCCAATGCTGTTTCATATGATTCAATTTTGTTGCTTGTGTATCCTCTTCTGTTCTTAGGAGGAGCAAAAGCTCTGCAAAGGATGGGGGATGCTTCCTTTTTTGCTCTAGTTGAAGGTCAATTAGCAAGGCATTGTCTCAGCAGCTACGACAGAACTGCTTCAAGAGCTGGCTGTCAAATTCTTCGGCGCACACACCTCTGCACCTCGGTCAGGCTCAAAGTGACGTGGAGCCTATGTAGGTAAGATAAAGATGGCTTCTCACCATCATTCTGTAATGTAGTCATAAACCTTGCAAAGAGTTCGTCGCCATCTTCAACCGTCCCATATGCAGAGTCAAGAAGCTCAAGATAGTTAGAAGGTAACGATTGTGGGCCTAAATGCTTGGTTAGTTCAGAAGCTGGAGGAAGGGGACTATCAAGTATTCGGTGAGTGCGGTGTAAGTTGGACACAGCAGGGTCATTCTTAAGAACTTCAACACTTGTACGCCACGTATCATAATCTATCTCATTGTCAGGGCGCTACTGGGCACTGAGGAGTGTGATGCAGTTTCACTACTGCGCACAGTATGTTCCACCACTACTCACTGAACATCAGGGGGATGGATAGCATCTCTGCTCAGTTTGGGTTGAGCATTGTTGATGGCTGGCGATGCAGGTGATGAAGTGAAATCGATCAGGTTTTTTGTTGGATCCTAAAGTAGAAGACTGCACTGACCCTGGAAAATGTTGTGCAGCAGTGAAACCTATGACATTCTCAGCACTTATGCTGGGAAGAGGATTTTGATCATCCGTTATGAGCACTGTTTGAGAAGGTGCACTCATTTCAGGAGTATGGTCATGGCAATCCAAGGCTAGCCAGTTCTTCCTTAAGTATTTGGTCCAAACATTTTCCACTCAAGCGAGCTATAGCTTGTAGCTCATCCTTGTATGTCCTAGTAGCCCCACTGCAAGCCTCACGCAAAAATCCACCATCATGTCTTGGTAATATTCTGATTTAGGGTAATCTACACAGATACAGTGATTAATCGACCCATATTTCTCAAGGTACATAGAAACTTCATTGTCCAAACATTGTGTCAACCCACTGATTACTATGAGTTGGGAAATTTGATCGATTCTTGCATTACAATTTCCATTTTGCCAGACTAAAGTTAAACTACTTTGTATAAAAGCAGAAATGCAACAAGAAAGAATATACAACTGTCCTCCTGGTTGGCTCGCCACTTGTATGTAACAAATACTCACTTCCTATGACTATGGGCCCAGAAGAATTTTAGGTTTGAATACAGGAGCACAGAAAAACTCAGACAATACACAGCACTTTGAAGTTGAACAATGCCGGCTTTTTATATAAAGAAATGGTAAATGGATCCACATACAACAGGTAATTTGACAAGGACAACAGCTCAAATACCAACAATTACAATTTTTGTAAATAAAGATCCTACAATCTTTTTCTAGTTCTAATTCTTTTGGGCGCACCTTTCTAACCTGTGTCATACTACTCTTCAGGTTTACAGTTCGATGTTCAAGTTAAAAAAACTACAAACATTCATTGAAATCACAAATCATATACCCCTGTATATCGTAATACAATACAGTCTCAAGATAATTGAGCTGGTAAGAAGAGTGTATGTTTCAGTCCAGGTGTACAGAAATGAGTGCGTGCAAAAGGCTTGCCATCAATTCTGGGTGAAGCAACTTAGAAATATTAGTATCAGTTATGTTTAACGTTTTATGTTTATTAAGTTCAATTTGTTATTGACCATAATTGGTAAATAATAACAGCATTACAATGAACAATGTAAAACTAACTGATTTACAATATATACAAATTCACATTTTCAAAAGGAAATACATAATACACAAAAGTGTTAATAACAAATTAAAATCTCATTGAATCAATATTCTCACCAATTCGTGTAGCAGCCTGGACACACCCAAAATGGCGGTACCTAGCACAACCACGAGATCACCACAACTAGCGAAATTAAAATAAACTTGAACATATGCTCTCTTTCACAGAAGAAATATTGTGAACAACACTTGATAATGTATCTTAATTCACAATGTAGGTGTTTTACCTTACTTGTCGAACTAGAAATAACACAGAGGACACACCTGGCACGATTTCTTTCCCCAATAATGAGGCAGTCAAAGACCCGTCGACTAAAGAACCGTCAACTATATCCGCAAGAACTAACACAAATATACTTTACTTCTCAAGCTTTTGACAATAAAAATTGCAGGATTTCTCCATAATCTTCTGTTATCTATCGTCACGCTAGTCTCTCTCCCGCAGCTCTTTTCAGCTCAGACAGGTAGGCTGTGCTATTATTCCTAACTGCGCCTGATTGGCTTAAACAGATATGTCAGTCACTCAGTTTGCTCACTGTGATTGGACACTTACTCAAACCCCTACATACATTTTCTAGCAACTTGTCTATATGCATGCATTTGGTGATTTAATTCAACCATAATAATACTAATAATAATAATAATAATAATAATAATAATGATGATACATACATACTGTATATATTTATATATGTTAATTTCATTAGCCCAAAGTCTTGTGGGTTACACAGTTAACAGTCATAACTGTTTTTATTGAAAACTCAACTCCTGGCTGCTTTGGAAGAAGTAATAATGAGACTAACAGGTGAAGTATAACTGTAAAAGTAAGCTTTAAGTGCTGTGTAGTGAATATCCCCCATCCTTGGGAAAGGGAAGTTTGGGGTCCCCTGCTGGAGCTGCTCCCCCGCGTGTCGGTTTGAAGACTAAGATGGATGGATTTTAACCCTTTTAAACCACTCAGTGTATTGAGCTGAATTCTTCTGATGTGTTTGCTTTGCTGTGGTTGTCTTTTTCTTCTCCGTTTCTCTACATTTCTCTCAGTGTATGGCTGTCTGGAGTATTGATGTGTCCACCGTGTGGCAGCTAACAGCTTCAGTGGAACCAGCCGGGGCAGGGTTTGACAGAGCGGGACTTGGTCTGAGGAAGGAGGAGGGATGAGTAAAGTGCAGAAAGAGATGAAGCATGGGCAATGTGTAGTGCTTTAGCATGCCCAACAGCAGAATTTTCTTGTGAGTCTTGTGACTGATCACATTTATGCTAGCCCCGAGCACACACTACACTAACCCCACAGAAGAAGCACAGAGTGCCAGAGACTGCTAGCATTATTAAACTTGTTTACGGGTATGTTCAGGCACTCACAGTTCTTGGTTGAGGCTAGGGATAGATTATGGTCCTGTTAAATACAAAAATTCTCTTCCACACCAAAGATTCTGTCCATCAGAGCTCGTTTTGAGTCTAAGAGAGAACAAAACAATGAAGTGTAGGTGTGGCACGAGTCACCTTCCCTGGAACCCATGGCTGGCGATGGCAGCATGCCTGTGCACACTAGAGTGATGGGAATAACAGCGTTATAAAATAACGGCGTATAGCGTTATGAAATCAAGGAGGGGTGAGGTTTTCCTGCTAAAGATTTCCCACCGTGGTAAGAAAACAGTCACTATGTCTCTAGAGTGGCTATCCGCTCTGAAGTTAATTGCTGTCACTTTCTCGCTTCTTCCTCGCTCTATTACACACACACACACACACACACACACACACACACACACACACACACACACACACACGCACACGCACACGCACACGCACACGCACACGCACACACGCACACGCACACGCCGGCTCGACGCATACACCAAACATCTGGCCACTTACGTTATTTGCACTACAAAGAGTGTATATATTTATTTATTTTTGCTATAGTGCTTAACAAGCATTATTTAATTTTGCCCAGTCGTGGCCTGTTGAGGGGCAATAAATATCAAAAGTTCCAAAACATCTATGCTGTTATTTGTATCGATCCACTAGACATAATGTCTACGTACATGGAATCTGATTGGAGGCTAGTCTCTCTGTCCCACAGCAACATTTAGATTTAGATGTGTGTACAGTTTCTGTTAATAATGTATTAAGTGTCCATTTCCTTATAATATTCAACTTTATCATAATTGAACATGCACATGTATTTTATGTTCCATTAAAGGGGGGGGGGGGTCCACATTTGAGCATTTCAAAATTTAACACATTAGTTACTTTCTTAAGTAACTAGTTACTTTTATAATTTCTAACTGAGTATCTAATTTAGTTACTTTTTGGTAGAAGCAACTAGTAACTGTAACTAATTACTTTTTAAAAGTAACTTGCCCAACACTTGGAAATAAGTGTATATCACAGTTTATTTCTGTTTTTATCTGAAAACTGTGTACAGCAGGGTTTTCTCTGTTGAAGTTTGATGCAAGTTTATTGGAAGTGTATTGCACTTTATTTTTATATGCTTCTGTGAAAAAAAATGACCAATGAATGTTTCTATGATGATTATCCAAATGTTAACCTTAAGACCTTAAGAGCCCATAAAAAAATGTGTATCGAAAATAAAGTGATAAAAAGATAAATTAATAATGAATGTGATGTGTTTTATTTAGCAAATTTGCATTGTGTTGTATCCAATATTTGCTATATTTCTAAGCAAATTATCTCTGCTGTATTCTTGATAACAATCCCCCGGGCCCCCCCTGACTGATTTCTGGTCCTCCCCCACCCTGTGCCACCACACTTAAAAAATCCTGGAATCGCCCCTGTTAAGTACCCTATAAACATAATTTAAGGAGACATGGCTGCAAATGAGGGCACAGTAGAATGTCTGGTAATATTAGATGGGCTTGACCATCGTGTTTTCATTTTTACAGAGTCATTCTTTCATCTGCCATTATTATTCCTCTCCCACAACTGACTTCAAGCAAATTTAGAGCAACCACTTCAAGTCGATTCTCCCCTCTGACTCCAGTAAAATGAGGTAACAGCACAAAAGACGCTGAGCTAAAGTCCTCATTGATTCTGACAGAGCTTGTGTTGGACTGAATTCTAAATAGTCAGGCCGCGGGTTAGGTATTGATTTCCTCCAGGACGATCTAAGGGAAGACTCTGAAGCTTAACGTAGTTGTGAAGCCACCTGCTGACGGGCCATGGTGCGTGTGTGTGTGTGTGTGTGTGTGTGTGTGTGTGTGTGTGTGTGACACAGGCTGAATCCCCTCTGAACATGACAATTAAAACATCTCAGGAAGACGAAAGCAGCTAGTGCTGCTCCTCCCTCTACCCGAGCCCTCTGATGTCTTCCTTTGTTCCCCCGAGTGCTGTTCAGATCGGCTATTAGAGAGATTGACGGCTAGGGAGAGACACAGGAGGCAAAGTCTAAAATAAATACAGAACCGAGTCAATGGGCATACAAAGACCTGCAGAGGACTTTCAAAGGTTGTCTTGAGCACGCACGCACGCACGCACACACACACACACACACACACACACACACACACACACACACACACACACTACAGGTAGTGCTGACAGGCTGTTTAGCATGCAGCAGAATGTTCTCCACCTGTCGTCATGTGATGGGTCTGGGCCATAAATTCAATTCCCTTTTCCAGACTTTTCAAGCCCCTCTAACCACAAATTATCACTCTCTCACACATACACACACACACACACACACACACACACACACACACACACACACACACACACACACACACACACACGTATTGACAGAAGCTTGCAGACAGGAAAAGAAACAGAAGTTAGGATAAGAGTAGTTAGTGATCGGGGTGTAGAAAAAGAAAACGAGTCATTTGCCAGGTGGCACGTTCTGCTCTCCTGAGGTGGAAAGCAACACACTCAGCTGTTCTATACCCAACTCCCTATGGACTGAGCTACTGCCACCCCCATATTCTCTTATTTCTCATCCTAACATCAAAAGTCGAGGTGAGTTTTAGTCATATTTACAGTTTTTTTACAATCACTAATTTCAGAACCTTGACATCATTTCTTAAAACTCTAGACATAAAACTCACAACCAATGATGAAAAATCACATTCACTTAAATACACACACACTTGCTCAGGTCCTTTACATGCACTAATGGAGGGATGACAGAGTGAGTGGGCTGCCAGTGCTAAACAGGCGCCACTGAGCGGTTGAGCAGTTTGGTGCCTTGTTCAAGAGCACCTTGGCAGTGTCCAGGAGGTGAACTTAAGCATATACTCATGTTAGAATGAACAAGAGATTATACTGAACTGAACTGGACTGATAACACCCATGCTCTATACAAGAAGGGCCAGAGTTGTCGGGACAGGATCAGACTCAATAAACTGATCAGGAGAGCGAGCTCTGTCCTGGACTGTCCTCTGGACTCCGTAGAGAAGGTAGGGGAGAGGAGGATGTTAGCAAAGCTGACATCCATCATGGACAACACCTCCCACCCCCTACATGACACTGTGGGGTCCCTGAGCAGCTCCTACAGCAGCAGACTGATACACCCACGGTGTAAGAAGAAGAGGTACCGCAGGTCCTTCATCTCGGCCATCTACAACACCTGCACTACCTGATAATGTTGTAGTTTCTGTTCCTTTTTTTCTCTCTCCCATCTACACCACACACTTTCTGTTCATCTTTATTATCGGTATTTATATTATTTTATTACAAGTACTTACTTTTCAATATTTATGGTCACAGGTTAATATAATTTATATTGTGCTACCGACTCTTGCTTTATTACTCTAATTACACATTCAATTTAATTTTAACATCACTTACACCGCAATATTGTTTCTTGTATCATGGCCGCACTTTAAAATACCTTTACTTGACGCCATTTTGCTTACTTTCAGTCTACCATATAATTATTGTCTATTGTTTGCCTGTATTTCTTGTGTGTTTACTTGTTTGTTTTTTGCTGTTATTGAAGAAAATGCTGCTGCTGTAATAAGAAAATGTCCCCATTGTGGGATAAATAAAGTATAATCTAATCTAATCTAATCTAGATAGTAGAGGCCCCTGAAACAAAGACTGGAGAAACTGGGACCATAAATCACAATCAAATTTAAAAAGCTATTTTATATTTCTACCTGCATGCTGTCAATGTTGAACGGCCAGGAGAAGAGCAGGACGGATGGAGCGAGGACACACTGACAGACAGACAGTCACACATATAGGTGATAAAGGAATACTGGAGGCTCAGACAGACATCGGGGAGCAGAAATAATGACAAAGAAATGAAGGTGAGCAGGAAGGACAGAGCGAGGGATATGAGAATCCGCTGTAAATTTCCCAGGTGGCCGAGGGAGAGGAGAGCTATTTTTCACCGCTGTTGTTCTAACTGTTCACAAACCCCTACTTTGCTGAGAGGACCATCAGACCTTACTGCTGTCTGCTGGCACCCGCAATCCTTAAGGAAGGAACTTGTTTTGGTGGAACATGTATATACGTTCAAAGGTTGTTTTAGTCATCAACAGAAAACTCAGATTGGACAGATAGGCTAGCTAGCTGTCTGGATTTACCCTGCAGAGATCTGAGGACAAGTTAACCATAGTCCTAAGAAATCCACCAGAGGTTAGAACGCTGACACAAAGGAAGCCGGCCGAAAAGAGGGACATTGGCGGAATTTCCAGCGGCACCGGAACAATCCCGGTAACTTTGACTGTGCTTTTACCATAATATCTCTCATGTACAGATTTGACTGAAACAACAACAAAAAGGGAAATTATAATGTTTTCTGGTCATTACACACACATGCTCAGAACCTACACATGCACTAATGGAGCGATGTCAGAGTGAGGGGGCTGCAGATGTCAACTGACAGGCCGAGCAGTTCTTGGTTCAATGCCTTGCTCAAGAGCACCTTGGCACTGCCCAGGAGGTGAACTGGCACCTCTTCAGCTACTAGTCCACCACCATACTTTGGTCTGTATGGGGACTTGAACCACTTTCCGGTTCCAAACCCAAGAAAAACCCGCAGACTGAGCTACTGCCCCCACTGTGCTACATTGTTCTACCATGTCTTATCTTTACTTTATTATCATTTCAAACTGAGATTTGGCCTGATGAGGGCGGTAGATTACAAGTCCACAAAGGGGAATGTGGGGAATAAGAATGTCTTTAGCACATGTCATGGGAATCCATTTAATAATTGGTGAGGTAAATCACTCCAAACCACCAATGCGGCATTTGTCAGGGGTTCATCAAAAATATATATATCATATATCACCTGATAAATTTCTATACAACATTTTGTGCCAATCCACTGAGAAGACACAGACATTTCACAGGGAAGGTAAGTGGATCACCAAAGTCATTAGGATTCATTGTTTGGGGACAATGATGTTTGTACCACATTACATGTCATTCCTTCCAATAGTTATGTCATACAAACCTGAAAGCAGACTTTTCCCTTAGTGAGGTAATAGTGTTGCTTTATGATTTCATGTGTTGCCTCAACAGCAACATGTTGCTAAATTCCTAAATACTAGTCTTTGTAACAAAAGAAAATAATTTACAACATCTGTGAATTAATTGATTGTTTATAGGCTGTTTATAAAATAGCACAAATTAAGAAAAAAATACCAATACATTTCTGTCCTGATACGTACTACGAACTCCTTTTTAAGACATAAGAACTTTTTATTACTGGAGAAAGTTCGGTCATTAGCAAAAGTTGTCAGTATTACCACCATGTCCATCTCCTTAGAGCCAAATACACTACTAGGCATGCACTGATGTGTCAGTGTGTATGTGCGTGTGTGTGTGTCTGTCTGTGTGTGTGTGTGTGTCTTTGTGTCAGTGTGTGTGTGTCTGTGTGTTTGTGTGTGTCTTTGTGTGCTTGTCTTTGTGTATGTTTGCGTGTGTAAGTATGTTTGTGTGTGTGTCTGTGTCTCTTTGTGTGTGTGTGTGTGTGTGTGCGTGCGTGCATGTGTGTGCGTGTATATGTTGGTGCATGCACGCGTGTGCATGTGTGTGTCTCTGTGTCAGTGGGCGTGCGTGCATGTGTCTGACACTGACCTGGTAAGCAGGTGTGGTGAGAAGGAGGCGGGGTTGTCCTGTTCAGAGAAGAGAGGCATGGATCCCCCCATCAGCCACAACCTGACCGACATGATGACCACCACCTGGAGGAACGGAGGGGGGGGGGGAATCAGTCACAATCCACCAACAGCTTCCTGTTTATGGACCATTTATAGGAAGTAATAGTGTACATCAGGACAACAACGTTTTCCAAAACTTGAGATAGCCCACCCCTGATTTGCATATAAGAGTAGGAAATATATAGAGAGGGAAATCAATAAATGTAGCATTAAGAAATAAACATCTTTTGAAATAAACAAAAATGGACTTATGAAATTAAAAAGTACCATGAAATAATTAAAAGTAAAACCTTTTAATATACAGTATATTGATTCAATTTTATATGAATACTTAATTATCTGCTTATTTATTTAATTATTTATGTATTTGTTGCCTCATTTAGTTATTTCATGATGTATTTCAAAGGCATATTTATTTATTTATTTATTTATATAATTTATTTCTATACTGTATAACAATTCATCCATCCATCCATCTTCATCCGCTTATCCGGTATCGGGTCGCGGGGGCAGCAGCTCCAGTAGGGGACCCCAAACTTCCCTTTCCCGAGCCACATCAACCAGCTCCGACTGAAGAAGAAGTCCTTCCGGGATATCCCGGATTCCCTGACCACCGGTGTCCACCAGGGTGTTCATGGGTTACCGCCCCTTGAGGCTCCTAAGACCCTAAGACCACAGCTCACTGCTGCAGCTTCAGCAATGGAAACTTTGAACATTGTCCACTCAGGTTCAATGCCCCCAGCCTCCACAGGGATGCCCGAAAAGCTCCGCCGGAGGTGCGAGTTATCTCGAGTTATCTAAGTCCGTCGGACAGGGTCTCCTCCAGATGTTCCCAATTTACCCGCACTACCCGTTTGGGCTTACCAGGTCTGTCCAGAGTCCTCCCCCACCCCCTGACCCAACTCACCACCAGATGGTGATCAGTAGTAGTTTCTGTAAATGCGCTAGTGTTAGCCAGTCAGCTAATTTTCAAAAGTAGTCCTAGTTACCTAGCATGCATGTCTTTATGGGGGAAGGTGGGAAAAAACCAGAGCACCAGGAGGAAACCCTTGCAAACATGGGGAGAACATGCAAACTCCACAAAGAAATGCCCGAAACAACCTAGATTCAAACCCTAACCTTCTTGCTGTGAGATAGAAGTGCGACCCACTGAGCCACCGTGCTCAATCCGCTCCGCTGAGAGTGAACGCTGGCACGACTTGCTGCCACTGCTCGCCGGTAACTTTTTATTTTCTTAACTTACCAGACTCATCTTATTGGACAGTGTAACGTCCTTCATTGGAATACTACCACTACCGTTTGTGTGAGTTTTCACTATTAGCTCACCTGTTCTGTTCCCGGTCTGAACCGCACCTTGACGGTGCTGATCCAGAATGTGGGCTGGTAGGCCCTACATCGTGTTTGCCTGTGCCTGGCTCTTTCTACTGCCTGTTCACCTGCTAGTGATGGGTTTGCTGCAGTACTCGGCCATCGACCTGCGCCGGAGGCTCTCCACCTTCACCTGGACATCGCCAGGGTGTCCCGCCAGAATCTCCACCACAACAGCTCAACAGGAATAAAGTCCATCTGGTCCAGCTCTTGTCACCCTCCACGCTCCACCAACTGGGCAGTCGACTGCAGCACGTTAGCCCGCCTAGCTTGGTCAGTGAGTTAAGAGTCTGGGTGTCATCCTTGACAGCACACTATCCTTTCAACCCCATATCAATAAAATTACCCGGTCTGCCTGCCTACTTCCACCTACGAAACATCAATCGCCTCCGCCCCTCCTTTACCCCCCCACACTGCCGCCATCCTTGTCCACAGTCATGTCACCTTCCGTCTGGATTACTGTAACTCTCTCCCCTTCGGTCTTGCTCACAAATCCCTGGACAATCTTCAAATGGTCCAGAATTCAGCTGCAGGCATCATAACTCGAAACCCTCCATCCACCACATCACTCCTGTCCTCCAACAGTTCCACTGGCTCCCGGTCCAGTTCTGTATCCAATTCAAAGTCCTCCTGTTTGCATTCAAGGCCATCCACAACCTCGCCCCGCCCATGTTTGTCTGATCTCCTCCAGCGTCCCACTCCCTCCCGCTCCCTCATACAACTCTCTGTCCCCTCCGCCCATCTCACCCTCCACCATGGGGAGCAGAGCACTCAGCAAGTCATTACCACCCCCACTCCCCCATTTCAAATCAAATTCAAAACACATCTGTTTAAAACAGCCTGTTACACTTGAATGTCTATTGCTCTGCCTTTTTCTGTTGTTATTGTTGTATAGTATTCTTTTTGCTGTTTTTAAAATGTCTTATGTATGTATACCCTGTACGGCGTCTTTTAGTGCCAAGAAAGGTGCTTTTAAATAAAATGTATTATTATTATTATTATTTGTGTTTATCTGTCATGAATGCTACCGTTGTGAAAACAATAATTAGAAAACAGCATGTTTTTGCCACCGATTACTGCTTTGTTGGGCACTTTCTTTCTTCATTCTCTAGCTTGCTCTCTCTCTCTCTCTCTCTCTCTCTCTTCTAAATGCTGTGTTTACAAGCAAAAGTGATACAGCCTACATATTATACCTTTAAAATCTGTTTTACTTTGGAAAATGGCCATTAGTAATAGTAAGTATTAACAATTAGTAGGCAACTGATTAAGCGAGCAGAACCACCAGTATGGAACTTATATGGTAAAAAGATCTAAATAAATACTTACATAGGCAGAGACGAGGCAGGCCCGCTTGATGAAGGGGCTGCAGATGTGTTGGAGGTCCCTGAATCTGGAGCCAGACAGGTGACTGAGGGACACAGACATACAGCAGGTCAGTCTCACTCTACACAGCCTGAAGTCTTACTGGGTGTTTTGGCTGTTAAAGTGGTCGTCTCCTTCACTGTGACTGTGAATTCCATTTTAACTGGTGTATAGCAGACCCCTTACAGCGTGTTCCACAGATCCTGTCTTACATTAAGGAGATAGTTTGATTTTAATTAATTTTACCTTTTTCAAATAACACAAAGTGAGATGAACAGTGGTTAGCATTAACAATGTTTCTTAAAATTTAGGACACTGTGAATTGTAAAAAGAAAATCAACACCAGCAAACAACAACGCCAATTTATGCATTGATTAACATGTATTGTGCGCACCTCATAGGTGTTTTTTATGTTGATTATTGTCTTACTTGTCATTATTATGCTTAATTAATTATGCTTCTCCAGCTAATCATAGTCTCTGTACATAATATTCACGCCTAATTCACGTTGTCATGCCTCTGTGTGTCATAAGAGCAGTCTCTCCTTGTTCTATATGTAGTGTAGGCTCTGTTCATATCGCATATTTTCCCACTGCTTTTATCGTTTTCTTGCTTTTATTTTTAACGTAAGAACTTTATACTATTACCTGCCCAGGGACTACAGATGAAATATAGCCTTTCTGGCTAACTCTGGCATATTTTCAATGATATTATTATGCACTGTCCCTGTGAAATGAAGTAAAGAGTTCCTTCATTACAATGAACAAACACACACACACTGTAGTGTACTCACAAATACTCACTAGAATACCAAATAAGGATTAATCCACCACTAAAAATAGTCCCCAAGAAGTAAAGATTTCCTCCTGTGTGTGCCTGTTGGTACTGTTTTGTTGACAACCAAACCCTTTACACGTCCCATGACATGGTGCTCTTTGGATGCTTTTATATAGACCTTAGTGGTATGGAGCTAGAACAGTGACAGTAACCTGTGGTATTAAAAATAAAATTTGGCATTGAAACAAGAAATATTGGCACTGAAAAATGTTGAGCTCGTGGATATAGTATAAAACACAAACATCAAAAAGTAAAAGTAACTATATTATTTCACTTTGACATTTGTTTGCATTATGACAGGTTTTTCAATGTCAATCTACATTTTTTCTTGATGTCTGTATTATTTTCAGTGACAGTTTTTCTTTTTACGCTTTCAAGATTTTTACAATGTCACTGGTTTTCAGTTTTAACTTTCTGCCACTGTTTTGGCGTAGTGAGGAGGGGCCTGAGGGGAGGGTCAAAGAGGGCGTGGTTTATGGGTAATTTACATAGGCTACTGGCAAGAGACTGCACCTCCACAGAAATCGCAAATCTACTATGTCTTCCTCAAGTTCACCTGGAACCTCTAAACCTCTGTTTTTTTTTTTACATGGCAGCAGGCTGGTTTAGTGCTGGTTTAGTGTTTAGACAGATTCCAGCTCGGCCCATCTGAGCATTCATTTTCTCAAAGGCAGAGCAGGGTACCCAGGGCTTGGTTTACACCTATCACCATTTTTAGCCACTGGGGGACCGTAGGTAGGCTGAGGGAACTCATTAATGTTAAAAAAACCTCAAAGTGACATTTTCATGCCATAGGACCTTTAAAGTACCTGGCGGCAGCAAACTATACACCAATTAATCTAACTGTACTCACAACAAAAACTATGTTGGCGCTTCTTCCATATTAAGGACATTTTGCGACCTCTCAGTAGTTTTGTCATTAAAAGTGTCCATTTTAACAACATGTACGTGTCAATGCAAAGTTTTCAAAGTCACCACAGACATTCATTGATCCAGCCATTCAATAAAGATTATTTATGAACCCCCAGACCACAGAGTCCTATAGATTAGCCCGAGGTAGAAACAAAGGAAGGAGCTTTAACTGCAGAAAAAGGCAGCAAGAGAATAAGATGAGAGGGAGGGATCATACAGATACTACAGTGAAAGGAAAGCAAGGAGAATCCATTCAGCACCCAGTCACTTTGAGATGTTTCCCTTGTGCAGAGCTTTCAAAGCATTCTAGAGACGGTGAGAGAAGAGATCTCACAGGAATTCTACAAACATTCTGTCTGTCTCACACTCTGTCTCCGCCTGTTTCATCTCTGCCTCTCTCTCCCTTTGCTCTTGACTCACTTTACTCTATATTTGTCTTTGCTCTGTCTGTTCTGCCGAGATTTGTGGAGCCAAGGGACAGAATGACAAAGAGTCAGACTCTGCAGCCGCTGCACTCACATCTGCATTGCAAAAAATAAAAAAAAATAAAAAAAGAGCCAGGCTGTTTTCCCTGCTGAACACCAATGAACTGTTTCTAGAGAGTGGTGTACTTACTTACTTTTAATGGGCTTAAAACTCATATGCTCTCAATAAAAATCTTTGAAGGTAAAAATGTTAGCAATGTGCACTTTGGAGAGAATCCAGGTCAACGCATTGATACCTTCATTATTTGGTGTGTTCAACCCATAGCAGTCATGAGGCAGAATATACTGTATAAATAGTATGAATATAAATATCGGTTCTCATGAGTTTTGAGATGATTGAGACATTTGAAACACAGGATCATGAGTAAGTCCCTTCTTTTTTGTATTTTCATTGTTAATAGAATCAGAATGAAGTTTCTTCCTGAGACTATTTAGCAGAGGCACCGTGGCTCTGTCCAGCGCTTAGTGCCGCCCAAGACAATGGTGACTGGTTTAAAGACATGCCGATAAACCAGAGCACATATTTATCCTAATCGAGATATTACGTGGTCTGGCAATGCACCTACCCAAAACAATCGCACCAAGGGGCAAAACAAACTCTAGTGATTCAACTTAACTAAATGAGCAGGTGTGAATGCGCCCTTAAAGAAGAATTTATAAATGTAAATGACAGTTGTAACGGGCATAACACCCGCACTCCAACCTCTGCAGTCTCCTTTCGGTCAGCTCCACAAATCTATTATTAAATTAATGCTGAATTGTCTATATAAAAATAGGGGTTGTCGTTAAATGGTGATGGCATGTGGCTAAGAGTCCCTCATCAGGGTCGTGAAACCAACTTCCCAGTCTCCTGCCGACTCTGCTACCCTCCTGCAAACCTGCAAGCCACGGCAAGCTAGCCAGCTGGGCGATCAGAGTAAACACCACCGAAAATGTGGAGAAGATAAGCCCAAGCTAGCCTAGTTTAGACTATCCACGCAGCTATCTCATGACTATAGTTTTGTGCTGACTTCGCTAGCCTGGCTGGTCCAAAAAACAAAGAGTAAAAGGTGATGATGGCTACCAGCTACGACCTATGGCTACGACCGCGACTACGTGGAAAGCAAGACCATCTCTGCATCCATCTCCATCTCAAACACCGACGTCATGGGATTATATTTCACTGGAATTCTACCTCGTACAATTGTGTGTGACGAATAAAAATGGACTGATTGACTAACGAATCAGCACTCCAGAGTTTTAGAATGGCAAAGCTGATTGTGCTGAAACAAATGTTTCAACAGATTAATCGACTATGAAAATAATCGTTAGCTGCAGCCCTCGCTCCCACCCCTACATAATAAATATGCACTAAAGCAATGTGTTGAAACTGATTATTAATGATTATTTTGTATTTTTTTATTTTAATATTATTGTTTTAAAATACCCTTTGAGGCACATGAACAGAATTTGTTTATTATCTGCAAGTATATCATAATTATTCCGTTAACTGTAATTATTCTGTTCTGTAATATTATATCTGATGTATTTACTCCTTGTTGTTGCACTCCTTATTTGTATGCTTGTTCTTATGCTTTGGCAACAGATGGATTTTTTTTGTCATGCCAATAAAGCAAACTGAAAATATGAGACAGAAAGCGAGAGAGAGAGAGAAGAGAGAGAGAGAGAGAGGGGGAACAGACAGATGTTGTTAGTGTCTTCCGACCCGGGCCTCAACTTTTCCCATAGGATCATGGGAAAGACGATTCCGTGTATCGGCATGGCAGGATGCTAATTTACCATGACAACTGTTACCGTGGCAACGCTGAAGGATGAATGGAGGGGAGGAGGTGTGTGTTTGTGGGGAGGTGTTGTGGAAGGTAGGAAGAGAGACAGAAAATAGAGTGTGGCTGATTGTTTTGAAGAAAGGTCGGGGTCAGCTTCTTCTCACACATGAACAGGAGACAGTAAAGGACTGTAGCTCAGGTCAGAGCCCTCAATACTCCACTCACAGCTGAAATCCTTTAGAATTCCTCCTTCTCAGTGGCATTTTCTCTTCTCCTCTTCCTCACTATGTACCACGGTTATTTAAACTTACCCAGCCACTGAAAAATGACAGGGCCACCACACAACACTCCAGGCTAAGACTGAGTCACTGAATGGGTGCAGTGGAAGCTTTGTAGTGGCCTTCACACACACACATACACACACACACACACATGGTGTAAATGAATACACTTCTGATAAAAACATGGACAGTTATGGGTGTTCCGTAACATTTCAAAACCTCCATAATGTTTTTTTAATTTCTGGAGTCATTTAGTGATATGGAAAATGTTCAGTTTCCAGGAATGTTTAAGGATAGCAATTCTCAGAATATGTGTCAGAGCTTTATGCAGGACAGACATTAATATACGCTATTTACCCTCCCTTTAATTTTCATCAGATAGCAGTCCTGAATTTCTCACTGTTTGTTACACCATCTCACCTCAACAATTTCACAAAATAACATACACTGTACACAAATGCATAGAAAGACTGTCTTTACTGTATTCACTGAGTGCAGATTGTTTGGTTTCACATTTGCATCAGACAGGATTCACTATATCTGCTGTGTGTGTGTTGCTGCTTTTTGTCATCACTTCTTTCTATCTCTCATCTCTCTTTCTCTCTCTCTGTCACTCTCTCAGAGTTGATGTTATGCCATGCAATGTCTTATGATGTGTGATGTAGTGTGAACTGTGAAGGGCAGCTCTGGGGCAGTCACAGAGCTGAAACCCTTCACGGCTCTCTGACACGAACAAAACCGACATTCTGCTTGCATGCTATCTGTGTGTGTGTGTGTGTGTGTGTGTGTGTGTGTGTGTGTGTGTGTGTGTGTGTGTGTGTGTGTGTGTGTGTGTGTGCGCGTTAGGTGCCCTTTTTGTTCATTTTACTGAACTGAACTGAAAGTGTGAAAAGCCTCAGCTCATCTTATGTCCGTGCACCTTCCTGAACACCCGCCACATAATGTTCTATCTAAAACTGGACACTTCAGTCCTGGAACTTCTGTCACTCTGCTTACCAAACTGTCCCCAAGATTGCAGTTTCAGCACTTGATGCCATGTTAACTAAATCAAGTCATTTGAAATCCCAAAGGCAGAGCGGAGGCCAATGTTGTATGACTCACAGGAAATCCACTGACACAACTGTCAGCTAGTAAGAGTTTAATGAATTAATTAATTAATGGTGGTGATGGAGCAGTGGATATAACACATGCCTTTGGTGAGGGAGATCTGGGTTTGATTCCCACTGCTATACATCAACCAATGTGTCCCTGAGCAAGGCACTTAACCCCTAGTCACTCCAGAGGTGTGGGACCTCTGATATATAGCAATTGTAAGTCGCTTTGGACGAAAGTGTCAGCTAAATGACATGTAATGTAATAATTAAAGGATACTTTAACACTGCCAATCAGTGTGGAATGTTTAAAACGATATGGTTCCATTCAGGCATTCAGGATAGGAGAACTTGTGCTGCTTGCAGATATTAACTATCCTGTAATGTTGCTGTACCTCTGCAACACGTCGTAGGCAGAAGGTCTGTTGAGCATATAAAGTATCTGACATTGGCACTCTAGACTGTGGCTTGCATCATGTCTCCTACCAACAGTCAGCATTAAGTTATTTTAACCATATAGACAATATTTCCTTAACCAAGAAGTTGTAGTGGCCTAAATGTGTAGAGGTGTCACAATACTCCAAGTCCATGATATGTGTAAAACTAAAAGGCATGAAACAAATGCTGAAACCTTTCCATAAATTTTGGCATTTATATCCTCTTCTGGACAAGTCCAGGGACTGTTGTGAAAGGGCAGCTGACAACATGGGAAAGTCCGTGTGACAGCTTGGGGAGACAGCTGACAAGAAGGAACAGACCCTAATGGGGCTGTCATGGGCTAGCTACCCATGGCACGGTTACAGATCCTAGTACGGAAACAGCAAAGGACAACGAGAGCAAAGCACATGAGAAAGTCATCAGCAGCACATGTACAGTACATGTGGGTTGGAGAAAATAACATCAGTAAATGGCTTGAGGATCGCCCAAGGGAGGAAAAAGGGCTTGAGAGAGCAGAGACTGGGGCATCACATTGACCAGCACTTCGTCTGAGGGAACCGCTCAAGTCAGTCAAGTGAAGCACAGCGACAGGATGCAAATCAAAGCTTGAAGAGCATCAACACTCCTGTCACTGGAGAAAATGCTACAGGTACAGTAATTCAAAGATCAAGATCAAAGGGCACAAACCTGGTGTGATGTGGCTCAAAGTTGACTATAAATAAAAAATAGTGGGAAAGGATCAACAGGGATTTAACACAAATCTTGGAGCAACAAAAGTCTTGGAAGGATGGGCGAAATGGTGTAGAAGAGTGCTTTGGAGTGGTTAAAGGGAGAAGGGAAAAGAGATTATCAGCACCAGCCAGGTTTAGGAGGCAGCAAGAGATCAAGAGGCTAGTCAGAGAGAGGCAACAATTATAAAAACAATGGAAAACAACAAGAGAGAAAGTATCGTGGCACTAAAGGCAGACATTGGGAGCCGCCTGGCAAGAAAATCTGAGGAAGATTTGCAGGAAGAAAGAGCACGAAAGAACATGTTTCTATAAAGACCCCTTCAAGTTTGGCAGAGACCTCTTCACAAAGGAAAAAATTTAACTTTGGAAGTAACAAAGCAGAAACTGGAAAAACACTTGGAAAACGGCCACTACGATACCAAAAGGTATGAGCAGATAGTCACCCCGCCGGACATCAAACCAATTCTGAATTCAATCTAGCCCTCTTAAATGGAAAGAGGTAGAAAACACGGTCTGGCAAGCAAGAGCAGTGGGGCCTGACGGAGTGCCATATAAGCTCTACAAGAAGGCACCTGTTTTTTTCTCATGAAAATAGTGTGGGAGAAGCAAAAGAATACTCAAAGCTTAGCAAAGGGCTGGTGGTGTGCAAAAAGAGAAGAATGCATCAGGCATCAACCTATTTTGGCCAATCTCCCTTAATGTTAAGAGGGAAATCTTTTTCAGCATAGTAGCATAAAGGCTGTCCGCCCACCCGAAAAGGACCAAAAATATATTGATACATCTGAACAGGAAGCAGGAATTACGGGATTCTCTGGTTGCCTGACGTGAACTAGGGATGTAACGATGCATCAATCGTCAATTGGTTCAATTTAATTTTGTAAAGATTATAACAGGTTGAGATAAAAAATGAATCTGGATGCAACAGCCTAGGGGTTTGACACTAGTTAACATACAGCAGGTTAAGTTAGCCTCCTGTTAGCTAGTACCATTAGCTGGCTTAAACATGGTTGAAGTTATTGTTATTACGTTTTAAATGAATCCTTTAAAAGTATCTATACGGCCTTAGCAATAACCAAGCCTTTATTTAATCTTTAATATTTTATAAATTTTTCGTTATTGAAGAAAAACTACTTTTTCAGTTGCTTGTGATAAGGGGACACATCTGTGGAAAAAAGTCGTGAAATAATCGTATCGTAAAGTTCAAATTGTGAATTAAACGGAATCGATTTGAGTTACATCCCTACAACCAAGACATCCAGATATGTTGTGACCCGTTAGTGGCTTGTAGAGCCATTACTGATGAAATCCCTTAGGACTAAAATAAATCTTTTTACCAGTACTATTTGTGTTGTGACATTGTTTACATCCATGTTTGCTAGCTGCCAGTCTTCCTTTTCACATCTTAACCCTCCTGTTGTCCTCAGGTCAAATTTGACCCCTTTAAAAATGTCTATATCTGAAATATTAGTTTCTTTTTAACCAAATTACCAGAAAAAATGGATTGGATTCCATACAATGCTCTTTGCAAATACAACTGTTCACTTTCATTCCTCTGATCTAAACTATTAGTCAAAATAATTCATAATTTCAGCTTTTTTTAACTCAAATTATGGTATAATTCAATATAAAAGATGGTTATTGACCGTGGATTACAAAAAGTACTGAAAAACTAGTGGTAGTAAGGTGGTGTTAAAAACAAACAAAAAAACTCTGAAAAGTGGACGAAAATGTCAAATTTTTGTTTGTTATTGACCCGGGAGGACAACACAAGGGTTAAGCAGGCCCTTTATAGTCAATACTGAAATAATTAAACCGGCAGCATATGAGCAAGTATTGTCCTTCAGCTCATGGACAAAACAAACGAAACAGGGACTCACTCATAAAAACACTGCTTGTTCGCATTTGTCTATGAAAAACAAAAGAGAGAACACTTCTTTTAATTGGAAATAAAAGAGTATCTTTGGCATCTCTTACTCCCCCTTAAACTAAAATAAATGTGTGTACCGCTGTGTCCAGTCCACGCGTGTGATCATCTGTCAGCACCGAACGTCCTCGCCACTGTCACACTACAGGCTTCCTCTGGGGGGAATTACTAGAATTGTTGGGTCCTTGTAAATTCTAGAATGAGGTCTAGACCTACTCTATCTGTAAAGTGTTTTGAGATAATGATGATAATAATAATAATAATAAATGGAATTCATATAGCGCTTTTTCACAGACTCAAAGACACTTTACAGCGGATTTAGAAAACAAACAATGCAAAACAGAACAAAACAAAACAAGATTCAGGCACAGATGAAAAGGGAGGGGGGCATGGTGCTACAGATAGGCAGAAGCGAAGAGATGGGTCTTAAGGCGAGACTGGAGGATGGTGAGGGACTCAAAGTCGCGGATCTCTAGGGGGAGGGAGTTCCAGAGCCTGGGAGCTGCTCTGGGGAAGGGTCTGCCGAGGTTGGACTTGTGGGTGCAGGGGAGACCGGCTGAGGGGATCTAGGGGACCGTGAGGATCAGTGAGGTATGAGGGGGCCAGATGGTGCAGGGCTTTGTAGGTGAGGACCAGGATTTTGTAGGTGATCTGGTGGGAGATGGGGAGCCAGTGGAGTTGTTTCAGGACTGGAGTGATGTGGTGCCAGGATTTGGAGCGGCTGATGAGTCGCCGGCTGCATTCTGGACCAGTGTGAGTTGGTTGATGTTGGTAGAGCTGAGGCCAAGGAAAAGTGAGTTGCGGTAGTCCAGTCGGGAGGAGATAAAGGCGTGAATGAGTCTTTCAGCAGCGGGGGTTGTGAGAGAGGGTCTAATTTTGGTGATGTTGCGGAGGTGAAATAAGGAAGTTTTAATGACATGCAGGAGTTGCTAATTCAGAGTGAATTGCTGAGTCTTGGCACAGTGATATAACCATCGCTATGGTTTAAAATGCTTTTATAACCCCCCCAGTTGACCATATTTTGCGCCATGATCAGGATTGTGTGCGTTAGAGCGTACACACAGCATCCAAAAAAAAAAATCACTCATCCGTCTGCCAGATTAGGTCCAATCTGCATTGCATAAAACCCAGTAGAGGATTACTCTCAGGCATCGTTACAGCGTCACAACCTTTCCCAGAGAAAAGGCTCCAACACTGCTCATAATTTTCCCAGGGAGAGCTTTGCTTTGTGTAAGAAGAGTGTGTGTGTGTGTGTGTGTGTGTGTGTGTGTGTGTGTGTGTGTGTGTGTGTGTGTGTGTGTGTGTGTGTGTGTGTTCCTCACTGTAAGATACAGCCTGAAGTGCCCAAAGAACCTCTTCATTAATCAAAGAGACAAAGCAGAGATGTTCTCTCACACACACACACACACACACACACACACACACACACACACACACTTTCACCCTATCTCTCCTGTAAGATCTCAGGAGCCGTTCCTCAGAGTTAGAAAGAGCACTGTCTTCATATTGAAGCCATCCATCTTCACTCTATCCTCCAATTTTACTGAGGGTCTTCATGGAGAAGTTTTTTTGTTTGCAATCTCCTTAATCCAGAACAGGAGAGGCAATCCAGCTGCAGGGAGTGTTTTGTACTCATGAGACTCATGGACATTACACATCCTCATACAAATACTCACAGAAAGTGTGTAAAAATATCATCTATATTCAAAAAGGAAGCTATTTTCTTCCTAAGGACAGGAAAACACTGGCCACAAAGTGCCACGACAGCCCAGTCTCATGCCAGTTTGTGAAATGGTCTCGTTATTTAATCTACTGATTTGTGTACAGGTCACGTTAATGCCGTTATATTCAGATGTCAATTACAAATTTTAAAGTAATGTATTTTAATGGGAAGCCTATTTCATGATCACAGAACGATTACAATATTATTGAAAACTTGAAAATCTGCGCAAAGAGGTTAGTGGGGTGGCGGATGGGTCAAACAACACAGGACTATCACCAAGGAGACCGGGGATTGCGTCCCGCATGTTGCAGTTCCTTTCTGTGTTCTTTTTTCCTAACCACAACAGTCTTGTTGTCGTGGCCAGCATGTTTCATTTCCCTGTTGCTGCGTCTCCCAGAGACCGTGGATTGTGTCCCTGTGCCCGGTCTGTCCTGCTGTTGTCGCTGGAGCTCAGCGTTTCATTACCCTGTTGTAAATTCCCCCAGAGACCGCGGATTGTGTCCTGGCGCAAGTTATTTTCACCGCCCCACACAATTGGCTGGCCACATTAATGGCTGCAGTCTGTCTGATCACCTGTCTCGCTCTAGGCACAGCTGAGAAGTCAAGACAGCCTAAATCATCCATAAACCTGGGTATTTTATTTTGAAATGCGTTTTATTTTGTCCAGTATCCAGCTGCACTGTGGCCTTCCTGTATGTGATTACCCACCTGGCTTGACCCATTTGCTCACGGAAAAAATAGAGGAGAAGCCAAAATGATCGCTGCAGCGCGCTAGCCGGCTAGTACGACCTGACAGATTTCAAAACAGGGACGCCGAAATAAAAATGGCTGCGCTTCACAGCAGCCAGTGTCCATTAAAGACATTGTCTACTATGTATGCCCCCCTTTTCACATTTCTAACTTGCATTCTTCTTTTTTTTTTTTTTACAAACAGAAACATATGAGTACCAAATCTGTTATTACAGGTGGAGTCTAAGAATGCCACAATGCAAAGTGGAGCCATTGTACATGACTTTCCTAAAATGGGACACCTCATTGAACATTATTGCTAATGTTGCTGATGTAGTGTTTTGTACAGTCCCACTGCCCTGACTTTCTAGAGAAACAGGTAAAGATCTCCAACTAAAAATGTTTCTGTTCCATGTTTCTGCTATGAGATAATGCTACTGCAGATCACTCAAGATATATGGTGTACTAAAACGTTATCGCTGAGCATGGAAGTGTATCTTCAAAGAAAACTAAGTGTTTATCAGTGCCATCACTTAATGAGTAATGTGAACAATTTGCTTGGCGTGTTCCTTTCAGAAAAACACATCTTCTTTGATAAAGAACATGTGAGAGGAAAAGTATTATAACTTAAGTGGAGATTCCACACCACACACTTTTGAGTGAGTGGGTTGCTTTGAGGTTTTCTGATCACCAGCCAAATGTGGTTTGAGGTATGTCTGTACTGTGAAACACAGAAGCAGACTGGAGGAGACACTTACAGCACAAGGACCCAGTGTCCTCACAAGTAATTTGATTCCTTACATCACTTTGAAGTGTGGACAGTTTGGCCTGTCTACCCTCCTTCACATCTTAGTAACTACAATCGTGTATACTTTACTGTCAACCAGTTTCCAATACATACCATACGTTTTTAGATTGATTTCCAACTTACTAGATGGCAAGATAGTTTCAGTTTTGGTTCACTATGAGGATCAACAAACGAAGACTGGAACTGCTGATCAACCATAAGGCAAGGCAAGCTTACATGTCTATGTAAAGCACCTTCTAAAGCAACTGTCACAAAGTGCTTCACAAGTCAATACAAGACCAAGAACGTAGAGATGTCCAGAACTGATCCTATGGATCAGTATTGATGCCGATCCAGGTATATTATAATGGTTAGCCGTTCAAATCCTTTTTATTTCTATACTGCACTTTGCCTTTTGTCCACCTCGGCCAGCTAGTGTTGCAGTGGTGCCACCCAGTTTGGCAAAACACGCAGATTGGCTAAAATGAAGCAATGACGTTAACTCTCTCTTTTTCTTGGCAAAGAGTAGCACTGGAGAAAACACTAGAGGCTCCTAATTTTTAGTCTGCAGTGACGTCACTTTTACAGATTAAAATGACAAACATGGCTGACGGCAGGTCATATCAGCTGTTTTTAATTACCACGACTTAATGGCAGGCCATAATTACAACTGTCTGATTAAAATGCTCTCTGCAGGCTGCGTCCTGTATTCAGCTAAATATCCTTTGACAGTGAAGAACCTCCACTGTTTCTTTTGTTCCAACTCCAACAGAGTGTGATGTCTTTGATCACTTGCTAAAAAAAAATCAAATCTGCTTCGCCGACTGTTTGTGATCTCCCTCTGAGCTAAAAAGAAATTTGAAAACCATTTGCTATACACAGAAACATTCTTGATGTAGCTCTATATGAGTACATATGGTAGACCAAAGTTATAGGCCCTGGACATCTGGTCAAATCAGTTAGAATAACTGAAAACACCTCAGTGGATTAGGGGTATACCCTTTAGAAAATGTCACAATTCGATTCAATATCGATTTTGATTTCATCACTCCCATATCGTAAAATACGCAGGCTTGGTGAGGTGCCGCTGTTGTTATTGACGACAAAAGCCTCCTTTAGCGTCTTATCTATACGCGCTTGGTCGGGACTACTGGCGTCCCTTTTGCTCTATGTCTATACGCGCTTGGTCGGGACTACTGGCGTCCCTTTTGCTCTATGTCTATACGCGCTTGGTCGGGACTACTGGCATCCCTTTTGCTCTATGTCTATACGCGCTTGGTCGGGACTATTGGCGTCCCTTTTGCTCTATGTCTATATGCGCTTGGTCGGAACTATTGCCGTCCCTTTTGACGCTGTTATATTAAGGAAAAGGTTGTGGGTGGGTTTACGCTTCCGTGACACGAGGGAATATTGTGTTGTATTGTGCGTTGCGTTGTGTTTGACCCATACATCACGCAACCAACCTCCCTGCGCAGAATGTCTGCCTTACATACTACTCGCTAAACCCTGTGTAGCTGCTGCTCTCCCCGCTACGTTTGACAAACACGCCGAAGGGCGCCTTTTTCGTCCCAAGTTTGAAGTGAGAACGGGTTGCCATTGCAGCACAAGAAATGTATGAGAAGAGAATAAAGACATTACTTAGGGAATGCTGGGAAAAAACAAGAAATGCATGTGGTCGGCGAAGCATCCTAATGAGCCTCCAAGCAGAGACAGAGAGAGAAGACGGAGGTGGAGAAGCTAACTAAGTCTCTGTTCTCTTCAGAATCAGCTTTACTGTAGTAGTTATTATAATTGGTGTTCACATACAAGCACATTGCCTTGGTGTTTTGGTGCATAACAAACATAGAAATAGAAATACAAGCAGGTACTAAGTCAAGAAAAATAAATATAGAAAACTTAAAAAATAAAATAAAATACAATAGGAAATATGTAAAATATATGTTTTAAAATGAAATAGCTGTACAGTTTTGTGCAGGAATGTGTAAAATACTGACCAGAGAATGTGCAAAGGTTTACAGTAGAGTATAAAGATGTGTGTGCAATATTACAGAAGATGTGCGCAAGTGTGACACATAGAGACAGATGTGAGGATGGTAATATAACGTGTAGTATCTCTTTACGCCTTTAAAAGAAAAACACCTCTAACACCTCCTTGATGTCTTCATTATTGCCTGTCTGCTCCAGAGTCAGCAGGAAATCTCCTCACATTTCAGGGAAACGTAAAGTTAGTTGTCAAGCAAGCGGGGTACGGGTACTTTATGCAGCATGTCAGAGAGGTGAAGAGGGACAGAAAGGAATGAGGCAAGTAAAGTGGAAGGAATGCAGGGGGGAAAGACTGCTGCATTTTGCATGTTGGAGAGAGAAAACAAGGCAGAGAGACAGAAAGAAATACGGGAAGTTGAGCAAAAAAACTACAAAGTTGAGAGACTTGTTCAAGTCAAAAAGGCCTTTGTTCATCCTGTTCCTTCCCCTTCCATAATCAAGTGTCATTATTTTCACCTGTTCTTGTCTTCCAGTCTGGAAAACCCCTGCTGTCATCTAAAGTGTTGTTTAATATTTTAAAAACTCAGAGATTGACCTTTCGAGAGTGTCACTCCCCAATGTAAGTTGAGTTCAGATGCAACAAGTAGCATACAAGATGCTAACAAGAGACTTCTGTAATGTCAATACAGTAAATATGGACCTACTTAAAGTTTGTTCACTGCTAGCTAAAAGTTAGCATCAAACAAAACAAAGGCTGTCACTTGAATGGTGTTTTGAGCTAACATTAGCAATCAAACAATCATAGATAGCTACAACGTTTTTGAAATGATTCCCATCTTCTGTTACTGTTTGTAATGAGAAAAGTCTATTTTTTCATGGATTTCACAAATTTCAGTATGACATGTTGTTCCGTAAACCGACTCACATTGGGGAGTGACAAAGAGTGTTAGTCAATGCAGACTCAAGGGCTGCAGCTTGCCCAGAATTAGAGATGCAACGATTGTAGATTTTGTTGGTACGATTATAGTCTGAAAAATAATCACGGTTTCACGATTATCCCAATTATTATCCAATAATGAATGCAATGCAAATGTCGGTTGCTGACTTGTTAGCTTTTAACTGTAACGGTACCGTTAACATTAAACAGGCTAACGTTAGCTAACTGGTAACATTAACAAGGTAACAAACACTTGACTTTAACAAACAAACAACGGTTAATAGTGAAACGGCAGCATCCTTACCCAGAATACATAGTTATAGTTGGCCATTAATTGCACCATGAGACCAGGGCCATCATTTCATGATCAGCACAGTCCAGGGACAAAGTGTGGGGTAGTTCAACGCCACCAAACAGGTAGGAGCCAAGTGTTTCTTTACGATCTGCCTAATCATAAACCATTGAGGCCCGTCTGACAGCTGCATTTCCACCATGACAGCCTTTCTGCCCAGATCTGGGAATGATTATGGTGGTGCTGTACAGTACTGTAAAATGACATCATTGAAACAGCAAAGATTCTGGACAGGAAACTTAGGTCACCTTGGTTTTTACAGTGTGTCACGCACCGTCACCGCTACGTTTTTTTTTGGGGTGATTCAACACGGAGACGTTCGTGAGAGGAATCCTTCTGACTGGCTATTTGGCTTCAGTGAATCAGTGCACAAGAAGTGAGAAAAGCAAGCTAACAACTGAAGTTAAAAGGGCACACACAGAAGGTTCTGACCAGGTTCTGTGGTGTGACCAAAAATTTGTATCACAGTATATTTTAAGATTTTTTCATTTAATTTACATAGGTTCATAATAGCTTATTCTTCTCTCAGGAGTACATAGAGTACAAAACAACATTAAAATGTCATCATTTTTACTAAAAGCTTTGATTACTAAAGGATTTGCTTGGCTCCACAACATTATACAATGACGTTATATGAAGGAGAATGCATGAAACAGTTACAGAATCTAAACTATTAGATTAAATTTAAATCAAATAAATATACATATAAACCACTTTAAAATTGCCACCACCTTGGCCCCCAGGTAACGTTGAGGTGATATGTCTTTGAGTAACGTTAACACGACCGAGTAGCATTAGCTTGACCGAGTGGCGTTAGCTTGACCGCGTAACGTTAGCACGACCGACTAACATTAACACGGCAGAGTAACGTTAGCTTGAACATTCATATAGTAAATGGACTGTATAGTGTTTTTTTAGTTTTAGCGACTACTCAAAAGTGCTACACTACAGCCCAGGGACCACTGACACACTGGTGGAACTGCCACCGGGGCAATTTGGGGTTCGGTATCGTCAACTTCGACACGTAAAATGCAGATCGAACCATCAACCTTCCGGTAGATGACCTCTGTACCCCACAGCTGCCCACAGTGTGTTTACTGGCATCCTATTTTAACATGATTACACTGTGGCCTGTTTGTGACATGCTGTGGACAGTTTTGGTAAGTTTGCGGGTGAGATTGTTGCTTTGCCTTTTGACTGCAGGGCATTCAGTGCTAACAGCCTTCATGTTACATGAAGTGAGGCTGCAGTATGCATACTAGTATGTCTGAGCAAGCAGTACAAGGTAACTGGATTTGGATTTAACCATGCAAGCATTTAAATCCAACTGGGAAATGGGATTTTTGTGTATTTGCAGCTGGAGGAGACATTTGATATTTGTTCTTTGTTTCACACAGCATTGGTAGTAATTTATCCTTTTCTGCTTGCGCAATATAGGCTTTTAGTGTTGCCACGGTTTTTTTAATGCTCACAGCACTTAATCCTTAATCAGCTTGTGAATGATTCATGATTTGCCAGTGTCCAGTGCCATGTCTATGTCTTTGCAACAGCTGACCTCAATTTTAGTGAAAATGCACACAAGCAGCATCACAATCACCCTGACAACAATCATCTCTAACAGTCCTTTATTTATACAGAAAAAGTACCATTCACATGTTGGAGCCATTTATACTATTGTATGTTATGTCATAGTCTGTTAGCATAATTAACTATGGTTAATTATGATATTGCCGGTTCTATTTGTCACAGGTGATTTGTGTTTAGGTTACGGATATGGTGTCTCAGGTCCATTTCTTTGGCTGATCACCTTTGGTATGAGGTGGCGGGAGTAGAAGGAACATAGTTTTTTGACCGTGGTTGTAAATATGATACTCCAAATAAAATAAACGTTGAAGATGTTAACGAGTCTGCTGCTGCGCGTCCGAGACAATCTCTACTCCTGACATAGTGGCTCTAAGCAAAATTGCGTCAGTGGTCGCAACAAAATGTCTTTTATATATCAGAAGTAGTGTTGGGTACCAAAACGTGGTGACAATATGGCACCCTATGGTTCCTGTAACATCTACCGGCTTGAAGAGTAAAGCAGATCTCAGTGCCTCATTTCAATATAAGTGATATCTGTTTGCATTTAATTTTAGACTTTAAACTTTGATATTTAAAGGTCCAGTGTGTAACTTTTGTAGTTGTTCATTATCAAAATCTGTATTGCCCTTCACAAATAGGTCCTTTTTCATAAATATTGACCACCACCATCAATGTCAAGTATTCCTATTGGCTTGAAATTTGCGCTTGCATGAACTGGGGTAGACTCTCCATAGTCACGCGTCATCTTGAAATATGTACGCCAGTAAGGGACATACAGGATATACTGCACCACCTTTCACGTTTTCTCTGTCACATGATAAACTCACAGGTGCTGGGTATTGTCGCTTGCCGGCCCTGGCCACTAAGAAGGAAACATGGAGGACCGCATGTTATCTTAACACATTCTGCGGTGTAGTGGGACAAAAAAAAATCTACCGGAAAAGTCAGTAGACCACCGGCCCCCGGGGGGTGGGGGAGAGATGAATGTTTAGAAATAAGAGGTTAGTTTGGCTGGAGCGGGAAGCGGCCTCATGCACGTATTCAAAATCCAAGTTTCAGGAACAGCAGTCCTCTTCTTCATTCAGAAAAACAAAAACGGATATTGAACAAAAACAAAAGACCGGCTTTTTGAAGCGTAAAGACTACCGTAGCTGTATCCGTAATTTCAACTGCGTGGAGTTGATTGTGGTATACAATGTAAATGTTAGATGGAAGAAATTCCCACACATTGGACCTTTAAGACTTTTTTGTGTCTGGTGAGTGCTCTTTGGTAGATTATGTGTATGCTGTATTACAGCAGATGCTTGAACAAATTCAGAAAAATTATTTTCCATGTTTTATTTTTAACAGATTTGTGCTGATACAGACATCAGTTTAAAGAGGGACTGTTCAGCAAGCGATTCATGACCTGCTTTGATCTTCTTTTCAACTTTATTTGTTCACTTGATATTTCTTCTTTTCATACTACATGATTCTTCATACAACATCTGAACTGCAGTTAATTTATTGACTGCAGCAATGTTAAAACCGTGGGTCCCAACCCCAAAACGCAGTTTCACACTGTTGGATTTTCAGAGCATTTTGTCTGAACAAACAACTCTTCAAAGTAGTATGATCACACAGAGCTTACAGGCCTCTAAAGACATTTCTGCAACATTCTCACACACACACACACACACACACACACACACACACAAACATTGATGCATCTTGCCTTGTTGTCACATTCTGTCATCTTCATCACTATTATAAATCACATTTTCCTCTCCAGTTTCCCCTATTGAGAGAAAACAACCCTTCTATCAGGCTTTACCAGAGATCATAACATCACACAATAGGAGTGTGTGTGTGTGTGTGTGTGTGTGTGTGTGTGTGTGTGTGTGTGTGTGTGTTTCACTGACAATTAGTTTTTTTTTTGGTGGAGCAAGTTGTGCAGGGCAGACAGCACAGCTTGTTACAGCAGTCAAGCAGAACTCCCCTGGGCATCTTTGGTCCAACTTTAAAGAAATTAAGTACTGGTAAGAGAATACGAACCAGCAGTCAATCTATAGTTTACACACGGTTCTGTGTGGGCTGACATTATTGGACTCTCAGACATCTGCCTTAACTGAATCAAGCTTTTGTGGCAGGCAATTTTAAACTTCTGAAAGGCAGTGTATGTCTGCATGGATTTAAAAGTTAATTTAAGACAAATTCTGTGGCCTCTCCTAACTGTGATGTAATAGGCAATACTCTGAGGTATATTTTGTATGATGATAGAAGTAGCAGCTGCCACAACAAGTATAAATAGTAGAACACTGGCTGATAATATCTCGAGTTTGTGCCACTTAAGGCAATGTTAGCAAGCATTTACACTCCACCTTAGACGGCAGGAGATCCTCTCATGTAGAGCCACTATCACCGCTACAAGACAAGTACCCACAGTGACTCTCTCTTAAAGGACCATTCATATTCTTCTAGTGACTCTCAAAGCTCCACCCAACTTCTTGTTTTTCCAGAAAAACATGGCATCTGACAGAAGCCATGGCTGGATAGCTCTGACTACCAGCTCTATGGGTTTTTTTTCCATGCTGTTGCAACAACTAGTAATGTTAGAAAAACTACAACACCCTCTTGCTAGACCGGAAACAAGACAACAGACATGCTGCACACGCCGTTTGGGCTTGCGAGCCAGCCAAAGAGTAGTAACATTACGTTTTGAGTGGATGGCGAGCGTGAGACGCCGAAATGGACGCCAATAAGATTGTGGAAGGAAAGTTTACTTTTTAAAAGTTGCCAAATGTTCCATTGACAAGACCAAAGTGATCTGTGTGTTTGGTCTGAAATACCACTTGACGGCCAAGAACACAGCTAATGCCAATGAACCCCCCAAAGTATTTTTTCACCCTTTTATTGATGGACAGTGTTACATTGTGTGAGAGATTATTAATTATTATTGCTATTATTATTATTAGTGAGAATGTTAGTGTGAAAATTAACAATACAGTAGGCTATATGCTGGGTCGGGGTGTTTAACACTACAGTAGGCTATTTTCAATAAAAAAACATTTGAACAAAGATGTAATTAATTGTGAGTTAACTATGATATTAATGCAATTAATCGTGAATACATATTTTAATCGTTTGACAGCATTAAAATAAATCTGCGCGCTCCAATGCTTTTTACCTTCTGAAGTTTGTATTATAGATTTTATAACCAAACTAAATTAAACTGAAAATGGGGGCTCAATAGTGGCCCACACTTTATGCCCTGGGCTCAGCTAGCTGGAAAATAAGACCAGAGTCAATTGATGGCATGATAAAGGGAGTGTACTTTGCATGGAAAGGAGACAGCTATGATTGTTCAGGTCACTAGCAAGGATGGCCCCAGGACACCTCCCTACCGAGGTGTTCCAGGCACATCCAGCTGGGAGGAGGCTTCTGGGAAGACCCAGGACTAGGTGGAGAGATTATGTCTCTACCCCGGCCTGGGAACGCCTCGGGATCCCCCAGTCAGAGCTGGCTAAAGTGGCTTGGGAAAAGAACGTTTGTGGTCCCCTGCTGGAGCTGTTAATTTAGTGTTAAGTTATTTTACCATGCGCATTAGGCTTGAATACCATGAGCATAGAATTCTCACAAAAATCTACTCCCTCTTCCCAGGAAGAAATACCAGCAAGAAATTGGATTTTAGGCATGTGCGTGCTTCTGTTCATACACTGAAGACACTGTATCAACTGAAACAGGATACATACTCCAAACCTTTCATGCTAAGGAGCAGCTTACAGTTCTAATTTTGGAATATGTATGAACACAACTACATACATGGAACAAACAATATGAATTCCTTTGTTATATGTGACATACAGGGGGAAGAAGCCTGTACAAAAGACATATTTGACGGACCACTACTATCTCTAAGCCATCCGTAAACACACACACGCAATGAGGAAACAGCAATGTTTGGACTGTGCCAAACCAAAGCAAACAGAGGAAGAAGAGGTCAAAGCCAGGCTCGTACAGCACTGCCGATTGGTAGATTCCCCATGATCACTGAGGACAAGTAACCTCTTTAGGGCATGAAAGTGGTCAATGTCAAATGTTGACATTGTTCCAGGAATTCTAGTACAGGGTTAAAAGCAGATTTTACACAGAACATGCACACAACCAGGATTTTTCACTCAGAATGTTGTTCCTGCAGGCTCTCAAACGTTGTTTACACACAGATAAGTACTCCAGTGTTAGTATTTACTTAACAGTTGTTAATGGATTTCTATACAGTCCCAGCCCGTTGCTCTCATCTTTCTTTTTGACACTTATTTTCACTTCCAGAGCTCTTTATCTCTGAGATATCCAAACTCTTTCTACTGGCAGCTGTGGAGGTTTAATTAAGGCTTAAATTAAATCAGCAGCACTTTAATCTCCTCTGTATACCAAACAGGGAGCTTGGGACCAGGCAGGCTGTCTGTGACGCTGGCAACATTCCATAATGCCTCCTTGTAAAAAATCCCAAAACAGCATTGAGACAGCATATGACTGTATTTTTAACCTTCCTTATACTGGAAAATGCTCTCATACTTAAACTCATTTACATTGTATTTGTTCCGGTAGAATGCCAACACATGTTTATCTGTCTTAAAGCAGGTTTTGGGCATTGATTAAATTCTGGGAATGGAATTCCATCATACTATCCTCTCTCAGTCAAAGAGCTGCAGGAAGAGGGGAAGACATTCACTCCTCCCCAAGGGCGGAACTTTGGGGGGGCTGAGATCTCCACCTTAAATAGTTATATATACCGTATATACATACTTTTTTTTTCCTGGCATGAAATTGGGGGGTTGGACATGTTCAGTGTCAATCATTTTCTTTTAATGCACCAATTTATGTTGGAAATACCTTTATTTATGTGAAAGAAATACAAGTGGCAATTCAAAGTATAAAAATATAATGGGATATAAGGCAGTAAAGGGACTTTTACATTACAGACCTGGACCCAGAGCTTAAATTTGACCCCAAGGTCCAGCTCATTTGATAAGTGTGAACACATTCATGCCCAAATCCACTTGAAAAGGTTGTCTTCACAGTTTGTTTGTTCTCCCATACGGTCTGCATCAGGTGCAAAAACCAACTGTACCAAAACATGGACGTTGACTCCAACTATCTAGGGAGCATGCCCAGATAGCATGCCCAAATAGGCTGTTTCATATACATTTTAAGAGCCATAGCAAAATAACATGCTCTACATAGCTGAACAAGTTTAGATGAATAGCAGAAATCATTCACTTTGCACCACATTTGTAATGTATCAAATCTGTTGTTCCAGTATTTGTAAAATTGATATTTATCTTCAGCCATTTGATAGTCATTCTATTATTTAACTGCACTTAATTCCATACTATTCAGTAAAAAAAAAAAAAAATTGCAGCATTGTGGGCCGGTCAAATACTGTCTGTAATTTTCCGACTTTATTTCTCAGGTCCTGAAAGCAACTCATCTGATTGGTCAAAAACTTTGAAAAGCATCATGGGAAAACTAAAACTGCTTTAGTATCACAGCTAACGACAATACTTTACAGTCATCCTTATGATAAGATTTGTTGGGGGGTTAAACTGGCCAGTTTTGATTATTGGGGGGTTAACCCCGTCCGTAAACACTTATATTCCTACCTTTTTTTTTGGGTGCAAATGTCTTCATATCCAATAACAGCATTCACGCCATGTCTTACCACATCATCCTGAGCCTCATAGTGAATAATGCTCTCCCAATGGAATACTGGAACTTGCAATGTTTGTGAGAGAAATGGGAAATAGGGTCCATAGTATGTCCTTTGAACAACTAGGTTCTATATTTATGACTATCTTGACGACGGATCATTAGTTTTTCAAACAAAACGGCCTAACATGCTCTCGTTCCAGCTTCTCAAATGTGAGGATTTGCAGCTTTATATCACTGTCAATTGAATATCGTTTTTGACTTTTGGTCGGAAAAAACAAGCAATTTAAGGACATCACCTTGGGCTGCATTACAAGAGTCTGTAATTAGAAAGCTACCAAAGAGTTAGTGTGTAGGGTCAAGAGGTTTATCTGGCTGTAATCAAAGTATTGGCTCACATGTAAACTCACTAACAGATATATATAGAGGGAATCACCTCTGGCTGCCTGCTGGGCTTCATCTGTTTAAATGTCAGGGTTACCCAGCATTCACTTTACTATACTGTACACACACTCACCTTGGGCCCTGATAATTAGTCATAAGTATTTTTTTCACTCTTTTTTTGACATTTCAAAATGTTGTTCATATATTCCCCTGTTAATAAGTCTGGTTTGAAACGAGAGGTTTTCTGCCCTGTATGGTCTGCTCATGAATATTTAGATGAACTGCGCGTTGATTGGTTAAGCGATGCACATACAAACACAGTTGAGATGAGACATTGCAATGTTACACGTTGTTTGTCGTTATTTCATTACTAAATTTACTTCTGATACATTTTATGCTAGAAATCAACTATGTCAAATATGTGCTGCTTTATGAAAATTGATGGCTAATTGCAAATTCGGTAAGACGGTGTCGGACTTCAAGAGCTCCACACAGTCTGACGAGACAGCAGCAGCCCGCTGGGCTCCATGCCCAGCGCAAAGTCTCCGTTGCAGGGTTACTGGACTACCAAACGTGGACAAGACTCAGACTCACGGACAAGAGACATTTATTTCCCCGATTGTTTCTTTCAATAACTCAACACATATATCCATCATAATATGAACTGGAACCTGTGGTAAGAGATTGCGGGCGTAACAAGCTCGCTGACCGAGCTCTCACTCACACACACCTGCCATTTAGCAGGAAGAGGGGAGGGAGAGCAGCGAGCTGCTGGTCCTGGAGCTCTGTCAGGGCAGCAGCGTTTGGTAGTTCAGTAACCCAGAAACGGTGACTTTGTCCTGGTATGGAGCGCCGTGGGCTGCCGGCTGCTGAACTCCGCCACACAGTCAGACTAAATTTGCAATTACCCATCAATTTTTGTTAAATAGCACATATTTGACCTCTACATAGTTCTTTCTTGCATAAAAAAGCCTTGGAAGTGAAATTAGTGATGAAATAGTATAGTATACAATTTCTGAGATCTGCGCGACCTATTCAGAAGACTACCTGATCTCAGATCAGTGGTGTAGTCTATGTAAATGTAATAAGGAGGAGATACATAGTTGACGTCAACTATGAGCTTTGTTGAGATCTGCCCGTTTTCAGAGGCAGTTTCAAATTGTGAGATTTGCAGAGGACAGAGGTGTCTATGGGATGTTGAGGTTGTGTGTATGTCCTATTTATCCACCAAACTGTCGTTATATGACAAGGTAAAATCGGTTTTGCATTCTATCACCCCTTTAAAGTTAAATTTCAATAAATCCATTAATTCCTTCCATTACCTGTTATCTAGCCTCATAATCAGTAAATGTAGCCTTTTCTTCAGTATGAAAAGTAATCCATGATTATTGTCTGCACAGCGCAAACAGAAACTGCTAGAAGCTAATGTACACAAACACAGGGCCTATGCATGGGATGCCAGTGTAATCATTTATTGGTCTGCTTCCAACAAAGGAGTGTGAACCACCAACAAACAGCTGCTCCACAGGCAGCCGGCACAGCAGACAGAGACAGCGGGGGGAGACAGTGTGTAGTACATATTTCCACATCATACTCTGTAATTAAGGATTTATTTCGACCAAACCAGAGTTGGTGATTGGAACAGTGGGAGGACGGATTTGGACAGACTTGAATTCAGAATGGTTGTATTTTGCTGTTTAGGTGTAAGAATACACATTTTGTTAGTTTATTTTGTTTGTTTTGGAAATCCACAGTAAAAGTGGCAAATCCCCCCTTTAAAGTAATGAGTGTCTGTATTTTGGCTACACAAATTATTTCAAGACTTACTAAAAGGAGCTGAGGTTAAACTTCCAATATTCAAAAAGAAAAATGCCATATGCAGATGTCATAGCACTTACTAGGCTATAATGTTAGTTGTCACTTCGCTGTGGTGCTTGTCTTTAAATGAATTGTGCTTGAACCTGCATGGCATTTTCTCTAGTTTCCCATGGGCATATTCTAGTGAGACTTAGATCCTCCAGCAATACTGTAAGTAAATGTAAATGGAGATGCAAATTTGGGTTTGTGCTGTTCCTGTGGAATGTAAACTACTGTGACTGAGTAATGTGAAAGGTTTTATGTTTGATCTAACCTAATATCTAATATCTTAAGAATCACATATTATTTAGCAGTGGATAGATTTGAAAGGGTAAATTATAAGGTTTCTGTTGATATTTTTGCCATGCCAATTCGTGAAGCTATTAATCTAAATACATGACATATTAATTTTTTGAACCCAGAGGGTTAACACAGCCAAAAAGAAAAAAATTAAAAAGCCAAGGGTTGAATAGAAAAATTGAGCTGTCTTGTGGGCAGTTTTAAACACATTTCTCTGTAATTCATCCTGACATACTTGGCATAATTGTAATATTTTGAACTTTCGCTAAATGTTTAATTGTCCACAATTCTGCGGCTCTGAGCTGAGGATGGCTGCATTACAAGAGTCTGTAATTAGGAATCTGCCATCAAGTGAGTGTGTGGGGTTAAAGAGGTTAATCTGGCTGTAATCAAATTATTATGTTGCACGTAAGCAGATATAAAGACACAGAGAGAATAGCCTCTGGCAGGGTTACCCAGAATCCACTGTGGTGCAGAAAGAAAGAGCTTCATCAGAAACCCAAACCACACCAGCCACAAACTGTCCCACAAACCTGTCCCACAGCACCAGGCTCAGGGACGGCTTCCACCCACGCTCGTTCATTCCTCGGAGTGTTTTAATCCAAACCACCATCTTTTTTCCTAAACTTAAGGAGTCATTTTGGTGCCTAAACGTAACTGTCATCGCCGCCGGCAGGGGTTCTGCAGGTTTCACCATGTCAAATTTAACACTTTTAAGACCTTATTATTATAAATTAAATTTAAGACCTATATCACAACATGAAAAAAAAAAAAAAAAACATTATTTTAACATAACATTTCCTGGATTTAATGGTTCACATTGCAGGACTGGTGTCTATTTACCGTGTGGAGGACCCAGAGGTTGCTTACAAGAGTTGTGGAGCTGGGTGGGTCTCACCCAGGCAGTGTGGAGGTATTGCTGGGACCTGGAGCCCAGTCCCATTAGCTGGTCATTATGTGGAGACCCTTCACAGCAGATAGATGTATCCCAGTTTTTGAAATTTCCCAGTTTAATTGATTTCTTGCAGAAAAAGCAGTAGCCTATAAATACCTTGTAAGCAACAGGCTTCAACTAAGCCCTAAATTTAGCCAAGTATCGTTAAACTTGAACTTCCCCATAGCTGAAGAATAAAATCTGTTTTATGTCAGTGGTGCGATCCCAAAGAGACTCGCGCAAATAACTCACCGTCACTTGGTCTGGATCAGGTATGTCGTTTGGTGATGCTCGTTCTATGGCTTATGAGAAATGTTTGTTAAAAGCCACTTAAAACAGAAATAATGAATAATCAACTATATTAAATGCTTTTCATCACATCCCTCTCTAGACATATGGAGTGAACAACCTAACATACTGTTGAGTAAGGCTATTTTCTAAGGATTTAGAATTTTAGTTATTTGTGTTGTCAATGGGATTTTGAACAAGGTTTTCTTACCCTTGGAACAGAACCTGGGAGCTGTGGTTTCACTTTGGCTCTCTATTGGTCGGTAACTCTAGCCGCCTATTCTAAAAGATCACTTTGCTAGCTTTTCGTTTGGTCTCAAGACAACACAAGGGTTAACTCGCATAATTACATTTTTTCTCATTTATGCTAAGCCTCCACCTGTATTATAGTATACACATCCATTACATACATTGTTAATGTGTCTGTGTGTGTGTGTGTTTTGTGTTGTCTCTTCAGAAGCAGACCACCTTGCCGCTGAGTGAAACCAGGGTCCAAAGACAATCTGAGCGCTACAGCAAAGCTGTTCCCCAGCAGGCTGCGCTTGTAATTTTGGCTGAGGCAGGAGCAAAGTCAACACCATGTGTTTACCAGGACTCTGAGTCGGAGAGAGAAAAAGAAACACCAAAAGATGTGAATCCTGGAGAGAGACATCTGATCCCTCCATCCACAAGTAGGCTGCCAGCATTATCACAGAGCAGCAGCCTTCTGCGAGGTTTTACAGCACTACTATTGCTATTACACAGGCTTATGCTGGCTCACACACACACACACACACACACACACACACACACACAAACACACACACACAAACTAGGGATCAGCAGATACGGATATTTTAGTGCCAATGCTGCTACCATTGACCGATGACTGATACGGTCTACCGATTTTCTTGAGCAGATATTTGGGGCCGATGCTGCTTTCGCTCCCTCAATTTACATCATAAAAATGTAAACCCTGCCAAACTGGATTTGTTTTGGGAATCTGCTCTGCCATTTCTTTAAAAAATAATAAACAAAAACACAGGTCAGTGTCACCTCTGCAATCATCTTCCATTCATATCACCCAAATGATGTGTGCAATGTGCATCTCATGGATGGGTGCACTTCATATGGTTAACTGTGCGAGGGTAAAAGGCTTTCATCAACCTCTACAACACAGCCATGAGGATGCATTGCTTGCTGACATATTATAAAACAGATATAATCACATCATCACTAAATGCCCTTTGTCAACACATTTAAATAATTTAAGAAAACAATAAACCTGAAGAGTAGCCATTGCAATAAAGTGCTTGATTTGTAATTTAAGACTGCCATGGTGCTAGTGGGGGAGGGGCAGTGCATGGTCTGCACGTTAACTGCAGCGTCTCCAGCAACACTGAGCTGCGCCTGTCTGGAAATAATGCGGGGGAAAAACTATCAGTGAACGCAGCAGCCACGTATTGGCATCACTGAATGGTCCTTATGCAAAGTGTATCTCTTCGAAGCAAAATATTAATTATGCAGCAAAACTTTTCACCCAGAATTCAATCAATAGAGCACTGACACTCACTGCTTGTTTGCGTGTACTTCCCTAGAAGCACCATGATGTAGCATGTTCAACCAATGAAAACAGTAAATCCTGCTAACTGCACCTCAGTAGTTCACAGCAACTGAAAAATACTGCTGCTGGATCAGGGACTTTTTCAGGGAGTGTGATGTACGACACAGGAACTAAAAATGGAACCAATAATTAAGTTCCTAGAAAAAAAACTGGCTATCCCTCCTTAAATACCGCATAGTAACTAATGAGTGTGAGAATCTTCTAAATTTCCCCTTCGCTTTAAGTTTCAACGTAACATTATCCCAAATTAGTTAGAAAACCAATCACTTACATAAATACTTTAACATTTAACATTTTAACATAACATGTCACTCCAAAAAATAATCTAAAGTGCCAGTCAATGAAACAAAAACACATGCAGGGAGATGTACACTCATGCTCACACACACACACACACACACACACACACACACACACACACACACACAACACACAAATCCCACAGCACCCCCAGAAAGTGTTTCAGTGTGTTATCAGCTCGACCAGCCCAGTGGCAGCAGGCTAATTCCAGTACATTCCAGGCCAGTTTACACAGCAGGGAGGCTCCCAAAACATCTGGACCTGGCTTCGACATGGTCAGACTCACACATAAGGGCATGCACACACAACAAATGGGGAGAAACAAACAAATGCCTTTACACACACCCACCCACACACTCAGCGCGCAACACTCACTTATTAAAGCGGTTGCCAGCTTGGCAACCAGGCATCAGCTTTTGGTTGCCAAAATTACTACCTATATTTGGAGCAATTCATTTCTTATGTAACTATACCACACATTTTAATAATGAAACAATAAGAGAATGGCTTTCTAATTTAATTTCCCAAAAAATGTAATACCAATTACTTCTTTCACCAGTAAACTGCTGTCAAAACAAACAGAGTGTTTTACTAAAACTTTGAATGTACCATGAAGTTTACCAGTTTACAAGTAAATGCAACATTCAGTTCTGTCTGTTGTTTTTCCGACAACAGCAGTGACCATAGTGCTAGTAGCTGTAGCTGCAGACTGTTCCTCTACAGTGAAACACAGTCAAACTTTTACACCGTTTAACCATCAGCATTTTAACATGTTTAATCCAGTTCTTACTGTAGCTAACGGTATGCTCATCTAACCTGCTGCCAAGTGTAATGTGTTATTATTTACTAGCATGACGTGCAGCAATGCTTCTGTTGCCACAAGCACCTGTTTCGGAGCATCAAAGAGCAGGGCAGACATTTAAGGAAAGAGGCACTGAAACAGGTTCAACATGCACTAATACGTGAACAGAAAATTGTGTTGTTGTGGCATGGTTAGCACATGTATATATATATATAATATATATATATATATATATATATATATATATATATATATATATATATATATATATATATATATATATATATATATATATATATATATATATATATATATATATATATATATATATATATATATATATATATATATATATATATATAGGTAGTCGAGAACGACCAAGCTAAGATCCTGTGGGACTTCAAGATCCAGACTGACAAACTGGTGATGGCTAACCAACCAGACATTGTGTTGATCGACAAACAGCAGAAGAAGGCAGTAGTGATAGATGTGGCGATCCCAAGCGACAGCAACATCAAGAAGAAGGAACACGAGAAGCTTGAGAAATACCAAGGGCTGAAAGAGGAGCTAGAAAAGATGTGGAAAGTAAGAGCAACAGTGGTGCCGGTGGTAATCGGAGCACTGGGGGCTGTGACCCCAAACTGGGAGAGTGGCTCCAGCAGATTCCAGGTACAACATCAGAGGTCTCTGTCCAGAAGAGTGCAGTCCTAGGAACAGCTAAGATACTGCGCAGAACCCTCAAACTCCCAGGCCTCTGGTAGAGGACCCGAGCTTGAGGATGACACATACCACCCCACAAGGGGTGAGAAGGATTTTTTTTTATATATATATATATATATATATATATATATATATATATATATATATATATATATATATATATATATATATATAGAGGTGGTTGCCAAACGGGGCAACCGGAGGCTATGAATTGGTTGCCAAGGGCCGTTACTGTCAACACACACACACACACACACACACACACACACACACACACACACACACACACACACACACACACACACACACACACACACACACACACACACACACACACACACACACACACACACACACACACACCACTGCGAAGAAGCTATTTATCAGCTTAATGATACATGTGGACACATTGATATGGCTAACACTGAAACATTCCGGTTGAGAGTTACATTTGTTTAGAGTGCAGCATTAAAGACCCACACTGATGTGTGTTTTCATGTTTTTGCTTATTTTCCAAAGCATACCTATTTTTTGATTGATGTAAGTTTCCAAAATGCCAGGACTTAGTGAACATCAACTGACAGAAACTGTGTGTGTGTGTGTGTGTGTGTGTGTGTGTGTGTGTGTGTGTGTGTGTGTGTGTGTGTGTTACATCTCAGCCCAGACACAGAGCACAGTACTACAGTTTTTTGCCCCGGGGCCCGTTTAATACTGTGTTTCAGTACCCTTCAATAAATAAAATGATTTTCTTTATTCATGATTTACAGGGAGCTATCAAAGCCACTAAGAGACAAAACGGCGCATGTGGGAAGGACTGCAACCAATTATGGACTATAAATCTAAGACCAACTTGGTAACACCTCTGTGTACTGTGTACCCCAAACTCAAGTATAAAACTGGATAACACATGGATCAAAATACAACTCCACATATACAATAAAAAATCCTCTTATCTCAGCTATTTGTTGTGAAAACAGTTTCAGAAACAAATTATCGAAGTGGCAGTGGGCAGCTCCCAGGTATAAACTAGTATATATATAAAGCCAAGCATTTCTTAAAAACTGTGCTTGCTCAGTGAACCATTGCCAAATAAATCAAGATAAGAAAAAATAACAAAAACAAAGCTAAAAACTCTGTGTGCTTACTGGATGAGAGGCTTGCGGCACAGCACCAGGGCGTCATAGACAATGCACACTCCAAACACTGTGATGCCCGTCTCCTTGACCAGCATGGCGCAGGTGCCCAGCAACAAACTGACAAGCAGACACCCTGCCGACACTGTGGAGGGCAGAGAGTCCTCAGAGACACACACACCCACACTCCTGAAACAGAGAGAGAGAGAAAGATGGTGATTTAGAATGACAGCTGATAACAGGCCTTTCACAGAGATAGAATGGCAGGAGGACAAGACACTTACTGTTCATTACTATAATTGCCATGTTGTAGGATGATAAAATAAGTGAAATGAATTGCTTCATTAAGATAATTAAGATCTGGGTCTAGGCTGCAAATAAGAAATGTCACATTGAAATGTTCATATTCAGGGATCAGACAAAGTAATAAGTGCAATAAAAGAAACCTAATCACAGATACAGTCACTGCTACACAGGTTGTCATATTAGCTTGAATGCCAATTGGCAGCATTTGTCAGAAATAAAAGAGGTCTGAGAGCTCTTTGATTACATGACTGCAGCTGTAACTTCTATTAATATATTAATCTATAATATTCTATTAAACTATTAATTAACCTCATCAGTCTTACTACAATATCGTCGTTCCAATTTATTTAAGAAAATTGGCTGACATCCAAACTTTTACATCCGCTTGACATTTAACCAGACAGAACAGATCAGAAGGACTATTGGGTTTTATGGAGAGAAATAACAGGCTATCACCAGTGTAACAATGAAATACAACAGCATGTCTACATATGATGTGACCAAGGGGAAATAAGACTGGTCCTAATATTGCACCCTGGGGCACTATAAATATTACTGGTGCTAAAAAGACAGGAGAAACAAAAAAACAATGGTCCGACAAACTTGCTAAAAACCACTGCAAGGCTGTATCAGATCAGGTTGTCCCCATGTTTATACATATACCTATGCTAAAAACCACTGCAAGGCTGTATCAGATCAGGTTGTCCCCATGTTTATACATATACCTACGAAAAGAAACGCACCGTAAAAGCCAATTCATGCTTCTGCATTAAATTGATACCGTGGGTATGTATGTTGTACCAAAGCACTTTTCCTCTTTGGTCCTCCTACAGGTTGGGAGCAGAATTGTCCATTACTGTTACCATTACCGTTATTCTTATGTCTCATTCGAACGGTGTTACAGCCCTACGACTCACTGTACAACAACAGCAAGATTTCACAACATTAAGACACATTTGCTACTTGTCATTCCCCTCTGTTGCTCTTTTCATGTCTAAGCTGTCATGTCACAAATAAAGGTCTAAAATAATAAATAAATTGAAAAACAATGTGAGTGTACTAACAAGAGTAATTTGAAACAGAAAGATCAATTAAGTTGACTGAGGTAACAGTTGAAGAGTCAAGAGTGTGGTCAGGGTTATGTGTTGGGCCCAAAACATGTTGTTTCAAGTCGAATGAATCAGTGGACTTCAGGGAGATTCAGCCAGTGCAGTTTTGTAATATTTTGTTTCAACTACCATAAAATATCTTACGGTCTTTCACGATATGTCACAGCCTTTTGCACTATGTATTTTGCGACAGATGATATAGCAATGACAATTGAAACAAATATATTGTGCAGCCCTAATGATAATCGTTTTGCCGTCTTTTTTAACAACTTGGGGTTTTATTTTTGTAGTTTTGTCTATCATTTCTATTATTGATGAGATTGTGGCAGTGAACACTGCAACACAAAATAAAGTCCAATGAGGCAAGAAACACAAAAAGTTAACTAATGTGCACATATGCTTTGAGGTATATGCCTTGACGCAGAAGTCCGGAGTTCAAGTCCGACCTGTGACGATTTCCTCTATGTTTGTGCCCTCTCTCTCCCCTTTCTCACCTAGCTGTCCTGTCAAAAATTAAAGGCGGAAATGCCCAAAAAATATCTTTAAAAAATAAATCAATAACAGTCAAATAATCAGACCAAACCACTTTACCTGGAGGAAAAACTGAAAGTGAGCACACCTGACATCTGACATTAATACTTGCTCATTCCACAGGAAAACTGTACAGTGAACCCTCGCTATATCACGGTTCACCTTTCACTGTTTCGCTGCTTCACGGATTTGCATCGTGCATTGTGTTCTGCATTCTGCAAACATAATCAATGGTGGCATGTCGGTTTAAAAGAATTTTTTTGCCCAGAAGAAAAAAGAGCGACAACATCTGCCGATAACTATGTTCTTCTCTAGAAAAAACACACCTGCACCGCGGGCTTTAAAAGAAAAAAACGCTACAGAGCTGAATTGGGATGCAGCGGCTCCGTCAGAAGAGCAGTGAAATACACGAGTCACTATTTTTCCTACTGTACTATACTTTGTATTTGTTTTCATAATCATTTTTCATTTTCTCCTGTTCCAATGACTCTGGTCGCGGTGGGGCGGTGCTGATCTCCGCAATTTGAAGCCTTCAGTTCGTATTGATGATTAAAATTATTATTTTACAGTACAGTAGTTATTTGTAAAAAAACGTTTATACAGTAGTTTTATTTGTTAAACAAATGCTTGGGCCTGTAAACAGGTTTTGTTCTTTGGTTTCAGTGTATAATGGAGTATTTCATCGTATAATAAATGGTAAAAAAAAAAGGTTACTACTTCACGGATTTCACCTATCACGGGTTCTTTTTGGAACGTAACCCCCGTGAAAAACAAGGGTTCACTGTATACACTACAGGAGTTCAGAGTTGGGGGGCAGGAAGTGGATTTGTAAACTGTGATTAATGTACACCACAGTTTGGGTTGTAGTTTCACCATTAACTTTTATTTTCTCTAAATATGTTTGGCTAATCTGTTGGTTTGTTTAAAACATGTCTCATCATGTGACTGCTTGTGTTTATTGATCTGTCAAATGTCACCATGCTCCCAGATCTCACTTATTACTTTGTTGAGTCTAATGTTCTTTGTTACAAATACAAAGGATGGCCAAGCTATGGATATATGACCCAAGTAGTAATAAACCACAATTATCATTTAATACAGAACAAAACCATGGCTTACTGTAAACCTGTATTATTTTTATCTAGCTTCATTTGACAAACTGCATTGGCAAACAATAATAGTAGTCATAAGTTAGTACTAATAAGGACAATCATAACTGTGCATTAATAGAGATGTTCTGATACCAATGCCAGTATCAGAAAAGCAAAGATACCAACATGTCCAGGTCAGATATCTGAGGTTATATTCACAACTATAAAAAGAACAGTGAAAAACACTATATCTTTACAATAGTAAAACTGTGTTCTTACTGTTTTTCAGAAAGTAAAGGAGTTGAAAGCAATGGAAACACCACACTCATTAGTACTTAGAGATGATGCAGACATCCAATGTGATGAAGAAAACTTACTGCATGATGCTGGAGAGAGGCAGGATTAGTCACACTATTTTATGGTACTGTTATGCACAGTTAGTTTTTTTTATTCCAATGATTCCATAAATTACTAGAGAAAAAATACTATATTGAAGCAAATTGCTGATTTTCATTCCTTCTTGTTTACTTTACATAACAATTGGTCTATTGTAAAATCTATATATTTTCTTTAAAGAAACTACTGAGTAGTGTGAAGTCACTCAAATTGTTGAACTGTGAAGATGAGAATGTTAGTATGTTCAGTCTTGGTGTTTGATGCCAGTGTTTTTACTCTCAGTGCAAAAGAATGCCTGCGAGATATGTGTATTGTCTCAGTGAGGTTTGTATGTGTGTGTGTGTGTGTGTGTGTGTGTGTGTGTGTGTGTGTGTGTGTGTGTGAATGAGTTCTGCAGGTAATGTGAACTGTTGAGCTCAGGTGACTGTTGGTAGTGCAGACTGGAGTTAGAGTTTTGCACATGTGGCTTCAGTTGTGCCCACTGTCAATTAGCAATTGACACACTGGTATCGGATCAGTACTCGGGAATCTTTAGTTTTCTGTACTGTTTCATTTTGTCTCACATTTGCAGTATTTAGAATGTATTACTATATTGTACATATTACTTATCTTTTTAATTGTATATATAACTTATCTTTCTTTATCTTATTTGCATATATTTGTTATGTCTTGTTATATTATACTTGTTGTACATGTCCTTATTGCACCGTGGGTCACAGAGAAACGTATTTTCAATTGCTCTGTATGTCTGGCTCATTGCAGAATTGTCAATAAAGTTGATTTGACTAGAAGCAAACAACGGTATCAGAAAATCTCTAGTTGCTAACTAGTAGGGGTGGGAAAAAAATAATCGATTCATACATAAATCACGATTCTCTCTAGAACGATTCGATAATTGATTCTGATAAGTTAATAATCGATCATTTTAAAAATTACATATTTTAACACAATAACAGTTTTTAAATGTGTTGATTTTTATTTAAAAGCTCCAGACATGTACAAATCAGAAAACAGAGTGACTGAAAGAAGATGGGATGATGGACAACAACTTAGAGTTCAGGCAAGAGTTCAGAAAAAAAACACAAAAATGGCAAAAAGGGAAAAGAAACGTTTTGTGTATATATATATATATATATATATATATATATATATATATATATATATATATATATACATACACACACATGATCTAATAAGACATAAAATAACATAAATAACATAAAATAAACAGGCAAAACACATGAAGCCTGTTGATCTACTTTATCACATTAAATGTGACCACCTCATGTTTCATGTTCACCTTTAAACATGACTCAGCGTCTGACATGGAAGATCACTGAGAAAGAAGGTGACTCAGCATGTTTAAGGCTTAAGCATGGGATGACTACACAATAAAAACCTCAGTAGACAAAACATTTCATTACAACTTGTGAGTGACGAATACTGTATGTCAAAATCTAACAAACTCAGATTTTTTTTTTTAAATCACGCATGGAAATGTACATATACACAAATATTTGCATCAATAATTGGTTTAGTATTGAATCATTGGCCTCGGAATCAAATCGTGTGCCCAGAGATCCCCCCCACTAACTACCACCTAATCTTATATGACCATCTTTTGTAGTTAAAGCTGTGTTCATAAAAAGTCTAATGTCGTGTGTGTGTGTGATGCAGAGTCATATTACCTGATGTAGGAGAGGAACGTCAGCAAGAACAGCAGACAGGCCAAGACATCAGCCCTGCCCACGATACCAGACACCTGCAAAACGCACACGCAAACACGCGCGCGCACACACACACACACACACACACACACACACACACACACACACATCTTAGAGATTACTCATAGGTTGGACATCCTGGGTGAGGAAAGAATGCTGGATGTTCCTAAACCTGATAGCAGAATTACTGTGATTATGGCCCATACAGGTGCCCATTATCACTGCCAAGAATCAGTAGTTAAGCTTTTCTATGGTGACTGTTAGCATGTGCACTGTTTGGGTTGACGTTTTTCTTTGAAGTTGAGTATGCATAACAATCAAAATTGTGAAAGAACATACAGTATGTAGATATCTGTTCACAGAGATTAGGCCAAATGCTGCTTGGCTCTGGCTGCCTGCTATGTGGGTCTGCTCTACCAGCCGCCTTAGCAGCTGGGACATATTAGGATGGATTGCAGACTGGGGAAAGTGGACAAAACTGTTAGCTTCCTGTCTGGCAAGTAATATACAGTATGCGCTGTATATCTTCTTTAATGCTGTGGTGTTTCTCCATAAAGTTGATCTACAGTAAGAGCCACAAGTCCAGTTGGTGTGTGGTGGCGCAGCAGTCAGCCAAAGCCTGGCAGGGGAGCAGTAAACACTTCGAGCAGACACTGATAAAGAGCAGGCCGGGAGGGGCATGAGGATGGAGGGCAGTGAACAGGAGACAGACATGGCAAAGAGAGAGGGAGGAGGAAGGGGGGACTTTCATGTTATCTCATAAAATAAATAAATAAAAAGAGCAAAGGAAACTCAGCAGCTCGCATGCACACGCACACACGCCGTGGCCCAAGGAGGGAGAAATAAAAGAACAGGCGAGACATATTAAACCACAACAGGATCAAATTAGGCCTGGCTAGAATACTCAAAAGCGTTCATTACCAAGGTATTTAATGCCAAAATCTGTTGAAGATGTAATTGGCCATAATATATTATGCATATGCGGAGCAGCTTCCACTTTATTCAATGAAACACACCGGCTTGGCTGTCCTGCCGCCTGCTTGGCTGACGTACTGGCATGCAACGGTAAGCCTAACTTTGTCATTTCCAGCTGACGATACTTCTGTGTTGCGGACGGGGTCTTGCTTCGGTAGCTTGACGCAATTCATTTGGTCACTTTCTTCATTACAGCGGCTAATTGTCCTCTTTATGTTCAAACCCACACTAGTTCACTCAAGCACTCTTAGCTCTCTCTTTCTTTAAGCGATTTTCACGCTAATCCCACAGTTGTTTACAAGCTATTCAGTTCTGTTGGCTACTTTAGCTTAGCAGTTGGCAATGGCTTCTCCCTCTCACTCTCTGGCTCTCTTTTGATCGGCGTGTTATATCTTTAGCTTTTTAACTGTAGCTTCTTTTCCGTGTTGGAGGCAAGGCTCCGCACCAGGAAAACTCCGTCGTTAACGTTAGCCACCGGTAATGTAGCTCCTGTTAGCCATCCCCTGTTAGCAGCCGGGAAGCCAGGGAGGCCGATTGAATGTCGGAAAGAAGCATAGACCATTAAGGCTGCACAATGTATTGCTTTATTGCAATATCAGTTGGTGCAATATACACATCGTAAAAGGCTGCAACACACCACAGAAGACAGATTTTTTTGTGTTAGTTGAAAGAATTGGTAGAAAATAGGGCTGTCAGCATTAATGTGTTAATTGCGATGCAATTAAGGGCCGAGCATAACACGTTCATTTCTTTTTTAATCACATGCCGCCATTTATTAATTTAGTTTACACTTCATTCGGCTTAGCGTCATGCCCGTAACATCTACGGCTTCTTGGAACTAGGATACTATTTTGCCCCATTGCAGCAGCTGTACTTATCATCAAGCTGCGATACTTCCCTGATACTTCCTTGTAACCCATCCTACTGCTGCAGGCATGATGGAGAAAGACAGCAGCAACAGACGGCAGAGTAGACAAGTCAAAAGCCAATGGACATTGTTTAAAGTCAAAATAAAATATGACCGAAGCTTAGCTAACACCTACGAACCGAACATTGTCCAGGGCTCAGGTTTATGGATATTCAATTCCATGTTCAATTTGTTCCATAAAAGGATGCCAGCAAGTTAAAAGTAGTACCATTAGTTCGTCTGCTGGCATTAGCTGGGCTGTAGTCTCGCATTCTCTCTCTAGTCTACACAGCATTCTGAGATGGGACAAATGTGGTCTGGTTTATTAGCATTTCTTTTCTTTTTGTTCCATTAAACTATGAAGCCTACAAAAAAATACAAAAATCTACAGCACATAGTGGACCAAATGTATACTAACATAGTAAGGCTATGTTATACAGATACTAACCAATGTGAAAGATACCCCCCACCCACCCAAACCATCCCACTTTGTCCCTTAAGATCCAGCTCCTCACAAGAATAATTGTCCATTGAATTGCTTGTCCAACGAATGATTGCAGAAGGAGCAAATACAATTTAGCACAAAGTTTCAAAATAAGTGATTACCAGTACAGTAAAGGAATGAGTGGAAGAAAATAAAAGTAATAATAAAAAAATAAGATATTTAAGTAATTAAATAAAACATAAAAAATAATAAATAATAATAATAATCATAATGGTAAAGTCTTATGTGAGGTATCAATGAACTCAGCTTACTTTATTATTGGTAAAGGTTTGGCCCAAACCCTTTGCTTTGGCCACGCCCCTTTCACAGCTAATGATGTAGAGTTCTGTGTGAGGTATCACTAAACTCAGCAGGGAGTTCCTTTGCATTGGTGACCATCTGTAATGTCTGAGTCGCAAGGACCAGCATCCGCCAGTAACCCCGATACGGGCAGAGGGCCAAGGGCCTGTCCAACACTGCATGCAGCTTTAATGTGAATTTGTAATGTGAGATCTCAACAGAAACACTGAGCTGAATGCGCTGCATGTTTTTTCATTGCATACGTTAGTTACATTGTGTAAGAATTTCTCCTATCTAGCGTTAAAATTGTATATGACAACCAACTGAATATTACTTTCTACCCCTCCCATTCCGAGCACATTATAACGCCTAGGTGGCAAGCTAATGATAGTAAAGTACCAGTGCTATCAATATGTATATTGTACAAGACGTTTGTGTGTTTAATATATTTCTTTGAGTAGTATCAATGAAATCAAAATGATCTCTTAGTATCTCCATGGTTACATGCAGCTGTTCTAGCTGTAGCTAGTCTGTGTCGTTTTAATAATCTTTTTAACTTCCTTGGCAACTTGGCTTTCAAATCTGCAGGCAGTCGCTGAGTAATCTTCTACCCCACCCTGGTATTCGTCATAGTGCCACTGAGTGTAAAAGCGCGAAATGCAGAGGTATGTCCCTCTTTGGCAAACGTATTTTAAAGATGGAGGCGCAACATGGCAGAACACATAGGAGTGAGTTGCTCGTGTGTGTTCTGAATGATTCTGAATGGCAGATACTACGCGTACGAAAATACTTTGATTGGTTGGTGGAAATAATTATACATGAATGGGCACAAATTTGTGACAGAACAAAGGGTTTTTGCTAAGAATCAACTCAAAAAGTTACACAATAAACTGTATTCCAAAGTGTCAAAAAAATTATATATTGATTAAAATGGGAAAATACATGGTGGTTATATCTTTTGCCATGTCTTCCCGTCCTAGTTGAATGTTGGGTTGTAGATATGAGGCTGATCCACATGCACGCATTTCCAGGTGGACTGTAATTTAGGAAATATATATACACACACAACAGTCATATCAGATGTTTGTGTATGTACATATACTGTATGTATATGTACTGTATGTATATATACAGTATGTGTGTGTGTGTGTGTATAAGTATGTGTTGCGAAACATACAAAATATGTGTCTCTTCTTAAAGGGCACGCACACACACACACACACACACACACACACACACACACACACACACACACACACACACACACACACACACACACACACACACACACACACACACACACACACACACACACACACACACACACACACACACACACACACACACACACACACACACACACACACACACACACACACACACACACACACACACACACACACACACACACACACACACACACACACACACACACTTAAACCTTTTGGAAGCAGTGAGATGAAAGGAGATTATTTACATCCTTAAGTAGATGATAGAGTGTCGCGTTGGAAGTGGTGTGTGTGTGTGTGTGTGTGTGTGTGTGTGTGTGTTGAAAACACATTGCTTAGTCACCCACAAATACTTTGAGGGTCCGGGCCGGAGATGAAAGGGAGGAGAACAGAGGAGGAAGTGATGAAGAGTGATCAACTGAGAGGTAGAGAGATGCAAGATTAAAGGACGAGTTGGGGGGGAGGGTGGGGTGAGAGAAAGCAGGGGATACTTGTCTCTCTCTGCATGAATAAAATATCTGTGTGTGAAGACTGTCTCTTGTCTCACACACACTAATAATAAAGAATAATAACTAACATGGTTGAAAAGTAAGCTGCAGTAAACAGATAACCTCATAGAGTACGGTCTAGACCTGCTCTTTACAAAAAGTGCAATGAGATAACTTTTGAATAACTAGCCACTGCCTTGCAGTCCCCTTGGAAAAGAACCAATGAAATGCCTTGTTTCCCCGCTCTGTCTGCTCTACCCCAAACAAACCCCTAAACATTGGGAATGATAACAGAGGTTTGCTAGTCTATAGCCACAATGATCCACTTCTGGGATTCTGCCAGAAATTCCGCTGGATGCCACTCTTGTCCGTTTACAGATGTCCGTCCCTGTCCTCTTTCTCTGTGTTGGCGTTGGCTCCGGTGGATTTCTGAGGACTATGGTTAACTGCTCCTCAGATCTCTGCAGGGTAAATCCAGACAGCTAGCTAGACTATCTGTCCAGTCAGAGTTTTCCGTTGATAACTAAAACAACCTTTGAACGTACACATGTTCCACCAAAACAAGTTCCTTCCTGAGACCATTTAGCAGCTGCACCGTGGCTCGGCGCGGAGCACCACTCAAGACGATTGTGATTGGAATGCCAATAAACCAGGGCACTTTATTCTCTACTTCTCTTCGACTAATGGTTTGCTTACTGGTGAATGAAGTCAAATTGTCTCTCCGCTTTGCTCTGGAGCAGCAAGGCAGCAATGCTCGTGCACATCTGTGTGTGAGCGAAGCCCCGAGGGCAGGGGGAGGGGTTAAAAGGAGCCCTGAGGAGATGCCGCTTTCCAATTGCTAGCTTTTCAACATTACCAACCCTGCCTCTGATACAAACAGTTGTAATGTGATAAGTCATCAAAATCATAACAAGAGTTATCTACAGACACTTTACACATACACAGTCTAGACCACACTATCATTTACAAAGACCCAACCGGTAATTCCCCCAAGAGCGAGCTTTTAGTTTAAATTGTCAAACAACAGCAACAACAACTTTACCCAAAACTACGAAAACTAGAAACCATGGATTACCAGAGGGCCCATGCACGGCACCCTACATATGCAGTCTGAAAACATGTACAGGTATACAATGTGAGAAGAGCAGTGAAAATTGGATCTGCAATTCCAGGAGTGCCCCCGATTCTGGAAAGCTGCAAGGTCTAAAACCTATGACAGATTACAGACCCACCCCCACTTGTACCAAAAATTTATTTAGTCAGAGCATTGGTTGCCTTTCTCAAAATAGGCATTATTACACTCTGAAACATGGGAGGGTCTGATGAAAATATCCTTCAATCAATGTATTTGTTACGTAAAATCATACAAACAAACACAATTCCAGTGACATGTAATCCTGTCACTTCCTTAAATTTATGCATTAAAACAGTGTAATAATAATAATTATATGTGCATGATGGAGGTAAACCAGGGGATACACAAGGCCAGCAGTCCTTCTTCTCGACCTCAACAGAAGAAGAAAGAGAGAAACAGTTACCTGGGTGTTTTGAATCTTTAATGATTCTCCAATGCTGTTGGGTGCACAATGGAAAGTGTAGGACCAACTTGTTTTCATATTTGACTCATAGTAGAGACTAAAAGTCAGGATATCTCTGCGTGGACCCTGCATAGATTTGGACCATTGTTCTTTTATCTATGCTCTTATTCTTGTATCATTATTTATAATGTGCAAAGCTTATTTTTGCGCTTTTATCATTATCACGTCAATGTCATTTGCGATCGTGCTGTGTGCAGCTTATTTTTGAATTTTAAAATATTACTGTATTTATTGTACTACTCTGCATGCCTCTGCAAATTGGATTGCACTTCTCCAACTTTATAAAAGTGCAATAAAATATTCATTGGAATAGCCAATTGTAATTCAGATGCTTGTTTCATTATTAGCAGAAATAAATGGCACCATATGGATGCTGACAGTGTGACAAAGTGAGGAGGAGGAGAAAAACATACCTTTTTGTCTAACCCTTCTCTCTGTCTTTGTCTATCTCTCTCGCTCTCTCTCTAATTTGGGTCTATTACATAATTATTCAGGAATCTGAGCTCAGCTGCAGCTGCGTCTCTGCATCCAAACCCCAGGACAGGGGAGAGGAAGTGTAAAAGTACAGCCCGCTTAAACACACCCAAAGGCAAATACAGAGGGAGCTTTTTACAAACAGACTGTCAGAGTTGTGTCTCAAGTCTCCTGCTTCATCCCAAGACAGCTTTGAGAGTGTGTGTGTGTGTGTGTGTGTGTGTGTGTGTGTGTGTGTGTGTGTGTGTGTGTGTGTGTGTGTGTGTGTGTGTGTGGCACACATATGGCCGACGGTGTCCACACATGGTCAGCATGCTATCAGCAGAGAGAGGAGAGGAGATATGGATGAATGGAGGCTTTTCAGCTCAGTGAAAGGAGTCCCATTGACCAACTGCCAGACCGGCCATTCTGGACCCAAGAATACAGTGGAGACTGTCTGAAACCAGAGACACCCTGATCCCGGTGCTATTTGGAACATAACAATGATGAACGGAGGGAAAAAGGTGACATTAAGCTGTGACGCTGACCTTTCTATTTGATGCTGCCTTTCTGCACTTTTTTGCACTGTAACATTTATTTTCGTATTATATAAGATTTTATATTTTGAACTGCTATTTAATGTAGAGCACTTTGAACTGCCTTGTTGTTGAAATGTTCTATACAAATTAGGAATCGACTAATGATCGACCTTCCTCCACAGCGCTGCGGAGGAAGTTCTGGATAGTCCACAGAGTATTCTGGGATAGGAGAATAGCGTGCTCTGGTTTATCGGCATTTCTTTAAACCAATCACAATCATCTTGGGCGGTGCTAAATGCCGGACAGAGCCACGGTGCCTCTGCAAATTAGTCTCAGGAAGGAACTTGTTTTGGTGGAACGTGTGGAACGGAAGTTTTAGTTGTCAACAGAAAACTCCGATTGGACTAGTCTAGCTAGCTGTCCGGATTTACCCTGCAGAGATCTGAGGAGCAGGCCAAAAAGAGTGACATCCGGGGACGGAGCAATCCCGGAAGTGGAACTTTGTGGATATAGACTAAGAAATGTATAACTGCTTCACTGTCTCCAGTCTGTGGTAGGACTCTCTGGGACCACACTAAACTGGTTCCAGTCTTACCTCACAGGCAGGATGGAGTATGTGGCTCTAGGACGGTCCCAATCATCACCCCACACAGTCAACTTTGGAGTGCCACAAGGGTCCGTCCTCGCTCCAACCCTCTTTACCATCTACTTACTACCTCTTGGTCACATCATCCATAAACACAAAGTTTCATTCCACTTTACGCAGACGATACACAACTATACATAAAAATGGACTCCACACTCCCCTCAGCTCTGCCATCTGCATTTCAGGTTTGCCTGGAGGAGATAAGGGCATGGATGTCTGACAACTTTCTTCAACTTAATAGCAGCAAAACCGAAGCCATCCTGATCGGTACCCCACACCAAACCCAGTCCCCCTCCCTCAGCAGTATATCCATTTTTGGTCATCACATCGCCCTGTCTACCTCTGTTACAAACCTTGGAGTCAGACTTGACTCAAATCTTACATTTGACACCCACATCCGCCACCTCTGTAAGGTCTCCTTCCTCCACCTCAAAAACATTGCCAAACGCCGTCCCTCCCTCTCACAACCAGATGCTGAGAAGTTGATCCATGCCTTTGTCTCCTCCAGGTTGGACTACTGTAATGCCCTCCTCGTCGGGATCCCTGGCAGGAGCCTGCAAAAGCTCCAGCATATTCAGAATTGCGCTCGCCCGGGTCCTGACGAGGAGGCGCAAATTTGATCACATCACTCCGGTCCTGAAATCCCTCCACTGGCTGCCCATTAAACACCTTACCCACCAGTGCATACATGGAACTGCCCCTGCCTACCTCAGTGAACTCCTCACCCCACACACCTCGCGAAAAACCTCCGCTCCTCCATCTCTACGTACTGCCTGCACCAACCAAGGACTAAACTCTCTACTATGGGAGACAGGGCCTTCCAGGCAGTCGCCCCATGGATCTGGAATTCACTCCCAGAGACCCTAAGGGCCCCACAAACTGTGGAGATTTTTAAGAAGGACCTAAAGACATTCCTATTTAAAAAGGCCTTTTAATAGTCATAGTTTTAATTTTAGTTTTATAGTGTTTTATTGTTATTTGTTGATTTTGTTGTGTTCTGGGAACTTTTTTTAACTCCCTGCTACTGTAGCACTTTGAGATTTCATTTGAAATGTAAAGGGCATTATAAATAAAATGTATTATTAAATTTATTATAACCAAGACAAAAATGCTGAAACCTATGCCTAAATAGACTTGGATTTCTTGATTGACCCGTTTTCCTATATCAATCTTCTTTTTAACTACCCAATTATAATTACCCAAAATAACATGACACAACGCTCTATGGCAAGTACAAATCTCTACTTTTCATTAATTTTGTTGTCTTATTCTATTTTATAGCATTTGAAAAAATAAAAATAAAAAATTGAAGTGGTTTCCAAATAGTATTGAGTAAAAGTTGACATATTCCAGTCTGTGATTATCCATCAACATTCATTCCTTTAATTTTAGTCTAAATAATTCCTAATTTCTGCTTTTCTAACTCAAACTAAAGTTAATAAGTTAGTGTGAAAACGTCAAAATGTCAAAAGTGACAAAAACATAAGAAAAAGTTAAAAACAGATTAAAAAGCGTCAACAAAAATATTTTAAATTTTGACAGGAAGACAACACAAGGGTTAAGTGGATTAATAAAATGCTAATAAACAGAAAGTAAGCGTGAGTCGTTTGAGGGCGTGTACACAGAGTCAGCAGCCAGCTCTCCCTCCTGTCTCCCAGTCCAGTCCCAAGTGTTTCTGCCTGTATTCTGGCAGTTTGATTGGCACACTGGTAGATGAGCAGGGAAATCAAACTCTCTCCTACCCCAGCCTGGAGACTTTGAGACCTTATTTCTGCCTCCTTCACGCTTCATGCTCTTACTTTCTTTTCTGTCTCGTCCTCTTGCTTCCCTCACTCCCAGCTCTCTCTCTCTCTCTCCCTCGCCTCTGAACCTTCCCTTTGCTCTCTCCTCTCCTCTCCTCCTCCTTTGTGCCTTGGCATCTCTGTGCAGGGAGTCAGTGGAGCACCCTGGCAGGAGACCTGTCCTGCTATAACCCCTGTTGCTCTCCGTTCATCTCTTCCTCGCTCGCTGCCTTCCTCCCTCTCTCTCCGCCTGCCTGTCGTTTCCTTTCATCGCCCTTCACCACGTCTCATGCATCTCTCCTTCTGCGCTCAACTCTTTCTCCGTGTTGCACACACTCCTAAGCTCCATTCATCTCCTACCCTCCCCCACCCGCCCATTCCAATTTCTGTACAGCGCTCAACATCCAACATCCAAGCCTTGTATTGTCACCTTACCTGTTGGAGCAGGGGAGAGGAATAATAATAATCTATCTGCCTAGACACAGATGACACAACTTGCACAACTTGACTCACAACCTTTCAGAGTCAGCTAACAGGAACCGTTTCCCCTTTGGGAATCACACGGAAAGTAGAGCAGAGGTTCTAAATGGAAAGAGGTGTGTGAGCGCTAAATTACCTGACATATGGGAACACAGAGTTACCCAGTGGTGGTATGTAACTAAGTGCATTTACTCAAGTACAGTACTTAAGTACAAACTTGAGGTTCTTGTACTTTTCTTTTCATGCCACTTTCTACTCTCTCTTTCTACATTTCAGAGAGAAATATTCTACTTTTTACTCCTTAAATCTGACAGCTTTAGGTACTAGTTACTAGTTACATTACACATTCAGAGGCCGGGGGTAGGCTGTTCAGGGTGGTTATCGCCTTTGGGAAGAAACTGTTCTTGAGTCTGTTAGTCCGTGCTCTGATGCACCTGTACCGCCTTCCTGAGGGCAACAAGTCAAACAGATCAGAGCCGGGGTGGGAGTTATCCTTGATAATGTTCTCTGCTCTGCTGAGGCTGCAGGAGGTGTAGATGTCCATCAGGGAGGAGAAAGGGCAGCCAATGATCTTTTGTGCTGTGTGTGTTGAGGTGCATTCTGGGCTTGCTGGTCTTCCAGGGAGGTGTGTTCAGGTGCATTCTGGGCGTGCTGGTCTTCCAGGGAGGTGTGTTCAGGTGCATTCTGGGCGTGCTGGTCTTACAGGGAGGTGTGTTCAGGTGCATTCTGGGCGTGCTGGTCTTACAGGGAGGTGTGTTCAGGTGCATTCTGGGCGTGCTGGTCTTGCAGGGAGGTGTGTTCAAGTGCATTCTGGGCGTATTGCTATCTTGAGGCAGCCAATGACCAACAAAAACCTCTAAAGTCAATAACGCAGCATTTCATTGTTATTTTAACAGTGCATTAGTAAACTGCTCCTAGGCTTATGCACTGCGCGAGCACATTATGAGTGTTACACACACAGAGAAAGCAGCACACACACATGCAAAAGATTACAAATAAAAATATGACGTTCAAATCCTCCATCATAATAGCAATGAGCCAAGGTCCAAACGCGCCTGGCTGTTAAAGGGAATGAGAGAGGACCTCTGATTGGTTGATTGCATGTTACACCCAGAACACACCTCTGGTTAATGAAGACACTAAGTACAACTCTTTAGGCCCATGCAGCCGGCGCACGGACCCTTTTTTCGCCATCTAACTAGCAAAAGCGGATTTGGACACGCCTTAAAGGCACCTGCGCCATGTGCTTCATGCCGTGCGCTCAGATAGTTACAATAGGGCCTTTAATGTCTTTCAGTTTTTTGAGTGTTGGTTGGACAAAACAGGACATTTGAAGGAGACACCTTGGGCTTCAGTAACAGGTCATTACTTGATAAAGAAACTAGTCTGCATTGTAATGTTAGTGAGAATAATCCTTATTTGCAGCTATAGTGGATATGTTTTCCAAGCACGTAAGACTAAACTCAGAATAAGAGTTTGCCACATATAAAAACACAGTTTGGTCATGACTAGTTATGGAGGTACTTTTCCTTTTTTCCTTTTTTTTACTCCTCACAGTCACAGAAAAGAACTGCTGAATAAATATGAGGTGGTCATGTTTGCCCAATAGAAAGCAGCAGCACAAGATACTCAACTGGGACAGAACAAGCAGACCCCAAGGGGAATGTCGTCTGATTTTAGGCTCTGAATACCTTCTAAATCAGCTTGAGCATAAATTCTGCCCCTGACTCAGCTTCCCATTTGGCTGTCTTGCAGGAGGCTGCATTTTAAATAGAAGAAATGATAAATAACTCTAATTTATAACATATTAAAAAAGGAAATTTAATTCATCAACAAATCAGCAACAGCATTTCAATGACCAATCAATTTGCCCAAACATTATTCCACAATTCTTTCAACCAATCATCCCACCACATAGGCTACAGGATAAATTACTGCATGTAATTATAGTCTAGTAAATTACAGAGGGTTTTCTATTGGTTTCCACTGACTCCAGCTGAACTGAATTAATGAGACCTGGAGAGATGTTCCACTTCAACGGCTTTCCATTCAGACATGGAAATGTCAGGAGCAACATAGACCTTTATTTACAGCGGACATGTCATTGACTTGTCATAGTAAGAAAAGCTATAGCGATCAGTGTTACCCACAGATTAGAAAGCCGTTAGTGTGTGTGTGTGTGTGTGTGTGTGTGTGTGTGTGTGTGTGTGTGTGTGTGTGTGTGTGTGTGTGTGTGTTGCATACTATTTGCATATTTGTGATATTATTACGCAGTCATTTGCATAAAGCTTAGTGGTTGTGTCAGCAAGGTAGATAGAAAGAAATAGAAAACTTTAACCAAATAATCACAAATTCAAAACTGGAATTTATTCTACTTTATAATTATTACTTATGTAGCCTATCTGTAAAGTAAAAAAAAGAAGTAATTCTACAAAGGGAGGGTAAAAGATCAATAAAGAATTCTCAAAGAAGGCTGGCTTGCCCAGGGCCAGGTCAGCACAGCTGCATCTTCGTCCCGTTGCGTCCTGCTGTCTCTCCTACCTACACTGGACCCCCCACCTTGTCCCTTCTCCCCTTTCCACCTGCCTGCCTAAGCACACAGGGAGGGGAGGCGCTACTCCTCACAAAACAGATTCAGAGAGAGGGGACGGTTTAGGCAGCCACAGGAGACAAATATTTTGCATGCTCGCTGGACAATACTGGTGACGTTTTTACAGAAGGTCGACAGATTTGTTGCTAGCATCGCTGTTTTCATGAAGACAGACACTGTGTGCACGGAGGGGTGGGGCTGTGTATGTGTGTGCTTTATAGATTAGACGGAGGAGTGCAGCTGAACAATTGCGTATTTTAAATAGCGTTAAAAAAAATGAATAACACAATGTGTGGCGGCCGGTGTTGATTGTGTGGCGCGCCGTCACAAATTAGTCTTTGTGTGGGAAACACTGGCGATAGCTCATTTTCAATAAATCTACAGTGCGTAGTTTCTGTCTCCCCCATGAAGAATTCTAAGTAATGACAACAATTCCGGGATAATCCACATGATATAAGGCTTCCGTGATAACCTCCCACCCATCCTCCACGCAGTTGCTAGTAACCAAGGAGGATATGGAGGATTCAAGAAACATGATGGTCTCTTCAGAAGAAGTAATTATCTTTACTCTAATATAACATAAAAGGGTATTGTTTTAGCACTGGTATTGGAAAAAAAACAAATAATACCCAACCCTGGACATGACTGTGTCGACGCAGTAGGCTTCATTAAGAATAAAAAGAACGAGTAACAAGTAAACACCAAGTTAATTGGAGTATAAACTAAATAACACAATATACTGACTTCATTTGAATTTGTGGAGCTCCCGTCTGCAGACCTGATCGACATGATGGACTGATGTGTGGTTCACTGTAGCTAAGGTTAGTCCAGCTGGACGGATGTCCAGGGGACAAACAATCCAACTTCATCTCTCCATTTACTGCCACCGCTAAAATACATTTATACTCGGAGAAGGTGAGCGTCGTTAACACAGTTCATCAATCACTGACATGTTACTGGAAACAGGAAAGAGCTTTCCCCACCTCACTTTGAAGATAACTAAATCAGCCTAACATTACGTCTTGTTAGTAATTTACATAAGCAGTTTGCGGTTCAACTGGGGATTGTGTTCCAGACTATTTCTTGCCTGGGACCAGTTCCCAAGAAAAAAGGAAAAGACTCCAGGAAGCCAAGAAATAGTCCGGCATATAACCATTTCCCAAAATGCTGAAGTATTCCTTTGAAGTGCTCCTCAGGACCCGAGGTTGATGCCCTCATTAGTGCTTGCAAAATGGCTGGCAGTGCTTTTAAAGGTCAATGCTCTTATAGCAGCTAAATAATGAAATGGGACATTGTGTAAAAAGGTCAAAGTTTCAAATTAGATTGAGAAAAGGCAAAACAATTTGTATTGTGTTCAAGATGTCAAGGTAGAACCCAGAGAACTCTGTGTGTTGCGTACTCACGGCCTCAGTGTGGACGGGGTGCACGGCAAAGAGCAGTGCTGTGACAAAGGCCAGGCGCCAGTCTTCAAACACGCAGCGCTCACACGTGTGCATGAGCAGGCAGGTTACGGCGCAGTGCAAACACACATTGATGAGGTGGAAATAGAGAGGTGTCATGCCGCCCAGCAGGATGTTCAACCTGATAGACAGAGAGAGAAATATTCAGCACTGTGAGATGAGATAGGAGCTGCACTTGCGTTATCTCTGGCTGTGTGAAAGTTCATGCATAAAAGATATCAGATATGATTTTAAATTCATACAAAAAAAAACTGTTACAGAGTGATGGGTAAATATGTACAGTCAATGTCATTCATTTTTTCATAAACCCTAACCATATACAGACAAAAATAGGGTCAACTTTATCAAAACCAATCGCTCCACTTTGTACCGCTGTGGGATTATGGAGGGTATCTCCAAGGTAAATTAGCTTTTACATTTCCTGGGTGAAGGGATTGTCTGATTATCCTGAACAGAATCTCAATCCATTTTCTGCAGTGCCATGAATTTCAAATAAAAGTGTCGGAATCACACCCTGCTTAAGAACTTCCAGCAGCTAATCCATCAGAGAAGAATAACAGTGAGATGCAATTTTCACTTGGTTTATCATAAATTGGTATTACACTGTGACAATTCCCTTCCCACCCAGCAGAATATCAACAACCTGATCAAAGCCAACTCCGAAAGCACTGCAGTGGTTAAGGTTCCAGCTGCCATTCCATGATATCAGATTTTATTTTCTATCATATTCATATCATTTTATTTGATTGGTGAAGTAGTAGACATTTCACCTTCAGAAACAATAAATATGAGCCTATTCATAGATTGTGGATTTTCAAAGAGGGACAAGGAGTAGATAGATCTTAAGATTATTTGAAGCTGCTTTATTTTCTCATATGTACTGTACATCAATCATCCTTGAATTATGAACGCGCCCACAACAATCAGCTGGCTAATAGTTACTTGTAATCATTAACTTGTGTTCGTAGAATTACTTAACTCCTTGTGTGGGCTCCAGGCAGCTAGCATACAACATACCTGGGGCAACCATAGATGAACAAGCTAGATGATCAAAAACTGTGGAAATCTCCATCTGTATATGATGGACTTCACTTTACTTAGTCTTGAAAGATTACTTGTGTTTCTGTCCTTACATGATAAAATACTTGTTGCACTTGTGGCAATGAGCATTATTTGTCAGCATCAATTACAGTAAAGGGTAACCACACTTCTGTATGTTTAGTTCTCTCCACGCCAAGTGAGAGCTCAGCTGCCCCTGCCCCTCGCACACGGGTGTTTTGAGAGAGAGAGAGAGAGAGAGAGAGAGAGAGAGAGAGAGAGAGAGAGAGAGAGAGAGAGAGAGAGAGAGAGAAATCTTTCTTTTGGATTGGGAATAGCATAAATGCATTAAGGACCAATGTCGTAAATCTAAACAAAATTGGAGTTGTGAGGAAATTATTATTGCTTTTATGTAGCAACAAATACATATATCATTGTTTCTCCAGTACATATAGCAAAACCGATAGAATCAGAGCTTAACAATTCTCTGGTCTTTCATAATTTACCCCCGGGGCCCATTTAATCAATACCTATCCCTATCCGTTACCTTCCTCTTAGGTTTTGTTGGCACTCTAAACTCTGGTGGATTTCTGAGGACTATAGTTAACTGCTCCTCAGATCTCTGCAGGGGTGAGAGTGGAATATGATTTTTCTGATGCTGATGAAAAGGACGAGCTGAATAGCATAGGGCTTCAGATCTGAACTCCTTATTTCTGATTATAATCAGTTCTAATGGAGTCCTCTGTGAGCCCTCATCCAGTGTACTATGTAATGAAGGAGACTCTGGCCTCCACTATTCCTCTTGTATTTATAATTCAATGAGGACAACATAAAAAATTGCTTGAGCTTGCAGCGAGCACATTAACCCTCACCATTATCTCACCCTGACCTTAGCTGATGCTAATCGGATCTAATGCTGATGCTGAGATGAGTGTGGAGCAAGTGAAGGGCTCTGAGATCAATTTCCCAGAGGGCCGGCCAAGGTCTTTGACCCATCCGCGATGTGAAGGCTTCAGAGGAATTCAAATTTCTCATTTGAGGCATTCAGCTGATGTGCTTATCCAAAGAGGTGCAGGTCAGGGTCCAGTGTCCCGCTCAAGGACATTTTGACAAGAAATGTGGCTGCTGGAGGGATCTAATCAGGTTCCTTTTAGTGATGTATAACCACTACTCTCCAACATGAATAACAATGAGCCTGACCAGGCCTGTATGATGATAATACACCTATCATTAGGGATGGGCGATATGGAGAAAATCAAATATCACAAAATATGTGCACTGAGAATTTTCATAAATATTCATCAGTTATGTTGATATAATAACTATGTGGGTAAAGGCAAATAAGAGAACAGCTAGAACAGTCTGGTGTGTTCAGATAATTACGTCACTCTACTGCAATGCAGCCTTTAAAACCAGGAAAAAAACAACACTTCAGGATATTACGATATCTCAAATGTAAGACGATATCTAGCCTCATATGTCGATATTAATATAAAATTGATAAATTGCACAGTCCTAATGGAATGGTTCAAGAAAAAAAAACAAGACGTTCGGTCCGCCAATCACGGTTCAGGGCAATGTCGTGTTCATGTTTAGCCTCACAGATTTCAGTCAAAAAGGCTTGTTCAGAATTCTTTTTCACATAAAGTTATTGGGCGGGGGAGCAAAGCCAAAGTGAAACTGCAGTTGGCTGGATGAGACTGTCTCTGTCGGCTGTATGGGAGAATTAACATTGCCGGACCATGACAAGTGACGGCCGACGCAGCGTTTGTGAATGAATGCTCAGCCAGCCGGTGCCTTTACTAGAGCGTTTGTGTTATGAACGCTTACAATATGTTTACTAGGGATGGAACGGTTCATGTATTCGTATTGAGCAGAAACAGTTTGGGCGTCTCAGTTCAATGCATGAATTTACATGGAGAATACACAGTATTAAATCAAATAAAACGTGCGTGCAAATGAATTAATGTAATGCGGGACTACTGTATAATACGCAGGGATACCTAATCTGTAGCCCCGCCTTAGCTCTGGTTGGTGCGCCGTATGTAGCCGAGCGCCGCCTAAGTACGCAGTTTTAGTGATTTAGAGCACTAAGGACGAGTATGGCGAGTGGTGGCAAAGAGTTAAAGGACCCGCCGGCCTCTTTAAATCGCAACTTTGAGATTTAAGAGTAGGCTTAAGACTTTCCTCTTTGATAAAGCTTATAGTTAGGACTGGCTCCGGAGAGTCCTGAACCATCCCTTAGTTATGCTACTATAGGTCTAGACTGCCGGGGGACTTCCCATGAGCACCTCTCTCCACCTCCTTCTCTCCATCTGTATGCAACCTCATCACATTAATGCATGTTACTAACTCAACTTCTTCCCTTTCCTGCAGTCTTGTGCTCTCTCGCCCCCATAGTCTTGTGCTCTCTCGCCCCTCTCCTCTCTCCTCCTATTGCTTCCTGCAGGTGTTCCTGGCTCTGGAGCTGTTGTTGGAGTCACCTGCTGCCTCCATGTTCCTGCTCGACATCTTCTGCTACAATTCTCCATGTCTCTCTCTCTCTCTGTCTGTCTCTGTCTGTATTTCTCTCTCTTCTCTGTCTCTTCTTTTTGTCTCTCTCTCTCTCTCTGTCTCTTCTCTGTCTCTGTCGGTCTTTCTCTCTCTCTGTCTTTGTCTCTCTCTTTCTCTCACCCTTAACTGGTCGAGGCAGATGCCCTCCACCCTGAGCCATGGTTCTGCTCGAGGTTTCTGCCTCCTAAAAGGAAGTTTTTCCCTTGCCTCTGTTGCCTAGTGCTTGCTCTTGGTGGGAATTGTTGGGTGTCTGTAAATAATACACATCACAGAGTACGGTCTAGACCTGCTCTTCTATGAAAGCGCAATGAGATAACTGTTGTTGTGATTTGGCGCTATATAAATAAAATTTAACTGAATTAAATTGAAAGTTTGGGAAAATCTGGGTTTCCCAGTTAGTTCCAGTAGTACAGACATGGGAGTGGTTGATAAGACTGCTGTTGTAGATTAGTGTTACATTTCCAGCACCGCGGCTCCAAGCCGTGACGTTAGTTGGGACAGACGCCTTGTTTCTCCAGGCTAACTATATTAGCTTTAGCCAGACAGCTTTCTGCAGTGAAAAATGGCCTGGAGACGTTGTGATAATGTTGCAATAAACAGGTGATGCAATTTGTCTTTGCAGAGAACAGAGATAGCTGATTATTTTGTTTACAAGTTCCAGATGGAGTCTGGAGAGGATGTGGGTACTTATTGTTCACTGTTTGACAGACTGTAGACACTAGGTGGTACAGCCTGAGACATAAACAATAAGAAAAATAAAAAATTGCCTTTTTGTTTTGCTTTTCCCATCTATTGTACTGAACTATGATGTCTGAACCGAACATTGACTTCCACCCATGAGGGACTGTTCCTTATTTATTTAAAGGGGCCAACGGAGGAGTTTTAGGATCTTTAGTTAAAAAAGACTTGGCCTTGCCTTTGCTAGCAATACATTTTCTATGACCCCCCAAAATGATTGGGAAAAAAGGCCTGACCCTCCCCAACAATTTATTGATGCCTTCTGTTCTAGTTTGCGCTTGGCAAAGATGTACAGATACAGTAGCTATTGTTTTTTTTACAGCTATGACATCTGTCGGTACACGATCCGTCCTACCTGCACGATCTGTTCTGCGCATGTGCAATATGTTTGCGCACGCGCAGATGATAATCATGATGTACGAGGATTTACCAGGGATTTACGGCACTGCACGATCTGTTCCACAGTAGCGGTCTGCTGTTAGCCTCCATCGGAAAGCTAAAAACGTTAGTTTAGCTAACAGCTGATTCGGCTAACCGCTAGCTGATAGCTTGATTCAGCCTAAAATAACGTTACTCAAACTAAACAGTGGGAAAAGCAGGCTACAGCTAAATTAAGACTTTACAGTAATAATAAAGACTTGAGTGATTGTATTTTAAATGAGCACAAGTAAAGTAGAACTGACGTAACAGCTGTTATATATTTAAACGGTTATTTTAACTTTTGAAGGTCTTTTACATGCTGTCTCAGCTAGTGGTAAGCCGAATTAGTGGTTAGCTAAACTAACGTTAGCTTTCCGGTGGAGGCGAACAGACTTTCTTTAACCGTCTATGGGAACAGATCGTGCAGTGTCGTAAATCCGCGTTCATCATGATATCATCTGCGTATGCGCAAACATATTGCACATGCGCAGAACGGATCGTGCAGGCAGGACGGCTCGTGTACCGACAACAACCATGACTTAATCTCTGCTTTCTCATGTTACACATCATACTCCACTGTTATGGTGGCCATTTTAGTAGATTTACTCACCAACATTGTTGAAACACAATAAGCATGACAACTAAATGCAACTCCCTGAATTACTGCATTTCTTTAAATATTAAGAAACTCCTCTAGTGAGCTAGTATTCACAAGAAATAAAATAAAAAAACATTGAGACCATTCAACAAAGCACACTGGGTAATAACAAGTTCAACATGTGAACTGGTTGCTAGGACTCGTCACTAGGCTTCCTCAGTCATTGTATATTTTAACATAGGTAAAGCTGCCGAAGCTCAACATAATCTAAAACTCCATTTCTCAGACAAGCTTGCATGCTGCCACTCCTTCCTTCTCAAATGGCTGTGTCAAATCCCCAGGGCTGTGTCAAATCCCCAGGACAGAAAGGATAGTTGAAGATTAACCAGCGTATTTATGCCAGAAATCACATTCACTCTGGAATCTTTCCTAGTGCTCCAGAGGCATAGGCGGAGTTTGACATTCAAGCCAGGGGGGCAAAAAAAAAAAACAGAAAAACTCATTGTAGCAGCTTTAGACCTGTCCTACCACATGGGGAACACAGCACAAGCACATATGGACAAAACAAACATGCTAAATCTATGTTTATTTTTAAAGCAGATTTTAAATTACATCGTAAAAAGGTATCAATTTAACAATTCGCCCTTATGAAATCCAATTGCGGCACAGCTGTCTTGGAACGCAATAGGTGGTGGAATGCCCCAACACTTAAATTCAACTAAAATGTAACGGTGACCAATCAGTGATACAGTCTGTTGAGATGCCTCCAAACGCAGAAATAAAGTGCTATTACACCATAAAACGTTAAGACACCTTAACATTTTGCAGTTATGACATGGGAAAAATAGTAATCACAGCAACCAGTAGATCCACAAAAAGTGTAACTCTGTGTATGGGTCAGACCAATCAGCTAGCGATGGGGGCCGAGACTGACAGCTACATAAAAAAAAAGAAAAGAAAAATGTGCACCAAACAAGCCACTTGAAATTTTGCGGTTTTCATAAATACAAAGTTGGGTGACTCCCCCCCCATCTAAGACTAAAAAATGTTGGGTGACCCTTCCATCAACAAAAGACATGGCCCTCCCCTATTTTCCTCTGGTGGTCCATTCCATAAATACCGAACAGTCCATAATGTTTACCTTTATTAAATAATCTGAAAACGACAGCTGGCTGCTACAGTATAACAATAATAATGTATACTTTAGAATAATTTTGTTTTATTTCTATACTTAACCATACAGACTTCTACAAATGTCAGACTGCTCACTTTTAACTCAACATTTCTCCATTCTTGGCTGATACAGACAACATAACTCTGCGTAAATTAGCCAGAAGCTAGCTAACGTTAGCAGCTTAATCCAGACAAAACACCACAGTGATTTACATGCACGAATCCCAAAATATAAAAATCCAATGGTGCTAGTTGAGCTTATGTGTTACTTTAAGTTGATGGCCTTGGTCTACGTATAATGTGACGATGTGTAAATAAAACTAACGAAGCTGCATTTTGTTTGCACTAATTAGAAACCTTTTCTTCCAATAAATATTTGAAAAGGAATAAATGTTGTTCCTTATGTTCTTGGCCAGAATTTAATTTGTTAAGGGAAATAAATAAATGAAAAGCATGTGGAAGTAGACTGAACCAAAAACCAAACCATGAATTTTGGGAACCGTTCCACCCCTGCTGGGAATTCTTCTCTGAGTTGTTGAGATAATATCTCTTTGGTGTCTGATAAAGCAACTACGCCGCCTTTTTCTCCACCCCCACCAGTTGCAGCGTCTACACACCCCTGTTAAAACGGCAGGGTGTTGTTATGTAAAAAATTAGACCAAGACAAATCATGTCAGAACTTTTTCCACTTTTAATGTCTATAACATGAACAACTAAATTGAAAAACAAACTGAAATATTTGAGGGGGACAAATAAAAACCTTACAATAATCTGGTTGCATCACTCTTATAACTGGGAATGTGACTGTGTTCAGAATTAACCAATCACATTCAAACTCATGTTAAATAGAAGTCATTACACACGTGGCACCATTTAAAGTGACTCTGATTAATCACAAATAAAGTTCAGCTGTTCCAGTAGGATTTTCCTGACATTTTCTTAGTTGCATCTCAGAGCAAAAGCTATGGTCCGCAGAGAGCTTCCAAACCATCAGAGGGAGCTCACTGTTGGAAGACAGTGAGACAGTGAGTGAGTCAGGAAAAGGGTACAAAAGAATTTCCAAAGCATTAAATATACCATGGAACACAGTGAAGACACTCATCAAGTGGAGAAAATATGGCACAAACACTCCAAAATTGATGAAAAGACAAGAAGAAAACTGCTCAGGGAGGCTTCCAAGAGGCCTACAGCAACATTAAAGGAGCTGCAGGAATTTGTGGCAAGTCCTGGCTGTGTGCTACATATGACAACAATCTCCCGTATTCTTCATATGAATGGGCTTTGGGGTAGGGTGGCAGGACGGAAGCTTTTTCTTACAAAGAAAAACATCCAAGCACGGCTGACATTTTCAAAAACAAACATCAAGTCTCCCAAAAGCATGTGGGTAAATGTGTTCTGGTCTGATGAAACCAAGGTTAAACTTTCTGATCATAATTCAAAAAGATATGTTTGGCGCAAAAACAACACTGCACATCAGCCAAAGAACACCATGCCCACAGTGAAGCATGGTGGTGGTAGCATCATGGGCTGTGTTTCTTCATCTGGAACTGGGGCTTTAGTCGGGGTGGAGGGGATTATTGACAGTTCCAAATACCAGGCCATTTTGACACAAAACCTTCTGGCTTCCATTAGAAAGCTGAAGAGGAAGTTCACCTTTCAGGATGATGACCCAAAGCACACATCCAAATCCACAAAAGCATGGCTTCACCAAAAGAAGATTAACGTTTTGGGATGGCCCAGTAGAGCCCAGACCTGAATCCAGTAGAACATCTGTGGGGTGATCTTAAGAGGGCTGTGCACAGGAGATGTCCTTGCAATATGACAGATTTGGAGCACTTTTGCAAAGAAGAGTGGCCAAATATTTTAACGTCAAGATGTGCCATGCTAATAGACTCCTACCCAAAACGACTGAGTGCTGTAATAAAATCAAAAGGTGCTTCAACAAAGTATTAGTTTAAGGGTGTGCACACTTATGCAACCAGGTTGGTGTACGTTTATATTTTTTATTTTTCCCCCTCAAACATTTCAGTTTGTTTTTCAATTGAATTACATCACATTAAAAGGTGGAAAACGTTCTGACATGATTTATCTTTGTCTAATTTTTTTTACATCACAAAAACCTGCCATTTTAACAGGGGTGTGTAGACTCTCTCTCTCTCTCTCTCTCTCTCTCTCTCTCTCTCTCTCTCTCTCTCTCTCTCTCTCTCTCTCTCTCTCTCTCTCTCTCTCTCTCTCTCTCTCTCTCTCTCTCTCTCTCTCTCTCTCTCTCTCTCTCTCTCTCTCTCTCTCTCACACATACATACACATATTCTAGGGGAAAGAATACATTTTTAAAATAATCGTTAAAAATACAATTTTGGATTCCGCCCCTTATAAAATATTATTATTAATAATAGGGTTATTAAATATTCTGGAGAGCATTACATCAGCAGTTAACATATCTCTGCAATTTCAAATAAGCTGCATAAAACACTGCAGGCAAAAGGGGCAGACAACTAAATAAAATATGCTTAGATAAGCTTTGAGTGTGGGATGAAGAAAGTCCATTTTCTGAAATATGGCTGGCATGGACAGAATGACATCATGTCCCTAACTTGACCTTTAGGTAATAACATTTTGTCTTCTGAAAGATATTAAAAGCTTTTGGGAAATGAAGCTCTCGCATCATCTGAATCAGCTCCTCTCGGACTCTAACAGCACCGTCCATCACTTCCCTAACCTTCTTCTTTCTCATTTCTTATTTTTCACTCTTCATCTCCTACTCTTGTCTCTTTCTATTATCTGCTGTGTTCCTCCTCCTCCTCCTCCTCCTCCTCCTCCTCCTCCTCATTTATCAGAAGAGCATCCGTCCCTGTCTTGTGTCATCTGTCCTTGCGATTCTATTTTAATCAAATGGCCTCTTGCTATCTATCTGTTCCCATTTTTTTTTTTATTTCTCTCTCCCTATCTCCCTTGTTTTCTCACCACAATCACTACTCAGTTCAGGGCTCAGCTAGAAAAAAAGTGACTTGAGGGTGCGTGCGTGTGTGCATGCGTGCGTACGTGTGTGCGTGTATTTAGAAATTATTTATTATTGTCCTTCACCTTCATAGCATCCCAAAAGCCCTGCAGTGTTCACTGGTGCGGAAACAGTGCTGGCTGCTCATTGGGTTCAGTTTGGTTCAGTATTGACTTAAGCTCAGGGATGACCATGCCTTTGCTGTTGTGGCCCTTACACTGTCGAGCTGAAATGTTTTTAAATGTGCTTTATGAATAAATTTGACGTGACATTCCGCACTGGTTTACTGCAGTTACATTTTATTATCATTTCTGACTCTTCAGTGCTTTGATTTGCTGCTGCCTGGTGAGTGGTCATTTACTAAATGGAGAAAAAAAGATCGGTCCACCTTAAGTGAGCTTGGGCCAAGATTGTCGCTAACTTCGGGGCTAACCCCCTTACATTATTTTTTTTAAGATAATTTTTTGGCCTTTATTATTGACAGGACAGCCCAGACCTAAAGGGGGAAAGAGAGAGGGGAAACCAGCGAGGACCGAGCTTTAATACCTGGGCACTGACTCCACCAGGTCAGCTATTCGGGTGCCCCTAACCCCCTTACTTCAATCAGCAGGTGGGGCTTGGCTTGGGTCTTAAAGTTGAAGGATTTTTTAACAAATGGTCTGAACTGCACATGCTGCACTGCTACGCTCACAGCTGAAAGGTTCACAGCCTACTGCCAACTCTCTCTCTCACTCACTCTCTCTCTCTCTAGACAAACGGCCTATGCACTGGCTTATTCTTCCTTAAAAAAGTTAGCTAATTGTATGAGACATTTTTTGTTCAGAAAAAAAAATAAAAAAAACTTTAAAAAATTGTCCTGATGGCCTGCTGGGGCTTCGACTCTGGCCTGGTTTGCAATACAATGGTGGCAACCCTGCTGTAATTCATGCTGCTGTATATACACAGAGAGACAGACCTGCTTAATGTCAGGCCAATGACAATGTTTCGCGGCACATTGACAGATTTTTGGAGCGGTGAGATTCCTGGAATCTTTGTGCTCTATTTGCGTACATCTGAGCCTTATAGATAGTAGATAGATAGAAGTTAGGCACTGAGCTTTTCTAAGTAGGTCTACTGATCTGACTCCAGTCTGTGATACAAAGCCAACAATCTTCCTCATTTCCTCACATCCTTCTCACGCCTCCAGCTCCTTCCCTCGGGGAGGCACTACAGGTCACCGTCCACTAAAACCAAACCAGCAGTTTTCTTCCCTTAGCCATCAGGACTGTGAACTCTTTCCTGTAGCACCCCCCCTCCTTACATAACACCGATGCATTCCTCTGATTGGCTGATGTTCATACATGTGTTTTCCTTAGAGACTGTAAACATGGTGGCGGTAGCAGCACTCACGTCACCCATTGGTTTGTAGACTACTGTTTTTAAGACTTGAGTTTGGCAATTTGCAAAGCTAAACACTGAAGTGGTAAAGTTCTTTATTTTGAAGCAGCTGAAGCGAGACACATAGTAGAGTTTTACCAGCAGGTAAACACGGACCTCCGGGTACTGCTGCCATTCATCTTCATGTATGGCACTACACAGAAAACAATGGTGCTAATAAAACTATTTATACTAATAATAAACTATCTATCATTTTCTGTAATTTCTAAAAGTCATGCTGAAACAGCTGCAGCATAGAAAATGCCTGTGAGGGGATTTTGCTGAAACTTGGTATTCAAAAAGCAAAACTCCTTACTACAGATGCCAAATATTACACATTAGCAAAACCATGTTGTCTGTCTTCAAAATGGCCTGGCCTTATCAATTAATTTCCATTTAATAAGCTTTATCTGTTAATACTTTTAATATGCAAAGTCTTGATAGCAGTTAGAGTTGAACTAGCCTATGTCTACAATGTTCCGTTGCCGATGGAAATTCTGCCAGATTTCACTAATTTAGGCCGGCAATCCCTTGGCCTTTCTTAGTGTTGGCGTTCTAACCTCTGGTGGATTTCTGAAGACTATGGTTAACTGTTCCTCAGATCTCTGCAGGGTAAATCCAGACAGCTAGCTAGACTATCTGTCCAGTTGGAGTCTTCTGTTGACGACTAAAACTACTTTTGAACGTACACACGTTCCACCAAAACGAGTTCCTTCCTGAGACTATTTAGCAGGGTCACCGTGCCTACGTCCGGCACTTAGTGCCTCCCAAGACTATTGTAATTGGTTTAAAATAATAAACCTGAGCACTTTTTCTCCCATCCCGGAATTCTGTGTGGACTAGCCAGACCTTCCCTGGCAGTGCTGTGGAAGAAGGCCTGGCAAAGCAAGACTAGAGTCGAACAGATGCTGGTAGATTCCCTCGAGGAGAGAAAGAGTGGAAAAAAGGGCCTGGCATTTCCTGTGACCCGAATCACCCTTTCATCATTTCTTCACAGATCAAAGTGGGAATGCCTTTTCTCAGCTACACAGCAGCTGTGGCAGGTGAGAGTAAAGGACTGAAGGCTAAAGGCTATCTCACCAGATGAGGAAAAGAGTGTAGCTACTCATCCATCCCAAGAGGCATCCTTCACATCACAAACTAAAAAAATATGCTGTGGCCAATCAGCTGTGGAAGCTACAATACAAAGCATTGACCAGCCAAATGGACTGATTATTGGCCCTGGCCAATTATCGACCAGATTTTTGGCAGTTTCTGTATTGGCATTTTATTTGCCTGATAACCGATAAAGTGAATGAATTGAAAAATTTTCTACTTTGGCTCGGCTACAGCTCTGTGTCTGGTGACTTAATGTCCTGCCCACAACACTATCTCTCTTTTACTGGGTGTTATGTTTAAAGTTTCTCATTCATTAAATACTTTGTTAAAGCATCTCACAAAGTTTTGTGTTGAGTTTGTAACATTCCAAAGAAAATATCAGCAGCAAACTGCACTTTAAAAGGGAACTTTTATATTCAATTCAAAGCAGTATAAGCAGTACCAACAGCTGAGTAACACCGTTTATGTATTGCAAGCAATCGTTATTGCGTCATTGAAATACCTTATTGCATATTTTACCTCTTATCGTGCAGCCGAAATATGCATATCGGTTCCAAATATTGGTATTGGAAAAACCAGTATCGTCGATCCTTAATGATCACCTGACACCTGTCCCTCCTAAAAGATAATCTTCCCCTCCATTGTATCCGGTTAATACTGTAGCTTAGGGCTGGGCAATAATTCAATATGATAATTTACCATCTTTAATCATCGTGACATACAATTTCGTTGTCTAAATTGATAATAACAAGCACACACTAACTCAATTTTCTTAGAACATCTCTTGTGAAACCTTTTGAGGTAATATCATTTGAAGAATTGAAGATTTGTTTTGACATCACACTGTTTTTGTGCATGCATGTAAACATAGTCAGTAAATAGCTGGGGAAAAACCAATATAATTATGTCTATAACCTCCCTTGAAACTGTTTACCACATTATTAACGATTATTTATCTAAAATCTCACGGTAATCATTTTTTTGTGAATGCACCAATTGTCAACCCTGCAATATCGCTGCGAAATAGACATCGATGTATTTGGTCAAGAATATCGTGATATCTGATATCTGATCTCTCGCTTATCATTTACTGCGGTTTATGTGTGTGTTTCTGAGAGCACAAACACACACTCCTGCAAAGCCGCAAATCACACTGTCTGCTCTCAGGAGAAGCGGTAAGGCGCCATCAACCACTGTATTGCCAGACAGGGGACTGGCGAGCAGATGCTTGAGGGCTTTTACGCTGTTGGGTAATTACACTGACTATCACCAAACAGTGAAACCATCCTGCTGCCTGACCACACAAACACTAGGGTACCCACACTCATAGTCACACACTCGCTGTTTTAGTTTTCTTAAGTGCAGAGTGTGCTGATACAGCTCCTCCTGGGGACACATTATGTCTGTCACCAGAGCAGCCATTCACATTCCACAACACTCTTCTTGGTTTTCCCCAAATGAATTCCCCTGAAAACTATTCCCAGAACCAAAGTGGACCGAGCTGCAGAGTCTGGTTGTTGTAGTCTTAATATTAAAAGGAACAGTTCCAATCTGTAATAGATTTCTTGCATTAAATCAAAAAAGTACCACAATACATCAGATATTAACCCTTGTGTTGTCTTACCCTCAAAATTGAAAATCAAAATGTTGTTGACGCTTTTTATAAATTTTTAAAATCTTTTTCTTACCTTTTTGTCCCTGTTTTCACCACTACGTAACACTAACTTATTAACTTTAATTTTACAGTTATTTTGGGAATTTATGGTCAATAAACCATTTTTAGGAAATTATACCTAATGTTTGAGTTACAAAATCAGAAATTAGGATTTATTTAGACTAAAATTAAAGGAATGAAAAGCCATTGATTACACTACCAGTGAAATTTCATGGTTATTGATATTGTAAAATGTTGCCCATGTGTGACACAGCGTCAACACCAACAACATGATTCACTGATGGTAGTAGCACACTGCTTGTGTTGTGGCTTGCCGTGGGATCAGTCTATATCCACGACCTTCCACTTGCCACTGGAAATTCAGCCCCATGTCCTTTTTTCGACCAGATTTCCGTAGCCTAACACTTCCTTTGTGTGTTCCCTGTAGCAACATGCGACGCCAATCATTGTAATGGAGTTAACTTGAGTCAACGGTTACCTGCTAACAAGGCCTGCACGATTAATCGTTATAAAATCACAATCTTGATTCACCCTGTTCACGATTTCATTTTTAAATTAATTTGATTTAAAAAAAAAAAGTATATGTATTTTACGAGCCGAATGCATCACAAACGCTATATATATATAAACGCTATATACTACTTTCTTCTGTGAACATGACAGTAGGAAATAGGTTTTAAAGCGCTCCCAAGCGCTCCCATCTCTTCATTGAGGCCTCTGTGTTTACAGGCTTGTGGTGATGAGCAATGTGCTATAGGTGCCAAACAAATCTAGGTTTGGTTAAAATTATCGAGTAAATGTCCTTCATAGAGCAAATAACGTTATATCTCTCCGACTGTGACATTTCCCGTAGACGTGTATAGTTTACGACTGGGGAACCAACATTCCATGTAAAATTGAACACAGCAGCCCGTGCCTCGCCTGGCCTCATGGTAGTAGCAAAAGTCGGAAGAAAGCAGCAGAGTCCTATTTGATTATGACGGTGTCAGATAAAAGCAAGTGCCTTGCAGTGGAAGGTGGTAAAATATGTGGACAGTTTATTACAGGGAAACATCCTACGAATTTGAAAGTAGCCTACATTTGAGAAACGAACACAAGGAGGCTAACCTAGCTTAGCTTAACAAGGTAAAGGACAAGGCCAAGCCCCCTGTTGATGTCTATTTAGGTTTCTCTCCTGGAACACGTCAAACACATTCTGCACTCCCTGAGGCGTCTTGTGTTGACTCTTTACATATCTAATATATCGAATATATCATATTACATTTCTGTGCTCATCATCAGATGTACAGTACATTGATTGTACTGGTGTTATTGTTGAATACATTGTGAATACATATTTCTAAGATTGTATGATGTTTTTGTTGAGTTATTATTACACAATAGTTTTTCTGACCTGTTTTCCAATCCCGATAATAACCTAAAAACCTAACTAATAAAAACCAAACTAGCATTTTCTAAAAATAAAAAATAAACTAGCAAACCTGCTTTAAAAACTAATTAAAACTAAACTGAATTTGAAAACAAAAAGTCAAAATGAAATAAAAAAAAACTAATGAAAAATGCTATTATACTATTACAAGCTTGGTTTGGTACTGCCAATTTGTTTTGTTTTGTTTTGTCATGGTCAAAAGACATGTGGCAGAGAATCGTGATATGAATTCTAAGCTAAAATATTTTTCCCCGAACCACGCAGGCGTACTGCTAACCAAACCTGTTTTGGTTCTCCGTCTCCATGCCCACATCCATTAACTGTATTTATGGATCTGAGCCTGAATAAATTATAATTGTATTAGGTTGGTTGTTATCAGGCTCCTCTCCTAAATCTGTCTATCGCATCCCATCCCACAAATGCTTGTTACTAACCTAGTTCTGGGGAGTTTATTCCCTTGAGTCCTAATGTTTTTTTTTGCCCAGTATATTTCATCGGATTAGGATGGCATCAAAATCTTGGTTACAGCTGTTGCCGAGCCGGTTGCTCAGGAACGCAGTGTAGTTACCGTTAGCCTTCACTAACAGCTAGCACAGACTTGTGGCACGGACTTTCTTTTGCTTAAAGCTGAAGAAAGGCAACAATAACACCAACTACCTGACCGAGACAGCAGTAAACAAGCAAAAAACTGATGGAGGCAGCGGTAGAGCAGTGAGGTAAAATTACTGTTTGAATAAAAAAGTCTGGTGGCTTTAAGAAGAGCAGAGGTTATGGCTTTCCTGTTCCATCACTTCGTGGCACCAGCTATCAGTTTGTTAGTCTAAGGTTTTTTGCTCAGACTTAGAGTGATACTTATTGGGCAAACAAACTTGAATCTTAGCCATTGTATGTGGTTATAATACCACGGCTATGAACCAATCAGAACCCATTTTATGAAATTTGATTTGATTTGAACCATCTGGCCATCAGTGATTTCAGGCCACAAGATCAGTTAGTACTGTAGTTAAAGACATTAATGGAGAATTAACAAAGATTTCCTTTTAATTAATCAGTAATGTATATTTATGACAATTAAAATAGGATACACTTCTTTTTCGAATAATTGCTTAAATTTAAAATGTGTTTATTCCAGCAACCAATGATAAGGCTACTGTTCATGTCTTATATTCTCAAAATTCTGGTTCATGACGCCAAAAGCATCAGTAACACATGAATTGTTCAATTTAATTAGTGAACCATTCTTCCTCGTCATCAATTTTGGTGCAAGAACATTTCCAGACGAGACATCAGGACATTGTTATTGCAACAAATTTTTCGTGAGGCATTACTGAAATATATTTATTGTTGGACCACTTTCATTTAAAGGTGCTTACAGTTAAAAACAGACTTTGTGGAATGTTGCACACTGATATTGAGAAATCTAGAAATGTAGTTTTTATATGTAGAAACTGGTGAGTTAAACTTAAATTTAACATGATTTTTGATTGGATGGTATTTGATATTCATATATTTAACAGAATCAGCAGAATTTCATTCTGAGGTCAAACATCAAATGATGAAATAGAACCAATTTTAATTTTTTATTGAAGCAGTTATTTGATGTTATAAGGACTGAATGTGGGAGAAAACCGGAGCACCCGGGGTAAACCCAAACATACCGCCACATTAGACAAGACACAAACTCAGAAAGGCTCAGGCCCGATCACCAAACCCTCGCCTTCTAGCTGTGAGCTCACGCTGTTGACCACTGAGCTGGCCCTGAGAGTTCGGGTCCTGCCCCCCATCTAGGTGGCCTCTTTGGTCTCTATGAAGACAGTGGCCGGTGGAGGAAACGGTAACCTGGATGTGAGGCAGGACTGGAGCCCTTTACTGCTAATGTTGTTTTTTTTATATTTCCTTAATGTGGGAGAAACACTCGGAGCACCCGGAGAAAACCCTAACGTAGCAGACACACCACGTTTCACTTAAATACAACCAAACCTGGTTCTACATCTGGAGATGTTGGAGATGGCTTTGCCCACAGATGAGAAGAACCTGGAGATGGTGCTAAACCTTTTTGGTGGCGTCATCAGGTGATGTTTGACTAAAGAGGCAATACAGTTTATCAGTTCTGGTTGCTCCAGTTGCATGGAGACCAGCACCTCTTCTGCACAACCCCACTTCTTACTCAAGTCCTGGAGAATGGCCTTGTCAAGGTGTTGAAAGGTTTTCCAGCTGCTACCAAAATCTACACCCCCGACTTCGGCCCACGTTCTTTCATGCAGACGGCTAATGGTGGCCTCTGGATTTCCAATGGTCACTTTTGCTTTCGTTAATATTCGTGAAACCGGCTTCTCTGTGAATACCTTGACATACGTTTTTCTAATTTTATCATGTGCCGTTGCATCCTGTGTAGGTTTGCTACATGTCCCCTCACATACTGAGCGAGACGCTGCAGCAGTTGCCACGGGCTCCTTGACAACGTGGACCTTTGGTAACTGTGGTGTTGCCAGGGACAGACTTTTTAATATGGTGTTTAACACCTTTTCACTGTGGTCGTCAATCTGGGTGTTCAGCCACCACCCCATCAGTCCAAGGACCTTCACCACACCTTGTTCTGTATGTCAGCGTACATGTCAGCATGTGAATGAGGAACAATCTCGCTACTGCAGGACCCCTCTCTCATTGGTTCTGGGATCATCTTGGGTGCCATCCTATGGATGAGGTCCTTGTAGAAGATATCGGTAAGTTTCTGTGTGAATAACATCCTTTTACCAAGGGACACGTTCTTGAACTTGCGAATCACATTAACCACATCTCCAACTTGTGGTTTTTCACTGTCCGTTGTCTGAAGCAGAGTGTCAAAGCTCTTTATGGCTTCCTGCATTGCGTGCTTGCTTTCAATATTGGAGTCCTTGTTGAATTTGGTCCTCAGATCCTCCAATATATGATGAAACCAAGCTTTGGCCAAGCGCATTGCAAAGAAGGTCTTGATCTTGCTCTCTATTGCTTTTATAAACTCTTTAAGCTTCTTTTGACATGTCCCACCCAAACTCTTAATTTGAGTAATTAACCGAGAAATGTCTTCTGCAACATTTTCAATATGCCGAGCGTATTCACGTTGCAGCAGCTTATATTTAGAGTCTGGCACTTCATTCAAAAGAGGACTAATGGTCGTAGTCACCGCCTCCGTAAGGATTTCTTCTACAGCTACATTGTCCTGTGATGAGATGTTCCCTGGGATTTCTGCTTTAACACTTGTGCCTGGTAAACGAATGCAGTCATCAGTTTCTTCTGGCTCTATATCTTCTGACTTGTGTTTTCTCTGGTCTTCAGTGTCTTCCTGCTCCATATGTCCTATCTGTTCTTCCGGGGAGAGGGTCTGACCTATTGTCTCCCTATATCTGGTATGACTTGTTGTCCACTTACGTGTTTGAGTAAGGCACACAATTTTCATCTTTGCCAGGAAAGCTTTTAACATTTTGAAGGCATGACGAAGCATAACATTAAGTCTGCGAGGGCGAGTGACGCGCTGAATAATTACAGGCTCTGTAGTGGGCATAGCAGTGGAGAGAGCCAAGTTGACACTTTGTGCAACCTCTTTACCAACTAAGCCTGTCAAGCGCTGTGAGCTGACACACTCCACCTGGTCCTCAGCGTTCAGAGCTCCTGCGAAACTCCGATGAAGTATGTTGCCCAGACTGGACAGAACACGCTCCTCAGAAACACAACACTCCTCAGACGCCGAAACATTTTCGCTCCTAAGAGTCTTCAACCAGACTTTTGACAAGGCTGTTATGATGTCCAAAAGCAGGTCAGCCGTCATGATTTTAGTGGTATCATCGGGGTGCAGGTTTTCAACGATTCCCACTGTTCTGCTGTTATCCTTTTGTAAAAGGATTCGATCAGTGGGCGAACGGTATCTTCTGAAACCTCCTGCATTTCTCCTGTCTGTGATATTTCGTAGACATGATTATTGTAAAATCCAACTGTTTTGGTCTTTGCTCCGTTCCTTTTAACGTACCAGCACTGTTGGTAAAAATAAGTATGCTGTTTTTTGCGCTAAGGACTGTTTTACGTTTTTTGCAGTGTTATCGAAAGAGATATTGAAAAACCTACTGATTTTTTATATTCCAAAATTCACCTGTATCAAAGTATGACTGAGAACGTGATGAGAACCTTTTTCCAGCAACAGATGGAAATAGAATGAATTTCCTTTCTTTAGTCATATATATATATATATATATATATATATATATATATATATATATATATATATATATATATATATAAAGAAAGGAATATATATATATATATATATAGCTGATTAAACTATCCCAGCAACTGTTGGGATTGTCATTTTAGACGCAAAAGTCAATTAAAATGAGGCTTGCTTTTAGCTTCTTGTGATTAAGTTCAAAGTTCAAAGAAACATTCACAATAAAGGCATTATAATTTGATCACAAGTTACTCCAAGTTGTCACCGAGTGCCCCAAGCACAGATAGACATTACAAAACAAAACTTTTTTAAACAAACTTTACTCTTAATCATCACATACAACCACCACCATCTAGTTTTTTTTAAATTTTTGCAGTTTCTGCTTGTTTGGTCATTGTATTTGTCCATGTACTCTGTATACTGTAAGTACTTTGTGTAGTGTGCCTAAAACACAATAAAAAGTTAACAGTAGCTCCTGACAGTTGTGATTGCATCCTGGCAAAGTGGCACTGTTTGGCTTGACGTGATATATAACGGTTAAGTATGGCAATATGAAAGCCGGTGTTTCCCCTATATAGGTTCTACTTGGGCGCCTCCGTCTCCATGCCCGTACCAATTCACTGTATTATGAATCTCAATCTACATTGTTGGCTGTTATTATAAAAGTTTTAAACTACATTCCAGAGTTGTTTGAATGAAAGAAATCTGTTCAAATGAGATATGAGTGCAACATGAACAATGAATGTTTATTAAGATCCTGACACTTTTCAAAAGAACAATGATGTAAAACAAAATGAACAAGAATTCACTTTGGATAGCCTTAGTCTAAAATTATTTAACAGTAGTTAGGAGGAGAGATGCACAATGTTGATATTTATTAAAACATATACTGTAACTTTCTGTATGGATCTTAGTATGGGTTTAAGGTTAAGTTGTATCTAACATTTGGGCTTGGGTAATTATATCTGCTATTTGACAGACTGACCACATTTAACTGACAAAAAACACCATACACTCCATCTGTACCTGTATCATCTTCCAGTCTAGTTTGTTGAATATGTAGTTATTCTTTTTTTAAATGATTTGTTAATGTTATGTAGTAATTGTTTTCAATGAATAGCTAATAAACCTTAGTTTGACTAGTTTGTAACTGAACCCATGCACCATCACATCCTGCGTCACCCACCACCCAAGTAAATTCTCAACCTGTGGGAAACACTGATAATATCATGCTCTACAAATGCAAAGAAAAGACAGCTTTTTTTATTTTATTGATCACCAAAATGTTTCTGTTCAGCAGAATTTATTAACTTAAAGTCTTAACTCAGTCCAATATATGCCTAGCTCCACACTTGACAGAAATGTAATGAATTTGCCTAATTCGTTAAATACACAATTTACAATATTAGGAATAATATTGTGGCTTCTTTTGCTGGTGTGTGTAACCGTTCCTCCTCCACTCAGTGTCATGTTGCTAGTACTCTCTCCAACTTCACCCCTATACAACACAACAAGCTACAAGAAGTGATGCAGCAGCTGTTTTCAAAACAATGTAAAATTTAGTATCTTCTTTAAAAAGTACATTCTATTCTATGAAATGTGAATATTGTGCCAGTTGATACTGTGATGTCGATTAAAAAAACGATGTATATTGTGCAGCCCTAGTTCACACCTGTACTTAGAGCTGTCCACTTGTGATCCGATCACTCAGGGCGGATTTTAATGCCAGGTGTGAACGAGGCCATAGTCATGTCAGCAATGCATTTGGCCTTTTCTGACCTGGTATTCTGAAATCCGATCTGAGTGATCCGATCACAAGTGGACAGCTCTAGGTACGTGTTTTAATCTGTCTGTAGAAGCTGAGTCCAAACATCCTCATTGATAATTTGCATATAGGTTGGTTTTGTTTTTATAATGTCTGTTGTTAAAAAGAAAAAGCGCTGCCTACAGTTTGTGTGTGTGCCGACCATAGACTACTGCAGCATACACTCACCGGCCACTTTATTAGGTACCCCATGCTAGTAACGGGTTGGACCCCCTTTTGCCTTCAGAACTGCCTCAATTCTTCGTGGCATAGATTCAACAAGGTGCTGGAAGCATTCCTCAGGGAGTTTGGTCCATATTGACATGATGGCATCACACAGTTGCCGCAGATTTGTCGGCTGCACATCCATGATGCGAATCTCCCGTTCCACCACATCCCAAAGATGCTCTATTGGATTGGTGACTGTGGAGGCCATTAGAGTACAGCGAACTCATTGTCATGTTCAAGAAACCAGTCTGTGATGATTCCAGCTTTATGACATGGCGCATTATCCTGCTGAAAGTAGCCATCAGAAGTTGGGTACATTATGGTAATAAAGGGATGGACATGGTCAGCAACAATACTCAGGTAGGCTGTGGCGTTGCAACGATGCTCAATTGGTACCAAGGGGCCCAAAGAGTGCCAAGAAAATATTCCCCACACCATGACACCACCACCACCAGCCTGAACCGTTGATACAAGGCAGGATGGATCCATGCTTTCATGTTGTAGACGCCAAATTCTGACCCTACCATCCGACTGTCGCAGCAGAAATCGAGACTCATCAGACCAGGCAACGTTTTTCCAATCTTCTATTGTCCAATTTCGATGAGCTTGTGCAAATTGTAGTCTCAGTTTCCTGTTCTTAGCTGAAAGGAGTGGCACCCGATGTGGTCTTCTGCTGCTGTAGCCCATCTGCCTCAAAGTACGACGTACTGTGCGTTCAGAGATGCTCTTCTGCCCACCTTGGTTGTAACGGGTGGTTATTTGAGTCACTTTTGCCCTTCTATCAGCTCGAACCAGTCTGGCCATTCTCCTCTGACCTCTGGCATCAACAAGGCATTTCCGCCCACAGAACTGCCGCTCACTGGATGTTTTTCTTTTTCGGACCATTCTCTGTAAACCCTAGAGATGGTTGTGCGTGAAAATCCCAGTAGATTAGCAGTTTCTGAAATACTCAGACCAGCCCTTCTGGCACCAACAATCATGCCACGTTCAAAGTCACTCAAATCACCTTTCTTCCCCATACTGATGCTCGGTTTGAACTGCAGGAGATTCTCTTGACCATGTCTACATGCCTAAATGCACTGAGTTGCCGCCATGTGATTGGCTGCTTAGAAATTAAGTGTTAACGAGCAGTTGGACAGGTGTACCTAATAAAGTGGCCGGTGAGTGTATGTATATATATATATATATATATATATATATATATATATATATATATATATATATATATATATATATATATATATATATATATATATATATATATATATATATATACACACTCATATATATATACACTCATATATATATACACTCATGCTGTCCTCGGGTCAAATTGACCCGTTTTCCTATATCAATGTTCTTTTTAACCCTGTTGTAATTACCCAAAATAACATGATTGATTCCACACAACACTCTTTGGCAAGTACAAATCTCTACTTTCATGAATTTTGAGGTGTCTTATTCAATTTTACAGCATTTGAAAATAATTGAAGTGCTTTTAAAATAGTATTGAGTAAAAGTTGACATATTCCAGTCTGATTATCCATCAACATCAATTCCTTTAATTTTAGTCTAAATAATTCCTAATTTCTGCTTTTCTAACTCAAACATTAGGTATAATTTCCTATAAATGAGGTGTATTGACCATAAATTCCAAAAATAACTAACTAAAGTTAATAAGTTAGTGTTATGTAGTGTTGAAAATGTCAAAAAAGTGACAAACATTGAAAAAAGCGTCCAAAGTGTTGAAAAAAAGTATAATAATAATAATAATAATAATAAGCATCAACAAAAGTGTTGATTTTCAATTTTGACGGGAAGACTGTTAAACAGTATATATATATATATATATATATATATATATATAGACACACACACACACACACACACACACACACACACACACACACACACACACACACACACACAGTGGTGTGAAAAAGTGTTTGCCCCCTTCCTCATTTCCTGTTCCTTTGCATGTTTGTTACACTTAAGTGTTTCGGAACATCAAACCAATTTAAACAATAGTCAAGGACAACACAAGTAAACACAAAATGCAATTTGTAAATGAAGGTGTTTATTATTAAAGGTGAAAAAAAATCCAAACCATCATGGCCCTGTGTGAAAAAGTGATTGCCCCCTAAACCTAATAACTGGTTGGGCCACCCTTAGCAGCAACAACTGCAACCAAGCGTTTGCGATAATGTGCAATGAGGCTTTTACAGCATCCTGGAGGAATTTTGGCCCACTCATCTTTGCAGAATTGTCCTAATTCAGTTACATTAGAGGGTTTTCGAGCATGAACGGCCTTTTTAAGGTCATACCACAATAGGATTCAGGTCAGGACTTTGGCTAGGCCACTCCAAAGTCTTCATTTTGTTTTTCTACAGCCATTCGGTGGTGGACTTGCTGGTGTGTTTAGGATCATTGTCCTGCTGCAGAACCCAAGTTCGTTTCAGCTTGAGTACACGAACAGATGGTCGGACATTCTCCTTCAGGATCTCTTGGTAGACAGCAGAATTCATAGTTCCTTTTATCACGGCAAGTCTTCCAGGTCCTGAAGCAGCAAAACAGCCCCAGACCATCACACTACCTGACCATATTTTACTGTTGGTATAATGTTCTTTTTATGAAATGCAGTGTTCCTTCTACGCCAGATATACTTGGACACACACCTTCCAAAGAGTTCCACATTTGTCTCATCGGTCCACAGAATGTTGTCCCAAAAGTCTTGGGGATCATCAAGATGTGTTGTGGAGAAATTGAGACGAGCTTTGATGTTCTTTTTGCTCAGCAGTGGTTTTCTCCTTGGAACTCTGCCATGCAGGCCATTTTTGCCCAGTCTTTTCCTGATGGTGGAAGCATGAACGCTGACCTTAACTGAGGCAAGTGAGGCCTGCAGTTCTTTGGACGTTGTTGTGGGGTCTTTTGTGACCTCTTGGATGAGTCGTCGCTGCGCTCTTGGGGTAATTTTGGGCGGCCGGCCACTCCTGGGAAGGTTCACCACTGTTCCATGTCTTCGCCATTTGTGGATAATGGCTCTCACTGTGGTTCGCTGGATTCCCAAAGCTTTGGAAATGGCTTTATAACCCTTTCCAGACTGATAGATCTCAATTACTTTCTTTCTCAATTGTTCCTGAATTTCTTTGGGTCTCGGCATGATGTGTAGCTTTTAAGGATCTTCTGGTGGACCTTACTGTGTCAAGCAGCTCCTATTTAAGTGATGCCTTGATTGTGAACAGGTGTGGCAATAATCAGGCCTGGGTGTGGCTAGAGAAATTGAACTCAGGTGTGGACAACCACAGTTATAGTATGTTTTAACAAGGGGGCAATCACTTTTTCACACAGGGCCATGATGGTTTGGATTTTTTCACCTTTAATAATAAACACCTTCATTTACAAATTGCATTTTGTGTTTACTTGTGTTGTCCTTGACTATTGTTTAAATTGGTTTGATGTTCAAACACTTAAGTGTGACAAACATGCAAAGGAACAGGAAATGAGGAAGGGGGCAAACACTTTTTCACACCACTGTATATATATATATATATATATATATATATATATATATATATATATATATATGGGTGGCAACATAACGCGATCTGCTTGGGTGGCAGGACCTGTGCAGGTGAGGAAGATGTTTTTATCTCTATCTTCTAAGTCTGTGTGTTCAGCTCTCAGTACGTTTGTAGCTTCTAACAGAATCTCTTTGGTTTGAAGTTTAGTTTATATTACAACTGCTTCATTTTACGGTTCAAGTTTGCTTACGGGAGTCACAATATGTTACTGCTGATGAAGCCCCAACATTTCCTGATTTCCTGAAGCATTCGAATACCAAAATAACGGAGGTTGCAATGCATTTCACTGTCAACTCCAGACAGCGCTGTAGCTCTGGTAATGCGTGACTAATAAATAACAGAAGGAGATGTTTTGTGGTAGCCTAATGTCCTACATTGGTGAATGTAGGGACATTTTATGAAAGTAAAAATTAACAGAGCTCTAAACAGCCGGGGGATATAGGATCAGGCAGCATGCAGGAACAAAAGAACCAACACACTACTGACAGAATATGACAAGAACATTTAAAACACATGATTCACTCATACTTTGAATGAATGAGTAGGCTAGCCTACGTATCAGATCAATGCAAATGCCAGCATGCTAGCAATGACAATGATGGTATGTTGATGTTTGGCAGATATGACATTATAATGTGATCTGATCAAATAATGGGTAAAAAAAAATTACAAATCTGACCACACTTTTGCTGTCAGCTTATGGTCCTCAACACTGAGTACTACAGTCCAAGAAGTATTCAGAAAAAAAGTGATGTGGGTAGCCCAGAACCTACGTTAAAACTATTCTGTAGCTTGCTAAACTGTCACAGGTTGTACTGCCTCGTCATCTTCAATAAGTGTTCTGCTACAATGTGGTTTACCCGTATTGCAAGGTGCTATTGTCAGTAAACAGACCAGCCTGTAACGCCACGTGCTAAGCTATTAAAGGTGTATTACACGGTTTGCTCCGTTATGGATATGTGTGCTTGTTCTCAGTTTGTGTAACGGAGCAATAGCTTACATTTATGTTAATTATTACAGAGAAATTACTGTAATTCTTAGTATTGTTTCTTGTTATATGCTGGTGGCTATAACATTTAGTGGCTATAACATTTAGTCAGATGCTTATTAATGTGCATTATTAGTTATTATATCTCAGAACCACATCCACCTTCACATGTAATGTCAAATACAACTTCATAGTTAACTTCATGTTGGAGTTGTAAATAATAAACATCTCTGGTTCAAGTTCTTATACTTTATTATATTTTTGTAATATAATAAACACTGTTGTACTTTTTCAAAACAATTTCAGCTTGTTTCGGCCTATAAGTGCTTTCTGAACATATTGAACACACCGAATACGGTGATAATTTTGGTCACTATAACAGTGAGGTTATATTTCAATATCGTTACATCGCTAGTCAGCCCCCAGCCGGCTAGCAGCCAGCCTGTCAGCACTTTACTCCGGTGCTAAGGACACTAACGGCAGTTTACTGAACCGTCGGGAAAAAGACCCAGGGACCCGAGTCAGAACAGCAGCCACTCGTAACGTTACACCTCCATTAGCGTTAGCAGTAAATAATCTAAATAGTACCAAGTGTGGTACAACCACATATTTGTTTTTATATTTCTGCAATCTGCACTTTAGTTTGTGCGATTTCTTTCTAACTTTTATACATCACATATCATATTGGTCATACTACTGTAATTGAAGTAGTTCAATAAAAGATATAAATTCATGCATCACCTAATTTGGGACAGCTGGTTTAATCCATCTAATCTTGTGTTGTTTATACTATACAATAATTTATTGCTTGTCTTTGTTGAATAATACAAAGGACAAAGATCTTGAAAAAAATTGCATATTAAATCACAATATTGGTGATGATGAGAAAAAGCTATGGCATTGCTATTTCTACGGACTAGAAAAAGAAGAAAAAAAAAAACGGCAGAATTGGCAGCAGCATTGTCAATACTTTGATCCCGACGAAGTAGATAATCGGATCAAACCTTTCGTTCACCATAAAATAGCTCATCTTAACCCAGTGAGGTTACCAGAGACCTGCAGTCACTCGGAGAGTCCTGGCACCTCAAGCTCCTTTAGGCTTCCTGTTTCCGCTTTGTCACGCGCCGCTGAAAAAAATAAAGTGGTGCGCGACCTCTGTGCTATCAATCCTGACGCGCTAGCGAGATCTATGTCATTTCGACGTCATATTGGCGCACGCCACCTCGGGTGCGGCTAGTATAGCGCACGTTTAACAGCGCCAGTTAAACTACAATATGATCCGTGGTTCACATGCATGCCAAACCACGGGAGTCTGTTACCCTAATGTATCGGTAGAATGTATTTCAAAATAGGAAACATGAAAAAATTTAAACTTTTTTTATATTTACACTATTCTATTATTGTAAAATTAGCTACAACAGTAATAGCAGTTAGGCTACCTCATGTTAGTCAATCCTACATTTTTCAATTGAGGAGCAAAACGTGCTTCTTGAAAAGTTACCATCATGCCCTGTACATATAAATTACACAAAGTGGACTTTTTTTTTATGCGAAAACCCCCTTACTGCATTATATTCCATCATATTTCTATATTCGGAATTGTTACATGACATCAGAATTTTGTGTTTTCTATCAATAAAGATGTTTTCACCGTAAATGTAGGCTATGCCTAAACATTTATCAGAATGCTGGAAACTAAGACTTTAACAATCAAATGTTTCCTGGGGGAGGACACCCAGACCCTCCACTTAATATGTGTGTCCCCCAAAGTCCCATTGTGAGCCAGGAAAAACCCTGTTAACATACCGCTTTTTTATTTATTATACACATAAAACGAAAAAAAGAAAGCTGACAATCTGTGTTTTGAATCTGTTTCAATGGTCTCTTGTATCAGCAAAGGCTCAGTCTGGCTCATTTCCCCTCATTTAGGAACACAATGTGGGCTGCCCTTCTTTTTCTCATGCAATCAGTGCAACATAATATCATTTAAATCACAATCCCACCCTGTTCTGGATGCTCGCCTGGTTTCTCCAAGAGAATTCCAGCACCAAGCTGAGTGCAACTGATCCGCCCTCCTGGAGCACAGCACTGACCGTGTTTTCCCATGCTCAGCCACTGTTTCAGAACTTTACATAAATTTTCTTACATCCTTACCCACACTGCATCTCAAACTCCACTACCATGATAGTGAAAGTCTTCCTTAGCTGCACAACAACTTCCACATTATCTCTATCTCTGAATTTTGGGCTCAGTGTCATCTGAATTCAATTAATGCTGAAACCTCATTAAATCAGAGTTGTTGGCAGGAGGGCTGGGATGTGCTGGGACAAGTTAAATGTGAAGGTGGCCAGTCGAGCTACTCGTTCTGCTCTAACTCATAATATAAATATTTAGAATAGGAGCATGGAAATCTAATATTAAGGCTATAACATGCCCTTAACAAAGCTAAAAAAAGTCCTACAGGATTCCATAAGGAGTTCCCTACTTGATTTTGGAAACACTCCATTAGGATATAGTCCTATTGGACTTTATTCTATAGGATATCTAAATATGATTACCACTACAGAAATCGGATTAGGAGGTCTTATAAAATCCAAACCCTAACTTTCTAGAATTCTAGGAAGTTCCATCGCGTCTGTACTGAGTTTATATCCACCATATTATATGAAGCCACTACAACAACGTGTAAAGTTAACTATGAGGCTGCAACAGCTTCTTTCCATTATGGGACAGTTGTGTGACGTCAGCTTTAATAACATGTATAGCTTTCATCCGCTAGTTAGCGAAAGGAAAACAGCGGTTAAACTAGCATACGGTGGCTGTTTTAAGAGCTCCAGGTGAGGGGAAAACTGCGGAGTTGAAGAGCCGGAAGAACTTACTTGAAGGTAAGGATGCATAGCGGTCTGTAGGACTTGTGGCTCGTGTTGTCCGCCATCCTCTTGCCCCAGAAGTCGTTGCTGAAGATGTTTCTGAGGCTGGAGTCCGGTCGGACGTCCGGGTTGTTAATGATAGCCCACACATCGTCGTGTACCAACTCCCCGTGGAGAGAGTTACCGTAGCACAGGACGCACAGAGCGGCCAGCACTACGTAGCGCCCCGCAGCCCACACCGCCTCGGGCCGGACGGTCAACCGCCGCTGATGGCGGGCTTTCTTCTCCCGTCCCGGCGCTGTCATGTCGGGCCTGGCTTCTCCCGTGGCTTTGCTGCGCTGAGGATGAAGCGGGGAGCACTGGAGGACACTTCCATTCCGCCTTGCAGGTAGCTGTGTGTGCTGTGGAGTGCGGAGACAGTGGTTGTGTTGTGCCGCCTTCAGGTGCAGTTGGTGAACGTCATACTCACGGCTTACTGGAAAGCACCGGAGTCTTATGCCGTTGGCCTAGCCTACTGATTTTCTTCCTATCTAAATAGAAAATTAGACATTTATTCTTCTTAACTTTATTATTTAAGTTTGATTTGTAATAGTCTATTGTTTAACATCACTTGGGGATTAATTGGTTAACTTTATTATTTAACTTAGCCCAAACTGTTTTTGGCCTTAAAATACAAAATATGTGAAAGTTTGTTTAGAAAGAAAAACATCTTAACTAATTGCCCACTTGGCTTGTCAGCTTTCTCAGATGGAAGAGCCAGTGGCTTTCTTTAGGGGGAAAAGATTCCGGAAAAAAAGTCTGCAAAAACAAAGCAGTAGGATATTATTGGATGGAATAGAAAGGGTGTTTTTTTCTTCTCAACCTAATGGAATGTGGCTAGGTTAGGTCATGCAAAAAAAGAACAGCAGAAATGAAAGACAATTAGGGACAATTAAGATTGTGAGCCTGCATGGACTTGTATTTCTTTTTGTGGGTGTCGGCAGACAGGTGACAGGTAAATAGTTTTTTAATAGCAGTAATATAGCTTAATGACATAAACAACTATAGAATAAGAATAAATAGCTGGAAAAACATTCTTCTGAAGAAGAAAAATACAACTGAATAGCTCCAATTATGTTGTCTGTGTGTAAACACATAAATAGCCTAATGAAACTCCCACTTGGCACACATTTAAATACACTGGCATATTGGCTATGACTAGACTATTATTTTAAGTCCCTTGGAGTTTATGTGGGAATAATGAAAGGAAGGGAGGGGCGAAAATTTGTAGCAGGCTGTATAATAATATTTTAAATAGTATTATTATGTATGCATAGTGGGCAAAAAGCATTGTTGGGACATCAGTCTTGAATGTACGAGCTTATGTGGAGCTAAAAAACGCATCAGCACCGAGAGCCCGCCTCTGGACGCATGCGCATGAGGACGTTGCCTCACAGACAGATACATCAGCTGCAGAAAAACCAACGAAGCTCAGCGGAAACTGCACGATCGCATAGGCACACATCTTTCCTCCGCAGTCCGCGCACCATCAGACTAACGATTCCGAAAAGAGGATGGGGAGGCGATGATAGTGACCGCAGAGCAAGGAGACACATTACAGGATGCTCCTGCAGGAGAGGTGCGACTATTAGAAATCAAAATCAGAAAATCAGTAAAGGGTTAATTGCCACAACAAGTTACACTTAGGTGGAATCTGCCTTGGGGAATGGTGCATACATGAACAAAAAACATATTAAACATTAATATGAAATAAAAAAATAAAAAAAATATATATAATAACTGTTGCAGGGGAAAAGAGGCAGAATGGGTTAGGCCTAATCCTATAGTATATAAATATGTAATAACCATGGTCATATCCGGGGTGAGATTTGTGGGGGGGAAATCAGGGGGGTTGATCATGCACAACAAAACAAAACATGCAAGAATTAAATCCCCTTTCAAAACCATAGTCACTCGGCCAGCCATGCCAGCACACTTATTTTTGACCTTCAATATCCAATGAAAAATAATAATATCAATATAAAACAGCGCTTTCATGGCGGCGAAAACAAAATATTTTCATCCAGGAAACTTTTGTCCGTTCCTTGGGAGGGTTAACGAGTCATTTTGGTGCCTAAACTTCATCATCGCACTATTGACTGTTCAAGTAACAGCGCTTTACTTAGTTTAAAATACTTCTATTTTAGGTTTATGGTCTATTAGTGAAGTTACATTGATCACTTTGAATGGGGGATACATTTTCTCCCCACCTGGGGATAAAAATAAGAGTCAAGGATATGGTTCGGATATGTAGACCAGAAAGGGGAAAATCCCACCCTGGTCATGCAAGACTTCAGTCAGATTAATTTAAAGTTGTATATTCACCATCTTTGGTGTCCCAACCAAACATGTTTCATGAAACTGTTAATCTGACAAATTTGTCTGATACAGCTGGACCAATGCTCTGAGCGGCTGGGGGGGTGTACGGTGCCTTGCTGAAGAGAACCTGGCAGTGCCCAGGAGGTGTAGTGGCTCCGTATTTCGGTATGTACCAAACCAGCAACCCTCCGGTCCCAAACCCAACTCCAAATAAATAAATACCGATGAGGATGGGATTCGAACCCACGCGTGCAGAGCACAATGGATTAGCAGTCCATCGCCTTAACCACTCGGCCACCTCATCTTGTATATTTTCCGACCCGGTATGGAAGCTCAAGGATGAAAGGTGGGAGGGGAGTTGATTTATTATAGACCTAACAATACGTACAGGATACTAATGCTTGCTCTAAATCAGAAAAAATGAAATCAATTGTCAAATAACCCAGTCAACATGGTGGATGGATGGATGGATGGATGGTGTCCTATAGATAGATAGATAGATAGATAGATAGATAGATAGATAGATAGATAGATAGATAGATAGATAGATAGATAGATAGATAGATAGATCCACTCAATTAGAGCACGCTACTTAGTCATCACAGTCCTACTAAATATCATGTAGGCTTTGTTCTAAATTTATAATCTTCTGTCGCAAAAGCCAATATCTCCTGTGCATTAGCCCACTACTTTGACTGGTTGATTGAAAATACCTGGAAAAGAGACATGGCTAATTAAAACGAATACAAAATAAGTAATATGTTTTGGAAAATGAAGTCATCAAGATATAATTATTAGGGCAGGAAATTAACATGTTAGTAACAAGTTAATGCAAATTCACCATTCATTTCTTTGACGTGCGATTTACATTCTGTGATTTGGGCCTTGGACCGTTCTGTAGTCAGAAAGCGACGCAGCAGTAACGTCGCGCGGATGGCTAGCAGGCAAATGTGATAACATCCAGAGGATCACTAAACCCGCCGCTTGGCTCGCTGCAATGGAGCGAAGCACGTCTCTGGTCTGATCTATGAGGACACCCATCTAAAGATCAGTAAAAAGCATCTTAAGACCCCCATAAAGGCTGTCAATTGTAGTGTTAACTAGCATCACATGCAGTGATGCTCCTCTTGCCTGTAATGTCCGCTTCAGATCAAATGACACGCCAAAATCTGCATTGCCATTCGGTCCAGTAGATACCGGTCTGAGTTTTGGGGCCAAGCCCTACCTTTGTGTACTGAGGGTGTTATTCTGCATGGTGTTTCTTACTCTTTGGGGTGGCTGTGGCTCAGTGGTAGAACGGTTCCCCGCCAACCGGAAGGTTAGTGGTTGGATCCCTGCAGTCACATGTCCAAGTGACCTTGGGCAAGACACTGAACCCAGAGTTACCCCCCGATGCTGTGCCATCAGAGTGAAAATGTGTGAGAGTGTTTAATTTTTAAGTTTAAGTTTAATTTATTAAATTATTATTGAACTTCAGATTTTATAAAACTTCATTCATAAGTACTGCTATTGAATCCAAACGGACACAATTATTGTAAAATATCAAATCATTTATTTAAAACATTGCAAATGTAAAAATACAGACATATCTACTTCATTGTTTAGGAAAATATCTCTTTCCACAACCTTATGCAGTTGTGTTTTTATTGCTTTAAGAAGAATTATTTTAAGATCACAAAGCAAAAGGAGGTTTAAGAGAGAGACGTAGAGAAAAAGTGTGTATGTGTGTATGTGTATGTGTGTGTATGTGTGTCTGTGAGAGAGAGAGAGAGTGAAAGAGAAAGAGAGAGAACGAGAGAGAGAGAGAGAGAGAGAGAGAGAGAGAGAGAGCCTGAGGGCAGACAGCAGAGATTCAGTCAACAACATGCTGAACATCTGGTGTGTCCCCTTGCGGCCCGACCAACTCATTGCAATTCCTGTTGCGTGATGGCCAGCTGGTCATTGAGCACTCGGCCTCCTGCTCTGAAACAGAGCTCGTTTGGCACTACAGCACGCTGCAACAGCTGCTCACGCTGAAAACAAATTGACCTTCTTTCTTACAACGGACCGACAGATGAAAGTGAGGCCAGTCTGTCATGGTGCATGTTAACAGAGCTCCTAATTACTTGCATCTCTGACTGTGGGACTATGACGAGCTCTATATTGTAGAGCTTCTTTGCCTCTTTTACATTAAACACTGACAACTGACACTGAACTTACCACCAATGCAACTAAAGACTGTGGTCATGCTAACCGAATCTCCCATCTCCATGGCCAAACCAGCTCATTTAATTTAAATACATCGCTAAAGTAGTGGGCAGCTCTGGCAGAAAAGACATTGGATCATAGATGTTTGTTTCTGACTGCCGGTGTTAGCTAGTGTAGATAACGTTAGCACGCTAACGAGCCATCCTTTTCCCACAATCATGTCCGATCGCAGACAGAACTGAAATGCAATCCAACAGCACATTATACCATGTAAACAAAGACACGTTTTCTTGCACCGTCCTTTTATAAAAATTAGCAATGGCAAAAGTTACGACATCATGTTATGAACATGGAGTTGATGAGCAGCGTAGCAAGCAGGCTAGCATGTTGGTTAGTTGAAATACACAAACTTAACGATTGAATCACCGCAGTGTGGGTCATGGGTCAAATGTGCCTAAGACTTGCAGTTTATACACATATCTTTGTTTTTTTTTCTCTTTTGAGAGGTGATCTAAACACAAAATAAGAATAGCTTAAGGCATCTCTGAATGAAGCTCAAGGGTTAGGCCTACCCTTTCAAGGTAGGTAGGGTTCGGTGTTAGGTGTACAAGAAAGGAGAGAGGAAGACGGGGGGGAAGTCAGAATGCTCAGATGAAAGAGCAGGAGACAGAGACTGGGTGGAGGAAGAGAAGAAAGTGCAGACCAAAAGCCTTCAACACGGCCTGTTGCTCTCCTCCAAGCTTTCCTCATCAGCATCATCATTAGAGAAACCCTGCTCTGCTTCTGTTTGGCACTGCTTCCTCCCAGGGTTGGTCAGCCTTGCATTTCCCTTCAGCTGGCGGAAAGATACACCTGTTGCCCTGTAACCAGGTAGCCCCGCGAGGCTGCCTGTCCTTATCAAGCTTTTGTCGGTACTCACAGCCTCTATAATCACCACATCAGCTATTCAACGCTCTCTATGAATCATCAGAGAATAATAAAACACCTGCTCCCTCCATCTCTCTTCTCTCACAACATCCTGCTGATCTACAAGGGAAACTGCCAGGAGGAATTATTCACCATAAGCTGTTTGAAATATGGGCGTCCCGCCGGAGCTGATTCCTGCATTTGTTAAGATAGTTTGTGCTTTGAATATCCTGTGAGCTGTTTGCTATTGCAGCTACACAACTGGAAGAATACTCTCTGAAACTGGTTGTTTTCTGAAAGATGACAACATTGTTAACAAATGCCTCAAGTTATTGTACTCAATATTCTGAATATTAATACAGAGACAAACAAATATTTGCTTTGGGGGGGGGGACATGGCATCGTTTTGTTATTGATTACATCCCACTTTGCAACACAATTACAGTGGTGCTCAAAAGTTTACATACACATGCTTAAGTTGACTAAAAAGAGGAATAAAAAAATCATGTGTTGGAAATTTATTTTAATACCTAAATTAAAAAATGAGGTAAAATCCAACCTTTAAGGACACCAATTTTCTTTGTGAATGAATAACGTATTGTAAATAAATAAATGTTCTTATTTAAAATACAGGGGTCATAAGTATACATACCCCTATGTTAAATTCCCATAGAGGCAGGCAGATTTTTATTATTAAAGGCCAGTTATTTCCTGGATTCAGGATATTATGCATCCTGATAAAGTTCCCTTGGCCTTTAGAATTAAAATAGCCCCACATCATCACATACTCTTCACCATGCTTAGAGATAGGCATGGGATACTTTCTATAAAACCATCTCTCAATGCAAATCAAACCAGGTATTAGTCTAACTGAAATAAAACCATGCCTATCTCTAAGCATGGTGAAGAGTATGTGATGATGTGGGGCTATTTTAATTCTAAAGGCCAAGGGAACTTTATCAGGATGCATAATATCCTGAATCCAGGAAATAACTGGCCTTTAATAATAAAAATCTGCCTGCCTCTATGGGAATTTAACATAGGGGTATGTATACTTATGACCCCTGTATTTTAAATAAGAACATTTATTTATTTACAATACGTTATTCATTCACAAAGAAAATTGGTGTCCTTAAAGGTTGGATTTTACCGCATTTTTTAATTTAGGTATTAAAATAAATTTCCAAAACATGATTTTTTTATTCCTCTTTTTAGTCAACTTAAGCATGTGTATGTAAACTTTTGAGCACCACTGTATACAACAGATACCTCATTTGATGATATTGATTGATTTCAAAATCACCAAAGATTCTTTTGTACCTTAAAATAATGTTTCCAAAGTTAAGGCAAGCCACCTCTTAGATGCATATAATATATGGTGCAAAGGAATAGGGGCCACTGGGGCAGCCTCCAAACCAAGCCAGGTGGATTCGGCACCCTTGTCAAACCAGTGCCAAATATAGGTGCAAAGAGATGCTAACTGATAGCGTCTAAAATCCAGTACTGCCAAGCCCTCTTCCTCGAGGGGGCGCTGTAGCGTAGTGAGTTTCAACCTGGCTCGTTTGTTCTTCCAGAGAAAGGAAGTCAAAGAGCTGTTTATAACAGAAAATGATTTTCATGTTAACAGGGCTGGGATTTGGAAAGGATACAGTAACCGGGGAAGTATAGTCATTCTCATAAAAGTCACCCTACCTAGGAGAGACAGTGGCAAAGCTGTCCATCGGACCAGGTCTTCTTTAACCTTACAAATTGCAGGTACAAAATTGGCTTTGTAGAGGCCTGAGAGTAAGGGAGTAATGTGTATGCCCAGGTTCGGACAAGCAGAAAAGGCAAGAGCATAGCTTCAGATTTAGAGTAGTTAATTTTGTAACCTGAAAATCAGACAAGAAATTATGCATCAACTGTTCAGAACTGATCTGATTCAGAAATGTTCAGAAGTGTTCATAGAAATCAAGAAATTTGTTTATATTGTCGTGCTTTAACTTCCGGTGGGATGGAGGTGCGTGGTTATATTGAGACACACTGGGATCTTCTTTACGAACTTTTCTTGCTCTGTTACATGTTAGTTTACAATCACACACGATGGTGTATTCTGGATGATACACTGCGTTGTTTTGGCCTCTAGCTCATACACAGACAGTGTTTGAGCAGTGTCCGTGCAGGGAGCCATGAGTGCCGTACAACTAGTAGAACTGAATCACAAGTCTCGCAATTGTAAACGTTATCTAGATTAGCTGTGTTGCATTTACTGCCTTAACACTTGCTCGGAAGAATTAACACAAAGTACAAGACTATGCTTATAGGCGTATGAACAGCTTAGACTGCCTTTCAATATCTTTGTTGCTATGGACTCTTGTACCAGCACTGTTCTTTACAACTGGAATAGCCTGGGAGCCAGATTTCCCTTAATCAAATTGGCTAGATACTTGGCTTGTTACCAAATTCATATATCTTATGTTTACCAAACAGTATGGATTTCTAAATCTCTTTAGATAGAAGAGTGTCCAGAGCTGCTATGATAGTGTAAATTTGGAGCCTCAGGCCTTCCGAAGGCTTATGGATAAATTCTCCCTGCAATTTGTTTAGTTGCTCCTCAAGAAGCTGTTGTTCTGCTTTCTGTTTTTTCTTAAGGCAGAAAACGATATAGTAGAGCCCCGAATAACGACCTTAGCAGTTTCTCAAAGTAAACTAGGTGATACATCTGGGGTACTGTTCTCAGTGATGAAATAATTAAACTGTTCACTAAGATATGTTTTATAATTGGGATTTTTTAGTAGATGGTTTGGAAAGCGCCTTTGCCTTCTAATGCGTTGAGTCCTCCAGGACATGACTAAAAACACTGGCGAGTGATCACTAATAACTATATCGCCAATAGAGCAAGAAATAACCCTCTGAAGGGCATTTTTAGAGGTAAAAAAAAAATAGTCATCCATGCAGCAGCCAAGGAGAGATCGACCTTGCCCCATATTGGATTGTACAGTTTTACTAGAGCTATCTAAGCACGGGTTTAGGCAACGGTTGAAGACTCAAGAATCCACTCAGAGAACAAACAAAATACCTTAGTGTAGAAATCTGAGGGACAAACCGGGGGGCATACACATTTAAATAGGAGACGGCTTCCCCAAAGAGTGTCCCTTTAATCATTACATATCTGCCTGATCTGTCAGCCCTAACTAAGGCAGAGATTTTTGGACTAGGATGGCTACACCCTTGCTATTACTTGTGAAAGACAAATAGTAAATATGACCCAGACACTATATTTTTAACTTCAGATGTTCATTGTCATCTATGGGTCTCTTGTAGCAACGCAATCTGTACTTTCTCTTTTTTTTAAGTAATTAAGAATCTTTTTTACGTTTAATGGGGCCCTAAATCCTGATTTAATTACTGCAATATCAACCATGATCCCATATTGTGCGCACAATAGATTTGCTGAGATATCTGTGCAGTATATCTGTGTTCAAGACCTTCTGATAAACATAGCATAACTAACACACAATGTGGAGAAAAGCCAAACCAGCCCTCCTTCCCAAAACGCTTCCCTGAACTAAGCGTCTACACCCTACATTATGCATCCTAACTGTGCATCACACCAGTGCTCCACAAGTAACCATATATAGTTATAAACATCTACAAAACACGCTATAAAAACATACTTTAACAGGACAAAGCATGAATAATTTTCTGACTCCCCACCTTCTGACACATACAGAGAAGCCGTTTATAACCGGGGAGCCTATTTAAGTATCTAAGAAAGAAAAGAAAAAAGAGGAAACTGTCCAGAGTGGTCAGCCTGTGTGCAGCATAAAGAGACCAACATCAGGAGGCCAGTGAGAAGTTATCCAGTAGCGTCGTTTACCCGATCCACCTGGAGAGTCGGGTACTATACTTGCTGCCGTTGAATAAGATTTGGAGCCTAGCGGGGAACAGCAGGCCGTATTTGATGTCTGCAGCCCGGAGCTTCTGCTTGATGTTGGTAAAAGATGCTCTCTGTTTAGCGACCTCAACAGTAAAATTAGGGAGGATATGCACCGTGTGTCCGCTGAAGGTGAGTGGATCCTTCACCCTGGCCAGCTGGAAGATGCGCTGCTTCACTCTGACATGGTGCACCTTTACAATCATGGGTCTCGGAGGAGCATTTTGACCCGTGGCTGGACAGAAAAATAGGCAATGTGTCCGATCCAACATCTCTGGTCCATCAGGAATCTCCATAACCAGCGTCTCAGCAAAGATGTCGGTCATAAATGCCGTGACCTGCGGCCCCTACAAGTTTTCAGGTACACCCACAACATGTAGATTCTACTCCTCGACTCGATGTCCTCCAATTTAGCCATTAGCAACTTGTTGCAACTCGCTAGCTAGTTCACATGTGGCCTCAAGCGCAGTAATCCTATCGTCGCAGTCTTGCAGGGAAGTTTCAACTTCAGTGAGATGTGTCCCAAAAGAGTCAATGGTAGACTGCAGGGTTTCAGCCCTGAAACTTTCAATACATTTTACCAACTGCAAGAGTGACAGGCCTCCCTCATCGTCGTCGCCGTCATGTGCATGAGAAGGCTGGTTAGCTTTCTCGTTAGCATGTCGGTTTTGAGCTCGAGCTGGGCGTTCTTGACGAGTAGAACCCTTCTCAGATATATCGGCTGATGTCTTAAATAGTCCGAACCCAAATAGGAGAAAGACTACCGGCTAAACCGACGTTTAAAACAAAATTACTGGATAAATATGTAGTGGTTTTTGTAAACTTAACTGTAATGTAATGCTCACTTTATATGGGCTAAACTTAACTGTAATGTCCGCCAATACGAGCGACAGCTGGCGTCACTTGACCAGCCGGCAGTTGCCTATCTTGTGGGATATCATATGAATTGGTGACCCTGAATATTCATACGATATCCTACGAACCCGTTCATGATTGGTCATATGTACAAGAACTTCAGTGAATTAGTTGTAATGGCAATGGAGTTCTTTATTCTCAGGCTCATACATCATATGTATGAAAAAGGAAATCAAGTAAGTTAAAATGACAAACCAACCCATAAAGGTAAAATGTTGCAGATGTTAAAATCTAGTAATAATAATATATATATAATTTTATTCCATTTTATATAAAATAGAATACAATTATATAAAACAGTACTGAGGTAGCCTGGTGTAAAGAAGTGATAGAATGAAAAAACTGTAGGCCTAATGTATACAGGTTGTGCAGTAATGTAGTAAACGTACTGTATATGAGAACAGTATATGGGCAGTTAAAGCTCCATTATGTAACTTTTTGAGTTGATTCTTAACAAAAACCCTTTGTTTTTTCACAATATGTGCTCATTCATGTATAGTTACTTCCACCAACTAATCAAAGTATTCTCGTATGCATAGAATCTGCCATTCAGAACACGTACAAGCAACTCACTCGAATGTGTTCCGCCATGTTGGGCCTCCATCTTTAAAATACGTAAGCCAAAGAGGGACATACCTCTGCGTTTTGCGCTTTTACACTCAGTGGCACTATGACGAATGCCAGGGTGGGGTAGAAGATTACACAGCGACTGCTGGCAGATTTGGAAGCCGGTTGGAGATGGAGCATCACGCCTGTTCTCTATGACATGTAACGGAGTCGCCAAGGAAGTTAAAAAGATAATTAAAACGACAACACGACAGGCAAAGCAACAAGACCAAAGTTAATATTGGAGTGGCTTTTTTCTCGACAGGTAATTCTGCTTATTTGTGTAACTTCAAAGTTTTATAGTTGCTTGGCTAACTATAGCATGGTTGTGCATAACGCTAGAACGACGTCTAGGATACTTTTCCTCGTGTCAATGATGAAAAAAGATTGTCTATCATGTAACATAAATGTAATCATATTTTTATTGATGAATTATATTGATGAACATTTTGAATTTTAGAAAAGGTGTTACGATTCAGCACGTAGAGCTTTGGGAGGAATCATTGGTAAAAGCAAGAATCTGAAAGATATGTGTTTTCAAACCTATTCTCAACTGTTCCAAGCTTGTGTGTGCCTTATTCTTGATTATATTGTGGGGGTTAGAGGACTTAGAAATATATCTAATTGTTATTTGGTGCAAAATGATTAGTGCCATAAGATATTTTCTGGGTGTGCACAAATAATCACCAACATTGGCTATAGTGGATGGGAATGGAATGGTTCACTAGATATGGATGCAAATAGGTTGACGAGTAAAACTTTTCTCTGGGATAAACACATTGTTGGTTCTTGGTCTAAAGATGTATGCAAATTGTTTTGCAACTATGGGTTTGGTGTAATGAATATTGGTTTGTTTAAAGAATAGATAAATAAAGAATATAAAGAAAGATAAAACCTGAATATGGCATAGAGAGTTATGTTGTATAGAATTTGTCTAAAAGGCTAAGATCTCTATGTGCTCAGTTGAGATCTGGTGTTTTACCTTTGACTGTTGAAAAAGGACTATGTATATATTTATATATTTCTTCAAATGATTTGTATATGCGACTGGAAGACATTTGCTAAATACGTTTCTGGTATCTTGTAATCCCAAGTGGGATGGGCCAAATATTTCAACAAAATTAAACTAAACTAAATATTATAATAATATTATAAGGCTAACCCTGTTGGTTTACATTCTGGATATGATGTCAACATAACATCCAGAGAAATCAGGTTAATTTCAATCAGGAAAGACTTTGTTGCAGATATGCAAAGGTTTATTTGTACATATGCATAATATAAAATGTAAAGAGTCTTTGGAGATTAGATTCATCTTTATCTAAATCTAAAAGGGGTAGAGAAACCAAGACCTATTCATGCAGACTCTCTGAATTCAGTTTTGGCATATTTCCAGCAGTAAACTGCTTCATCTACAGTAATCCCAGCTCCCCTTGGTTTGATAAATACACCATTGCAACTGGTTTCCACACAGAGTCGCTCTGCGGGGGATTCTATTCCAGCCAAGACAACTCCACGGTCCCTCGTCCCAGCACGGAGGCACGGGAAATTATAGATGGCTTCATCTTGTAATTACAGCCGGCTGGTTAATTGCCACTAAACGGCGATGGTACTCGTTATGATTGCCATTGCCTGCCACCCCGAGCATAGAGCCTGTGAAATATTACCCATGGTGCTATAGGTTGAATAGGCCATTAGAGGAAAGGGTGAATACAGTGACACTCAGCCATGAAGAGCACAGGGACGCCTGCACTTGACAAGACCCTCAGGGATACAGCATGGAATACAGGTGCTCAAAGCAGCCGAAAGAGGAAGACTATCACATAATACGCAATCACACAAGTGATTAACAAGGCTCAGGCAATTAAAATGCTACACGAAGCAGGTTGCTAAGGAGATGATTGCTTTGTAAAATTATAAATGCAGCCATTATGAGATGAACATGGTCAATAAAGTTAGGGCCATACAGTACAGGCATTGTTTAATGGTCACCCGAGGTTTTATCTCTATAGGTTAAAAAACTAATATGAGTGCAGATTTAAGTGCTGAGAGAGATTTATGAGCTTGCAAATGTGATTTATGAAACTGTATACTGTATCTGGTTTCGGGGCTACATTGTTAGACCTGGTGTATGTGTAGCCTAAACATATACAGTCCAACCATCCAGTTGTTTCCTTTATAAAGAGGCTATGTATCTTCAAGGATTGGGATAGACCACTCATAATTCAATTTTTTTCATGATACATGGATACAGATTAAATTTGTATTACAATTTTAATTTAGAGACAGTTTGGACGCACCACTGCCTTGTCGCCTCATCATCGATCCAGCCCTCATTAAAACATTACGTCGTGTCAGTGTGTGGTTTCTCTGTGTCCTGAGTCAGAACCTTGCTCATAACTCCAAGGACAAAAGACACACAAAACAATGGTTGACAAAATTCCTTCTCAAAAAGTGATATTACAAAATTGCATTTCAGACATTTATTTACTATTTTAATCACATATATCCTAAGACTTTGGTAAACTCATTTCAAACACAGCTTCAGCGCCAAATTATCTCTTTACACATTGATCTAGAAAAAAATGAGGGTCTCACTACACGGAAAGCTGATTTAGTTTTGAACATTTTGATGTTAATCACATGGAGATCAGTTAAATGCAAATACCCTTAAAAGGTGAATTTAAGAAGACATGTGAAAATGCCCTGAGATCTCAGAGGCTTAACTGCGTTTCCACATTGTAACACATGCTAAACTAATTCAACATCCTGTGCTGCCTAAAGATTAGATAAAGCTATAGTGTGAACTTTCTATCGCCCCCATGAGGAATTCTAAGTAATGACAACAACACTGTTGTATCCACGTAATGCAAGCCTTCCGTGACCGCGCAGTGTTTTCATTATCATAAGAAATAATGTGTCTTCTGTGTACAGAAAACGTAAAAAAAGAAGACTATCTGCAGAATTTCAACCCTTGTACAAACCTGCTGGGAACTACGCAAAAATGTTAGCTGTGTTTCTTTAGAGATCTGCTGTAATTTGTGAATTTTGTCAAGGCAAGGCCAATATTCACTGTTCATTCACCTCATCATCTTAATTCTAAGTTTTGAAATGGGTCTAAAATGATATCTAGAACTTTAAAAAGGTTATTTGACTTGAAATGAAAACCACAATAAGAAAAGCACTGGAACCTACTGTTTATCTGTACTGTGCATCTCTGGTTTCCAATAAAAATATTAAAAAAAAACACTGACATCTGGCATCTAATGTCTGGTAAGATTTGTAATCGTCCACACACACTTTGGAATCACATTTTTTTTCAAACAATACTGAATTCACTGAATTCCACTATTACGGTGCAGTACTGACTCAAGAGGGTCTTTCGCCGCTAATGGTAAGTACAGAACCACTAATTTTTTTTAAATTTAGAGACATCCTCATTGGGTGCAATAGATGCCCTCTGCTCCTTAATATTCTTCTGTCACAGTAAAATGGGACTCAAGGATGAATACAACTTTATTGGACTCCACATATCACCCAGACCAGTGTGTGTAGAGCGGCTGGCAGTGGAGCTGTAAATCAACCCAACCCTTGTCTATATGACCTTCCACTTCTGGGTTGCTCTGTTGCCGCTGGAAGTTCTGCCAGATGTCCCTCTTTTACAGATGTCCTTCCCCTTCCTCTTCCTCTGTGTTGGCGTTCTAACCTCTGGTGGATTTCTGAGGACTATGGTTACCTGGTCCTTAGATCTCTGCAGGGTAAATCCAGACAGCTAGCTAGACTATCTGTCCAATCAGAGTTTTCTGTTGACGAGGAAAACTACTTTTGAACGTACACATGTACAACAAGTTCCTTTCAGAGGGAATTAGTTGGTCATCTATAGCAGCTCCATGACCGTGGAGAGCGAAGGTTCGTTTCTTGTTGGATTTGTCATCTATAAAGGTTAAAGAAAAAAAAACTAGCCAGGGTGTCCCTCACAAAATGTGGGGACATTTTGTGAGAGCCCTATAGTCAATTGGCTGCCATCAGCCAAGCTAGAAAATTAACTTTTTAAAGGCTTTGCCCACAGTGCTGCATGATATATGATTTCTGAGACTATTTGGGTCAAGAAATTCATAAATTATGTAGATTTATTGAATTGACCTATCTTGAACTTAAAATTCAAGAAGGCCACCAATTTTTTGCTCTTTGAATGTCAATTTTTCAAAACCATCATATAAAATCCATACTATGTGTTAGGGTTAGCTTTAACGTGGAGCCCAGGAGCAGATTCAGAATACAGACTCAAAGGAAAAAGTTAGAGGTGGTTTATTGACTCTGGGTTGTAGTAAATCAGACTGTGAATGGTTGGTGGTGAGGTGACAGTCCTGATGGGATTGGAGGTTTACAGGTGGCGAGGGAGCGTGGCAGGCAATGGCTGCAGATAAGAGAGACAAATTTAACTTTCAGCGGTATGACAATTTCCAAAACTAAGATTTCTCACTAGAGACTGAAACACTGAGAATGAAGGCCTGAGGAGTTTACCACACGGTGAGCGGAAACAATCTGGCAACGAGTGACTGGAGACCTGGATTTCTTATACGGCTGTTAATTGTGATAGAAGCCAGGTGTGCCCAATAATGCCTGCAGTGCCACAGAAACAATGTCAGACTACAGAAACAGCTGAAAAGACAATAGGGTCAGGTGCAGAGTGACATCATATACTGCGAGTGAGAAACGTCAACCAACCTGAGCACTGGCGTGGCTAATGGGGACTATGTCTTCAGACATCCAGAAGCAGATACAGTACACTGGACCTCTTGTTCTACACTGCGAGGACACAGATGTGTATGTCCAAGCAGCTTACGTCTCGTAGCAAGTCAGAGGTGATCTGCTGATTAAACGCAAGCATGCCGTGCCATGCTCTCGGAAGAGGTTGCAGACATCATCATACCTCTCCTTGTGATCACTGGCGGTGACCACACCTCAGGGTTCTATGGGCATGGGAAGAAGAAGAAGGTGTTGGAGAAGTTGAAGATCAATTCTGAGGCAAGAGAGCTCCTGGGATGAGTGGGTGAGTCTGGAATCAAAACGAAGTCAGAGCGGATATGAAGGCATTTGTCCTATCCATCATTTATGGTGAGAGGGCAGATGTGAGCTGAGGGCAGGCCAGAGTTTCCAAATGGGACAAAATGAAGAATAAGTGTACAAGCCGTCTCCCACCTGGTGATGACTCTTTGAATATTCATATGGAAAGGACAAACTACCTTACATATTGCCAGCATTACATTACAACCTGCAGTAGCATCCTTTTGCCATTGGTCACGAATGGGGACTAGTGAATGGAGTCAGTGTGGAGATTCAACAGATTCACAGTCTTTTTAGTTAATTCAATAAATAAATCATAATAAATAAATAATTTATTTTCTTAATATTATTTTTTAAGCCTTTATTGGACATCTGAAGACATGAAAGGGGAGAGAGAGGGGAACATGCAGCAAAGGGCCACAGGTGGGAGGTGAACCCAGGCCCGCTGCGTCCAGTAGCAACCCTCTACATATGGGCACCCTCTATATCTACTGAGCTATAGGGAGCCCAAATTGTTAAATTATTTTAAATTGTTGGGAGAATGTTTTAAAAAGCTTCATGTTTACCATGTTGTAAGTCGCTTTGGTTAAAAATGCGTCAGCCAAATGTAATGTAATGTAATTGTTTTTTAATAAAAACAACTCCAAGCTAAAGAACCTCCTCTGTCTCCCTGCTTTCATTGGTTCCACCCCAGATATCTGATGACTTATGTATATGTTGTAATTTTACTGTCCATAACTGAATTCAGTATGAGCAGAGCTTTCATTTGAGCCTAATAAGCTCTATGACTACTTAGAAAAATTGACATTTAAAGAGCCAAAAATTGGCGGCCATCTTGAATTTGAAGGTCACAAATAGGTCAAATCAATACATTGACATCATTTATGAATTTCTTGACCCAAATAATCTCAGAAACCTTGTATTATGCAGCACTTTGGGCAAAACCATTAAAAAGTTCGATTCCAGCTTGGCTGACGGCAGCCATTTGGCTATAAGACTGTCACAAAATATCCCCACATTTTTGTGAGGAACACTCCCGGATAATTTTTTTCTTTAACCTTTATAGATGACAAATCCAGTGAGAAACGAACCTTCGCTCTCCACAGTCACGGAACTGCTAAAGATGACCCAACTAATTTTGCAGAGGCACCGTGGCTCCATCCGGCACTTAGCAACGCCCAAGATGATTGTGATTGGTTTAAAGAAATGCCGATAAACCACGAATGCTGTGTGCATTAGCCAAACCCTCCTCCGCAGCGCTGTGGAGGAAGGTCTGGCAACGCGAGACTAACCCAACTCCTACAGTGTATGGAGCTACATTTGTTTATTTATTACATGCAAGAAAATAGAGGATCTGCGAGAAGAAGAAAAAAGTTTGAGAGAAAACGTTATCACACTGATAGCAAAAAAGCATTTTACGAGAGAAAAAAAAATATTTGAAAGAAGTTTTCATACCAATAGCAAAAAATTATAATATTTGAGACTACAAAAATCTACCGGTTTGGGGCTCTCCGTCTGATTGTGGTCCGTCTGCGGCTGCAGGACCAGGAGCTCACCGCCAGTGTTTCAGTTGGACTGTTAAAAAGTGTTGAGATATTTAAAAGATATTTATTTAGAAGTGGGCTGGCAACTAGTTATTTATCTATGACGGTGACAATGGTGTAATGAGTCAGATGGACTCCCAAGACAAGACAGTGCTCACCCAACTGGCCAATAGGAACGTGGCCCCGCCCATGACACTATTTTCACATCGAGAGAAAAATCCTGAGACGAGAGCAAAAAATTACATTGAGAGCAAAGAATTAGGTTTTGAGAGCGAGAAGAAAAAATATTTTGAGAGATTTTTTTCTCAGAAATAACTTTAAAAATTTCAAATTTATATTTAAACTTTTTGTAGTCTCAAATATTATTATTTTTTGTTATTGGTATAAAAACATTTTCTCTCAAACATTTTTTTTTCTCTCAGATCATTTATTTTCTCGCATTTAATAAAGAAACAAATCTAGCTCCATAACAGTGTTGATTGTTCACTGCTCTTTACTTTCCCCACTGCAAATCTCTTCTTGATACCAGCTCATGTGTTTCTCCCTCCAGTTCTCTTCTCCTGGCGTGGAAATGCTTACTGCTTACTTAACTGCTTACATTTAATGCTTACTTAAATGTTACTGCTGCAGCAGCCTCCTCGGTTGCCCTAGATACGTCAACCAAAAAAACAGCTTCCACCAGCCGCACTGTCATTCACATTCAGGACAAATTATTTTTAAGAGCGTGAGAGAGAGGGATGGGGAGGGAGGGATGGATTCTACACGTTAATAGAACACTTATTTGGACAGTTGTTGCTCTCTCTAAATGACTATTGTAGTGTTCCCTGTTATTAATTAACGTTTGAATACTTGAGTCAAAGGTTAACTACCATTTTCCTGTTTTTGTGTCTAAGTGACCGATGGGAACAACAATATTTGACATTGGTCCAGTATTAAGCAAGATCGCTGCAGTTGGCAGCGGAGAAACATGCTATGATGTAAGTTAATGGGGCAATTGTCCAGCTTGTATTTTTTTTTCACAAATGTGCTTGTCTTGCCGCTGACAGACTCAGATTAATATTCTAAGTGTCTGAAAACATTATGGAAAGGATTCCTAAGGAGGTTGACCTTTCTTTTAAAGAGTAAGGTACTTCTTTTAAACATACGTAAAATTGTGTTTGCTAAACCCACCAGAGTAATTTTAGTATGGTAAAATACACTTCATTCAAAGTGGAGAGAAACAAAATAAAACTATAAAAAGACGTTTTGGATCGTCTTACCACTTTTTTTTTAACCATAACAACGCTAGTTTTGGTTGAAATAAACACATAGTTTACTGATTTACATGTGAAAATATGTTGGCTCTATACATGATAAAAGTATTGTTTTTGTATGGAGTCTGATGGGTTTACCGCTAGTGACTTCAGAGCTGTTTCTGATTAAACAGAAGAGGTTTTAAACGTCTATCTCTGTAAGGATCCTTTCCATAATGTTGTCAGACACTTAATCTGAGTCTGTCAGAGGCAAAACGAGCACTTTTGTGAAGGTAAATACAAGCTGGCCCTATTAACTTACATTGTAGCTTGTTTTGCTGCTGTTGACTGCAGCGATCTCCTTTAATACTGGACCGATGTCAAAGATTGTTGTTCCCATCAGTCACTTAGACACAAAAACATAGGAAAATAGGATTGAAAAAAAAAAACAGTTACCCTTTAAGGCCAAAATTGTTTTGTGAGGTCAGAATAAGAGTGACCTATGACCATCAAAATCTAATCAGTTCATTCTTAAATCCAATTGGACCTTTGTGCCAAATTTGAAGAAATTCCCTCAAGGTATGGCATTCACGAGAATGAGATGGACGGACTGACCATAGACAATATATAAAGATGGACGTTGCATCTCCACTTCCTTCCACTTTACTTCAAAATCAAAGAAAAGAAAATCCCGCATACAGGCGCCGCCATCTTGCGCAGATGGCGTTATTTGGAGCCTGAGTCTGCGTAGTAATGATTGGAGTTGGAGCTGGGGTAACGAAGTCCCGCCCATACACTAAATCGCCTGTCAATCATGATGTGACACACTTTTTATAGCATCAAACAACTTATTAAAACCAAGTGTAAAAATTTACACTTTAAAGGTCCCATGACATGGTGCTCTTTGGACGCTTTTATATAGACCTTAGTGGGCCCCTAATACTGTATCTGAAATCTCTTTTATATAGACCTTAGTGATCCCTTAGTGGGGGGGGGGGTGGCCTTGACCAACTGCCACTTTGCTAGTATGAAAGCCATGTCGTCTCTCTTTCATGGGTGGGCCAAATTCTCTGGGTGGGCAAAGCAGAGAAAGGGGAGGTAATCTTTCCCCTTATGACCTCATAACGGGCAAGATTCCTGATCAGCCCATCTGAGCTTTCATTTTCTCAAAGGCAGAGCAGGATACCCAGGGTTCGGTTTACACCTATCACCATTTATAGTCACTGGGGGACCATATTAATGTTAAAAAAGTGACATTTTCATGCCATGGGACCTTTAAAAAAATGTGTGATAACTACTTAAAATGACAGAAACTGTCTTGGTGGAGAATGTATTTGGAATTTTATGTTTGAGAGCAATAGAAATTAGTTCAGATTTTCCCACTGAAAGTTACCAAAGATATTACCAAATATGCTTGTCGTCCAAAACATTGTCCGTGAGTAAATCTGACACCCCCTACTCCTGGTTAAAAAATGTATTTCAAAGGTTAAAAAACAATGTATAGACTAATGTAATGGGTGTGACGTCATGGCCCTGTGAAGGGCCGAGGTTATTTAGGGACACCGGCAATTTGCTCTCCCTCTCTCTCTCTCAGTCCACAGAATCAGGAATTGCAGCGGGGTGTATTGGTGTGTGCAGGCCCAACATTTTCCTCGCGTGTGCAGATGACTGCAGTGACAGAAGACAGGTTGCCGTATAGGCACGCTTAAAACCATTCCAGTCAGCTGTTTGGATAAGCTCAAACTTGGAGCAGAGATAATGATTTATCTGTTATTAGGGCATTAAGACATGCTACATGCAAATGTTGGGTTTTTGTAAATAACATCACAGAGTATGGTCTACACCTGCTCTTTTATGAAAAGCACTGTGAGATAACTGTTGTTGTGATTTGGCGCTATATAAATAAAATGAAATTGAATTGAATACTGGTCTGAATGAAACCTAAATGACTTAAAGGACTGTCTTTGAGTGCAATATTGACTGTCATTGTTTTTTCCCACATTACTTTAGAGAAACGGGCAATTATTTGTACAATTTGTTTTCTTTCTTAGTTGGGTTTGTTTGTCTTATTTCATTTTAAATATTAATATTAAAGTGTAAAGTGCAATATTACTGACTGGCTGGTTATAGGCTCCAATATAGCTTCCGGGGCCCTTTATTGCTTGTTAGAGTGGATTGAGGTGTTATGTCTTCTATTATTCCCTGCATGTAGTGAACAAGTAATGTTTGTGTTTTAAAGTGTGCAGTGGTATTTCGTCCTATTGGAGTTCATTGCTATTTTATTGTGTGTATTGGGTCCTAAAGCATATTAATAGCCTTTAAATTATTCCTGTGCATTTTTGCTATTTATATCAAGTGACTGTGTCAATGCCAGGCACTTTTCCCTCTAATGTCGCTACTGTGTAGTTCCACGCTGGTGCTGTTGGATTTTTTCCTATTAGTGTTTTTAATCTAGCAGACTTTGTGAATAAACTCAATGTATATAATGTAACTGGTCTCTCGTCTTGTTTCCATCACTTCACTACAACAGACGCAATCCCTCTCCATCATCACTTATGACTCAAGAGAAGTGTGCAGTGGTATCTGTTGAAACCCTGCCCTCCGCCTGGACTTTCTCTTTTCTTATTTTCTGTGTGTGCAACGTTTCTGGGCGTAAGCAACCCCCCAGTTAATAACAGCGGGCAGGATTTGCAGCCTGTTTTCCCAATACCAGCGCTTTGTCACGCCTCTGAGTCCGACCACCGACACACAGGGCATCCTTTAGTGTCTGTTTGACAACCTGGAATGAAAACGGGTATATTACAGGAATATTTACTTTTATTAGCCATGTAAATGGAGAGAATTATTGTCTTTTTGGGAATGTTGACAAAAAACGGAATATTATATGCATGCAAATATAGTCAGTCAGGGACAGAATAAAGCTCTGCATTCACAAAAAATCCGGCAATTTGACACCTTACAACAGGGTTGAGTGGAGGTGAGGAGGTGAGCTGAGGTGCGCGTCTCAATTTGTGTTTTAGAACGGAACTGCCGTGAAACAAGCAGAAGATAATGTTATTATACTGTATCTCTGGTTCACAGCTTTGTTCTTAGCGCAGTTCCCTCTCTTGCTTGATCGACCACCGCTTCTCTCTCTTCCAACTTTGAATGCCATCGGTTTATGTAGTATACTTTTAAAGCAGTGGGTAGTCTCATAGTCACACAGTGAATCTTTGGAAAAACCACACAACTTAAAAATAAGTTGTGCGGGGGCTGCTCTGTCCCTCCACTGTCTTTGCAGACACACAGAGTTAACAGCCCCGGATTGTATGGCATTTTAGCAATGACAATTCACAGCGCTGACGGATTATTTTCGGTTCAAAAACCACTTCAGCGGCGTGTGGAGGGGCAGTTGGAGCATGGGCAGATGCTTAACCAGACCATACTCCGGTTCAGGTGTATACATGCAGGAATACCTCAGGCAGTGGCACTTGAGAAATCGGGGTAATGCCTTAACCCCAATATAACTTTTTTTCAACTGCACGGAGTGGCAGGATTTGGGGACTTGAGCTGACAGTCATGGGCTATGCAAGGTTATTTTAGCATACATGGTGTTTTTTATTGTTTAATCTCTTAGAGTGTAAAGGGCACGGTGTTGTTTAATTCCAAATGTAATGGTAAAAATCTACATTCTAAAAAGAAAAACAAGACTCATGAGTCAACAGCCACACAAGTTGCTCTGTGAGACTGTACTTAGGCACAGTGCTCCTTGGAGCTAAATGCTAACATTCTCATGCTAACATTCTCACAATTAAACGCTTATGTTCGGCAGGTACATCTGGTAACATTGGCAGCAAGCATTAACACAGAGGAAACACGTTTAGTTAAAGGTAGGAAAAAAAGAGAAAACAACTCAGGAAAACATTAATTTTTATGATTTTCTTTTTTAAATTAGTTCTGAAAACCCTTACAAAAACAAAACCCAAGGACAAACAGAAAGATAAATCACTGCTTCTCCAGCGATCACTCTCCCATTTCACATTTCATGTGTGACGTCATGGCTTGAGGCCACAGGTCTTTGACCTTCTTGTCCATCAGCAGTCTGTATACAAGGCACCCAAACAGAAACCGGGCACTTCCTGCCCTCCCCCTTAATAAGATGATAAAAAGTGTTCAAACTACAGACAGACTAGGACAAATGCTTAGAGTATGTACAAACACACATTCTGTGGTTTTATTTCTTACAGCTTCTCAATACCCCCCCCCCCCCCACACACACACAAAAACGACTGCACTGTACAAGAACTTAAACTACTTTTGCTGGTCAAGGACATTTATATTTAGAATGCAGAGCTTTATCTGGAACACACACACACACACACACACACACACACACACACACACACACACACACACACACACACACACACACACACACACACACACACACACACACACACACACACACACACACACACACACACACACACACACACACACACACACACACACACACACACACACACACACACACACACACACACACACACACACACACACACACACACACACACACACACACACACACACACACACACACACACACACACACACACACACACACACACAGAGAGAGTCCTGTCCTGGTGATAGGAATATTCCAGTAGGGGATCTTTACAGTGCACCAGGTCCAAACTGATGTAATGGCTCCTCCATCCAGTTCTGTTGGCACCCTGGGACCCGGTTTGGGTTGTATCCAATACATTTGACATGGTCTGACTTGGACTGATATCATTCAGATTAGACTGAAATCCACTTCAGGTCATGTCAGGCCAGCTCCTTTCCTCTTCAACCCCCCCTCGCCCTCTGATTCTGCGGTCGGTCTGTCTCCTCGGCGCTCTGAAAACCCAAGATTCCGTTTCACTCAAGACTAAATAACACAGGATGTGTTTCAAAGCTCATCAGGTCATTCTAGATGTCTGCTACACAACATTTTAAAAAACGGGGGAAAAGTTTGGCAAGACCTTACTAGACCTCCCAAGATCGACTTCAGAATAAAAGCCCCAAGCAATCGTTTTTAGAATTTTTGTAGTACTGTCATTTGTAATTTCTTATTAATCATACCTACTAAGTGAGAATACCAGAAGGCGTCAGAAAAGTAATGTATGTGTGTCATTTTTAGCTGTAAATTCTAATCTAATGTCAATATATCTACATATTAAAATGATATTGTGATCCTAAAGTAAAAGGTACTTAATACAGTAAAAGTACAGTACAATTATAATTTCTGCACACTGTCTCCAAATTATATCCTTATTATTGAATTAATGGAATAGATCAATATTTTGGGGAAGTAGTCCGATAGTTTTTTGCTAATATGTTTTCAAAGAAAAGTATTCTCGTCAATTAACGGCGGAGGAGATGCTTTTATGTGCTTTAATCCTGAAGAGTTTTGAACCACAGGTCTTGTGTTGGTGGTCGTTATGGGACATACGATAAATATTTCTTGGGATAACTGAAGTTTTTTCGTTTTCCTGTTATTTGAAATATTTTCTTCTGGGTCTTTGTTGTCTGAATGATGTGTGAATGAATAATGTCCTCATGCTGCATTCCATGAAGTTGGAAATCTCCACCTCATACTATGAAAATTGTAACAACCTTTCAGACCAATGTTCCAATTAAAAACATCTCTAACTGAATTTATAGAACATTTTTCCCAACACCCATCCACTTTTAATGTTAATACGTTTATGGTTTCAATTGCTAGTTTCAAGTCTTCTTCATTGCAGCAGGATGTTCATTTGTGTAAATTATGGTCCCATTGATTTTAAATGTATACGATAAAGCAGGGAATGCTTTAGGGATGTGGCTACACAGAGACTTAGCAATGCTAACCATGCTAACACTGTGGACGTTAAAGGTCCAATGACATGGTGCTCTTTGGATGGTTTTATATAGGCCTTAGTGGTCCCCTAATACTGTATCTGAAGTCTCTTTTATATAGGCCTTAGTGGTCCCCTAATACTGTATCTGAAGTCTCTTTTATATAGACCTTAGTGGTCCCCTAATACTGTATTTGAAGTCTCTTTTACATAGACCTTAGTGGTCCCCTAATACTGTATCTGAAGTATCTTTTATATAGACCTTAGTGGTCTCCTAATACTGTATCTGAAGTCTCTTTTATATAGGCCTTAGTGGTCCCCTAATACTGTATCTGAAGTCTCTTTTACATAGACCTTAGTGGTCCCCTAATACTGTATCTGAAGTATCTTTTATATAGACCTTAGTGGTCTCCTAATACTGTATCTGAAGTCTCTTTTATATAGGCCTTAGTGGTCCCCTAATACTGTATCTGAAGTCTCTTTTACATAGACCTTAGTGGTCCCCTAATACTGTATCTGAAGTATCTTTTATATAGACCTTAGTGGTCTCCTAATACTGTATCTGAAGTCTCTTTTATATAGACCTTAGTTGTCCCCCATTACTGTATGTGAAGTCTCTTTCCCAAAATTCAGCTTTGGTGCAGAATTACAGCCAGTCCAAAAATTAGCTTTCTTTAGTATGTGCCATTTCTGAGTCTGTAGCTTTTGAGGAGGAGGTGGAGGGGCAAGGTGGAGGCTGGGGGTGTGGCCTTGACCAACTGCCACTTTGCTCATTTGAAAGCTATGATGTCTCTCTCTCATGGGTGGGCCAAATTCTCTCAGGGGCAAGATTCCAGATCGGCGCATCTGAGCTTTCATTTTCTCAAAGGCAGAGCAGGATACCCAGGGCTCGGTTTACACCTATCTCCATTTCTAGCCACTGGGGGACCATATAAATGTTAAAAAAGTGACATTGTCATGCAATGGGACCTTTAAAAAATACATCAGTGTGATAACTACTTAAAATGACAGAAACTGTCTTGGGGGAGAATGTATTTGGGATTTTCTGTTTGAGAGCAATATGAATTAGTTCAGATTTTCTCACTGAAAGTTACCAAAGATACTGTAGGCCCTCTTCATACTACGTTTGCCGTCCAAAACATTGTTCGTGAGTAAATCTGACCTATCACCCTTTCTAGCCAATGGGGGACCATACGCAGGCTGGGGGAACTCATATTAATGTTTAAAAACCTCATGAAGTGACCTTTTCGGACCTTTAAAATAGCAGTTAACTTGTTTTTGGGTCCGTGTTTCCATCTTAAACTTTGACCCATTAACTGGAATATATGGGTTGCCTTAAATGTTCAGTGTTATGCTAACCAAGCTGGCAAGCTAGCACAAGTGTTAGCTGGTTACTTGAGGGAAAGTCTGTTGAATTTCTGTTTTGCTGTATGCAGATGAATGCCTCCAGTACCCAGAAGTCTGTGTTTAAAGGCCGGTAAAACGCCGCTGGATAACTCGCATCAGAAAGGTTGAAAATCTGCACTTTAGAAAATCTGCATTTAGCTTAGCAGCATTGCAACCATGAACAATACTGGCTTGGCCATGCCATCCTCCCCAGCTCCACCCTCTTGTCTAAAATCATTACATTTGCAAAAAACCAAGACGGCGATGCCCGTTTCGCCCAACTCAAGGCTTCAGAACAGCAGTCCACAAACCAATAGGCGATGTCACAGGTTCTACTTCCTTTATGTTTAGAGTCTATGCTTAAAACTCATCATTTCTGCCATCATTTTTATTTCATTGCTTATTCTGTCATTATCCGGCTGCCGGATCGGTCTCAGTCTCGTGTTTTATTTGTTTGGAGAAACTTGGAAGTTGTTTCACATCCTCCTAGATGCATTTTTATTTTTTTATTTATGCCAACAATATATATATAGTTTTATCATCCTGATGTCTATACTGTAATTTTATATATAATATAAGCCCCCTAAGAAATATGTGATATTAGGTTTAAATAAAACTGACCTAATTTCTCTCTCTCTATCCCTATCTGTATTCTACCGTGTGTGTGTGTGTGTGTGTGTGTGTGTGTGTGTGTGTGTGTGTGTGTGTTGCCTCTTACCACTGGCCCTTGGCAGCGGTGCTCCTCCTCTGCTGTGAGATGCTGTAGATCTCCTGCAGCTGTTTCTTCTGTTCGTCGCTGAGTGGAGCGGTCAAACACTGGTACCAGGCTGCATCAGTGTTCTGGACCCCTAACACACAGAGAGAGAGAGAGAGAGACACACACACACACACACACACACACACACACACACACACACACACACACACACACACACACACACACACACACACACACACACACACACACACACACACACACACACACACACACACACACACACACACACACACACACACACACTAATTTGAACTGGAGCAACAGTCGACTTGAAAAGATTAGAGGATTAACTGATAAAAAAAAAATTAACAGTTCTGATAATCAATCAATCCCAGTAACTGAGCAGATTGTGAAATACTCAGACCGGCCCGTCTGACACCAACAACCATGCTACGCTCTAAATTGCTTAAAATCACCTTTCTTTCCCATTCTGACATTCAGTTTGGAGTTCAGGAGATTGTCTTGACCAGGACCACACCCCTAAATGCATTGACGCAACTGCCATGTGATTGGTTGATTAGATAATTGCATTAATGAGAAATTGAACAGGTGTTTCTAATAATCCTTTAGGTGAGTGTATTTACAGTACAGATGTTATATTTCAGAAGTTGCTTGGCCAAATAAGTAAATAAGGCTGACCAAACTGACCAAACATTTAGTGCCAACTTTTATTACTCAAAAAAGTGCATCTAAAGTAAATGCATCAGAAAATATGAATTGTGTGTCAATTGTTGATAAATATAACTGCTTATATAGATTCACAAGTGGATGCCAAGCTTTAGACTTGTGAACAGCTCTGGCAAAAGTAAACCAGCATGTAATAGAACATAGAGAAGAAAAGAACAAAAAAAATAATTTAAGCTGACACCTGGTCTTATACTGGGACAATGACTTACGGAGCAGGGCGGAGGTAAAGAAGCGATACTCGTCCTCTCCATTGTCATAGTCCAAAGGCGTGCTGTATTCCTCCAGGGGGGTTCCCTCAAAGCCGTCGTCATCCCAGTAGTCATCTTCGTCTTCATCATCATCCTCGCTGGCCTGGCCCGTCGCCATGCTGGACTGCTGCTGCATGTCGTTATGGTTCTCGTTCACCTCATCCTCATCGCTGGGAATCTCCTCTGCCCATACACAGAGTAATACAGCCGTTAGGATCAAAGTCTTAATAATGTATTAATAATTGTATTGTGTCATTGTATTTACATCACATTGCACAAACTGTTTCTTGACTCTATATTAGATAAGACTAAAACTTATACAAAATAAAACTTTGTTGTCTGATTACACAGAAAGTGTTCTTGTATCGTCTGCTCCAACAGTCAACAGGTTAAAAACACACACATAAAAACAAGCATCTGTATGCTCACCCAACGTCAGACACACCTTCAATCGCACACACAAGAACGCTGCAGTTGGCATTGGCGAATCAAGCTACATTAAGTTAATGGGACAATTGTCCACCTTCACAAAAGTGCTTGTTTTGCCACCGACAGACTCAGATTAATATTAATAGTGTCTGACAAAAAAAACTTTAAGCGTGTATAGAGCCAACATATTTTCACATGAAAATCTGTAAACTATGTTTCAACCAAAAGTAGAGTTGTGATGCTTGGAAAAGTGGAAAGACAGCCCAAAACAGCTTTGCAAAGTTTAATTATTAAGTTTAATTACATGGAGTCTGGTGGGTTTGGCAAATACATACGCATCAGAAAGGTTGCCCTCCTTAGAAATCCTTTGATTTTATCAGAGCTGAACAACATCCCCATCCAAGCTGTGTTTCACTTTCCCTCCAATATTATTATAAACATAATAAAGACACCTGGACTCTGTCAAGACCAAAAGCCATACGATTATGGCAAGATCACAAGCATTTAGGTACGTGGAGTGCTAGCAAAAAAGCTAACGGTAGCATTAGGTATGGCTAGAACTTTTTTGACAGCATGGTACACATTGACAATGGTATTGCAATATTTGTCCAGTGTAATGTATTATCATCCGTTGAAGAGAGAACTTGAGATTTACCTCACACTATATTGAGTAGTCATTTGCCCTCCAGTTTGCTCTTTTCACATTCAGCTCCCAAGCTTTTTGCTTTTTTGGTTCACGTGGGAACTTCCCTGTCTTTCATTGCAGACAAACGCGCAACAGTTGGGATTTTATGAGAATACATAATAGAAGATTGGCTTAGAAATAAATGAAATATTGGATAGTATAAGAAATTCTATCTTATAATTGATGGCCTAGTGCAGAGGTGGTGAACTTGTGGTTCTTTGGCTGACCTGTGAGGCTCTTACTGTGTGGCTGGGGGCTGTGTTTACTTCATGAAACATAGTTTAGATATGGCAAAATGCATTTGAATGCATTATTTACACAAAAAAATAAAATAATGCTGCAGTTTGGAGGAAAGATCCTGCAACCTGAGGAAAATAAGCAAGCATAGATCCCCTTACTCACTGAACCTTTCACTGCTGAATCAGATTGCTTAAAAGCCCTTTTAGTGACAAATGATGCAGTGTCCCAGTTGTAGATGATTGAACTTTCTAAGGATCTAAGGACTGTATTGAGAGAGGGAACCACAGAGATAACAGTGCCCACAGACAGATATCCCAATTTTAAAACAGGCTGAACTCAGGCTAATATCAATGTATGCATCAACTTATGTCTGTGAATTAGTGTTTTCTACTAAAACAAGTCAATTCTAAACATTGTTCCGTTCTTACGGAAAGACCTCCTTCGAGTTACAACCCAGTTCAAGCCAGTCATGAAAATGATTGTGGATAACAAAGACTGTCAGGTTTCCCACTTAGTCAATCTAAGTAAGGTTATTACATCTGGAAGTCACTGTTGCTGTTGTAGTGTGGACGTGCATGTATTGTGTGGCTCTCTTTATGCTGAGCTGGTTGCCCACCCCTGGCTTGGTGCATATATAAAAAACTATCAGCCTGTCTACTGATTTCAAGAAAACAAAATTGCTATATTGAGATCTACAATACCTTTTCATATCTACTGTATACGGTCTTGCTTTATTAATACTCTTAAGGTGAATTTAAAACACATACCTACACACTAAAGCTTAGTTAGGTGAAATTTGCTCCATAACATTGTCCTTTCATATCCTTGCCTTATGACTGGGAGCAGATTTGAAACCTGAACACATTTGCTGGAAAAAATGTAAGATTTCCTTTTAAGAATACACCATTCTGAACCATTTAATGCAGTGAAATCAATGCATTTTAGAGGCCGGAGGAGAAACTCTTAGCCGCCACTGTAGCGATAAGTTAATTCATCAGTCTGCCCTACAAGCAGTAGACAAGGTTTGGGAATCTAAATCTTATTCGCTTGACTGAAGCAAAGTAAGAGCCTGTGGGGAAGAGAACGTAAATGTGGTGCAATTAATTTGAGCCAAGCTCAGTGCTGAATGAAGATTTGAGTAGTGGAAGATCTGTTGTTGGCAAAAATTGAGAATCTCATTTCATTATTGCTAAGCCTATTACTTTTTTTCTCTCTAGTTTCTTTCTGTCTGTTTTCATTCTACATTAGTCCCTTTGCCTTTGTCCTGCACGCTAACATCGTCCTTGTTCTGTGCGTGCCTGATTCTTTCTCACCGTTCTGGTCTTCTTCCTGTGCTCCTGCATGGGTCAGCAGGTCCGGTTTGTTGACAAGGCGGGAAGCGTAGAGGTGTTTGAGGCCCAGGAACAAGAGCAGGATGGAGGGGATGATCTGGGCGGCAACTCCCTCCAGCACTGCTGGCCGACTGGGCAGCTCCATCAGCACGCTCAGGCCGATGATGCACATCTTACGGTCATGGAGCCTAGGGGATGAATGAATAAATGAATAAGGGCATCTGAAGCTCTGGAGTCTTAAAGTGCTCATATTATGCTTTCTGGATTTTTCCCTTTCCTTTATTGTGTTATATATCTTTTTTATGCACGTTATAGGTTAACAAAATGAACAAGCCCAAAGTCCACCCCAAATGCACTTACTATCTCCAACAAAAAAACACTGTTCACAGCCGGCTCCAATCAACTCTATTGTAGTCCAATAAACCAGATGCAAGATTAGGGCTGGGACTAGACTATATATTGTCTTCAGTGGTTCCTACACATAATTTGTGGCGGTGCGCTACACAATCAACACCGGCCGCCATACATTGCGTTTCGTTATAAATCTTTATTTAACAGTATTTAAAACACGTATTCATTCAGCTACATTTCCTTTCCCTGCTCTCCTCCGTCTCTCTGTCACTCTACACACACATACACAGCCCCTCCCCTCCGTGCATAAAGCAAACAGTGTTGCCAACTTGGCGACTTTATCGCTAGCTTTAGCGACTTTTCAGACCTCCTTAGCGACTTTTTTCACAAAAGCAACTAAGAGAGAAAGGGGGAGCATAGCCTACATTCAAAGTCGGTCAGTGATCAAATTGTGGGCCGACATTTACATTGTTATGTTTTGGTTTAAAAACAAATATCTTTTGCTAGCCCCTAAACCAGAGACATGTGGAAACACTTCTGACCCGTTTTGGTTTGGAATCTGCGGGGTTGTGTTGCAGTCTCAACGGCCGCAAATGGAGACCTTTGGCAACACCGACACTGACGCCTGTTTGGATCTTATCGGTCAGGACGTCTCATTCTCTGAGACTAAGCTACTAACTTTACCATGACAACTACCAGCAACAGGCAACTGGAACTAAAAACACTTGAGATGACTTTTGGCTCAAAACACTGGTTGAAACCAAAACGTAGCATTGTAAATGTAGCCTAGCTAATACTTGTGATTGCTACCCTAACGAGTTCAAAACAACAAAGGCCTCCCCCTTACCCCAGGAAGAACTCAGTGTCATTCATCCACTGGTTGATGAAGTGGGCGGTGATGGGCTGAGGGTTGAGCTGGAAGTGCATGTTTTCCAGAGTGTGAATGAGCAGGGCTGGGTTGTAGTAAAGAGCAGCGATGGCCACCTGCAGGCACATGGTCCTCAACTCACTGGACTTCACTCCCCGCATCAAACGTTCCAAAACTACTTCCACAAAAAGAGGGATGCACTGCACGTAGGGAAAAAACAGAGAAATTTGGCTGTGGCTACTCCGCTGTTCAACATTTGGTTTTCCTTTTACCTTCACAACACAATACATACATTTAGCATTGCAAGCACCACTGAGTTACAGACTACATATTAATGTTTTATGTTGTTTAGGTTTTTGTTTCCAATTAAATATTGTTTAAATGACTAACTCTTGATTGGTTTCCTGCTTTTTCGAGTTCAGTGAGTCTGGACTGTGACACATCAAAAACAAGGGTTTGAGATTTCAGAATCTTTTTAATCACTGTAAATTTAACCGAGTAATGAAGATTTGTTTACAATCTTTCATTTCCCTACCAAGTTTAGAACACATGAACATTTTGAGAATATGGAAGAATATTAAATATTAAAAAGGACCAAGATCTGTGTTTCAGTGTGGCTTTTTTGCCACCTATATTGGATATTTATATTTATATTTGATTTGTGTTGTATTCACCTGGATAAGATAAGAATTAGAAAGCAGCAGCACACGGCCGCTGCATGCCCATTATGAACGGACAGATCGGAAAACATAGGCGCCAAAATGAAAATACAGTTGTGCTCAAAAGTTTGCATACCCTTGAAGAATTGGTAATATATATACCATGTGTAAAGAAAACATGAGTGCTGCTCACTCATGTTTTCTTTACACAAGGCAAAACACAAGATTTTTATCGGTTATGGGATTCCCAGTGAACTGTAGGTCCTAACAGAATGGCACAATCATAAAACAAAACATGGCAACAAAGAAAAAAATGAACCGACCACTGTTCAAAAGTCTACATACCCTTAGTTTTTAATACTGTGTATTGCCACCTTTAGCATCAATGACAGCGTGCAATCTTTTATAATAGTTGTTTCTGAGGCCCCGAATTCTTGCATGTGGCATAGCTGCCCATTCATCTTGGCAAAATGCCTCCAGTTCATGCAAAGTCTTTGGTTGTCTTGCATGATGATGGCCGCTCTAGAACCTTCACCTTTTTCTGCTGTAACCACTGGAGGGTGAACTTGGCCTTGTGCTTGGGGTCTTTGTCGTGCTGGAAAGTCCAAAAACCTCCCATGCGCAGCTTCCGTGCAGAAGAATGCAAATTGTCTGCCAGTATTTTTCTGATAACATGCTGCATTCATCTTGCCATCAATCTTTACAAGATTCCCTAAGCCTTTAGAGCTCACCACCCCAAAAACATCAGTGAGCCACCACCATGCTTTACGGTGGGGATGGTATTCTTCACCTGTGTGTCACTTTCACAACATTCAAGGGTATATAAACTTTTGATAAGGCCATTTGGGTTATTTCTGTTATAAATATTGTTTAAAAAGCAGCCAAACAACTATGTAAAAAGAGGTGTCTTCATATGATCACTATGCTTGAATCAAAGATAGTTATTTTGCATGATGAGTCATATTTTCAAAATGTATGCCAAAATTTATGCCAGGGTATACAAACTTATGAGCACAACTGTAACTGCGCTATGCGACTATACAAGACGCTTACGTGCTCGTGTGTTTTCACTCTTAGGCCCCTTTACCCTGTTTCCACTGACCTCCAAAGGGAGACAGTCCTGAAACAAAACATTCACTTATGCTGCTGCCTACATTCCCTAAGTCTGTAGTTAACCGTTAAAAAAAGATTGTTAGATCGTAGATATACTGTATGTTAAATTGTCATTGGTGGCCACGCAGCTCATGTCAGTCTCTGGGTCAAGGCAGGGCAAGCACTTCTTCCTCGTTTAATGGCAGGTACTCTAAATATTTGTGTCCCCCTAAAAAAGATGTATTGCCTCCCCCAACTCAAATGTAAGATAATATTTATGCCTATGGTTAAACGTTTGATAGATTCACCAGAGTACAACTGATTCCATGAAAATGAAGGTCTATAGTGTGTGGGGCTGTTTCTGACCTGGTCGATGCCTCGGCCTCTGCATTGCAAGATGATGACCTCCAACAGTTTGGCAGCGTGACACTCTGCGTCCTCACCTGCATCGATGGTCAACACCTACAACAGGTCAAAGGTCAAAATAGTTGACCAGTCAACACTCAGCAGCAGCACTGGAAAAAACACAGGATCCTTCACATTTGATGGATCTGAGAACAGCAGGTATGTACATTTATAGCCTGACCTTTTTGCACATGCTGTAGATGACCTCTAAGTGTTTAGGGTTGGACAGAAGCATGTCTGTATCCACGGTAACATAGTTGTGCAAAAGAGGCATCATATCTGTAACACAAACACAGACCCTTCATTAACATTAACGCCATTTGTGTGTGTTGGTGTAACTTCAGTATTTTTAAACTTGGACACTATTTTCACATGTTTTTGTGTCTAAGTGACTAATGCGAACAAAGATCTTTGGAAATTGGTTAAGTATAGGATCCCTACAGAGATTTTTGTAAGAGTTAGTGTAAATTCCTTGTTGTGTAACATTTAACGGCGCCAAAATCACCAACCCCACCAGACTCCATGTAAATAAACAATACTTTCAGCGTGAATAGAACCAGCATATTTTTACATGTAAATGCGTTGATTAAGTATTTATTTGTGACCAAACCAAAGTTGTGATTGTTGAAACAGTGGAAAGACAAACCTAGACTGCTTTTGATAGTTTTATTTTGTTTTAGTCAACCTTGAATGATATGTGGTTTACGGTGATAAAAAATGACTTTTTATTTTTTTTTGTTTTTTTTTGTTTTTTAAAGGTTTGAAAGGATCCTTTCCATAATGTTGTCAGATACCTAGAATAATAATCTGAGCATACTTTGCTTGGAGCAGGCAATGATCACTTGTGGTGACTTGGTCGCCTGCTTGTAATGGCTTATGTCTACCTGTACCTCAGAAATTTGATTATTTTGCTTGGGGCACCCAGTGACCACTTGGACAAATTATAATGCCTTTATTGTAAGGAGTTATGAAAAAACAAACTTTTTGTGATTTTGAAACTTAGACAAGAGGTCAAACACAAGTGCTTTATGGCAATCCCAACAATCAGCTGTGGGCAGTTGTTTTTTAAAACTCCATCGGAATGTTGGAAGTTTAGAAACCTACCAGTGTGCTGGTGTTGCCTAGCAACAGTTAAATAGTTCCAGTTGTTGTTGGGTGGGTGGAGCTTTGATCTCTGATATGTCTTTGATCTCTGACATCAGATTCTAAAAGGTTTGTGATGTCATTTGTGATGTAATACACGTCTATATATATATATATATAGGACTATAGATAGATATTCATTACATTTCTATTCTTCGGAGCTGGAAAGAAGTTCTCATCACTTACGTGTTCTCACAAAACGATTCTAAAAAATCTATAGGCTACTTATTACCTTGTTCGATAACACTGCAAAAACCGTAAAACAGTTCTTAGCGCACAAAACAACATACTTATTTTTACTAACAGTGCTGGTACGTGAAAAGTAACGGAACAAAGACCAACACAGTTGGATTTTACAATAATCATGTCTACAACAGAAATATCACAGACAGGAGAAATGCAGGAGGTTTCAGAAGATACCGTTCGCCCACTGATCGAATCCTTTTACAAAAGGATAACAGCAGAACAGTGGGAATCGTTGAAAACCTGTACCCCCGATGATACCACTAAAATCATGACGGCTGACCTGCTTTTGGACATCATAACAGCCTTGTCAAAAGTCTGGTTGAAGACTCTTAGGAGCGAAAATGTTTCGGCGTCTGAGGAGTGTTGTGTTTCTGAGGAGCGTGTTCTGTCCAGTCTGGGCAACATACTTCATCGGAGTTTCGCAGGAGCTCTGAACGCTGAGGACCAGGTGGAGTGTGTCAGCTCACAGCGCTTGACAGGCTTAGTTGGTAAAGAGGTTGCACAAAGTGTCAACTCGGCTCTCTCCACTGCTATGCCCACTACAGAGCCTGTAATTATTCAGCGCGTCACTCGCCCTCGCAGACTTAATGTTATGCTTCGTCATGCCTTCAAAATGTTAAAAGCTTTCGCGGCAAAGATGAAAATTGTTTGCCTTACTCAAAAACGTAAGTGGTCAACAAGTCATACCAGACGTAGGGAGACAATAGGTCAGACCCTCTCCCAGGAAGAACTGATAGGACATATGGAGCAGGAAGACACTGAAGATCAGAGAAAACAAGAGACAGAAAATATAGAGCCAGAAGAAACTGATGACTGCGCTCGCTCACCAGGCACAAGTGTTGCAGCAGAAATCCCAGGGAACATCTCATCACAGGACAGTGTTATTGAGATTTCAACATTAACAGCGGTCGAAGAAATACTTACGGAGGAGGTGACTACGACCATTAGTCCTCTTTTGAAAGAAGTGCCGGACTCTAAATATAAGCTGCTGCAACGTGAATGCGCTCGGCATATTGAAAATGTTGCAGAAGACATTTCTCGGTTAATTACTCAAATTAAGAGTTTGGGTGGGACAACATGTCAAAAGAAGCTTAAAGAGTTTATAAAAGCAATAGAGAGCAAGATCAAGACCTTCTTTGCAATGCGCTTGGCCAAAGCTTGGTTTCATCATATATTGGAGGATCTGAGGACCAAATTCAACAAGGACTCCAATATTGAAAGCAAGCACGCAATGCAGGAAGCCATAAAGAGCTTTGACACTCTGCTTCAGACAACGAACAGTGAAAAACCACAAGTTGGAGATGTGGTTAATGTGATTCCCATGTTCAAGAACGTGTCCCTCGGTAAAAGGATGTTATTCACACAGAAACTTACCGATATCCTCTACAAGGACCTCATCCATAGGATGGCACCCGAGATGATCCCAGAACCAATGAGAGAGGGGTCCAGCAGTAGCGAGATTGTTCCTCATTCACATGCTGACATGTACGCTGACATACAGAACAAGGTGTGGAATTTCCTTGGACTGATGGGGTGGTGGCTGAACACCCAGATTGACGACCACAGTGAAAAGGTGTTAAACACCATATTAAAAAATCAGTCCCTGGCAACACCACAGTTACCAAAGGTCCACGTCGTCAAGGAGCCCGTGGCAACTGCTGCAGCGTCTCGCTCAGTATGTGAGGGGACATGTAGCAAACCTACACAGGATGCAATGGCACATGATAAAATTAGAAAAATGTACGTCAAGGTATTCACAGAGAAGCTGGTTTCGCGAATATTGACGAAAGCAAAAGTGACCATTGGAAATCCAGAGGCCACCATTAGCCGTCTGTATGAAAGAACGTGGGCCGAAGTTGAGGGTGTAGATTTTGGAAGCAGCTGGAAAACCTTTCAACACCTTGACAAGGCCATTCTCCAGGACTTGAGTAAGAAGTGGGGCTGTGCAGAAGAGGTGCTGGTCTCCATGCAACTGGAGCAACCAGAACTGATAAACTGTATTGCCTCTTTAGTCAAACATCACCTGATGACGCCACCAAAAAGGTTTAGCACCATCTCCAGGTTCTTCTCATCTGTGGGCAAAGCCATCTCCAACATCTCCAGATGTAGAACCAGGTTTGGTTGTATTTAAGTGAAACGTGGTGTGTCTGCTACGTTAGGGTTTTCTCCGGGTGCTCCGAGTGTTTCTCCCACATTAAGGAAATATAAAAAAACAACATTAGCAGTAAAGGGCTCCAGTCCTGCCTCACATCCAGGTTACCGTTTCCTCCACCGGCCCCTGTCTTCAGAGAGACCAAGGAGGCCACCTAGATGGGGGGCAGGACCCGAACTCTCAGGGCCAGCTCAGTAGTCAACAGCGTGAGCTCACAGCTAGAAGGCGAGGGTTTGGTGATCGGGCCTGAGCCTTTCTGAGTTTGTGTCTCGTCTACTGTGGCGGTATGTTTGGGTTTACCCCGGGTGCTCCGGTTTTCTCCCACATTCAGTCCTTATAACATCAAATAACTGCTTCAATAAAAAATAAAAGTAAAATTGGTTCTATTTCATCATTTTCTGTTTGAGCTCAGAATGAAATTCTGCTGATTCTGTTAAATATATGAATATCAAATACCATCCAATCAAAAATCATGTAACACTTAAGTTTAACACACCAGTTTCTACATTTCTAGACTTCTCAATATCAGCATGCAACATTCCACAAAGTCTGTTTTTAACTGTAAGCACCTTTAAATGAAAGTGGTCCAACAATAAATATATTTCAGTAATGCCTCATGAAAAATTTGTTGTAATAACAATGTCCTGATGTCTCGTCTAGAAATGTTCTTGCACCAAAATTGATGACGAGGAAGAATTGTTCACTAATTGAATTGAACGATTCATGTGTTACTGATGCTTTTGGCGTCATGAACCAGATTTTTGAGAATATGAAACACTTGGGATCATTGGTTGCTGGAATAAACACATTTTAATGTTAGAAAAAGAAGTGCGACCCATTTGGATTGTCATAAATGACACGTTAATGATAAGAAAATATCTGTCAATTTGGTCCCAATAATGTATATAATTCCAAATACAGTACTAACTGATATTGTGGCCTGAAATCACTGATGGCCAGATTCGTCAAATTATTATCAAATTTTACAGGTAGCAGGTAGCTCAAATCAGACAATCTGATTGGTTAATAGCAATGGTATAATAACTGCATACAACAGCTTATGTTTGAATTCCTTTGCCCAATAAGTATCACTCTGAGTTTGAGCAAATAAACGTTAGAATAACAAGTGAATTACAAGCTGGTTTGTGTTGTGTGCCTTTCTTTAAGCAAAGGAAAAGTCTGTGCTAAAAGTCTGTGCTAGCTTACTGTACAGTGAAGGCTAACGTTACCAGCGCTGTGTTCCATAGCAACCAGCTCTGTACGTGGCGGCAGCCAGCCCAGGAGGGCCTATTTTATCGTGAATATGATTATTTACTACTAATACTAATGCCGCCGCCAACCTGCCATAGCACGCGCCAACCCACCAAATACGGGTAGATTTTGGCAGTGGCGTGTAACACAGTCACTCTCACTACCTACTTTTTTTTTTAATACATTTTAAGTAGTCTTGATTTGGGTGTTTAAAGTGCTTATTTACATTTAAAAGGGCTGTAAATCTTTATTGTAGCACACCAAAGTCAACTTTATTTAAAAATAAAAATAAAAATGCAAATACCAAAAGATCCCACAAAATAGTGGCTAGTAAAAATGCTGAGTTTCTTGGATCATCATGGGTGCCATCCCTATTTATAATAAAATATAAAAAATAAAATAATTTCCTTTACATAAATAAAGGCATTTGCACTATAAATTGATTCAGAAAAGGCAAAAATGGTTGCAGAAAAATTCACCAGAATGCAGAGAATGAAGTGTTTGACATTCAAAATTTGAATTTTGCTCAAAGGTGGAAATCTCAACCCCCCAATGTTGAACACAGAGTTACGCACTTGATTCAAAGCCATAAAAAGCTGAAACAAGGAAGTTGGAGTATCAGTTAAGACAAAGTAAGGTGGACTGTTTCTGACACTGCAGCAACCTTTATGTACCGTTAGTGCCATCACTTTACATTCCCAGAAACCCACAGAGAGCCTCGCCTGGACTACTGAGAGAGTCAATACGTGTTCGCACATTCATGTAACCAGACCTGTGAAGTAGTCGAAGCAGTCGTGCTGGAAGACCTCGTACAAGACGCCCAGAAGCTGCCACATCTGGGGGGAGATGGTCTGACAGGTGAGGCCGAATGCCAGCGATAAGATCTCCTCGTAGAACTCTGCAGAGGACAGGAAAAAATATATTTTACGTTTTTATTTATTTTATTTTTCACTTTTGTAACAAGGTGTGTGAATGGACTGCTTGACATGACAAAGAAAGGAAAAAAACCCCGCTTTGAACCCTCAAAAAGAACAGGGGGTCCGGGACCCTTAGGGGGGTCTTCTGAGTTGCTACAGGGGGTGCGCCAAATTATTGTTGTCTTAAAATATACATTAACATGAATCCAACATATTATTGAAGATACATTTTTTTCAATGTACAATGATGATAGACTTACTGGCCTATAGCCAAGGTAGCCATTAGGTAGCCACCCAAAGTGACAGTTAGGTTTAAGGATTCATTGTGCCACATTTTAACATTAAAAAATGATGAATCTATGAATATGGCAACAACTATTATTTTAAAAGCTTAGTATTGTATGCACCATAAAAGGTATGTATTAAGATATGTCGAGATCTATGACAGAGATTGAAAAATGCAATGCTCAATTACAAAAAGAGACTTTGTGTATGTGTGTAGAAAGATCCACAGTTTTATAGATGACGCCCCAGAGTAGGCAGATTTAAAATAACGAGAAAGCTGACTAATACCAGGTATAAATGTCATTATTGACATTTAAACGCTACACTGTCAGCACAGGAGCAACAAACAGCTCATAGAGTAGATACACACTGGTAGCAGTTGGAAATTAGTTACCTGAGGAAGGTCAGGTGTTGCGTAAAAAGTGCAAAAATGGATGCTGAGGAGGTGAAACCTAGGCTGGCCTCTGGCGAAAAGCCTATTTAGAGTGCTGAGATGTCACAATGTTACAGAGAACTTATTTTATTTCTTTGTTCCTACTTCCAAGTGGCCTATAGCCTACGTTAAACGGGCTCAAGCTTTTAAAAAGCTGTCAATCAATCAAAATGAACTTGTTGGGCTCGGTTCTTGTCGGGCCTAACTTCTAGGGCCTGATTACAGCTTTAGTTTTGTGTGACGAGCACGAACCAGACAGTTTCACGGGATTGTTGCGTTACTCGTCGAACTGCCTGGGCCTCCCTAACTGCCTGCTCGCCTCTCATTGAAAATAAATCACGAGGCGCAACAATCTAGCTAGTGTTATGTCACATACACACGTTGCCCACATGGCCTCCTATCTTAAAGGGGAAAGGTAGGCAGGTAACATTCATGTAAAAGGAGAACTGGTGAAAGTTTACTTTTCTATCAAGCAGCAAAAGGTATAGCGTTAACATCGCACATCCTGTGATGTAGACGGCAAACAAACACAAACAACAAAATATCGTGAAGTCCTAGTTGAGTCCCCCCTCCTCGGGGATTTGCACAATAAAGTAAGTAAGAGGGCCGCGGTGCTGAACTGTGAGTGTGTATGTGAGTGTGGAATAAATTTCCTGAAGTGTAATTTGCTTGTCATCTCTATCATTTCATTTGTTCATTATGACCATCTCCGGCTGCTCTATCTGCCTCTCCCTAAACACAGCTCTCCGTTCTGCCAGCAGGAGATTATCAGTTAATCCATTCATTGACAAAGTGGGAAGGATGCAATCCTCTGCAAGGCAAGCTGCTCCAATTACCAGGATTACACCCACTTTACATCAACTCTCATTTTTTTTGTACATACAAAAATTAGAGCATGCCCTTTCTGTATACTGGCTGTGTTACGGCCCTAGCCGTATTTTGGATTGACTGACAATGCTAAACCTTTTTGGCCATATTGATGACGGAAAGAAACGTTGTTGGTGCCTACAGCTCTACACCAGCAGGTAATGCAAGCAGCGCGACTAAACACAAATGATCCTGATATCAAACTCACATGAATATTAGCTACACGGCCAGTGTGAATATCTCAATAAAATTATCTAAAGAAGGGGTAAAATAAGGGTGTAAGTGAGTGTGTTCATGTAAAAACGCTGGACTGCCCGCTCACACACACCTGCCATACCTATGATGGGCTTCTGCAAGACCAGACCAATCACCTGCAAACAGATCCCCTCCAGCTGCTGAGTGATCTAAGAGGCAGAATGAAAACCATATACTATCAAATATCACACACAATGCAATACAGTGACAGCATGTTCAAGTATTTTCTGTGATGGTGTGTGTGTGTGTGTGTGTGTGTGTGTGTGTGTGTGTGTGTGTGTGTGTGTGTGTGTGTGTGTGCGTCTGTATGACCTCCTTGTGGTCCTCCATTACAGTGAGGATGGTGTCGATGGTGCTGAGGATGCCCAGGGCCATGACGGTCTTGTCCTCGCTCTCCTCGTACTCCTCACTCTGAAGGACCCTGGTGAAAATCTCCGCCTGACACAGAGCATGTTTGAAAAAACAGAAAACAGCATCATACAAATGAAGACTATTTAAGGCTTTGCCAGACATGAAATGGTCACAAATGTGTGTATGTGTTGTGTTCCCACCAGATTCTGCGTCATGTCCACAGCAATGGCGGCCACCTCCTGGTTGTACTCGCAGATCATCTTCTGAATGACGTTGGTCAGGTCGTCGTTCTCTGTTTCTTTCACCACGTGCAGAAGCTCCTGCATGACTGGCCGGATGTACGGCCTGATGTACAGCTACACACACACACACACACACACACAAAAAGCAAGCATGTGTGTAAAATCCCCCAACACAGTCATTTTATATCATATTATTACACAGCTATGATTGGTTGTTACTGTATAACAGACCGTTGCCATGGACAGAAATCTGATCATTATCTCTGCTGGACTATTTTTAAATATCAGAAATTGTTTTCAAATTTAAAATGTGGGCTCATTCAGAGCTCATACTGCTGATCTGCAGATCCCTAAGGGAGAGAGAGAGCGGAGAGGAGAGGAAATGGGGAGTGCTAACAGCGCTAATGGCTACAGTGCAAACAGAGCATTAGTTAGCTCCATGTTAGCTTGCTCACCAGTAAGGTTATCCTGTCACAACACAGCTCTGGGTTTTTAGTTGTCTCTCTCTTTTTTTCAGTCTGTGTCTCTGTGTGTGTGTGTGTGTGTGTGTGTGTGTGTGTGTGTGTGTGTGTGTGTGTGTGTGTGTGTGCGTGCGCTTTGTGTCTTTCGGGGTTCGGGATTTGTTTTTACTCACTGTGTGACCACTTGCTACTTGTAAAACATAGCTCATTTGAATGATTGATTCATAATAAAAACAAAGTACATAGATGAATTTACTTCCATTATCTTTTAGTTTAGTTCTACACAACTTGCATTAGGGCTGTAAATGCACAAAATATATACATTTATTTTGTAAAAATTTTAACATTCAAAGGCGTCAAATGTTGAATGAAGTAACAAAAACTTTGAAAAAAGAAACATGGACAGAAAGACATTAGAAAAAAAAAGGAAGTAAGGCATAGGTTGGACAAAAAAGACAAACACTTCAAATCAAATCTTAAAAACAAAAAGTGACAAACTTCAAAAAAAGTGTTCTGCATTGAGACATATAGAAAGAAAGGTACTTTCATTGTCACGTACACTAAGCGAAATTCATCCTTTGCACTTTAACCAATCCCTCAAGGGAGCAGTGGGCAGCCACTTATTACAGCGCCTGGGGACCACCTCCAGATCTGAGCCAGGGCACTGACTGGAGAATCTAATCTACATGTTTTTGATGGTGGGGGAAACCGGAGCACCTGGAGGAACGCACGCAAACATGGGGAGAACATCCAACGGCACACAGAAAGTAAGACGGGGATCAGAACCCAGAACCTTCTTGCTGTGAGGAAACAGTGCTATCCACTGGGCCTCCATGCTGCCCATCAATGCAATGCATCTAAGATCTAAGACTTCCCCACACATCTACCTTTATTTTTTTTTAAGATAATTTTTTTTTTGAGCTTTTCCACTTTTAATTTTTGACAGGACAGCTAGGTGAGAAAGGGGAGATAGAAGGGGGAAGACATACAGGAAATTGTCAAAGGTTGGATTCGATCCCTGGACTTCTGCTTCAAGGCATAAACCTTGAAGTACATGTGCGCCTGCTCTACCATTGAACCAACCTGGGCACCCCCCATCTCTACCTTTGAGTAAATATGCATTTCATGCTCATATCTGCACTTTTTGCATTGGCCATATCTCATCCATTAGTTTGTACCATCCTTTTTCTAACAGTAGTATCAGCTGACTGAAGTGAGATAGTATTTCATATTGGTATCAACTTCGAAATACTGTCAAATGTCATCCATATTACTGCACAGTCCTTGATCTAGGGCTCTGCAATTAATCAAACTGCCATTACGATTTTGTCCCCTAACAATCACAAATATGGAGTAATCCAGAAGAATGATTATTTTGCACATTATGTTTGTCAGGGAAACTCTTATTTTGTCTTAAAGTGTCTAAAAAGTGTCTCATTTTTATTCCCCCCCAGAATCGAGCAGCCCTACCTTGTTCCTGGTTGCTGACCAGCGTCTGCAGAGCGATGGCAGCTTCCACCTTGACAGGCATCTCTTTGTCGTCGATCAGATCCTGTTTGACCAATTCCACTGCGTTCCTCAGCACCAGCTCGTCGTGGAAACGCAGGGGGCTGAAGCAGTGCAGCACCCAGCACGACTGCCACAATACGGCACAGAAGCACAGGTCAATACAACAGCCAGACATGTTGGCGCTCAGTCCATCCACAGTGTTCTTAGATCTCAGAAACCACCATACAAGTCAGGGCTGTGAATCTTCACCGGTCTCACGATTCAGTTCAATTACCATTATCCTGTCAACGATTTAAATCGATTCAATAGCACAATGCATCCCAATGCCTCACCTCCTCAATATAACTATATATTGCTACACATGTAGTCTGGCTATCACCAGACCAAGCTCAATCTTTTAAGATGGAACATTAGTCTGCTCTGTATTTTCTACTGCACATGACCAACGGGCATAGTTCAAATGACTCTGTACGCAATTGGATAGTACTTCAACCAATCAGACCAACGATCCGGGTGACGTAGCAGCGATAGCGGCTTCAACGGGTGGCTGCACTTAAGTGGCCATGTTGAATGTAAACAAAATGCTGCTTGGTCACTTCTCTACCATCATTGTGTTTAACCTACCAATAGCGCGCCAGGTGGATAAGCCAGTTTGTGATTGGTCCCTGCAGATTTGTAACTGAAGTTGGATGGATAGATGAACAATTTTCCAGCCCTAGCTGCAGGGCGAAATTAAATCGCCATCAACATATTCAAGCAGTCAGATATATATGAACTAGCTGAACTTATTGTAAGTGTACAGAAACAAAAAGATTTGCCCTGTGAAGGGGGGGGTTCCACTCACCCTGGCTCGCAGGTAACCCGTAGCAGAGTTGAGCAAAGGGAAGACATAGTTTTGCAGCATCAGCTCCATCTGCTCCCTGTACATCCGCTTCTATAGGATGAGACATAATAAGGGTATATATTTTTTTGTATGTTTTGGCATGAAAGGGGAGAGAGAGAGAGGGGATAGAGCAAAGGGCGGCAGGTTGGAACCAAAACCGGGGCCACTGCGGCGAGGACTCAGCCTCTGTATATGGAAGCACGCTCTACCAGGTGAGCGTCCCAGCCACCCAAAATAAGTGTTTTGATATAGCACCTTCCACAGACAAAGTCACAAAGTGCTTCACATGAGACAACTGCTAAAACCAGAGCCATAACAGTAAATTGGGCCAGCAAAATAAAATAATAAAATATCAATGGAAATAAAAATGAAAAAGACTTAAAAACACAACATTGCATGCATACACACACGCCAGCCCGGGGAAGATTAAACACACGAGAGGCAGCAAGAGGATTAAAATAACTTTAAACCTTAAAGGCTCTATCTGATCAGTTTAACCCGAAAATAAATGAAGTCACACACAGAGGTGTATCTGCATCTGTGGATGTGCGTACCTTCAGTAAGAGCTCGGCCAGAGCTCCGATGCAGTGCAGTGCCCCATCCTTCCTGCGGGGGTCAGCGGAGGGGTCCATCAGTATCTGGTGGCAGAACTCCATCATCTGAGGAAGAACCTGCAAAGAAGAAAAACACAAAGATTACACGTAGAAAAAGTTGATGCAGAAACTAAAACTCATTGTCACTGTTGTCAGTTGATTCACTGCTTATACAACATGCAGGGTTTTTTTCTGCATGGAGAAATTTTTGGCGCCCCCCAAAGAAGTTTTACCCAGTCCCAAAGAAAAATCACCAGCACCAAAATGATAAGTGACTGATGGGAACAACAATCTTTGACTTCGGTCCAGTATTAAGAAAGAACGCTGCAGTTGGCAGTGGCAAAACAAGCTACAATGTAAGTTGTCCAACTTGTATTCACAAAAGTGCTTGTTTTGCTGCCAAGTGTCTGACAACATTATGGAAAAGATCCCTTCAGAGATAGACCTTAAAACCTCTTTGAGATCTTTCTGTTTAACCAGAAACAGCTCTGAGGTCGCTAGAGCTAAACCCACCAGACTCCATTTAAAAAAAACATACTTTTTTCACATGTAAAATTGGTAATTTATGTGTTTATTTCAACCAAAACTAGAGTTGTGATGGTTGGAAAAGTGGACGACCCAAAACTGCTTTTCATAGTTTTATTTTTTTGTTACTTTTGACTTTGAATGAAGTAAATTTCACGATGCTAAAATGTTTATTTACATGGAGTCTGGTGGGTTTGGCAAACGCAGTTTCAGGGCTGTTTTTATATTTAAAAAAAGGATCTTTACGCTTTAACAGGAAGGTCGACTTCCTTAGAAATCCTTTCCATGTTATCAGAATATTAATCTGAGTCTGTCAGCGGCAAAACAAGCACTTTTGTGAAGGTAAAAAGCTGCACAATTACCCTATTAACTTATATTGTAGCTTGTTTTGCCGCTGCCGACTGCATCTCGCTTAATACAGGACCAATGTCACAGATTGTTGTTCCATTAGTCACTTAGACACAAAAATATAGGAAAACAGGGTCCAGGTTGAAAAAAATGGTAGTTACCCTTTAAGAGCAATTTACCAAACAACCGGTGAACAAACAAAACAAAAAACGCTACTCTCAGTTTTATCTCCCAAGTTAGGCTGTAATAGAGTCTCTTGAATCTTAATATTATTTTTTAAACCAGTTTTGTTAATTGGGGCTTCATTTACTCAAGCATAATATACAGTTAGGTTTCTCAATTTGTCAGAAATAACAGGTAAAACAGGAATTTCAAGGAAGGTAACACAGACTCATTTAATGTATGCATAGCTGTCATGTGTACTGCCGTGCGTGGCATTAAAAGTAAATAACATTGGCATAAAAAGCCCTGAGGCACAAGGTAATATCTTTGCAGTGCTTTACATGTAAAATCACACACACCCACCAGCAACTACAGCCATCAGACAAACTGTAGTAGAGTAAAAGTATAAAGTCTTGTAAAACTGATGCACTCATACAAAGAGCAGGTGCCTATAAACTGTGAAGAAGTGCCCTAGTTGAGTAAATGTACTCAGTTCCTCTGGACTGATTGATTCTAAAATGCTCATCCTTACCTCCTTCCTCTTGCGGGCAGCTTTACACAGGACGCTCTGGGCAGCAGTGGCTGGTAGGGCATGGTCATCATAGAGATCTGCAACAGAGAAAAACAAACACTCACTCACACAAAGATTTGGATCAAACAACATGGCTGAAACCCTTCTTCCTCCACTTAATACAATCAAATATTCTTGTGGCCAGGTTGGATCAGCAGTAGAGCAGGGTTTGAATCCGACCTGTGACGATTTTTTCTCTCTCTGCTTTCTCAAATAACCATCCTGTCATAAATTAAAGGCGGAAAAGCCCCAAAAATAATCTTAACAAAATTTAAAAAGATTCTCTGTGCTGCCAGATCTGGAGAGAGTATGGTCCTGAAAGTTAACTTTCTCCTGATGTGTCCTTCTAACCATTTTAGTGAGAGATATGTGGCTTCTAAAGAATGTTTCCAATATTTACTTTGGGTGAAAGAATGGCTCATAATTTGTGTTCACGTTCAATTCTACCACTGGAATCGATACACTCAGGACCTGCCGCCAGTCTCGGTGGCGGAGCCCACGTGACACAGATATAGGAAATGACTGAGGGCGTCTCAGTTCTAAACCGTCTCTGGTACAATGCAATAATGCAGCTTAAAGATCACAAACACTATAAAGTGTGGTTGATTAATAAAAGCCCAATCCCTTCCGTTGAGTTTTCCTGTGCTCTAATCATTTATTGTACATGACTTTCTAACAACTGCATGGTAATTAAAGCTAAAATCAACAGCATTTACAAAATACTACCAAGACCTTTCTTCTACCAACATTTGCTGGCAGACATGGTGTGTTTTCTGTTAGCCAACTGATAACCATCAAAAGCAGTAAGTGAAATTGTGATTACCCGAGTGTTTGAGTACTCACTGAACTTCATGCGGATGTACTCATAAGGGTCTTCCTGCCAGAGCTTCTCATCCTCATCTTTGTAACACATGAGAGGGAAGATGACCTCCTGGCATATGGTCTGTAAGAGATGATGGTTATATAAGCTCAAGAGGAGAAATACAGTGGCTCAAAACAACAATCAATAAGAAGGAAAGAAATGTAACACTAGTGATTTTGCATCCCTCTAAAGCCCAACTTTCAGGAACTGAAATTAGTGTTGAAATTATGAAATGACTTGTCAGATCAAGTCTGGTTTTTTAGTAAATAGAAGAAAAACTTTTAATCAGAGAACTTAGAGGTCCCATGGCACGAACATTTCACATTTACTTACTTTACTTTAAAATTTAACATTACTATGTTCCCCCAGCCTGCCTATGGTCCCCCAGTGGCTAGAAATGGAGAGTGTAAAGCGAGCCCTGGGCATCCTGCTCTGCCTTTGAGAAAATGAAAGCTCAGATGGGCTGATCTGGAATATTGCCCCTTATGAGGTCATAAGGGGAAAGATTACCTCCCCTTTCTCTGCTTTGCCCACCCAGAGAATTTGGCCCACCTATGGGAGAGCGACATCATGGCTTTCAAACAAGCAAAGTGGAAGTTGGTTAGGTCACACCCCCCTCTCCTCCTCAAAAGCTACAGACTCAGAAATGGCACATACTAAGGAAAGGGACTGGCTCTAGTGACTGTAATTCTGCATCAAGACTGAATTTTGGAGAAAGAGACTTCAGATACAGTATTAGGGGACCACTAAGTTCTATATAAAAGAGACTTCAGATATGGTATTAGGGTACCACTAAGGTCTATATAAAAGATACTTCAGATACAGTATTAGGGGACCACTAAGGTCTATATAAAAGAGACTTCAGATACAGTATTAGGGGACCACTAAGGTCTATATAAAAGAGACTTCAGATACAGTATTAGGGGACCACTAAGGTCTATATAAAAAGAGACTTCAGATACAGTATTAGGGGACCACTATGGTCTATATAAAAGAGACTTCAGATACAGTATTAGGGGACCACTAAGGTCTATATAAAAGAGACTTCAGATACAGTATTAGGGGACCACTAAGGTCTATATAAAAGAGACTTCAGATACAGTATTAGGGGACCACTAAGGTCTATATAAAAAGAGACTTCAGATACAGTATTAGGGGACCACTATGGTCTATATAAAAGAGACTTCAGATACAGTATTAGGGGACCACTAAGGTCTATATAAAAGAGACTTCAGATACAGTATTAGGGGACCACTAAGGCCTAATAAAAGCATCCGAAGAGCACCATGTCATGGGAGCTTTAACAAAGACTTTGTGGACTGGTGCCAGCGGAACCACCTCCAGATCAATGCTGGGAAAACCAAGGAGTTGGTGGTGGATTTTCACCGGAGCAAACACTCTTCACCACTACCGGTGAACATCCTGGGTATGGACATAAGTCATATAAGTACCTGGGTGTTCACCTGAACAATAAACTGGACTGGACTGACAATACCACAGCACTTTACAAAAAAGGCCAGAGCAGACTGTATCTGCTGAGGAGATTCAGGTCTTTTGGGGTGCAGGGGGCACTCCTGAGGACATTCTATGACTCTGTGGTGGCATCAGCCATTCTCTATGGAGTGGTCTGCAGTGGCAGACAGGAAAAGACTGGACAGGCTGATTAAGGCCAGCTCTGTTCTTAGTTGCCCCCTTGACGCCGTGGAGGAGGTGGAAGACAGGAGGATAGTGGTGAAATTATCCACCAAGATGGACGACAATGAGCTTGACAGAGCCGCAGAACTTGTTTTGGTGGAACATGTGTACATTCAAAAGTAGTTTTAGTTGTTCAACAGAAAACTCAGATTGGACAGATCTAGCTAGCTGTCTGGATTTACCCTGCAGAGATCTAAGGAGCAGTTAACCATAGTCCTCAGAAATCCACCAGAGGTTAGAACGGCAACACTAAGGAAGAGGAAGGGGATGGACATCTCTTGATGTGGCAGCAACTAATGGTAAAGTAATGGCAGCTCATAAATGGTAAAATGCTTACCATGGAAAATCTAAAGTGAATGCGGATACTAAGATGCAAAACGTTAATTTAATATAAGTATGCAGCTAATGTTAAAACCATCTACATACTCACCCGGCATCAAATTCTTCCATGACTGTCCTACCTGCATATGTGGCTTCATTTGTTTCCAGGTCAGTGAGTGGGACAGGCCCTGGTTGAGGTAGTTGAGGCACTGCTGCAGGACGCGAGGAGTCACATACTGCTTCTGTCGGTGCTGGTCTAACACCTTCAGCAGGACCTGGACAGACAACACATAACACACAGAGACAACAGTCAAACCAAAACCGTCAGAGCCTTAGCAACCAGTAAACAGCATAATCTAAACCAGGGATGAGCAACATACGACACACAAAGTCAGTGGCACATCGTAAATAGTAAATAGTATACTACAAGACTGACATAGTATGTCACTACTAGGTTAAATATAGCCTATGTGCAGTCCCATGATTACAAATTGCTAAATTAAGTTAGTAATAAGAAAAGATTTTGAATCTACATTACAAAAAACACTGCATGTTTGAAGTGGAAAACTGTATCAAAGAAGCTGAGATATTGTCTCAGTACAGTCCCATTTGGGAAAACCAGCACTTTACTCCAGGGAGAGAAGAGGCTGTATTTAGAAGATTGGCATCGAAAGGATTAGAAAAGGTTCAGAACTTGTACATGCCCAACTCAGATAATATGATGCCATCTGAAGAAATCAAACGCAAGTATGACATCGATACAAAAATATAATTTGATAAGAATGAGTCCAAAAAAAGCCTTAGAACCAAACCTTTAACATCTAACTTGGAAAAGATTCTGTCTCAAGACAGCTTAAGCAAAGGTGCTATATCAGAGCTATATGGTTTTTATTTTTATTTTTTTATTTTAGGACTCTATCCCAAAGATCACAAGTACACAAAGAGTGAACAAATAATGATGGATTTGTGTCTTTTGCAGGCTAAAAAAAAAAATATTTTTGTTTTTTTCCTTCCATTTCGTTTTTTTAACTTATGTTTGCTGTTCCTGTTTGTCTTTTCAAGTTTTGCTTTCATCACATGACACAATGTACACTTCTGTAAGTTTGGAAATGGAAATGTGCACGTGTTTGATTGTGAAAATTTTTACTAAACATACTGAAAAACATAAAATAAAACGCATAATGGGTGGTGGGGAGTGGTCCACATGCTAGGGGTTTCACAGAATAGTCTACTATTCAAGTATTCGACCATTGAAACTATACATTTTTTCCCCCAATGGAACCAAGCAATGTAAATCTGAGTTTTGATGCGGTGCATTATTGTTTAATATTTTAACATGGTTTTAACATGGTGCAGTAATGGCAAAGGAGTAAAGTAGTGGCAATGTATCAGATATGCATGTAATTACATCACATATGCAGCAGGGGGCCCTATGGGTAAAGAATCTTGCCAAACAGTTGTTCTGTGTGACTTCAAACTCTGTACAGGCAGGAAGAAAAGCAGCCACCATGAAGCAGGATGGAGCAGTGTGAGGAGGAGACCAGGAGCACAACATGAGGACAATAAATGAGGTCTGTAGCGACAGCTAATAGCTGTTGGTTTAACACACAGATGTTGAATATTTTCTATTTTTGCACTTTTATTATGGCACTTTATTGTGATGAGTAAGCTAAGTTTAGAATTTATGTTCTCACTGTTGGGCTATAAAAATCACTGTTTGTAGCCTATTTTCATAAATGTGTTAATCTGTGTCCTCATGACAGCTCATTCCGCTGTCTCAGCCACAATTGATTTTTTTGTAGAGTAGTTGATGACTACTAAACTACACTATGTGTTAATGCCCTACAGTGTTCTGCAGGACAACAGCACGGGTGTAGTAACCAGTAACCAGCTGGCAAAGAGACCACACTGCACCAATCTGCAAGCAAATCTAGCTTCAGTTTCAGTTCAGTTTCGTTGCAAAAGGAGACAGAGCCGTATGTGCATTTTGCTGCGAAAGTGATCATTTTGAAACTAGGCATAAAAAACTACAAAAGTTGAGTTAAACACAGCAGAGTATCAAACCCATGAGGAGGCCAGTGTCACATATGCTGAGCAGAGTAGCATGTTTAAATCAATGCACAACTCCAAAACAATCAAACTACAGAGAGAAGTCAGAAAGAAAATGTAGGAAACCATCCACAGAGAGAGGGTACATAAAAGAGGCTTTCCTTAACAGTGCAGAGGTTTTGTTTGATGGACTACCAAATAAAAAGACCATCATCTCGCCACGGTCTGCAAGACCTGTTGAGAGGAGTATTACTGAAATGGTGGCAAATGCAACAACTGTTGCACTGAAAAATACAACAGATGTTCAGTGTTGCTGTGGATGAGAGTGTGGACACTTCCTACGTGTCACAGTCGGCTGACAACTAGTCTCACATTGCCAGCTCTTTCTCAACAGCGCTGCGGAGTAAGGTCTGGCTACACAGCAGATACATTCTGGGATAGGAAAAAAAAAAGAAGAAGCTCTGGGATGATTTAATTTCTTTAAACCAATCACGATTGTCTTGGGCGGATTTGTCCACACAATCCCACCTATCAGTCCCAAACCATCCCAGTTACAGAGGAAATGCCCTAAACATATTCTTTACAATCATTCCCTAAAAGAACCAAGTAGGCCTGCCTTGCTGCACCATCCAAATCTTCATTACGGAGAACGGAGTTTGAGAACAGCAACACACAGAGAAGGGAAGGTGAAGGACACGTGAGCCACGCGCCAGATGTCATGTTTTATCCTGGTAATGTACTTCCGTTGATATAGACTAGCTGACAGACCAGAGGCATGCATGCAGCTGAAAGTAACATACAGACCAGACGGAGCGAGCGAGCGAGCAGTGAAAGGCGGGGACAGGGATCGTACTAATGGTAAGCCCAGTTTACATTTGGCTTATTAGTAGCCTTTATCACAACATGGTTATGTATGAGTGAATGAGTAACAGAGAGGGGAGCCTGTAAAGAGAATAGACCTACAACTGTATCGTAAGAAACAAGGCCAAACTTCCAATAATAATGTAACTATTATTCAGTGCATACATTGAAAATAAAAAAATAATAAAAAAGTGCATTCAAAAAAGCCACTGGTACACTGTTCATCTTCATCCTTGTAAACTGACACATAAAAATACAGAAAAGGTTGCCGATCCCTGATCTAAACCAACATCTCTCAGTGACACATGCTTACCTGCTGTATGCCCATTGCATATGTCTTCAGGAAAAAGTCTGCAAACTCGTAGTACTCCTTTGTCACATTGCCAGGGCTTCCATATCTGGAATTCAGACCAGAAGCATGTGAATGGCGGCTACTGTCCCTCTGCTAACTGCAAATATCTTGCTTTGTGGTGATGTGAGAGCAGCTCTGGACTCACCGTTCAAACAGTCGGGTGATGATGCGCAATGCCCACTTCTTACACTTCCACCATGCCAGCTCAGGACGGTCGTCCTCATCGACCTCCAACGTCTCCTAACACACACAAACACACAGACTTTATGTTCAGTTTTTGGTAGGGCTGGGTATCGTTCAAAAAGTTTTAATACCAATACCAATACGTGACTTTGATATCCGGGTCTTAAACAATACTTTTTTTTTAAGCCAATTTTATAAAAAGGAAAGAAATTACAACATTACTCATTAGTGCACAAATCTTTATATGTATTTTTCAGCTTTTTCTTTTTTGCATAACGCAGAGTTTTTCCAGCGTATCTCTACGACTTGTAACATTAGACAGCAAATTACATTATACGATCTTTCTAGAAGCAGGCTGCATGCTTATTGGCTCACTGACGCTGACGAGATTTACTCGTTTTTTTTTACTAGGTATTGAAATTGGGTGTTTAATGCAGAGGCATTTTTTCAATACGTTATACTATAGAGGCAATTTGTTGGATTCAGTACACAGCCCGAGTTGTTGGAGCTTGTGAACCCAGCAAAGAACAGAATTGCCACAGCCAAGCTTCACTTAGACTCAATTCTAGTGTCCATTACAAAAATATCAACTGATTAACACAGGCAATTGTGACACCGTATTGTTGCAACCATGACAAAAAATAAAAATACTGCTGCGTTGCTCAGATCCTTTCCTATTATAACTATACTTTTCATGTTATTATGACATATATGTTCTTGTTATTATTGTATACCATATGATTCAGGTTTTTTCATGAAACTTTTATTTTTGTGACAACATATCACATCTCGTTATACAGTGGTGGAATTTAACTCAAGTAATGTAATTAAAGGGTAACTACCATTTTTTTCAACCTGGCCCTATTTTCCTATGACATTTTTACTAGTCAGAATCTATTTTGGATAGTCAAAATTACAATATAGATATCTGGAATGTTTGTTTCATTTTGGATATCTGAAATTAGAGTTTTGACTAGAAACAATTGTATTGTAGATATCTGAAATGGGAGTTCTTCCTACTAATAATTCTATTGCAGATATCTGGAATGTTGTTTGTGGATAGGAAGAACAACGTTGTGGATATCTGAAATCTTGCAATGGGATTAACTGTACTCATAAAACCGGAGGAAACTACTAGAACTGTTGGGTACTAGTAAATTCTGGAGTGTGGTCTAGACCTACTCTATCTGTAAAGTGTCTTGAGATAACTCTTGTTATGAATTGATACTAGAAATAAAATTGAATTGAAAAAAATTGAATTGAAAACCGTAGAAACAATGCGGCCACGCCGCTGTGAAAGCTCCCCGAACGTCATTTATCAGAGTCTGGTTGTTGCACCGAGCTGGCTAATTGGAGCTAACCACTGACGGAGCAAAGGGTTGCTAACCAAGTCTTCAGTTCTCCGTGCCAGTACCTATTACCTGTATTTATGGACTCAAACCTGAATAAAACTCTTAATCAATCTATAAATTGCAGGAACCTCTGTCTGTGTGTGTGTGTGTGTGTGTGTGTGTGTGTGTGTGTATGTATATATCTCTAGAAAGATTAGAAATGTAAAAGCTATTGTTAAATATATAATCGGTAAAAGAAGCAAACATTGGCTTTTGCAGCTCTAGCTGCTGGCCCCTCTTCCTCTCACACTGAGGGCCAGATGTATAGTGTACATTTGCGAATGTAGCGTTATCAGCGCCATGGCCAACCCGCAGAAAGCACATGTTGTGATACATCAGCTTACGTCTTATTTACCAAACCTCCAGTTCATTGGGTAATCAGCGCCTTTCTACGCCCATTATACCGTAAATTGTGCACATTTAAAAGCGCAACTGAATGGGCAATGTCAAAGAAATCCTACTTGATGCGTGTTATTTCAGAATTAGTGGTGGGGAAATGTGTGTGCGCTGTAGCAAAGCGTTAAGTACTTGTGCTATGATAAGGCTGAGTGCAGACTGAGATATTCCCACTGCTCATGCTATGACTGTTTGAAATGATCCTGATGCCGATATTGTATGTTTTTATGTAATGTAGCAAGGAGTTTAACAACTACTGGAATGGAATGTGAACGATGAGTTGGAGATTCAGTGTCATCTTTGACTTCTTCCAGTAACTGTAATATTGCATGGTTGCTTAATCTGTAAAGCTTAATGATTGAACTGAAAAACTGTGATCCTTGTGAGAAAAATCCTTTCAGCTTGTCTCCTTGGCCTGTCTTCGTCTTGCTGCCATTTCACCAGGAGGCGTATGTGAGGAAACATGCTTGCGGCTGGTTTACACCTGCTTTTAAGAGGCGGAGAATTTTCATAATTGGGTGCACTTTACGCTTCCCCTGCCATCTCTTTTTGGGAAACTCCCACTATGCCCTTCACCTTCCCATGAATACATATGCATGACACGGAAAAGCCCATTTTGACATTTCTTTGTCAGTGGGCAAATGTACAAAATCAGCAAGGGGATCAAATACTACTATACCTCCCACTGTAGGAGGGAACAGTGTTGAGATTAATGATAACATGTAACTTTGTTTATGGATCGTAGTACAGTTTCACAAGTATTTTATCTGCTGAGCTGTTAACATTTAGCAAGGTCCAAGAAAATCATGCAAATCAATGTGTGCGTGCGTGCGTGCGTGCGTGCGTGCGTGCGTGCGTGCGTGCGTGCGTCTTACAGCTGGGACGTCTCGGTCCATTATGGCTCTGAGGATTTCCATCCACTGAGTCATCACTGTGTTGTTGATCAGCTGGAGAGGCAGCGAGTACTGCAGGACAACGATAAGTTCAAAACTGTCACAATCATCATCATGACAGTCAATTCCATAGTACATTTTCTTATGTTTCATATTTATTAATACGAGTTGTAGTCACTGGCTTATTAACACACACACGCAGATGCACCTGTACGAGAGCGTGGAAGATCTTGAGGATTTGTTTCTGGATGAGGACAGAGAAGATGGTGGCGTCTGACAGCAGCTGGCTGATGAGCTGTTGTATCTTAGGCATGAAGATCTGCATGGCTGCAAGCAACGGCTCCCTCTCATCTGCCTTCCTGTACCTAAAGCACAACACAAACCAATGATGGCGGGTTAGAAATGGATTATCACAAAACATACATACACATCTCACACTACATACCAACTTTGGCAATCAGGCAGAAATAAAAAGTTTTTTTTAGGTGTAGTTAGAGTTTACACTGGTTCACATGCAAAACACTCAGGAATTGTTGTTGTGCAATCCTGCAATGGTGTTTATGCAGGTAAATGTGACGGTCCTCCTAATTACAAGGATGTTTGTATGAGGAGCGTGAGGTTTGATTTGTACTAGGGATCAACCGATGCTGGTTTTTCTAGGCCAAAACCGATACTGATTATTAGTAGTTAATAAAACTGATATCCAATATTTGGAACCGATATGCATTTACAGAAAACATATAGTAGTTAAGAGGTTTTAACCAATTATTTAATGAATGAGAAACTTTCAACGTAATACTCAGTAAAAGAGTCAGATAGTGTTGTGGGCGGGACATTAAGCCCTCAAAGCAGAGGGGCGGACACAGAGCTGTAGCCGAGCCAAAGTAGAACACTTTTAAATTCAATAACTTCACTGGTTATCATGCACTGATACAAATAATCAGAAAACAGGCCCATAACTGTCCAGGGCTTATAATTCCTGAAATTGATTCTTTCTGCTGTGGAAACAGTGGAAGCCTACCAACCAGTCGGAACACTTTTTGTGGAAACATTGCAGGGATTTAAATACAGAGTTCAGTTCATTCTCTCAGTCTTATTCTCTCAGTCATAAGCCTTATGAAGTTTATCATTGAACCACGCTTATTTTAAATCTGTAGTTGTAATATAACTGAACCCGTTACTCACTCGTATGTTTTGACCAGCTGGTAGAGAGCCAGAAGGCTGCCGTACCAGCTGCCACTGTTCTGAGACTGCAGGTACATGCCAATCTTGTCCACTACGGCGGTCCAGCGGCCTGGGAAGTCATGCTTGATGATGGCTCGCAGACACATGGTCAGCTGGGCGCTACAGACAGTACAAAAACATATAGAGTAATTTATTGTATCAGTCAGTAAGGAACGGTTGAAAGGAGGATAATAATAATGGTTCAAAAATAAAATCAGAACAGTTTGGTCCGCTAGTCACGGTACGGGGCATGCACTGTATTTATTGTTTGGTTCATTTTAAAGCGATAGTGAGTAGTTTCTGTCTCCCCCATGAGGAATTCTAAGTAGTGACAACAAAACTCTTGGCGTGTCCACATTAGATTACAGATACCTGACCCCAACGAGCCGCCCCGGGTTCTGACAGATTATTAAAACTTATATGTACAGGTTGGGCTTGGTCACATCAGTGTGATAAGGCATTTGTTCAGCTGTTGATCAGTATATGTATCATATGGACACTAATCTATCTGCAAATTGCAGAAACCTCTGTCTGTGTGTGTATGTGTGTGTGTGTGTGTGTGTGTGTGTACCGTATGGACTCTGGACAACGGATGATGCCTTCCACTATGTGGTCTCTGATCTGCTGCCGGTCGTTCTCGTGGATGTTGAAGGGAAAGATCACCTCGCCCAGAGACGGCTCCCTGTCCTGCCAGTACTGACTCACCATGTTCTTTAAGTAGATGGCCGCTACACACAGGGAGTCACATACAGACATCATTGTGAATTTTATCTATCCAGTTGAGCTTCAATCACAGAGACTGGATTCAAAAGATTCTTCTGGTGATATTTTATATTTCTGTTATCTTCACCATGCTCCATTGTTGCTCCATGCTCCAAATGTGGATTAATCCACGGCTGAAAGTAATCTCCAATAATAAATCTTTAGGAAATCACTTAGCTAATTTATTTATTTATTTATTTTATAAAAGCCACTATATATGTGAGGTTCATTTAAAGAGTTATATATTTAGTAGGAACCCATGTGCTTGGAGCTGAGAGCATCAGACAGAGTAGGGAAGTCAGAAATGATAGAAAGTTGAACCAACACATTGTTGGTTTTGGTGTTTTATTGAGATTTCCTGTCATTAAGAACAATACAGAATAACACCAGACGTATGCTTAATTGAGGTGACAGCAAATTATGCATAAATCATCAACGCATGAAAATTCATGCAGGACATGAAACACACCTCATATATTTTAAAACACACCTAACGGAGTATGTATCCATGCACACTAATTTTCAGAATAGCATTTTATAGGTTTTTTTTTTTTTTTTTTTACTGTGTTTAACGACCAGGTTACTGCCTCTTGCCTGTTTACGGCTTATGGTCAGCTCTGTGTGTTGCTATGGTTACTATACAAAAACCAACCAGCAACTTTTGTGGTTCATAAAAGTGCTAATGTTGCCACTGACAGACTCATACAACATTATGGAAAGGATCCCTTTAGAGACAGACCTTTAAAACCTCTTTGAGACCTTTCTGTGTAACCAGAAACAGCTGTGAGGTCGCTAGTGCTAAACCCACCAGAATCTATTTAAAAAAGCAATACTTTTAGCGTGTATAGACCCAACATATTTTCACATGTAAATCGGTAAACTATGTGTTTATTGCAACTGAAACTAGAGTTGTAATGGTTGGAAAAGTGGAAAGATGACCACAACGTCTTTTTGTAGTTTTTTTTTGTTTCTGTCGACTTTGAATGAAGTGTATTTTACAATGCTAAAATTACTGTTTATTTACATGGAGTCTGGTGGGTTTAGCAAACGCAATTTCACCGATTTTTTATTTTTTAAAAAAGGATCTTACTCTTTAACAGAAAGGTCGACCTCCTTACAAATCCTTTCCATAATGTTGTCATGTTGTCACTTACAATATTAATCTAAGCATGTCAGTTGCAAAACGAGCACTTTTGTGAAGGTAAATACAAGCTGGACAATTTCCCTATTAATTTACATTGTAGCATGTTGTTTCGCCACTGCCAACTGCAGCAATCTCGCTTTATACTGGAACCGTTAGTTACCCTTTAATGATGACAATATGTATTGATATTTTCCCTTGTACCTACAATACTGGATCGCTGAGGATTGGTGGATCTTTACCCAAAAAAAAAAAATAATGAAAAAACTTTCCGCAGTGAGATGCAAAGCAACAGCTGAGAGTCCTACCTGCCTGACGAACAGGGAACTCCACCTGCTCCGACACAATGATCTGAAGCAGCGTCGGAGCAAAGTTGATGATCTTGTACGACTGAAACACACAGCAGACTCAGCATCAAACAACCGGCAGAGGACAGATAATAATAAATGTGTAATTTGCATTCATGTAAATGTCAAATCAGAGAACCTGCTGTCTAGACACCAGAACAATCACAATTAAATAATATTTAGCAATTTACATCTTTCTCCACTAAGGTAATGTCTTTCCCGTTGAGAGCACTTTCAGACAAAGAGATAATTGCATCTGTGGTATTTTTATGAACGGAACAACTAATTGTCATTGAAATAACCGTTGTTATCATTGCATATTTCAGTCCATTAATTTAACATGTAAATTTTTTAACGAGATACTTGAGCATAACGCAACTTAATATTATGGAGTTTTTGGAATATCTCACACCATTAATGTTACTCAGTGAGTTCTTTATTTCTTCTAAACAGAAAATTCCGCAATGCCTGTCATTATTCCAACACAAAGAAAGCGGATGGAAAAGGGCATCGGCAAAAAGACATGCATCCGGCCACGGGAGCTATTGCGCAAGTGGAACTTCCTGGATATAGACTACCTTGAGGGTGATGCGGGGCCCCCTCCTTCCGTGTTCATGTCTTGCTAGCTATGCCAGGCAGACACACAGCATGCTGCTCAAAGCAGCACAGTCCATGGGGTCTCTGTCCCTCTGTCCCGACACAGCCAATAAACTTAATGCAATTGATATGCGATGACATAATCGCATATCGTGTGACTCATCTAACGACTTCTGAAGCTAGTAATAGATACTTTAATTGCAAAAGAATTGCCAACACTACACGGACCGCAGTGGACTTGTGTCGGTCACACAGGCGGTTCCAGGAAAGTGTCTCCATGTGTCCACGACAATGGTGGAGGCAGCCTCCCAGACAGGTGAAGTGGGACTGTGTCACCTGCTTGTCGATTAACAGTTAATGAACAAGAGTTGGCTGTCAGTCAGAAAACAAACAAAAAAATCTAAATTGGCATATTATTGTCAATGTTGGTGTTGACACTGGTAAAAGAGGTACTTAAAATCTTTATTCCAAAGTAAAACTATTAGAAGTAAAACTATTACTAGTGGGCTAAAACTATTGATACCACACAGTAAGTCATTCAAATTTTTAGTTTAAGTGAAAGAGCGGCATTATATCAGAAGAATGTACTTACTAACGTCAGTTCAAGGTGGAGCTTTCAATTCTAATATAATGCTGGATAGATTAATGAAAAATAATTGCATCATATTTAAATTGTGATATTTTGTGAGTTAAATCTGAATCTGCATGTAACCAGTAACGTTTCTCTGTCAGGTAAATGTAGTAGAAGAAAGAGGTCACCATTTAAAGGAAAGTGTCTGTACACACTGCCACCAGGATATCAAAACAGAATTGCATTTCTTATGTACTTGTCCCAAATATGAATACTTAAGAACCAAATATTTTCAGTAATTTGAAAAACGCAAATTACACTGAGGACAAAAAGCTTCCTTTTTTATTAGGGAAAGATAAAAGCCCAGCATGGCTAGCCGCTAAATATGTCTTCTCCTGTCACAATATAAGGCAAAATAAGTAGAGAATTGTATAGATTATCATTATTATTCTTTTTTTCTTTTCTTTTTTCTAAAAACGTTATTTCAACATACCCTTTGAGGAACAGTCACAGAATTTGTTAATTATCTCATAGGATCATTTTACTTGTATTATTATATCAGATGCATTTAATCCTTGTTGTTGTTTATATGTATGTTTGTTGTGCTTTGGTAACACAGATTTGATTTTGAAGATAACTGAAATTGAAAATTGTAGTAGTATGATGTTTTCTTCTGAAGGAGACTGTAGAAGTACACAGTCAGTAGTATACAGCTGCAAGAAGCGTTACCACAGCGCAAGCAATCGGGCCGTACCAAACGGGCACGTTTTGAACGGGCACTGCTCTTGGTCAACCTAATCTCTAACCTCTCATTTGAAAGGGAGATGGCATAAAGTTTGAATTGATTAAAGATGTCAAACTTGGGGCGGCCTATAGCTCACTGAGTAAGTGTGCTCGCCCCATGTTGGATGAGTCAAATCTGACCTTGTGTACGCAAGTTTTTGAGTCAGTGTGGACTTGCGGTGCAGCATGTAACAGGAGAAGGAGAAGTCATCAGCTGGCAATGGCAGATCTGGCTCTTTTAGAAGACCTCTATGCACCGGTAGAACAGTGCACACGTACACACACGGGCCACGGTGGAGCGCGGATTGATTAAGGACAGATGGCTCTGTCTTGCATCAGCGGGGGAGACCCTTCTATACACGCCAGAAAACGTCTGCAACATTGTTTTAGCCTGTGGGGTTCTGCACAACATCGCACAGGAAAACAGTGCGCCATAGATGTAGTGATGGAGCCGCTGACCTGATGCCCAGAGAGCAGGGTTAGGAATAGGGTTTCAATCTCAACCTCTGGAAAGCGCCGCTTCTATTCTAGAATATATTGGGGCTTGATATTTAAATTACAAATGTTTCCAGCCGCTGCATCAATGTATGACCATTCTTACGCTCTGATTGGTGTGATACAAACATTTCATAAATCCCACATGAAGCCTGTCTTAGGATGATTTCTGTGCTCATATCTGCGCTGGTTTTTACGTTAGGTTGATAAATGAGGTCCAGTGAATCCAGGTGTGAACACATCTTTTGTCTATGATTTTCAGGACCAACAACGAGAATCACAGTCTTTAGCTGTAGAAAGTTTTTTGGACATCCAGCAATTTATATTTTTAATACAGTTTCCTAGTTTTTTAACAGAGCTGATCATCCGCATATGACTGGTAGGATAAATTGTGCTTCTTAAGGACAATAGCAAGCAGGATCATGTACAGATTAAAGAGGACTGGTCCAAAGAGTGACCCTTGTGGTACCCCAGAGAAGATTTTTTTTTTTCTGTAGATTTAGGACAACCTATTGAAACATGAAAACTCCTGTCCTTCAAGTATGATGAAAACCCGTGAAGAACAGTCTTAAGATGTTGTGTCTTAACAAGCTTGTTGTTATATTGTTTACTGTTAACTCACTTTACATCGTCTTTGCTATCTCTTTTTCCTCGTGGGGCAATGTTAATGTATACTTTATTAATGTTAATGTATACTTTATTAATCCCACAAGGGGAAATTAAAATTTACACTCTGTTGTTATTACACACATTACACACAGGCCTGAATTACGCACACAAGCTCAGTACCTATACATGCACTAATGGAGAGATGTCAGAGTGAGGGGGCTGCCTTTGGAAAAGCGCCCCGAGCAGTTGGGGGTTAGGTGCCTTGCTCAAGAGCACCTTGGCAGTGCCCAGGAGGTGAACTGGCACCTCTCCAGCTACCAGTCCACCACCATACTTTGGTCCAATAAACGTGTATATTACATTCAAGAGTAATTACTGAAGGGGACGCAAATACAACAAGAAAAAAATAGAGAATATAAATGAATAAATACATCTAACCAAAATACACTACCAATGTAACTCCTAATCGAATGGAGATAGCTTTATGTATTTTAGGGGTGAAAATTTGATTTATGTATGCATCGTAATTTTTTGTGATGATTTTTATAATCAATTTCTTTTTAACCAATGATTCACCCAAATATTTGTATTAATACGCTAAGCTACAGCAGATGGTGACTTCATCATATCTGTTTCCAGCAAAACAGAGCAAAAGCAGAAAATGCTGAAACTCCATATTACTGAAATGACTGACTGACTTCTGATGCATTCTTATAGGAAACAATTTTTAGAAATGTCTCATGATATTGTCTCTTGAAGTGTATTATTCAACTTTTGTTTTTGTTAAAGAAATGAAAATCGCAACACAAATCAACACCCATGTATTGTGAAAGAATAGAATCGGGTAAAATGCATATCATCCCAGGATAGATAGATAGATAGATAGATAGATAGATAGATAGATAGATAGATAGATAGATAGATAGATAGATAGATAGATAGATAGATAGATAGATAGATAGATAGATAGATAGATAGATAGATAGATAAATAGGGTAATTCAGCAGCAGAGCTCTATTAAAGTGTTTGTGTGAACTCCAGTTTTGACGTGAGAAAGTTTGGATAGCCACCATAGCTCCTGATGGTTCGTGATGGCTGTCAGATCGGACTCCTATTGTTCGTCGACGCAGCTGCCTGAGTCTGTGTCTGTATGGAACTACAGTCTGTGTATGGGGAGAACTACAGTCTGTGGTGGGTAACAGTTATCCCATGCCTGATGTAACCCCCCTTAAAGCAGGGCTCTCACCAGGCCAAAGCCGCGCTCAATCACCACAACATGGCCTTCCATCCTCCAAACACTGGCATCATTTCGGTCCGCTCTTTAATGCAATGCCTCTCTGAAAAAATCAAAACAAAAACCAACCGACTACTTTAGCTTCTTACCTGATTGAGTTCATTCTCCGCCGCTATCCTCAAATTAGGGTCGATAGTCCCTTTCAGAGCCTGGATTATGCGGTTAGGATCCATAAGTGTTCAATTCCACGGTTCCTTCTGTGTTTTTACTATCACATACATGTAGAGTTAGCTTACCTTTCTGCCTTATATTTAAGCTAACGTTAAGCATTCACTGTGGCCCAAACAGGGTCAAACCTCCGAGTTACATATACAAGTCCCGGTCACTATACATTCAAAATAAATGGCTCATCAGCGGAAGACTCATAATGTCTTTTAAACAGCAGTGGTGCGTTTATTTTGAAGGCAGAATCGCTTTTCTTTCTGTAAAACTCTAGCTAGCTTGACAGAGAACGATGGCCCCTGCCCCGTTTACCGGCAACCAGTGGACGTAAAGCAAAGTAAACAGACAATTTACAGGCTTCCTCCTCTTCTCTGCCATAGTCACAGACAGTATAAGAAATCGACAATGTGACGCCGTTGTTCTCAACGGAGACTAGTGAAGGCACTTTACAGAAGCACTTTTCCTGAGTGCTGAGCGTTACTGCGCAGGCGCCAACTGAGTGTGACGTAAGCAACGTCTAAAAGTTGTAAGTCTTCTGGTAGCTGTGCCAAGAGAAATCTCAATCATTCCCAATCAGCAGAGATGGAGAGTGTATATGTTAGGAGATAACATAGGCACAGGCTAATTACTGCTAACTAACATGCTAGTTAACATTAACATAGGCACAGGCTAATACTGCTAACTGATATGCTAGTTAACAACATAGGCACAAGCTAATTACTGCTAACTAACATGCTAATTAACATTAACATAGGCACAGGCTAATTACTGCTAACTAACATGCTAGTTAACATTAACATAGGCACAGGCTAATTACTGCTAACTAACATGCTAATTAACATTTACATAGGCACAGGCTAATTACTGCTAACTAACATGCTAGTTAACATTAGTAATTAAATGTAAACAGCTAATGTAAGCCCAAACTGCCTGGGTGCTTATCCTGTAGGCTACTGTTCGGTAATTCCCATAGACAGTTAAGGAAGTGGACCAACAGATCCCGCTCTTCTGGACAGAGACCAGTGAAGGAAAATAGAAGCACTTTTCCAGTGATGGCTAGGCCTGTAACGCCTAGCCATCACAGCCTTTTCACCTGTTTAACCCAAAAATCTATTGATCGACTCCAGACTGTCCAGAACTCAGCTGCCAGGCTTTTAACAAGAACAAAAAAATATGACCACATTACTCCTATTTTAGCTTCATTACACTGGCTCCCAGTATGTTTTAGAATTGACTTTAAAATTCTATTGATCACTTTTAAAGCTCTTCAAGGCCTCTCGCCTTGTTATATTTCTGACCTTTTAGTCCCATATACACCAGCACGCACCTTGAGATCCTCGGGCAGAGGTCTGCTATCTGTTCCAGAGTCTCGACTGAAAACTAAAGGGGACAGAGCGTTTGCTGTCAGGGCCCCGAGGCTCTGGAACAGCCTGCCCGAGGAAATCAGGTCAGCTGAGTCAGTGAACTCTTTTAAGTCCCTTCTTAAAACATACTTTTATAGGAGAGCCTTTCCCGATCTTATTTGACTTTATTTTATCACTTTTATTTTATTGCATTTACAATTTACATTTAGCTGTATTTTAGTCTTTAAATGTTTTTCGTGGTTTTATCTTTTTGTATTATTGTCTCTTTACACTTGTTAAAGCACTTTGTAACTTGTTTTTGAAAAGTGCTCTACAAATAAAGATTATTATTATTATCACTGGAAAAGTGCTTCTATTTTCTCCAACTGAGCTTGACGACATAGATGTGACGTGGGCAACGTGTCTTTAAGTTGTAAGTCCTCTGTTAGCTGTGCCAAGAGAAATCTCAATTATTCCCAATCAGTAGAGACGGAGAGCGTAGGTATATGTTAGGAGATAACATAGGCACAGGCTAATTACTGCTAACTAACATGCTAGTTATCATTAGTAATTAAACCTAAACAGCTGATGTAAGTCCAAACTGTTTGCGTCTTCTCCTGGCAATACGGTGATTTGTCGACTATGCGACGGCAAGTTGCGTGGTTATGACGCATTCGTTAGCCTATTACGTGAGCTACAAGGTAATGGAGTCTTTAGAAATAAACAACGGACAAATAGAGTCTTTAAACGCTTCAGATGTAAAGTTATTCACTGTCAAAGTGGCGCCAAAATTAATGGCAGTCAATGGGATGCTAACGGCGGGTGATTGCTTTTTAGCATCAAAATGTCTCCATAGAGGCACGCTTTGTGGACGCTTGCTTTACCCCTTTGTCATAGTGGTACGTTGGGACTTTTGCTGCGCTGTTGTTGCCAGAAACTAGCCAGGAATAAGGGGTAAAGGTTTTAACAGCGGTTGGCAACCAGCATATAACGTGCATTGCTGCCACCTTCAGTTTTGGAGTGTGTTCCAGAGATTAGATCATATTCGCTAATCCTGTTTCTATGAGAAAATTGTGAATACAAAAAATGCCCAGAGTACAGCCTTTTTTTTTTTTTAAGATCTGCTTGCATACTTGCCTTTCTTGTTCACTAATAGACTGATGAACTATGGCGTTATGTTTGTGCCCCATTCCTAATTGAGCAATTGTATATTTTGAGCACAGAAAAATATTTTTTGCAAGCACAATTATTTTAAATTATAGGCTAAACAAGCAAAATATAATTCCGTTTGAGCAAAAATCTAATCTATCTATTCTGTGCTCAATAATTTTATTTGCATGTTTGCTACTACCTATATTAAAGGGTAACTACAATTTTTGTTTAACCTGGAAGCAAGAACGCTGCAGTCGGCAGCGATGGAACAAGCTACAATGTACATTAGACACTTAGAATATTAATCTGAGCCTGTCAGTGGACAACTATTGTTGTTTTGCAGGTGCCAACTGCAGTGATCTTGCTTAATACTGGACCAGTTTCAAAGATTGTTGTTCCCTTCAGTCACATAGACACACAGACATAGGAAAATAGGGTCAAGGATGAAAAAAATGGTAGTTGCTGGGGGCCTGCTGCTGCACACCGGCCATTTCTCCCTCTCTCTGTAAACCTCTGCACGCTCAACTCTGCCACACACACTCGCTCAATTTGCCACTGCGTTACAATGTGCCACAAAATCAAACAATCAGAAAATTAAAGGTCAATTCTGATCAAAATATACAATTGCTTGCACAGGAAAGAGGCACAAATATAACACCATGATGAACCCAATGATTTTAAGTGTGTCACTTAAATGTTGAAATTATTCTTTTTTTTATTGTACAGGCACCTTTCCATTGTTTCAGTGTTCCACTTTTCTACTTGTTTTATTTCTAAACTATTGACTTTATCTGCAATTTATTTAACTGGATTTGTAGATCTGTAGGCTACAGCTAATTTTGCTAACAGGTCCACCTACTCATTCCGCCTTCAGAGATACAGTAGCCTACATGTGCAAGAATCCACATAAACTGGATTGAAATACCTTGATGCATAAGTGTGGAACGTAGCCTACTTGTAATACTTATAATAAAAATACCTCAGGCTGTTGAGAACTGAAACTGGTTTAAATTCCTCTACATTTCAAGGGACCTTTATTTCATAAGTACACATGTATTCATTTCACATTTATTTATTTCAGGGGACTTTTATTGCATTAGTCTTGTAGTCTTTATTTCAGAGTTTACTCACAAAATATCAGAATTCAAATGTATTAAAATGTATTAAAATGTACTTTCGCCCTATCTGTCTGCTCTGCAGAAGTCAAGTTATTGGCTTAGAGTCTGTTCTGGCTACTATTATTTCCACAGACCAAACAGGGTTTATTAAGGATAGACGCTCCTTTGACGTCAGACGGCTGTTTGATATAATGTACTCCCCCTCGTCCTCAAATTCTCCGGAATTCAATGGTCTGTTGTATCTTAGTTACTCAGGTCTGTAAGGTCTATAAGGGTCTGTGTCTGTTTTTTTTGTTGAAAACGCAAAAAGAAATATAAAAAAAAAAGGTGGACCATCTTTTAATGTCTTTCCTTATGTTGACATCAATATGTTCAGTTGCTTCGATATAGATAGGTATAGATATAACTAAAAACTTTTATTTAGGTGATTTTGCTTCCCAATTTATTTGTTAGTCTTTACGTTTTTCATTTGGTGAACAGCTAAACATTTCTATATTCAATATTTCTGCATATACTGCTGCAGTAATGAAATTTTACAGGATCAAAATGAAAGGTGAGTTCTCAAATATGTGGGGTCCGAGCAAGGGCGTTTGGGAAGAGGTTGGGAAGAGGCCATTTAAGCCCCTAGCCCGATTTGGCGTTAAGGCTGGTTTGAGCCCATCCCAAGATAGTATCTAGTTATAAAATGATGTGATGCATTGATTTATTAAATCAAAATTTCTCCAGTGTTATCAATCAACATGCACTTGCTCTGGCAAAGTAGCAGGGAATGACACCGATGGCCCATTTCTGCTTTAACTCCACAGAGACTGAAGTGTTCAAAATGAAGTAAAGCTTATTGAATGGATACAGAAAATATAAACCACTATATTGTGAAATAATCAAATACATTACATTACAACAACATTGAGTAAGACACCCCAAAATTAATGAAAGTAGAGATTTGTACTTGCCAAAGAGCGTTGTGTGGAATCAGTCATGTTATTTTGGGGAATTAAAAAGAACACTGATATAGAAAAGTGGGTCAATTTGACCCAAGGACAACATGAGGGTTAAAGGTTTACTGCAGGTTATTTTTGGGGCATTTGTTTAGACTTTTGACAGGACAGATGAAGACACGTGGGGGGGGGGAATGACATGCAGCAAAGGACCACAAATCAGGTCGAGCCCGGGCCCAAGGAATAAACTTCTATATATGGGCGCCCACTCTGCCAACAGTTTATTTTTTTATTTAAATCCAGCAGTAAGCCATTTCAAGTTTTTTCAATCAGTATTTCTTTTCCAAAAGGTTTTAATTTCATAACATCTTATTACATCTAAAAAGGTATAACATGACTGGCTCTGTCCAATTTGTCTTGTGTTTCTGTGCGTTGAAAAGGTTCTTAATTCTGTCTTACCCATGAAATGTGCTTTTGTTCAAAAATAAAAATCTGTATTTATCAAACGTGCGTCAGCCAATCGTATGCACATTGGTAAGTAATCAAGATAAATCCCACCAGTTCTTAACGGTCATATGGTGTGCCCATGTAAATGCTGCTATACACCTTTAAAGGCATTGCGTTACGTCCCTGTAACTTAAGACTCACGCAGTTGTGGAGAGTTAGGTTTTAGCACTTGCGTGCACGTTTGCTTAACAATACAAAGTATTTGAAGTTTAAGACTCGTGTGAACATTTGAATTCTTTACATTAACAACCATGAAACTAATGCAATTCTGTTGAAATGACAAACAAGCTTTGTAGAGGCCAAAACGCATCTTTCCTGCATAGAAATATGAGGATAGGAACTTCTGCCAATAAACTAATGTAAAACTGTTTAAATGACAAACAGGTTTACACATAAGTTAAGAGGCTAAAACGCATGTTTTGTGCATGGAGTTGTGTATAGGAACTTCTGTTAACGTATACAATGACACCAATGAGTTTATTTGTAGTCTATTCTACCTAGATTCTGTTTGTAAGCAGGGCCTGAGCTATGTTTATAATTACACATTCTGTAGTGCAAGTACATGTTGGTAAATTCCACTGTGCAAGGCAATGTTCTTACGCATTACAGTAAGCATGTTGATAAGAGACCCCCCAAATCATCATGTTGAGTAATGCTTTGACAAAATTGGTTTCCATTGCCGTACGGAAAGCGTTTTAGCTTTGCAGCCCTGTCAAAGCATAGTCTACAGCCCCAGTGCTTGGAGTACGTCAGCCGGAATGGACAGTCGAAAGTAACAGATACAGGTCTAATTTAAACAAGACAAAATTTCACCGTGTATCTTTTATTTAGGCACATCAAGGAACCACTTTCATCTCTCCACAGTAGTCTGTTAGTGCAACAACTTGGCTGTACGTGTTTAACACCATACCCACCACCAAGAACAATCTTTCCTTTCTCAGCTTCACATACAGCAAGGTGAGACTGAATGCATAGGAGCACAGCAACAAGCAAAGTGCTGAAAGTAGGATCAACTATTATTCATTGGATAAACCAGCCAATAATTCAGTTCATTAGCAATTTTACATCTGGTCAGTCATCCAAAGCCATTCTGAAAACAAGGCACAAATTCACAACATTGCATTGAAGTGCTCACTGAAATAAGGGACCTGTGGGCTAAATATGGTGATATACTACGGGTTGATTCACAGCAAGATGGCATGGTATCAGTTTCTTATTCACGGGGATCACCACCATCATGTATACATTCATATGGACTCTTACATTTGGTTTAGGTCAAGTAGTCACAGTCCCTATTTCAAATATAAACAATGGCTGCAAAGACAGATCATATAATTTGGCAACTGACAACTTCTTTATGAATGAGCTTTATGGTGAAAAGGCCATTGCCATGCAGCCTGACCACAACACTGAAACATCAGTTTAAATCACCATTTAGTACAAAGTAAACACTTCACACACTGGAAGAAGAGAGCCATTTGTTTGGCCAAAAGTTTAATCCTGGTACAGCAGGAAGCCGGAGAAGGTGCTGTACTTCCAGGTGCTGCCATAGATGGCACCACGATGTAACCGGAGCCACACCTGATCTCCTTGGAAGAGTGGCAGGATGGCGTGGTTGCTGGCCGTCTCATGATCTGGGGCGCCATCGTTGGCGTACGCTGACACCATCACCTCTTCGTTGCGCATGAGGTTAATGTAGAGGGGCACGTTGATGGCAAGCTTCAGGATGTGGAAGATGAAAACATAGGTTCCGTTGACGGGGCAAGTGAAGCGGCCGATGTGGGTGTCGTACATCTCCCCTAGGTTGCTGTGCAGCTGGTCAAACACGATGGGCTGGTCGAGGTTGCCTGGAGCAAAGTTGGCCGTGCGAGAGGCATTAAAGGCCACTCGCATCGGCTGGGAGAGCGGGTAGAGTTGCATGGGAAGCAGGGCGTGATGGTGGCCGTGGGGAGTGAGAGGGACATCCACGGTGGAAACCGACAGGGAATCCCCATGTCCCGAGTCATGACCCACAATTGTAAACGCTCCCTCCCTGTCTGGGGTGCTCACCTGGGAGGAGTCACTCCAGGCTGCTGCGGGGTCGAGACAAAAAAACACATTAGGAATCACCAACGTGGACTCTGCAGTACTGGGTTTAATCTGGTTGAATCTGAAGGTTTTGCTTTCCACTTGGTATGCTTAGTTTGAGCAGATGTGAACACAGCAATCTTACTTGGGTGCAGACCAAAACAACTTCGCTGAAGAGCCTTTAGAGGAAGTCAGTCACTTACAAATTCGAGGGGTTTGTGTGAGGTGGGAACAGGACTCAACTTTGATCTGAACAAACGAGGCATTCCCTGCACGTTTTTGCCAAACTGAGGTTTTAACACCCTATTACGCAAGCAGAAAGCCAGAGAATGAATTTAGGTCTGGTCTGGAGTAGGCGCCAGTATGGAGTGAACATTCTCTCATGAACTTAATTATTCACTTTAGTCTGCTTTAATTGAGTGAAGACACTCAGCCAAAAGGAAAATTCAACACATTTACCAACTCATCCACTGGTTAAGACCAGCGTAAACAAGTTAAAAAAAATAAAAATAAAAAACCCATAGAAAAAAGGGATTAGAGCCGGGAAGATATTCATTCATCAGAATCATCTATAATGACAAAAAATTATTCTGATAATATTTAAAAAAAACACGGATGGCCAACCACGTCGTGAGTGTTGGTGTTGCATAGTCTGTCCACCAGACAACGTCCCTGTTGGCAACACCGATTTAGGGTTTTTGTTCAAAAGCACTTAATGTATAAAAATAGTTTTATCAGAACTTTAATATATTTTGATGTTCCTCTGTTCTGTTGTGACAAAACAAATTCTATTTTAGTGAGAACTCAAACTTCAAATAAATGTTAGGGAAATCTGTTTTGTTACGCTACGGCCACAGCCGCCCACGTTAGTGGTAGAGCGGTTCCCTGCCAATTGGAAGGTTGGTGGTTCAATCCCTGGCCCTGCAGTCCCACGTCATGCATGTTTATCTGATGAGCAGGTGGCACCTTGTACGGCAGCCTCGGCCACAGTGTATGAATGTGTGGGAATGGTGAATGTATCCTTTGATACAAAAGCGCTTTGAGTAGTCGTTAAGACTAGAAAAGCGCTATATAAATACAGCACATTTACGAGTTTCTGGATTTAAAAAAAAAAAAAAAAAATTATGCATTTCGGCCAATATCTGAAGATTGGATTTATTAAAAAAAAAAGCCTTTCTAAAAGCGATGTCCAGCAATAGCCAGAGTGTAATGTTACAATAGTTTGCAAACTGACAACTGTCTTTTTTTCCTGTCTGTAGAACTACATCTATTCATCATTTACTTTGCTTCTGACAAATGAGTTGGACCCATCACATCATGGACAAGCCTTTTTTGCTCTCCATTAATAGGCGCTACAGAACACTGGTCGACCAAACAACCAGACATTCTTTTCACAACCCATGGGGGTGTGGCCTTGACCAACTGCCACTTTGCTAGTTTGAAAGCCATAATTTCTCTAATGGGTGGGCCAAATTCCTAACCTAACATTGCCCTTTATGACCTCATAAGGGCCGAGATTCCAGATCAGCTCAACTGAGCTTTCATTTTTTCAAAGGCAGAGCAGGATACCCAGGGGTCGGTTTACACCTATTAGGCATTTCTAGCTACTGGGGGGAGGCCATAGGCAGGCTGGGCGAACTCTTAATGTTAAAAAACCTTAAAGTGAAATTTTCATGCCATGGGACCTTTAATATTGCGGAGTGCAAATGTTCCAAAGCATAGTTCCTTCCCAAGAAGATTTAGTAGAGCCAACGTCGCTAAAATGCAAACAAACCAGGGGATTTTTTTCTTCTTCTTCTCCTATCCCAGAATGTATTCGTGGTGTAGCTGTAGCGCTATGGAGAAAGAGCTGGCAATGAAAGACTTATCCTAGTGCAATGACCCTACAACACATTGCATCCACCTTTCAATACATTTTATTGAAGATAGTGTAAAACATGTAAATGTCTGTCAAATACACTGTACATTCCGTCATATCTATCTACCTCAGATAATAAGCAACCAGTTATATCAAGAATCATTTATTCTAGCACCATTTACATGGAGATGTGAATGATATTTTGTGCCCCCAACTACCAGAGCTGGATATCAAAATATGTTCTTCCTCTAAGAAACCATACGCAGTAATAAACTACCAGACAGAAATGCAGAGCTGATAGAGTGATAATAGTATCCGTCGGGGATGAAATTAGCATGTGTATGCTACAAGAAACCCTTGAGCGATAGATCAGTTTAGAGCTAGAACTTATGTTCTTACCACTTGAGTTACGCCTTCCTCCTCCACGTCTATAGCTGTGTTGATATCCAGAGTCCTGAGAAAATACCACAGAGGAAGTATAAAAACAGACAGAGTGAATTTTTTCCCCCCCTCTCTTCAAACTGGACCCCATTTCCCTACATTTGTGTCTAAGTTATTAATAACAATTCGGTCCAGTATTAAGCAAGAGGGCTACAGTCAGCAGAGGCAACACAAAACAAGCTGCAAGTTAACGGGCACCTTCAATTTACTACTAACTTATTAAAAAGTGCTAGTTTTCCCACTGCCATTCTCAGATTGTTAATTAACGTTCTAACGTTTTAATGTCAAAGAGTGAGATATGTTAAACATGCAACACTCCCAAGAGAGCTATCGCTAAACCCCACCGGTGTTTATTAAATTACATTTTTCTTCTATAGACTTATAGAAATATTGACTTTTTAGGCACCGACCGAATTGCCTAGTATAGAGTTTTGAATAAGTGCTTCTTCATTCAATACCAAATTTCAATACCTAAAAAGGCGCAAATCTCATCGAGCGAGCCAATAAGCACGCTTCTACCAAGACCTAACAATGCTGGTGAGTGTCTGTCTAATGTTACGTTGTAGAGACACGTGGAAAAATGCCAAAGATTGTTGTGAATAATCGTCACTTAGACATACATGCATGGAAATGGGGTTCTGGTTGGAAAAAAAGATATTACCCTTTAACACATGGTTAATTTAACAGTCTGCGGTTACATACTACCAACCTGGTTCTTTCAGTTTTGAAGATATTGCCAGGTCACTGATTTTTTTTCCCCCTCTTCTTTTTAACACCAGTGATTGACCTAAATATTTTGGGTTTACGGTACCACCATTGGCGACTACATCATATCCGTTTGATATAAAGCAAAAATTTTATGTTCTTGCTTACAAATTAAATAAATCAGACTGACATGGGATGTGCATTCTTTTGAAACCAATTTGTTTTTTGAAATGCCTCATGATATATTGTCTCTGGAAGTGCATTATTCAACTTTTGTTTGTTAAAGTAAAAATAAAATTTCAATACTATTGAATCGCAATAAATAAAACACTACAAATTGAAATTGGCACCAATATACAGTCAAAGAATTGAATCTTGAAAGAAGCTACTCATCCCAGAATTAGTTTAATAATTCTGATAAATCAACAATGGCCAAAACTATGAAAATAGACCTCAGTTGCATCCGTTGTGATAACCTTGTAATGACCAAAATAGATATAGGCAATGAGCAGTCACATGATCAGACAGGTTGTTTAGTCAATTTAGCCACATTTCCTAAACCACTATATTGCTTATAATCTGTCACTGCATATAGGGCTGGGCAATATGGCCCAAATCTTCTATCCAGGCATAGGTCACTTCATATCTGGATAACAATATATCACATAGAAACAATATATATCATATCGCAAAGGTTGCCCTTCGTAATCCAGTTTTACATTTAACAGAGTAGTGATGTTTTTTTTTTTAAATGTTAGTATATGCTTGTTATCAAAAAGGGTATAATTAAGTATCACTCAAAATATTTCATCACAACCGGAGTTTATTGAATATTGAATTATGGCATAGCCCTACCTGCATAAGAAAATCAGTTGAAGCTGGAAATTTAAACTCATGGATGTGTACAACGAACAGTTTTGGCATTTTTTTTTTTTTTTAACATTCATTCATGGTTCACTGAGAGGAAGCCTCTATTTTCCAGGAACGCCCTGATCACATTCAGACCTGGAAGCTGCCCAGCACAACCACAGTCTAATCTGCTGCCACTGAGCAGCTCCACTGGAGCCATTAGGGTTAAAGGGCCTTGCTCAAGGGCAGCAAACTGCTGAGCCAGTATTTATGGTTGCTATGGCCCCACGCTAAGCTAAATGCTAAAAAGAAAGGGACTGATTTTCAACCCTTCTGAAAATAATCATTCAATGGGAGTTTTACCAGTAGATAAACGCAGACCTCTGGGGACTGAGATGTTTATCTGCATGTACAGCAGAACAGAAAATCTGAAAACTTTCCATTAAGCAGCTAATGCTAGCGGTATCTAGCTACTTTGGTTGGATTTTTCTAAATAAATCTAGTTGTAGTTTTACAATTTTGGACCCAGCAAGATCTACAGACTCCACATACGACAGTCCAACGTTGGATGTGAGATGATTATCTTTAGATGTGAGATGGGGTCAGACTTTAGTCTTTTCAAAGTCTGCTAAAAGTCTTTGAGTGTATGATAGGCATTCAGTTACTTCCGGAGCCATAAAGCAAATAACTACTAAATAGAGCACACACTTACTCTAGCAGCATAGAGGACAGGTCCAGCGTCCCTTAGATGAGTCTGTGGGACGTAGGATCCTCCTAAGGAGGAGATATCAGTGGTTAGCTTCAGAACAAAGTCAGTCAGAGCCATTTTAGCCAAACTGTAGCCAAGATGTGACAAGGCCACCCTACAACACCTGATCCTGAACAGAAATTTAGCAAAAATAGGAGGAAAATGCAGTGTTGAAACCCCCAAAAGAGGAAAGAGAAAGTTGAGGATAGATACCTCGATGCCAACCAGAAGTGCGAAAGGTTTGTGCCAGTCCCTTGCCACCACGTGCCATACCTCTCACAGATCCTCTGTAGTACGACTGGCCAGGACGACCCATGCTTCCACTTGATTGGCCAGGGGACAGGAAGATCTGTCCACCATTACCGACCATATGATCTGCCTGGTACACTAGAGAGATGATGCAGCAAGAAATGGGTCTCAGACAACTGGCAGTTGACCATTCAGCCAATGCCAGTTGAGTTTAGGAACAAACATTTGATCAACATACCAAGCTGTAGTTCGTCTTCTGAGGGAGCCATCTCCGGTGGTGTTTGGGTACTGGCAGTGCTGTACCTGGGCTCATTGAAAACTGCAGAATCTGGTTTGTAGCTCATTTCCCCATTTTGAGGTAAAGAGACATTTGCCTTAAAGACCCACAGTGAGGAAAAAAAAAATAAAATAAAAAAAACAAAAAAATAAAGTCCATTAAAAAGCTAGGCATCTAGGTCTTGCTGGGGTGTGGAACTGTTGTCCCCCCCCGCAGTAAGCCTTATTACACAAACACTAAAGCAGTGTGATTCAAAGCTTTGTTGTGGGTTTTTTAAGCCTGCCTGATGTATTGGGTAATATTGGTAGACTGATGTACCGTGTAACCAATCAAAGAGCCAGAATAAGCAGCTATGCTGTGAAGAACTGTAAGTGAGTTACCAAGGTTGGTTGTTGGCACTTTGTCTAATGCTAACGTAACGTTGAGTTAGCGTCTGAGTAAAATAAGTTCTTCGTTCTTGTATAAGAGCTCGGTGATCGGCTCAATCAGCATTGTGAGAATTCGTTGCAAGGGCTGGAATTACACACGTGTGTGTAATGTGATTATGCTACATTTGTAGCATAATCAAACAATGTTCTGGTGGATTAAGGACATTTCCAAAAATTGGGTAGCGCAAATCAAGCCATGATAACTAGCCATATATCGCTATGAATGCTAATTCCTTGTCCAATACACATCACTTTATCTGAAAACTGAAAGCAAGGCAGTTAACTTTGACCTCCTAAGTGTTCCAACGATGGAGTGGCCCACACTGCCATGACACAGAAATTTATTAAATGTCCCTTTAACTGTATGCTAGGGATGAAAAATAGTTGAACGTTTAATTAGTCCTGACTTTGTATTACCATTTAAAAAATAAAATTTAAATCACACTTTAAACCATGCTTGATTACTGTTACTTACTGTTAAGTTCCTTCCTGAGACTATTTTGCAGAGCCACCGACTGCGTACGGAGCTTAGCGCCACCCAAGACCATTGTGATTGGTCTAAAGAAATGCAAACAACCCCTGAACGTTTGAGTGTATGCTTCTGTTGCCAGACCTTCCTCCGCAGCGCGGTGGAGACAGGTCTGGCACTGCTAGACTAAGGGTCAAGGAGTGTTGTAATACCAGATGGCATAAGGTATCCAGATACGTAAAGACAGACTCATTGGCATAAAACCCAAAAGAAAAATGACGCACACTTTTGGTAAGACTTACTGACTGGATGTTCTGAAACTGTGCAGCCGTCAGAGTTCGCCTGGTGGGGGGTGTAGAGAAACTTTGTCCCTGAGGGGGGGTGGAGGTGCCAGATGCCGCCCCATTACAGGGGGACTGCTTCCCAGACTCAGTTAATGGTGTCTGGACACCAAGAGAGAAGGAAAATTCCTTTAAAAACATAGAAAGACTTCTGGAAAGAGGTAACACAAATGATCCGTGTCTAAATTGGCCTCTCTGTCCCCAAGTATTTATCCTGGGGTTGGACCCAACTGATCCCAATTTTAGAAAAAAGCCTGTGGCATAGAGGGATTTGTGACATTTGCCTAACCATAGAAAGAATAGTGTACATGGTTAAGGATAGAAAAGATACTTTCAGACAGGTTTGGGGACCATTCTTGGACTTTGAACTAGAGATTTAAAAAAAAAAAAAAAAAAAAAAAGGACTTAGTTCACTGCACATACGGCGATGCCACTGCTATCCCAAAGGCTGGGGGAGACAAGGCTGTGTTGTCTGCAGAGATGGCAAAAGTACTCACTTCCCATACTTAAGTACAGATACTTGTGGGGGAGAAGAAAAAAATAAATAAAAAATAAATAAAATGAGTATATTTAGTCGATCGTTATTTCTCCCAATTATTGATTAAGAAAATGTAATCAAATGTCCATCCCTACTAAAATGATGTCGATATACTGGCAAATGAGGGGAATTCTGAGAAATATAATATTTTTCACTGTGGGAGAGATGTTTATATTGGCTTGTGACAGTTTGATCAGGCCACTGTAAGGCAATTATGTTTTTATTAAATCTTTATAATTAGTTTTTATGTTTAAAATAACATTTCGGTATTTTGTCTGTTGCTGTGATCGCTGTCAGATGTTTGGCTTTTGCTACTATTGTTTTGCAGGACATGTCTACAATTCTGAATGTCTTAGCACACACACTTACCTGCGGACAGCTCTTCTCCTCCTGACCACCCGAGATGATTGACTCCCTGCGGTAAAGCGGCGGTGAAGAAAACTTCTTTATTTCAGCCAACTGCAGCTGCTCCTGCAGAGAGCAGACAGATTCAACTGCTTAGTAACGCAGGCTAACAAATTTATTGCATCTTATAGCCAATGTGCCGTTTCTCACATGAGGTAGGTCCATTGAGGAAAACGTCCGGTCACACGTCTCCAGGCACTGATCCCCGTTTGTTAGGGTGGCTTTGCGCTCCATTAGCCTGGCAGGCAGGGGGGTGGACTGAGTGGGGGATAAGGTTGAAGTGAAGTCCTATTCTTTTTTAAATTTGAGCACAACACTGAACACCGAAAAATAATAAATAAATAAATAAATAAATAAATAAATAGATAGATAGATAGATAGATAGATAAATAGATAAGACTGCTCACATGCATTGGTTCGGCTAGGTCTTTGACTGGGCTTCTCAAGTCTGTGTGACCTGTTAGTTTGAGGGCATATCAAAACAAGAAATTCTGATCAAGAAATTACAAAAGATACATTTCCATATACATTTTACAAGTGCTTTTGCAGTCCATACCCAGTATATTAACTATTATGTTGGGTCTGAACAAGCCTACAGTAATTAAATACAACAGCTGACAGAAGCTTAGTGTTAGCTTTTCCTGCTTCCGCTTGGTCTGACAGCACTTTGGGAGGCAGGAATGAGTCTGAGCTAACCCCTGTCACTCCACTCAACAGCCGGGGAAACACACGGAACACCTCCACTGGTCTTGTGGAGCTGCAGAATTTATTTGGGCTCAAACTGCTGACTCTAGCTTCTGTACATTCACTTGATATTGTCACCGCTAGACGCCAAGTCTCCCGGTTCGATCGCTCTCTTGTCCAATCCCACCACATATCCAGTCACTTTCCCGCTGACATGGTAAATAAGCTGGTGCAAATATACAAAAACTCATTTCAGCAACTGTTGCAAATTTGTGGCATTTGTGTCGTTTATTCGTCACGCCCTGTGTGTAAAAAGGCCTTGAAGCTAGCAGTCTTCATTTCAGTGCATTTCTACCACCAAATGTCAATAGTGGGAAATTGTTGGCTAGAATGCGTATTGTATCACATGGATGCATGTAATCGCATTGCTTTATAGTGGCATGGTGGTCAAAAACTCCACAGGGTACATTTAACTTGATCATGATAACATCAAAGCTCTGTACTGACAGGTGCAATATTTGAAAATTGATATTATTTTTTAAAATTAGACGTACATCTGCCTTTATGTCAAAACCTAGACAATTTCAAACATCAAAATGTCATTGTTTAAATGCATTTGTGTCAAAATGACAAACATCTTTTCGTATTTTATTTTGCCTGGAAATGCTTCCAAAATGCTTGCGTGTTGCATGAAAAATAGGCATCTGTCCTATTTCTAATATGCACGTGTTTGCTCGTGTGCAAGCTTTAACCCGTTAACATGGGAGCCGAAATAAAAACTGACACGCCACGCAGCAGACAATTCTTTCACTTATGTTTTTATGATATATAAATGTGCCAAAAGTACATACAATCGATATATAAAAATTGGCAGATAATATAAAATATATAGAATAAATATTCTAAATGGCACAAATCCATCATGCAATAAGAAAACACTAAAGAGAATCTAATTACACTATTGCACTAAGAACAGAAAACAAACTAAACCTGACCTTTCTGGCCTTCGATGCAAAATCACTGATGTTATCGTATGAAATCTGCTCCCTTATGGAGCAACCTCAGGTATGACTTGATCAACTAGTTATGAAAAGCTCCTCTCTGCTTGAGTCACAGTGACAGGCAGAATAAGTGCAATCCTGAGAGCAGTCCAAATGCTGTGGTAGATCACAGATCCTTTTGCATAAAACCATGGTTCCACATTCCCTTTATCCATTTGGGAGACAGATTTGTATTTTCCTCCATGGGTGCACACCCTTCACAAAAAGGTTGCATTTCAGATGGCCGATAGAAAAAAAACACGCCTATTAAACGCGATAAAGCTGTAAAGTAGGCTACCTTTCAACTCAGGACCGCGCCACTTCTCAAAAATTACAGATGGGAGGTGACAAGTTTAACTGACACATATCCGACCAATTCCGTGGGTGCTCATTAGCGGAGCACATATATTTCACCTTAAATATCACACATGGTCAATTGCCAAATTTTCTTTTAAGACCATTTGGTTTGGATTTTAATTGGAGATTGACTTCCATGAGCAATCGCCCATCATCTAATGAAGACCATGTGCTATGGGTTTACAGCTCCAGGAAGAAAGAATTAAAAAAATAAAAAATAATGAGATTGTCTGCTAAATTAGAGAACTACTAGTTTTGAATTTACCCAGAGGAGATGGAGATCCAGACGGCCGTCTCTTCAGTCTGGGTTGGCCATTAGTGGGGGAGATCTCACCATCCAGAAGAGAGTCCTGAAGAGGACAGGGTCATTTTAAAAACTCATCTAAAAACAAAGTAGACTCAAATACCCAGACCATAGTTTCATTTTGTACTGGGTGGTTAATATGACTTCCGTGGGTTTGCAAACAGCACCTGCATAAAACTGAAGGAGCCGTGGATCTTTGTCATGAGGTCCTCTAGGTGCTGCTTCCTCAAGACAGGGTCTTTGGGCAAGGCATATGGAGAGTTGAAAACCTCTACAGGCATTTCCATGTCAACTGCCAACTGTAAGAGAATAGTCAAATTGGTTTCCAGTAGAGATGTGTGCACATTTTAAACCAACCGTTTCATACTCACCAACTTAGCATGTTGCTCTCCTTTGGCTCTCCTCTCTTTCCTCTGGGGAAAAATATCACGCCATTAATCATTAAGTGGAAACCTTGTTAAAATACACTTCATGTACAGTAATGTTAGAAATCAAACCAGCTTCGCAGTTTGCAGGCACAGACCGACTCACATCTTTCCCCTCATGAGTTTAACAGGGATAATTACTGTACAGTATGACCTATAGTCATATTCACTCATTGCCTCCATCTGTCTATATGTGTAAGTGCATTGTGAGCAACGATGTTACAAAGAAAAATTCCTTGTATATGTCCTCATACCTGGCAAACAAAGCCGATTCTGATTATATATAGTCTTTCCATTCAGGGCAACCCCTGCATCCAGCTGAACCTAATCCTTAATGTCAGATACACGTTTGTTTGCCAATGTGAGCAGATGACAGTTTCAAAAAAACTTCCTGAGGCTTTTTAACAGAGGCACTGTGGCCTTAAGAAAATTGCATTTGGTTTAAAGAAATGCCAATAAACCAGAGCACGTTCTTCTCCTTTCCTGGAATACTGTGTGGACTAGCCCGACCCTCCTCTGCAGCACTGTGGAGGGTTTGGCAAAGCGAGACAGATGGTACCTCACCTGTTTGCAGTCGGCATATTGCTTCTTGGTAGTGACTGAGCCTTTGGGGATAAAAGTAGCAGCTCTTCTCCATGGTTTGTGGACCGCAGCTTGGGGTGATGTGGGTCCATCTGATACCTCCATATCCCAAGAGTCAGGAGGCTCCCTCGTGGTCTGGAAGTCCCCCTTCCAGTTCGGAGTAGGAGGAGTCTTAGGATTGGTCAGGTAGAGTCTGTTGAAAAACTGCCATATCAACATTGCATCAGTGGATCCTGGAGCATGCTTACGTCACACATACAGCACTGAAATATAGCTTTAAAAAAAAAAAAAATAAAAACTGATATTAGTCTTACCTCCTTAGGAACATCATTTGGTTTTGACTTGGATGTGGCTGACAGGAGCAAAAAGCAACAAATCTGCAGTTAACCATATTTTGACTCTGCAAAAGGTATCTAGTTTTAGTCAATTAAGTCATACTGCCAAGTTTTTAAGGCCTGGCCCTAATCTTCTGTTTCATTAAATTGTCCGTTTTAATAAATTCTCCCTCTTCACCCACAGGTGGTTTGTCACCATAAATGTAAGCATGATAACCTTACTGCTGTGGCTGTTTGACTTCAGGAGCATGTCTGGAGACTTGTTGGGTGGAGGTGGAAGACAGCTGAAGTACTTGCAGTTCAACAGCCTGGTAACTTCTTCTTTGAACAGCTTAACTGAAACGATAAGTCAATTATGAACTCCACTTCAGATGACCCAAACAAGGAAATGTAGGCTTTATTAAAAGTTTGTTTGAATTTCTGTAGCTTGGCCATTGCTTTCATTGATACTTTCCTCATATCTTTAAAGTAACCGCTAAGTATTGTCACATGCCAAATCTGATATTTTCTGATCTAGGCAGACCAAAAAAAAAAAGTCTTATTAGTTTGTAGGTTGGAAGTCACTCCATGTCTCCTTTTACTACTACCCCCAACACAAGAGCACATAGTAATCCCAGGATAATTAGATCCTAGAGTGATAACTAAACTTTCCATCTACTGTACCTTTGAGGTTCGCTGCATGAGGATTAACACAAACCATTAAACTAGAGTAGCATAACGGACATACAACGTATGGGGCCCAGCAACTAAGCTCAGAAGTCTTTGCTTTTATACTCACATGTGGATCCTGCCACAGGCTTGTCTTTGCCCTCTAGCAGGTCCAAGTAGGCCAGAGCCGCTTGCTCCATCTGCTCCTCTAAACTACATCAGTGGAGATAGAGGAGGGTCATCAAGAGGCCAAGAGCCCATGTGTAACCAGGAGCTCTCCTGTGGAGGCTCTATACCATTTAACTTGTGTTCGAGAGACAGATTTTAACTAACTACAATTTGTATACAATACTTGTAGAAATTGGAGTTTTAAAGCGCCCATATTATGCTAATTTTCAGGTTCATAAATTTTGAGGTTGTACCAGATTTTCATGTTTTTTCTCTCTCCAAAAAACAAAACATTTTGTTATACTGCACATTGCTGCAGATCCTGTTTTCACCATGTGTTTAGGTCCCTTTTTAGCTCCAGAGTGAAACATCTCACTTGTTTCAGCTAGGGCCACTTGTGGAATACCTGCAGAACAGGGACAGGAAGTAGTTCCGATGGAGATGGTCAACTAGTGTGTTTTGTAGCAGTGCTTTGCCATTGAGAACGAGCTAGCATGCTATCGCTAGCATGTGGTACGGTTAGCCAACTCGTCTCGGCTAGTGACAGAAAGATTGCAGATGTTGAACAGCTCACCCGGAGACTGAAGACAGAGGACATTCAGAAATCGTATCTCACTCAAAACAGTTTTTCAAGTTTGTAGTAATTTGGAAGCACCAGAGACACAAAAAAACTCCAAATCCCAGAAAGTGATTTTTTCATAATATGGGCACTTTAACATTATAATAAAGAACAATCATGTTTGTTTTGACTGACACACCCCGGGACGTTTATTCACCTTATCCCCCAAAGTTAGACAAGTTGATACATACCCCTACCACTATCCTAGCTTACCACAGATGCTGGAGGTAACCAGCGCCATCTAGCCTACTGCTCCCAATGAGTGACAATAAGGCCAACATCTTCCTATTTACAGCATGTACAAATAACAAGGCCACAAGAGACAGCCATATTTTAAAATGGTACACATACTGGGAATTATATTCTCAGAAGCCAAAGCACCGCTACTTCTGCGGAGTGATTTGGTCGCAGCAGACGAGAAGCAGAGTGTAACAACTAGAGCCCGACCGATAAGGATTTTTTTAGGCCAATACCGTTACGATTATTTGGTGATTTAAAAATAAATAAATAAATAAATAAAGAAACGAGTTACAAAACAGATTTCCCTAACATTAGCTTTTTGTAGTCATTTATGAGTTCTCACTGAAATAAAGTTTTGTAACAGAACAGAGGAACATCCAAATATAAAGTTCTGTGTAAATGTATAAAAACACAAAAGACATGAAACTTAAAGTTTTGCCAACAGGGACTTCTAGATCGCCCTCTGGTGGACAAGATATGCAACACTAGCGCACATAACATGTTGACAGTTTATTTTTGTAATATTTATCAGAATTTGTCAAATGATTCGGATGTATACTGTATAGATTTTTTTAATATAAATCAGCCATTATAGAAGCAGATACCAATAGATCAGGAAATGCCTAATATTAGCCAATAACTACCGATATGTCTCGTAACAACTGTGCTTTTCAGGTGTTGTGCTAATCACTCCACCCAAGTAGAAGTGCTTTGGCTTCTGAGAATATAGTTCCCAGTTTGTATACCGTTAGAATATGGCTGTGTCTCATGTGGCCTGGTTATATGTATACGTGACTAGATTAATCACAACATGTACAGTACAGGCCAACAGTTTGGATACACCTCATTCAATGAGTTCTTTATTTTCATGACTATTTACATTGTTGATTCTCACTGACTGCATCAAAACTATGAATGAACACGTGGAATTATGTACTTAAAACAGAAAACACGTCTTATATTCTAGTTTATTCAAAGTAGCCACCCTTAACTCTGATTACTGCTTTGCACACTCTTGGCGTTCTCTTATCTTCAAGAGGTAGTCTCCTGAAATGGTTTCCCAACAGTCTTGAAGGAATTCCCAAAGATGTTTAGCACTTGTTGGCCCTTTTTCCTTCACTCTGCGGTCCAGCTCACCCCAAACCATCTCGATTGGGTTCAGGTCCGGTGACTGGAGGCGTAGCATTCCATTCTCCTGGAGGTGTGTTTGGGGTCATTGCCCTGGTAGCCATGCTGGTTCAGTATGTCTTCAATTTTGAACAAATCCCTAACAGTGTCACCAGCGAAGCACCCCCACACCATCACACCTCCTCCCCATGCTTCACAGTGGGAACCAGGCATGTAGAATCCATCCGGTCGCACAAAGACACGGTGGTTGGAACCTAAGATCTCAAATTTGGACTTGTCAAACCAAAGCCCAGATTTCCAATTTTCTGGACCGATTGATCGTCATTTCTTGAAGTAATGATGGCCACTCGTTTCCCTTTACTTAGCTGATTGGTTCCTGCCATAATATGAATTCTAACAGTTGTCCAATAGGGCTGTCGGCTGTGTATCAACCCGACTTCTGCACAACACAAGTGATGGTCCCAACCCGATTAATAAGGCAAGAAATTCCACTAATTAACCCTGACAAGGCACACCTGTGAAGTGAAAACCATTGCAGGCGACTACCTCCTGAAGGTCATTGAAATAACACCAAGGGATTGCAGTGCTGTCAAAAAAGCAAAGGGTGGCTACTTTGAAGAAACTAGAATATAGATACGTTTTCAGTTATTTCACACTAGTACATAATTCCATGTGTTCATTCATAGTTTTGATGCCTTCAGTGAGAATGTACAATGTAAATAGTCATGAAAATAAAGAAGACATTGAATAAAAAAGGTGTGTCCAAACTTTTGGCCTGTACTGTAAATCGGAACATGTTGGCGTTGTTTTGTTGGGAGCAGTAGCTAGTTGGAGCCGGTTAACTCCAGGATCTGTGCCAAGATAGCCTAGCGATGGGTGCCTCAGACAGACTTACAGCACACATGGAGATGAGATGGGTATGTATTGACTTATCCAATTCTTGGGGGGGTTTACAGTGAATAAGCTAAAGTCTCAATAAGTTGGCATGTTCTTTTAACCACCCAAGATGCATGAAGTGGCCATTTGATTAAAATAAAAAATAAAATAAAAAAGTTTAGTCTATTCAATCAAAATCTTGATCAGCATCATTTGCATTAAATTGCCATGTTCTTTAAAAGAAAGTGTAATTTATGGAAATCAATGGAGAACAATCACCAGCTCCCCTCTGTTGATTGTTTGTGCCCAAACAGAGCTAATGCAAGCAGACATTTGACAGCAACGCAACATCAGTTCTGTACAAATGCTGCTTTGTCATTCACCTTCGGGCTGAGATTTGATGCCATTTAGCCTTTGGAGGAGGAGGTTACAAACAACCAAAACAGAAACGTGCTCTGGTTTATCGGCATTATCTTGGTCGGTGCTAGGGGCCCACACGGAGCCCCAGTGCCAATTTCCCCTGCAGAGAACTGAGGAGCAGTTAACCATAGTCTTTATAAATCCACTGGATTTTAGAATTCCAACACAAAGGAAGCGTTAGACAACTAAAATAAAAAAACGACATACGGCAGAATTTCCAACGGCAACTGAGCAATCCCGGATGTGGAAGGCCGTGGATATAGACTATGCAGTGACTGACCTCAGCCTGTTATCCCTGTTGACTCCCAGCAGGGCAGCAAGCTGCCCTAGGTGGTGCAGCCGTTGGGCTGGGATTAGGGGTGCCTGGTTGTGCCCAGCCAGCAGGTCCTGCCTGATGTGCTCCTGCTGCATGCTGTGGAGGAGGTGCTGGATCTGCAGCACGGTGCTCAGACGCTTCCTCTCTGCCTCCTCCTTCACCAGCTGCTGCTTCTTCACCACCTTCCTCTGGGCTCTCAGCAGCTACAGTGGTAGGAGGATTCAGGCAGCAGTGTGAAAACATGGCATTCAACTAGTAACATTTACAGCTGCAAAGAGAGTGACATTGTCATTTTAGCCGACAGATAGATACAAATATTGCTGGTAACATTAGCCTCTTTGGATATATTCAATGCGGTGTAATCAAGCACCATGTGACAACCCTTCTCTTAAACGGGTTGATATACTACGAAATTAGGTGTCCTCCGGCTAGTAATGTAACACTGGCTACAGAAAACTATTGGCCAAACATTGTAGTTAAGCTAAGCTGAACTAGGCTACTGGCAGCCAGGTACAGAGCTCTGTGAGCCAACGGTCATATAAGGGGCACTTGGTAGTACAGTTTAGCTGAGAAAGGGTTACTGGGAAAAGGCTACAGGGCACTGCCAGATGTCGTTTTAGGGGCCATGGCTGTTGACTTTAGCTGACAAAAACTGAGTGCCATGTGACAAGTAAGTTTAGGCAACAAAACAACTTCACTTTAAGAAAAATAAATTAAAAAAAAGCGGGGTGTTTTCCTTGGGAATCCAATGCCACTCAGAATATGTGTAGATCTACAGTGGCGCCACAAGGTGGAGCTTTTAAATGCGACTGAGTTGTTTGACGGCACAAAAGGGCAGCACAAACATCTTTCTGAGGAAGAAAGAGGCAGCATGCCTCGCTCTCCTCACTGAGGAAGTCCTGTTGATGAACTTAATAAAAACTAATGGGAAATGGGGACAAGATGTATGGTCTAATGTACATTTCTTAAGTCTGTAACTTTCAACAGTCTATTTCCCATTGACAGAGTGTCCTTGACAAGCTGTGGCAAGACTCACGCACGCAGTGGCCTCATTATTTTTAATGTATATTTCTTGGAAGGAGGACTGAAATTGGAATTCTTTGCAAGTGACAGACAGCAAGGAAAATACTAAGTGCCACACTACATTCATGTTTCACCTCAGTCTATTCCTAAAGCCCAAGGTGATGTGCCAATATTGCTTGCTTTACAATTGTCTAAAATCCTAAAATATAAGGTTTACCGTCACATCAAGCTAAACAGCAAATCCTCACAATTATGAAGCGGGAGCTAGACAGCATTTGCCATTTCTGCTTAAAAAAATAAAAATAACCAGTGGTTGTACTGGATTGTACTTCGATACAAGTTGGCAAGTACTGGATCAACGGAGCCAAAACAGACAAATTGATAAATTACAAAAAAGCTCATGCCTCCCCCTTAATTTCATATCAGCCCCTTTTTTTAAATAAATTTTGTTATGTCAAGTGAGAGTTGTGGAAGTTGTCTGTTAGTGACAGGACAAACAATTACAGGTTTAAAGAGCTTGACACCGTTTAAAATCCTGTGCGGCTGACACAGATGCTATGCACCTGTAACCCAGTCAAGTCCAGGCCCTCCCTAACTGGGGGGGAAGAACCTGTGTATCTGTGTCAGTCTTATTATTAGGGGCCCCTTAAAAAGGTTTGATCCTGGAATCGCCCCCGTCTAAAAACTTGATTGCAGATGTTCATCAATGGGGTCTTTGATGACAAGTTGCCTGAGAACCAAGTAGTGTCAAGGTCCACTATACTTGGTGCAAACTACGACCTAAACTAGCTAACCGACATCTCCGACGCTCCAAAGCAAAAGGTGCTTTATGAGAAGAGGTAGGAATTCCAAATCATTTAGCCTTCAGTGTAGGGCTGATATGGACGATTAATCAAAATCCCATGACGATAAATTATTTTTATTGATAGGCCTACTCTCTTCTTAAAACCTTTGTACAGTGTGTTCTGGGTCCGAAATAGACCAAATGCGGTGTCGGGCCGACGCGCACACAAACACTGGCAAAAACACCAGACACTACCTTCGGTTTACTGAGTTTACTCCGGGAGACTCAGACACCCTTTCTTCACTCTGTGTCCGCAAACAGCTGCAGGCTTGTACCGATGAGGTTTTGTGCATGGTTGGACACACGCTAGTAGTGTATCAGACTACAAGTATCAATCTTATTATATACGTGTTGGTCAGTCTGTCAGCTTGACAATCCCATTTTGTAGCAATAAAATTTAAGGCACACAAAGAGAAACATGTCTTTAGATGAAACAGATGTTGACAAAATTTCCTTTTGGGGACGTCATTTGAAATTGGGAAAAAAATTCTAAGTTTGAAAAAAGGTAAGAAATTGTAATATAATCGCAGAATATTGCAACATGTTTAAAAGTCGCAATATTGTATCGTAAGTATTGTATCGTGAGGAGTCTGGTGATTCCCACCCCTACTCCCCACTAGACTTGACATGCCATTACAACCAAAGTAAAGCGTAGTCAGATTGCCATACCGTCTGAGTCAAGGTATCCAGAGTTTTGTGCAGCTCCCGTGCAAATGCCAGGTTATGCAGCACCACCTCATACTTTTCCAAAGCCGCCTGAAAAAACAAAGACACGAGATACAAGATCATATTTATGTGTTGCCAATAGAGCACAAAAGTTACAGCCTTCCTTTTGAAAGGCTCTGGAAGGGAAATTTGTTTCAACATCTCCATTGACGTTTGTGATAGAAAGAGTTTAAAGCCCGGAACAAATCCAACCAGCTATGAGATGAATTCTGAGCATCAATTATTCAGTGCAAAAGTACATTATGCATAACTGAAATAGGGCAAAAGGTACAGTGAGGGAAAAAAAGTATTTGAATACCCTGCTATTTTGCAAGTTCTCCCACTTAGAAATGGAGGGGTCTGAAATTGTCATTGTGAGAGATCTTAAAAAATACAAAAATTCCTGAAATCACAATGTATGATTTTTTTAACTATTCCTTGTATGATACAGCTGCAAATAAGTATTTTAACACCTGTCTATCAGCTAGAATTCTATGCAGATGCACCTGTTTGAGGTCGTTGGCTGCATAAAGACACCTGTCCAATCCCATACAATCAGTAAGAATCCAATTACTAACATGATCAAGACCAAAGAGCTATCCAAAGACACTAGAGACAAAATTGTACACCTCCACAAGGCTGGAAAGGGCTACGGGGAAATTGCCAAGCAGCTTGGTGAAAGAAAGGTCCACTGTTGGAGCAATCATTAGAAAATTGAAGAAGCTAAACATGACTGTCAGTCTCCCTCGGACTGGGGGTCCATGCAAGATCTCATCTTGTGGGGTCTCAATGATCCTGAGAAAGGTGAGAAATCAGCCCAGAACTACACGGGAGGAGCTGGTCAATGACCTGAAAAGAGCTGAGACCACCGTTCCAAGGTTACTGTTGGTAATACATGAAGACGTCACGGTTTGAAATCATGCATGGCACGGAAGGTTCCCCTGCTTAAACCAGCACATGTCAAGGCCCATCTTAAGCTTGCCAATGATCATTTGGATGATCCAGAGTCATGGGAGAAAGTCATGTGGTCAGATGAAACCAAAATTGAACTTTTTGGTCATAATTCCACTAACCGTGTTTGGAGGAAGACCAATCCCAAGCACTCCATCCCTACTGTGAAGCATGGGGGTGGTAGCATCATGCTTTGGGGGTGTTTTTCTGCACATGGGACAGGGAGACTGCACTGTATTAGGAGAGGATGACCAGGGCCATGTATTGGGAGATTTTGGGGAACAACCTCCTTCCCTCAGTTAGAGCATTGAAGATGGGTCGAGGCTGGGTCTGCCAACATGACAATGACCCGAAGCACACAGCCATGAGAACAGTGGCTCTGTAAGAAGCATATCAAGGTTCTGGCGTGGCCTAACCAGTCTCCAGACCTAAACCCAATAGAGAATCTTTGGAGGGAGCTCAAACTCCGTGTTTCTCAGCAACAGCCCAGAAACCTGACTGATCTAGAGAAGATCTGTGTGGAGGAGTGGGCCAAAATCCCTTCTGCAGTGTGTGCAAACCTGGTGAAAACTACAGGAAACGTTTGACCTCTGTAATTGCAAACAAAGGCTACTGTACCAAATATTCACATTGATTTTCTCAGGTGTTCAAATACTTATTTGCAGCTGTATCATACAGTTTAAAAAAAAAAAAATACATTGTGATTTCTGGATTTTGTTTTTAGATCATTTCTCTTACAGTGGACATGCACCTACGATGACAATTTCAGACCCCTCCATGATTTCTAAGTGGGAGAACTTGCAAAATAGCATGGTCTTCAAATACTTCTTTTCCTCACTGTACAAGACTGTACATCATGGACTTCATTACCATGGTAACAGCAAGCTCCACCAATCAGATGTCGCTGTCACGCTTCCGATCGTGAGTAGTGTAGTACATCTCCATGACATAAAATGTGTTTAATAAAAACAATATCATACAGACTTGTGGCTTCTACAAGGGCATTTTACTATCTTGTAGATCATCGGTCAGTCTACCTTGGATGATTTGGCTTAGAATCAAAATCCTCACAGGATTTTTACTCCCGGAACCACAGCGTGGATCTCCATACATCAGGCCTTACCAACTGATCCTTGTTAAGTTTCCTTCCCCAGTTCAGCCTCTTCTTGTAGTCCTCGAGTTTCAACTGGGTACACACAAGAAAGAAAAAATAAAATAAAATAAATAAATAAAAACACGTTCACACATGGAATTACATGACACCAATACAAAAAGTATTCCGGTTTACAATAGCCACACACACATACAACAGCAGCAGCCACAACACAATAGTGTAACCCATAAATTGTCCAAATAAAACAAAACAGTGAATGCCACTTCCAGACACAATCCTTGATACAAAGCAGTCTTAAATTTCAGACCATGCTTGTTCTAAAGTCTGCAAATAAAAAGGTTTGATGTTCGAACAACCACACTAAGATCTAGATCATGCCTTAGACTTTGTTAAATAATCTTAAAATCATAGTTATGTGGCCAAAATAAACTTCATTTTCAATTTCATGGAGATCATATAACAGTCTGTCTTGCTCGCTAGTGGAAGAGGATTAGGACTACATGTGAAAAAATTAATTTGAGTTTTAAGTTCAAAGTAATAAATCCTCAGAATTCTCACTTTAAACTCAATACATTTTTTTTTTTTGTGACCCTAATCCTCTCCCGTAAGTGCCCGACCATTCCATTTAAAAACCCATCAACCATCATTCACTCTGCCCCAAAAACAAGCCTACCTTCTTTTTCTCCAAGTTGCGGACTTTGTGTTTGAGGCAGATGAGACCATCTTCTATGTAGGCCTCATAACCGTGGTAGGGGGTGCAGGCCTCCAGGCTGAGCTGCAGGGCACTCAGACCACCAGGCGAGCCTACCTTGGGGCTTTCAGCCATCAACAGGTTCTCCAGTCTTTCCTCCTCCTCCTCTGAGTGCTCAAATGGAGGGGTGACATCCAGGGTAGGTGAAGGAGACAGCTGCACCATGTTGAGCGCCACACTATGAAGGGAGGGACACATTTTACCAGAATTATTTCATAAAAGTTGCAAATGTTGAGCAGTTTTGGTGCCATGCAGATGCAACAGAGAAAGGACACTTCTGGTAGCATAGGTAGACACAAACATTTTATTTTATTGGGGAAGTTGTTATGTCCCCCCACCCCCAAAAAAACCTACGCCCTTGGCTGGTACCAAGCTGAGTGCTTGTAGAGAAACAGATGGACTCAACCCAGTTTGGGCAGCCGCCAACGCCGTGACACTGCATTTATAGCGGCTACTTAACTGCGTGTTCATTCTGGATCAATCAGGAAAGCAACAGAAGCCAAAAGCTCAAACCCCAACAGAAACACTGTGCAAAACTAAAAGCGTGCATGCGATACATCATTTTCCGCGAGTCATACTTCTGATGGTCGGCTGCGGATTGGAGCCAATTAAGCAGGATACAATCACAGACAGGGATATAATGCCTTTGCACGGGCGTGATCATGCAGTCGATTAAAAACAAACTTTGCAGCAAAGGTACCTTGACAAGACAACACACTTGCTTTAGCATCTTCGAAACTTTCGCTCCTTATTTCCACTATTTCAAGTTTAATTACAACACACGTAAGCATTTTATTGAAAACACATAGCTAACGCACCTTGTAGCTTTGACTCGTGCGCGATGAATACTCTCCGGAGAGCCGCTGGATATCCGAAAGTGCCGAACTAGGCGACCCCTCTCCGACCGTGATGTTTGGCTCGCAGAGGCCGCGCCTGCGTCCGCTCATAGCTTTATATACCCGGCTACCGGCACACACGCTCCGCCGGGGGCGACAAGACCCACCCCGGCCACATCCGGTTCTGGCATCGCTCATGGTGCACGCGCACCTAATCACGCACACATTACTACACAAAATGCATCATACATCTTTTTCTTATTTCACATACAAAAGTAAATCATTTAGCAGAAAACTTTATTTAATTTTTGTTAGTGAATGTAATGCAACTTCCAAACCATTCAGCGCTGTACAAACCCTAAAGCCTTCATGGTTGTTAAAGTTTTTTAAAGGTGAGGAGAATGTAAAAAAGAACATTAGGGGAACCTACTCTAAAGGTTGCAACATTAGGATAACGTTAGGGGAATGTTCTCTGGTTGCAACGTTAGGGGAACGTTCTCTAAAGGTTGCTACGGTAGGATAATGTTAGGGGAACGTTCTATAAAGGTTGCAACAACGTTCTCTAAAGGTTGCAGCGTTAGCATAACGTTAGGGTTGCAACAACGTTCTCTCAAGGTTGCAACGTTAGGATAACGTTAAAGGAACGTTCTCTAAAGGTTGCTAGTTAGGATAATGTTAGGGGAACGTTCTATAAACGTTGCTACGTTAGAATAACGTTAGGGGAACGTTCTATAAAGGTTGCAACACCATTCTCTAAAGGTTGCAACGTTAGCATAACTTTAGGAGAACGTTCTATAAAGGTTGCAACAACGTTCTCTAAAGGTTGCAACGTTAGGATAACGTTAAGGGAACGTTCTCTAAAGGTTGCTACATTAGAATAACGTTAGGGGAATGTTCTATAAAGGTTGCAACACCGTTCTCTAAAGGTTGCAACATTAGGAGAACGTTCTATAAAGGTTGCAACAACGTTCTCTAAAGGTTGCAATGTTAGGATAACGTTAGGGGAACGTTTTATAAAGGTTGCTACGTTAGGGGAACGTTCTCTAAAGGTTGCAACGTTAGGATAACGTTAGGGGAACGTTCTCTAAAGGTTGCAACAACGTTCTCTAAAGGTTGCAACGTTAGGGGAACATTCTGAGAACGTTTGATGTAACCAAAAACTTGTTCCCAGAACGTTAAGAAAACTTTCTGATCAACCAAAACACGACCAAACCTAACCTCCAAGGAACGTCCCGTAACAATTTTTGGTTCCCAGAAACGTTCAGGTATTTCTAACCACCTGTTTGAGATATCGTTAGTGAGCCAGGCGTCCATGGGCTTTAGTTGCGCAGCCTAAAAATATAATTTTAGGCTTGGTAAAGAAAGTCCCCCATCAGGTTTAGGGAGGTGCAGAGTTATTTTATTTAATCGTATTACATGTCATGTCATGTCATATAATCTGGGCCTCTTACCCTGCCATATAAAGCGGGATATGAGCCGGTCCCAACATACAGAATACTGGTTTTGGTATGGGAATATGGAACATCTGAAATGGGTACAGTAACCTTGGAAGAACATTCATACTGATAGATTCTAGACGTCCCAACATGGACAAGGGAAGAGAAGACCAGCGGGCAGAATTCTGTCTGATTTTATTAATTATTTTGTCATAGTTAGCATTGTATAATTTATCCAGCGTAGGTGTTATTACAATGCCTTACTTCATACTTTCGGTAGGCATTATCAGTTCTTAGTGATATCTGGCTGCTCTACCCTTCCTATTGAGAGGATCTGGGCATGTGATTGCCCAGGCGTTGTCTTCAAATAGCATAATGTATGGTCTAGCATTCCAGAAGTATCACAAAATCCAGACTATCAGCAGATTCAATACAATTTCATTCATAGGACATATCTCACCCCCGTGAATATGCACCACATGAAAATAATTAGCAGCCCTTTCTGCACAAGGCACATGTCTACACATGTTCTGGGAGTGGTCTCCTGTTGGTCAGTTCTGGAACAATATTACATCCAAAATTTTCAACTTGATTAATGTTACTGTGTCTGTTTCTGTCAATGTCTTGATTCTGAATGACCTGTCAGCCTTTCAGCTCTTTAGAACTCAAAGGCTTGCTGTATTTGCTGGACTTATAACTGCAAAGAAAATGAAAACCACCTTATCACCATTCTATCCATGCATGGATCCTTTCCTTCTTAGATGTAGTGTATATTGCCCTCTCCTCGGAGCTCATATATGGAGCCCCAGGAAAGACCCTGGACACTTGGCGCAACATCACTGACTCCTTGAGGTCTGGGCTGTAGCCATGTGCTACAGCCCAGACCTCAACGTGCGCATGTGATTGGTCCCTTGTCTTGTGTCTGTCTGTGTATGTGTCTGTTTCTGCATGTGTTATGTTGTCTTGCCTCCCTCCCACCCCCAGTGTTTTTAGGCTCTGGGACGCATTCTAATGTCTGTATTTTTTGTATCTGTTGATAAAAAAAATTCATAGTTAATTCATTTCCTTTCTAACTGGGACATTTTGGGACTGGTTGGTGGAATTACTGTGGACAAAGTACACACCGAGATACACTGGTAAGATTCAATGAGTTTTAACCATGTATCAGCTAATTTAAATAGCTCACGTTACTGCACTGTCAACTTTATCTAACATTGGATGTGATGTTTTCCTTTATGGGGTGCAAATGTTTTCATGACTGAGACTATTTTGCAGAATTACTGTGTATAGAGCTTAGCGCCTCCCAAGATGATTGTGATTAGTTTAAAGAAATGAAAACAACCCAGAGCTTTTTCCCCTTCTATCCCAGAATGTAATTTCAATTTCAATTTATTTATAGTATCAATTCATAACAAGAGTTATCTCAAGACACTTTACAGATAAAGTAGGTCTAGACCACACTCTATAATTTACAAGGATCCAACAGTTCTTGTAGTTCCCTCCAGAGCATGCAACAGTGCGACAGTGGCGAGGAAAAACTTCCTTTTAGGTTGGGGTTAGAATGAGGAGTGGCAATAACAGTCACAAAAAATAATAGTTTGTAGTAGTTCATGCCATAGCAGGGAATTGTGCGGCATTACAAGGCACAGCAGGACGTAGCAGGGCACAGCAGAGCGTAGCAGGATGAACACGGCATCGCAGAACGTGTAGCGGGACCATGGCGACAGCTGCTACCATGATTTTGGAGCCTCCCTGATCCAAGGAAACATGCTGGGCGAAAAAGAACATAAGGACTCCGGGGAATGACTCCCCAGAGCTAGGTTAGTAACAAGCATTTCTGGGACATGGATGCACACAAATGGAAAGATAGAAAGATAGAGGAGAGAGGAGCCCAGTGTGTCAAAGAAAGTCCCCCAGCTGTCTAAAACTATTACAGCATAACTAGGAGAGACAGGGTAACGAGAGGAGCCTGGTCAGGCTAGAACTCTCCCCAACCGGATTGGGCTGAATGCCCTGCCTCCCTTTAGTTTTATTATATTATAGATAGATCTAACAACTATGACGAGAAGCAGGTGGGCCGGGTTAGGCGGACGCTGCAACTCCTCACTCCCTCACAATATTCAATTCTGTGCCTTAACTAAAAGCTTTATCAAAAAGGAAAGCCTACTCTTAAATGTGGTGACGGTGTCTGCCTCTCGAACCCAAACTGGAACCTGGTTCCACCGGAGAGGAGCCTGATAGCTGAACGCTCTGGCTCCCGTTCTACTTTTAGAGACTCTAGGAACCACAAGTAACCCTGCATTCTGGGAGCGCAGTTCTCTTGTAGGGTTGTAAGGTACTATGAGCTCTTTAAGATAAGATGGTGCCTGACCATGAAGAGCTTTGTAGGTGAGAAGAAGGATTTTAAATTCTATTCTGGATTTTACATGAAGCCAATGCAGAGAAACTAAAACAGGAGAGATGTGATCTCTTTTCCTGGTTCCTGTCAGAACACGTGGTGCAGCATTCTGGACCAGCTGAAGAGTCTTTATGGACTTTTTCGAGCAGCCTGATAATAAAGAATTGCAGTAATCCAGCCTAGACCTTACTCCACAGCACTCTGGAGATAGGTCTGTCCAACTGGCAACGTGAGACTAATTCATATTACCATGAGGGCATTTACATTTTTTAAAATTCAAAATAAGAAACAAAGTGACATTTTCCACATTATTACTATTCTTTCTCAGTCGTTTTCTGATCAAAATGGTTCAGTTTCCTTGCCCACAGCTCACCATTAAGAATCCCCTAGTCATTGTGTTCCACAGTTAACAGACTCCTGTGATCAACCATTCTCTTGGAGCTTCAGGCATGGCGTCCACATGAAATGCTGTTTACCATTCCCAACTTACTTGGACAGGAATTTTGGTTGTTGAGCGCAGAGAAGAATATACTGTAACTGCATGTTGTTTTCACTCTGTTTTGGCGGGAACTAAATTGTTCAAAAAGCACATAATACATCAGACATAGAGACAGACCTGGTCTACTCTGAGGCATCAAATTGATCTAATGGTGCAACTAATCCACCTCTGCACTGCTGCTGCAAATCAAAAGAAGTTTCTTTAACACAGAGGGATGACTACTGCCTAACCTTTATCTGGCAGCGCCTGGTGTAAATATCCTTAGGTAGGGTAGGGTACCACAGAGCATGTTCAGCTGAACGAACCACTCTTTGCAGGGCCTTGCAGTCGTGTTCGGTGCCGTTTCTGTACCAGGCATTGATGTTCCCCACCAGGACGCTCTGCTGCAGGAGTATAAATTCCTTGGTACTTGAGGGGATACCCAAAATTTCCTTGACTGCCTCTTCCCAACATTCATATCTTTAAGCTTTACCTTTGCTCTGTACGCTAGGTAGGGCGCAGAACAAAGCACAGCGCAGGTATTTTGCCTGTTGTGTGCAGGCAGCTTTACTCATGCTGACATAGGTACTTGTCCTGGATGAATACTACTTAAAGGATAGTGGTTTTAACCCAAATCCGTATCTTTTTTCTAATCTCAACTAGTCGTTTTGGTGCCTAAACTTAATTGTCGTTGCCGCATGACGCTCACTTTTGTTGGCTAAACCCAACTGCAACGGCTGCTAAAAGGACAATTTGGCCCTTAGCTCAGCATCACCTTTTCCTCAGCTAAATTTAACTGCAGGGTTAAACAATAAGGATGGCCCAGGGCAACATCGGGTAAGTAAATATAACAGCCCAGTTGGGCATCATCGTTCTATTGCCCCTGTCAGAGAATGCTTGTTGAATGATTTGATTTGAATGTGCTGAATGATTTGTTTCCAATCTGGGATTATACCTGAGGGGCCACGAGGCGGTTAAAAAAAAGACAGGAAAACAGAAAAAAAAAAAAAAATCATATTTCTGCTTTTTCATCTTTATTTTTTTCAGACTTTCGTTGCTGTTCTCCCCATGACCTACTGGATGTTTTTACCCCATTCAGGCCTAAAAGTTAATCAAATAAAAGAAACAATCACTATGTAGTTAAACTGGTCATACTCTGGGACATAAGGAATGGCATGGCTTTGTTACCTGCGGTCACAACCCCAGAAGGTTGGGGACCACTGGTCTGATACCAGCAGAGCTGCCATTGTTGGTACCTGGCAGGGGATTTCTGTTGCATGCCATTTTTTGCCCCTGACATCCCTGAGTAAATAAAACATTGTTGCACTGACGTTAACAAGCTTGAGGATCCAGCTGTGGTCAAAGTGAACAGTCCAAGCACACGATGATGGCAAAAGCAGAGTTTAGAACCTGTATGCAGTTATTTACAGGTCACATTACCTTCATTTGTAACTTAAGTTCAAGAGAGGAAACACTGCAATTAGGAATGAAATATAACAAAAATGTCACAAAACCTAGAAGTTTGCCAAATTGAAATCTGATAGTCAACACATAAAAAAGATCTTGAGACTGGCATTATGAACTTAACAAACATGTCTTAACTGCCAATTAGTCATCCCTTTTTGTAGTCAAAAAAACACATCAGTGATTTCTAAATGTACTGATTCTGTTTTTATTATTAAAAAAGATAATACAATATTATGTTGTGTTACAGAATGTCTGCAAACTGATGTTAGTGGTCCATTTTTTACCCTGGTGGATGTTTGGTTAGTAGCTCGTTTGACATGATTAGCAGCAACACATCACATATCCTATTTAGTCAGAGGCTTTTTGTGTCTCAGGGTTAAGTTATGCTTCATAAGAACTTTTTTGTACAAAATATGTGTTTATATTTGCTTCCAACAGCCACAGTAGGAGGCAGAGTGAAAAGCCGACTGCCCTAGAGAGGCTGGAGACAATATTGTCTCCTGGAAGACATTCATCATGTTGAAATCTGATATTTACATAAAAGGTGACAGAAATATTGTGTCAAGAATAAAAAAAGAAGGCTGAGAGAAGTTCAACCCTTTATGACACTGACAAATCACAGCATCAAGTGGTTTTCAAAGCTAATCAACCGTCCAACAAGCACATACTGGCAGCTTCACGTTGCTTTCCCATTGTTGTTCCCAACAACAAACCCTGGGTGACCTCTGAGATAAAAGCTCTGCTAAATGAGAAGAAGAGGATCTTTGCATCAGGAGACAGAGAGGAGCTGCGCAGAGTCCAGAAGGAACTCAGGATCAGGATCAGGAGGGGGAAGGTAATCTACGGGAGGAAATTGGAAAAGAGCCTGGTACAGAACAACGCCAGGGACGTCTGGAGAGGGCTGCAGAACATCTCCGGCCACGGCAAAGGTGTGGGGAGAAACCAAGCCAGCGGGGACAAGGACTGGGCAGATGAGCTGAATATGTTTTTTAACAGATTTGACTCTGCCGCCTCGCCCCCCTCTTCACACCCCTCAGCCCTCTCTCTCACACCTTTCACACCTCCCCTGGCCTACTCCCCCCCTCCCCTCCTCAGCCTGCCACCTTCGACAACCCTCAACAATAAGCCCACCAGCCCGCTCCTCCCCTCGCCCCACTCATCATTTCACCACCCCCCTCTCTCCCTCCCTGAATCTCTCACCTCCCGCCATCCCCACACCCCAGTCATCCTCCACCCCCTTCTCCATGTCAGATGATCAGGTGAGAAGTCAACTGAAGAAGATCAAGGCTAGGAAGGCCCCGGGCCGGACGGCATCAGCCCAAGTCTCCTCAGGGACTGTGCTGACCAGCTCTGTGGTGTGCTCAGGCACTTATTCAACCTGAGCCTGAGCCTGGAAAAGGTCCCAGCCCTGTGGAAGACCTCCTGTGTTGTCCCGGTACCGAAGACGCCGCGCCCCAGAGAGCCAAACCACTTCAGGCCTGTTGTCCTGACTTCTCACCTGATGAAGACCATGGAGAGGATCATCCTGCGTCACCTTCGACCCCTGGTGGGCACACAGCTGGACCCCCTGCAGTTTGCTTACCAGCCTGGGATTGGGGTGGACGACGCAGTGATCTACCTGCTGCACAGATCGCTGCTCCACCTGGAGGACAGCGGGAGCACTGTGAGAGTCATGTTTTTCGACTTCTCCAGTGCTTTTAACACCATCCAGCCTTCGCTGCTCAAAGTGAAGATGGAGAGTGCCGGAGTGGACCAACACCTGGCTGCATGGACTACGGACTACCTCACCAACAGACCACAGTATGTGAGGCTCCATCACTGTGTGTCTGATGTGGTACACTGCAGCACAGGTGCCCCTCAGGGTACGGTGCTCTCCCCCTTCCTTTTCACCCTCTACACCTCTGACTTCACGCACAACACCACCCACTGCCACATCCAGAAGTTCTCCGATGACACAGCCGTTGTTGGTTGTGTTTCTGAGGAACGACCTGGAATACAGGTCGGTCATCAAGGACTTTGTCAGCTGGTGTGAGCTCAACCAGCTCCAGCTTAACACCAGCAAGACAAAGGAGATGATCGTTGACTTCAGGAGGAAAACATCCCCCTTCTCACCGGTGAGCATCCAGGGATCGGACATTGAGGTAGTGGAGAGCTACAGATTCCTGGGTGTTCACCTGAACAATAAACTGAACTGGACTGATAACACCCATGCTCTATACAAGAAGGGCCAGAGTCGCCTCCATCTGCTGAGGAGACTCAGGTCCTTTGGAGTGTGCAGGACTCTCCTCAGGACTTTTTATGACTCTGTGGTGGCCTCTGCCATCCTTTATGCCGTGGTCTGCTGGAGGGGGGGCAGCTCGGACAGGGACAGGAGCAGACTCAATAGACTGATCAAGAGAGCGAGCTCTGTCCTGGACTGTCCTCTGGACCCCATAGAGAAAGTAGGGGAGAGAAGGATGTTAGCCAAGCTGACATCCATCATGGACAACACCTCCCACCCCTACATGACACTGTGGGGTCCCTGAGCAGCTCCTTCAGCAGCAGACTGATACACCCACGGTGTAAGAAGAAGAGGTACCGCAGGTCCTTCATCCCGCCGCTGTCAGACTCTACAACACCTGCACTACCTGATAATGTTGTAGTTTCTGTTCCTTTTAGCACCCATCTACACCACACACTTTCTGTTTATATTTATTATCGGTATTTATATTATTTTATTACAAGTACTTACTTTTCAATATTTATAGTCACAGGTTAATATAATTTATATTGTGCTACCGACTCTTGCTTTATTACTCCAATTACACATTCAATTTAATTTTAATGTCACTTACACTGCAATATTACACTGTTTTTCTTGTATCATGGACGCACTTTAAAATATACTTTAAAATACCTTTATTTGACGCCATTCTGCTTACTTTCTGTCTACCTTATAATTATTGTTTATTGTTTTGCCTGTATTTCTTGTGTGTTTACTTGTTTGTGTGTTTTTTTGCTGTATAGAAGATAATGCTGATGCTGTAATAAGGAAATTTCCCCGTTGTGGGATAAATAAAGTATAATCTAATCTAATCTAATCTAATTGTTATGCCAGCTTCAGAATACACATAATATTTTTTTCTAACACAATGGTCCCTGTTTTAAGGAAATTATTTCTTTCTGCAATTTGGCTGACAGACTTGACATACAACACATTGGTCCCCGACCAATCAAAGCTTACTATCTTACGTTTCCTGGTTTCTCAGTAACTCCACTGCATGTACAGTATGTGAAATCATCCCAATTATTTTAATAACCCTTGTGCCTCCCTTTTAAAAACAAAAGAGGACAAAAATATCAGCGTCAATAAAACTGCCATGAAAGTCTGGGTGAATCGATTCTGATTGGATTTCTGATAGCAGGGTGTCAAAGTGATGTAGCACACCTACTAAGGAGTTCTGGGGAAACTGACTGTTTAACGTTTTAAAGTAAATGCACTTAATTAAATGAGAAAATTTTTATTTCAAACTCTGAGTGTAGCTCTTTAATGCCTCATCCTCTGAACACCACAGGATGGCGCCAACACACAAGCTGCATTTTACACTGCCCCTCTGAACTAACTTAGTATCACAACCAGAGAGTGAAGAACTTAAACTGCTTGACAAATATTACATGCAGGGTTTTCCCTACCATTATAACCCTCAGGTGCAGCACCCAAGCCAGTGTGGGAACCACTTAAGCTAAATGAATGTGAAATTACTGTAAACATCAAAACAGATCTTCTCAGAGCAGACACACTAAACCGACAGCTGACCGAGTATGTCAGGTTGGCTAAAGGCCTGACACGCCAACCCGATAATCGGCCGTCACACAGTCTGGCGAGGTCAGTGACTCGAATCTGTTTGGTGTGTTCTGAGCCGCCTTTATTTTGGCCAACCTGACAAGCTCAGTCGACAGGCGGGCACTGCCAAATGAGCAATCTGATTGGTGGAGTGCTAACCTGGAAATAATGAGCGGGATAAGCGTGACTAGATGTTGAATTTCATCTTTAGAAAACGCTCTTATTATGGTAAAAGCGTTAGTTGCTACATTCGAGGTATTACGTGTTACGTTTATGTAAGGTATTAAGCTTCATTTTTTTTTTTTTTATACCTGCGTATGTCAGTTGAATTCCCTTGTATGCAAGGATAGTGACGGATGAACAGAGCCGTTCACATATGTGGAATAAATAACCATATGAAACAAACGCTCCACTTATATTTACACGTCAAGTTAAGCCTGCGCAAGTCAGCCATCTTACACTAGAGTCTCAAAATCTAACGAAAATCTTTTAAACTGATCTTTAATGATCTGAATGAAGACAGATTCAGCAGCTGCACAGCCTATTTCTCCTTAAAATGTTTTCAGAAAATGTTTCGGTGAACCATTTTAGTAAAATATGAGATGATGATTGTATTCTGAACGAGCCGCCTGACAATCTGGCTTTGAATTTCCTGAGAAACCAGACCCACGTGACACGTTCGCCCAATCAGCTGCCGTCAACATCGCTTTGGTGTGTTCTGACACGCTTGTGTTGGCCAACTCGGGGAGGAAGTCAGTCTGACTGCCAACGGTCAGCCGTCGGTTTAGTGCGTCAGGGCCTAAGACTGGTTGTAGTCGGGGTAGTCCCGCTTTGCCAGATCCTCCTCCAAAGCGCGTTGGAGGAGGGTCTGGCTATGGAGGAGGTGCTAATTGCTGGAGAAAAGCTGCGGTGCCGCTGCATAATAGGCTCAGAAGGAACTTATTTTGGTGGAACGTGTACGTTTAAAAGTAGTTTTAGTTGTCAACAGAAAACTCTGATCGGACAGATAGTCTAGCTAGCTGTCTGAATTTAGCCTGCAGAGATCTGAGGAGCAGGTAACCATAGTCCTCAGAAATCCACTAGAGGTTAGAACGCCAACACGTAGAAAGGCCAAGGCAACGGATATCTGGCCTAAATGAGTGAAATCCGGCAAATTGTCCTGCGGCAATGGAGCAATCCTGGAAGTGGGACGTCAAGGATATTGATTATATTCAGATCAAGTCATTATTTTTTTGTCTTTAAGCTTTTTGAGGGTCATTCATTTATTATCTGCTCAAGCTTTTCCAATGTTTAAGACACAGTTATGGTCATAATTATGGTATAAAATGTCAAAATGCATACTTTTTAATTAAAAATGTAACATTTTCTTGAGAGATTTATCCCAAAACCCCTGCCAAATACAGTATGTGCACATAAGTCTTTCACAAACTAATGGAAAACTCTAATATGTTAAAGGTCCCATGACATGGTGCTCTTTGGATGCTTTTCTATAGACTTTAATGGTTCACTAATACTGTATCTGAAGTCTCTTTTATATAGACCTTAGTGGTCCCCTAATGTTGTATCTAAAGTCTCTTTTATATAGGCCTTAGTGGTCCCCTAATACTGTATCTGAAGTCTATTTTATATAGATCTTAGTGGCCCCTAATACTGTATCTGAAGTCTCTTTTATATAGACCTTAGTGGTCCCCTAATACTGTATCTGAAGTCTCTTTTATACAGACCTGAGTGGTCCCCTAATATTGTTTCTGAATTCTCTTTTATATAGGCTTTAGTGGTCCCCTAATACTGTATCTAAAGTGTCTTTTATACAGACCTGAGTGGTCCCCTAATATTGTTTCTGAATTCTCTTTTATATAGGCCTTAGTGGTCCCCTAATACTGTATCTGAAGTCTCTTTATATAGACCTTAGTGGTCCCCTAATACTGTATCTGAAGTCTCTTTTATACAGACCTTAGTGGTCCCCTAATATTGTTTCTGAATTCTCTTTTATATAGACCTTAGTGGTGCTCTAATACTGTATCTGAAGTATGTTTCCCAAAATTCAGTCTTGGTGCAGAATTACAGCCACTAGAGCCAGTCCCTCTCATGAGGGGCCAAATTCTCTGGGTAGGCAAAGCAGAGAAAGGGGAGGTAATCTTGCAACTTATGACCTCATATGGGGGTAAGATGTTCATCATTAGGTATAAGGCTCATTGGCCATCAGTGTGTGTCTAGACCTACTCTATCTGTAAAGTGTCCTGGTTATGATTTGACACAATATATAAAATTGAGTTTAGTTGATAGTGAATGTTTTAAATGATAAAAACACAAACAATTCAAACAAACAAGTGTTCATATACTGAATGCTGAAGGGGGCTTTTGGGGGGGTTAGCACAGTGTGGTAGGTAGATGACAGTGATTAGCATCATTTTTAATATGCAGTAAAATATCACCAGTTAACTTCCAAGTAAAATGCCCATTATTGCTTAATTTCTTATATTACCCTTCAATATTCTAATAGCCTAATAACTTATTTTAGAAATTAAGCAACAATACAAGATTACTTTGAACAAAATATATTTTGAAATGCACCAAACTGATCTCAATTTGTAAACCAAATCCTGCCCCTTTTTTGCATTTAGTTTTTCCTTTAACAAAGATCAAGATAAAAAAAAAGAAGTACAGCTTTAAACAAGTGCCAGAACTTGATATTGTATTAATCAAGACATTCACATCATTGGCAACACAGCAGGTGAGGTATGAAAAATATTTACAAGTTTATGAAGGGCATGTAAAGGCACTCTGTGCTGATTATTTATGTGTGATTACAGCATCTGTCAGTCACTGTAAGAGCTTCTTGATATTAAACTGGGGAAATATTGTTTCAAACTGCACCCTATTTTCCTTTTTGACATTGGTTTAGCCAGTATTGGCCAGCATTACAAGAGACTGCTGTGAAACAAGCTACAATGCAAGTTATTGGGCATCTGGTGTCTGACAACATTATGGAAAGGATCCCTCCAGAGATAGACCATTTAATGAAAATGTTCCAAAATGGCCATTGCAAAACCCCCAGATTCCATTTAAATAAACAGTAATTTTATCATCATAAAACTCACTTGATTCAAAGTCGACAGAAACAAAACTTCCGAAAGTCGACTTGGTTCGTCTTTCCACTGTTCACTCAATCATCACTCTGATGGGTTCGGCAATGGCGATTATAACTAATAGGTCTATCTCTGTAGGGATCCTTTCCATAATGTTGTCAGACACTTAGAATAACAATCTGAGCCTATCAGCGGCCAAAACTGAACTTTAAGTAGACCTATATAATTACACTGCAGCCCAGTTCACAGCTGCCACTTTGACACCAACGAACAGAATAATTAGGTCCAGGTTGGAATAAAAAACAAAGTTACTCTTTAAATCTAACTGCTGCTGTCACTAGTGAACCAGTTTCCTCCTGCCACTGACTCGTGTCCACAGGCTGCGGGCCGTCTGGGCAATGGTCACCCTGCGGGGCAGACGGAGGCTCCTCAGAGGCTCCCTGATACATGCCAGGACTCCTGGCTCTGCAGGCTGCCCCAGGTATTCATGGGAAATGTAGTTGATCCTCCTCAGCTGCTTGCTGTAGTAGTTCCTCAGGTCACAGAGCTCTTCGGCTGCCGTCTCAGAGATGATGGAGTTGTGCGACGGAGAGCTGGGTACGATGTCGCCACCTGGGGACGGAGAGGGAACATCTGGTGCTGACACGTCACAGCGGGGTTTCCTCACTCTCTGAGGGGTGGTGGATTTGCGTTTGGAACAAGGTTTAACTGGATGTGATGGCGCTTTCTGACCATCACCGTTATTCACAATGTTTATTTCAACATCAACCTCAATTTCATGTTGGGGCATGATGGACCTTTTATTCTCCTCAACCGCTGTCAGCTGTTGGTTTGTTCTCTCTGTCCATCTGTCTGTCTGTCTGTCTGGCTTCAGGTCTCGTTTCCTGGACAGGTTTCTCTGCTCTTTAATTAATTTCTGTTTGGGCTGTGGGGGACAGCGGTTTTCCATGGAAATGGGGTCAAAGGTCACATCAATCTCCTCCTCATTGGCTGATGTGTCCTGGAACCATGTGAAGACATAGTGTCAGTGAACAGTGTCAGTTCAATCTGTCACCATAATATGCATTACTTCTAGTCCTTTCAGAGTTATATAATATATAACAATCGATTATGTTAGCAGAGCCAGTGTGATGAAATGTTAGTGGCAGTTAGTGGGAGCATGCTACATTAGCACCAGAGATCATAAGTAATAGGCTTGGGCGATACTTACATTTTTTACAATTGTCGTAATTGTCAGTCAGAAGGGATCATTTATGCCCCAAAATTTCAGTGAAATAGTGTGGTAAAGCTGTCAGTTTTTATTCAAAATTCAAACTACTGTTTGCACGTCAAAATAAATGACATATTTGATTTGTAATGATCTGTTAGAATTTAAAATTCACAGTTTACATCTGCAAGACTGTGCCTGGTAGACTACTCCTAAAATGTCTATCTGACCCACTGTATGCCCTGTTCCAGGCTCTTGTTTTCTTTACTGATGAAAAAAAAAGAAGACATTTGGCGAGTCATGCTAAACAGATAATCATGAAACCAAACAGTATGAGAAATAATGTAAGTAATAGCCGTTTATAAAATGCAATTTGCCAGTCACGTTAACTTGTCACTAAAGCAAGGCAGCGGAGAACCAACATTTACTGTACATGTAGTTTAAGATTAGACTGCAATATTAGATGTTGTGTTTCTATAATTCAAACAATAACGCTTTAGTTCTTCACTGTAAATTAATTTTTCTAAAAGTGACAGCTTATACGTAGCCACAGGATAATCTGTGATTCAGCAGTATGGCTTTCTTTATGTAGCATCCATTTAAACTTTAATTTTGCATATACAGTTCTAATGTGCAGTGAATATTTGTAATCATAAAGCTGTGAATCCTTTTTTGTAAGACAGCAGCATCTTTAGACTATTGATGACTAGCATGCATCACAATCATGCTAGCTGGCTAGTGAGCGTACATGAGCCAACATTCAATAGCAGAGCTGATGAATAAGAAGCAGATTAGTTGAGTTTACATTTTCTTGCAATTATTGCCCCCAGGAAGATTGAAACTAACTCTTACAAAATAGCAAAAAGAGGTTGTAGTGCCAATAATGTCCTTATATCGCCCAAGCCTGCTGGTTAGGATCAATAAGATGATATCATGCTTATGATCGAACATTAAAAAGCACTTTAAATTACGTAAAGAGAAATTCTAATGGTACGTGTCCACTGACAAGCATCATTTGCACGCTTCCCATTCATTGTCTATGTGATCAGCCAGGCAACGCATTCCGATAGCGTCGCAATGACTCTCGAGATAGCGGAAAGTTGAATCCCGGCTACATAACAGGGCCGTCTAGCTCGACTCGCCGCCTCTTGAAAACTCACAAAAAATCTTTTTAACTTACAGGTGGAAAGGAGGAAAATATCTATATCTTTTTTTTTTTTGTCTGTCTACTTACCTTTTGTTTGTTTGTATTATTATCTAATTGCAATTATTTTTACTGATATTGCAATTCACAATTGTTTCCTCCTAGTTTAATACTGCTTATATTGTTCTTAACAGCTGTGTCTTTTCTATTTTTGTTTTCCACCTTATGTTATATGTTGCTTTGCTTTGTTGTATATGTTTCTGATACTTCTTTGTTGTATATCTTTCTGCTTTTCACCTTATACTCTGTTGCTTTGTTGTATATCTTTCTGCTTCTGTGTTGTGTCTTGTCTTGTGCTAGGTTACGCGTTGTGCTTTGTTTTGTTGTTTTCTGTTCTGTGATGTTTTGTAGGATATGCTTATGATTTGTAGGCTGGAACGTCTCTGCAGCACAGAAATACTTAATTCAGAACGGTTTGACACACATTTTGCCTTCAAAAAATATTTATAAAATTGCGATTAATTATGCAGCCCAACCGATGTCCATCTAAAATGAAGAAAGATTAGGCAGCTACAGATTATCTCTCGCGTAAAATGTTTTTAGAAACACATTTTGGTGAACCGTTTTCATAAAATAAGATAAAGTTTCCCAACGAGCCACCATGTTGGTCTGTTTTGAAACCCGGGAGCAGACGGCCCCACAAGTAAAGTGTTTGACAATCAGGTGCAGCCATGGCGGATGTAGTCTGTATTTTGACATCTGCTAGTGCAATGCTGGAAACCATCATAAAACGCCGCTGTGGACACGTACCATCAGGGTTTTTATTAACCCTTCAGCGCTAAATTGGATCCAAAATTTAAGCATGAAGTAAAGGTTTGAACAGTGCCATGCCGACAGAAGCAGTAGTGAACAGAATAAAGAATGATGGACTGTACTTTGGGGAGGGGGCGGGGGGGTTAGGGAAGGTCTGTCTTGACTTTCTTGGACACAGGGGCGTCTCCACCACTTTCAACTGATCTCTTTCCTTCTTTGGCCTTGCCCTGGCCACTCACAGCTTTTACCTGCAGGTCATTAACAACAGTCTTTACCTGAGAGGGTTCAAAGACCTACAGGGAGTGGACGAGGGAACACTAGAGGGGACATTGCACATGGACATAAAAAACAGAATCCACCATTCATCATCACAATGGCCGCGGTTGGGGATCCCAGAGGCCTCTCTGTACTCAGATCATCTTTCAGGTTCCTTGCTCAATCTGTCCACATCTACATGTAACCGTTTTAGGACCTGAGCTCAAAAATAAAATAGTCAAGAATGCTAGTCAGAAATGCCTATTGTAAAGGATTAAGTGGTCTGAACAACCCCAAAATATTCCATTCAGAATAACAAAAAACAGACAAGCTGATCGTTCCATTTGACCTGCTGGAACCAGCTAATGTTTGGTATTTTAACTTGATAAATGACTAAGGGGAAAAATAAATCAAAATTCCATGTCCAAAACTTTCAACCCCATCTCATGGTCTTCATCATCATCAGTTCATACTTTGACCACGTGATGACAAACACGCTAAATCCATTACAACAGAGCCAACTTTAATTTGCTAATGAAGACCGTGACAAGCGTTTAAAAGTCCAGAAACAGAAAAAAGATATATTACGTGGACTATTCACAAAGATTGATAATTTTAAATATGATTTTTAAATTATTAATTGAGTCAAAGTACTTAACTACAATACTTTCATTAGGGATATCAACTGGTCACTACTTGTGTACCATGATATAGATATATAAATACGGTCAGTAAGTAAAAAGCCATAGGTAACCCCTTTGTGCAGCGTTCTATGCCAGTAATAGTTGTCATAGCTTTTAAACAGCTGTGCAAATCAGAGTAGCAAAATGAAGATCAGCGGTGGAATCTACATCTACTATTTAATCTATGATTAATCATGTTATGGTACTAATGATCATTATCAGTAGCTGTGTGGTAGTGGTGTGAAGATTATTTCTTTTACATAATTATAAATCTTGAAAACAAAAAATACACAAAACCTCTAAATCATAATAGCTGTGTTTCCATTCAATTCAAGAATTAAAGCGAATTTTGAGCAAACTCCAAAAATTGCGAATTAGGACCGCTTTTCTCAACTGGATTGGAGTAAATAAACTCGCTAGAGCGTAGTTTGGTTAGACGTTGGTGCTGTAGACTATACATGGCTGTAATCTGACAGTAAACCGAGTGGAAGAAATAAAAGTTTGCTAACCGGAAACAAAGCAAGGCACCTTGGTTTTCTGATCCATCTACGAGAGAAAAATGGAGGGAGGTCTTTTTTTGGTTTTAATTTTTCTTTTACGTAAGCTAGTATTGGTCATGTTTCATGCTGTCCGGAGACAAAGACACGTTATGGGAATATCTGGGAAGACGCTGACAGGAAACGGCTGATCAGTCCTGTGAGTTAAATATTCACTACTTCAGAACTTCTCCTGCAAAGGCGTTATTTTATCCCATTTAGCGCATTGACTCTTTTTTGACAAAAGGAAAAAAAAACTCAAGGGAATAGACTTTTTTTACTGTGCAACTGAGGAATGTTTTATAGAATTTTGTCGTTTTGGTACAGATTTCGAATAAGATACTTTAAAATGCGCAAAAAATATGTAAATGGAAACGCGGCTATGTGGACAAACAGGCTTTTGTATAGACTGAATGATTATAGACTGAATGATAACCAGTACAGTGTACAAATCACAACATTTAGCTTCCATGACTTACCTCTATTGATTTTTAGAAAAAATCATATGCGTGACAACATTTTAAAATGACATTAGGACACATTGGAAGAAGAAGAAACTGGTTAGAGGGACTTCACAAAGAGAACAAAAAGAACAGGAAAAAAAGTCACATTAATACACAAACACAGAAGATACAGAAAAAATGTCCAGTGGAGCACTAAAGAGAGGAGCCCAACATCTGCAGTAGTTTTTTTCTGCCATTATTTGCTTGTCACAGCTAAATTTGTTTTACAGTATACGGTGGGCCTGGCAATATGCTCGCAGAGAAAAGCAATAACTTTACTTATAGGCATCATTATCACCCAAAACATGTTTGCTTTACAATACCAACAGCAGCATCAGTTGGACTCTACTTTGCTCAAAAACTACCTAGCTGGCTCATATATTTGACCAATTTCTGAGTCCTAGATTTTTCAGCTGCAGAGAGCAGCAGATGCTACACTGGAAAACAGGACTCCTTCAAGTCAGTTAACATCTTCTGAAATCAATCTGAAAACAAACGATCCCGGTCATGATGTAGTGGGTTAATACGTAACTAAGAACTATCTGCAAAAGCTATTTGAACCAACCGCCATGTTGGTTCCCTCATTTGATTCTACATTAAAAAGAGCCTGCCTGAAAAAAAGTTTTTCCTCGCAACTGTTGCACTGAAGGCTTGTTCTGGGGGTAATTGTTGGGTCTCTGTAAATTAAAGAGTGTGCTCTAGACCTATTCAATCTGTAAAATGTCTTGAGATAATGATTTGGTACTATGCAGGAAATTTAATTGATTAGGGTTGGGCAATATGATAACATTTATTGTCTTTTTTATATTAAATAAAAAAACTAAACAAAAATGTTGCTGTTCAAATTACCACTTCTTATCACTTACAAATTCTTAAAATCCGACTATTCCCAGTGGGATTTCAACTTCGGCTCACTAACTTAAGGTGGACTGACCTTTAAGGTGGACCAACTTTTCTCATTTTAGTGACAAGCTGCACCTAGGAGTTTTGCTCTTCTCAGTAAGAAAGAGAAGAACAACACATTTTTAGTGTGATTCTTAAACGAGATGATGCTTGATAAATATCCTGATCCAAATTGGAACCTGCTATCAGGGCCCAATCCTACACCCTGAAAATTCAACTGTGTATTTCCTAAACTGAAACAGACACTATGAATGACACCATTTGAAGAAGGTCTTGTGGTTATCTTTTTTTATTAATATTACCCAACCCTTACCAAAGAAAGGCTTTTTAAAAGTCACTCAAACCACTTGGAAATGCTTTTTTTTTTTTAACCATGAGGACATAAAAGGGAGAACTGTACATTTTTTTTATTTATTTAAACTCCTAGATTACAGCAGCCTGTACATTATGCCATATACCAGACACAGTGGAAAATCGGTTTTGTGATACATCACTGTGGGCAGTATTTACTCACCACCGCAGATGCAGTCCCTGTTCTCATCTTCATGCTGAGTGTGTGAGTCTGGTTCTTCAGCAGAGGAGCTTTGCGGCCCAGCTTCATGTAGAAGTAGGTGGTGTACGGAGTGAAGCTGAAATCCTCTCTGCAAGTTAACAGACAGAATTACATACCTATGTCAGACGGCAGTCCCTCCCAATGACTGACGCCAGCCGGCCCGGCTTCAGAACGTGAACGCATTCAGTGTCTTGTTGAGTTTAACACAGCACAAAGCCCTTTAGAAGAAGGAAGGACATGCACTCATCCAAGCAAGTTAGTCTCATTCTCACGTTGAACACAACACACAGGGAGAACGAGACAGGGGGATTAATGTTACGAGCTAGGTTAAACTTTAGAAGCTCTGTTTTTTGAAATATTGAATATCTGCTGATACCAAGTCCCAACCCATTTGGTTTTTTTCACAAAAATGACTAAGTAAGCAAAGTAATTAAATATTTTGTCTTAACTTAATACATTTAACTTAGTGCAGCAAATGAGTCTTTTCTCTCAACACCAAACCAGTTAAGACCTACACTTAATGATGCCTCTTGCACTAAATAGTCAATCTATGAGTTTCTTCTTATGTATTGATGTTGGCTTCAGGGATTAAAGCCTGTAAGTGTTGTTCAGAAGTGTCGAGAATTGGAGTAATCCGCTTCTGCAAAACAAATGACTAAAGACAGAAAGACAGACTTGTTGCCAAGGGCTGGCAACATGGCTGGCAAGCTATGAGACACTCTCTGAACAAACACTGATGTGTATCCGTGCACTACCTTGGTCTTGGTCACTAGCTCGACTGGTCAGGGCATAGGACCTGAACAAATCGGGCTATGTTACCTTAAGTTAGCATGGACGCCTTGCCAATAGTAGCGTGTGAATGCTTGCCTAGAAGTTGCGTGGGATTCATAATAACGCTTGCCGGCATCCAGGCAGAGTAGTGGTTTGTCTGTGGAGCAGGGCGTGTGATTAAAGGCAGCTATCACCGCTGATGAACATAATTGGAGTAAGGTAAACGGGGTAAATGCCGATCAATTAAAAATGTGCATATATTCCCACAGTAGCGATATGGATCAGGACAAGCCTGTTCAATAATCAAGTTGGTGGTAAAAACAAAAAAATCTTGTCTATGTCAAGCCAAAGTATTTTATCACACTAATAACTTTGAACAGAAATTTAAAACAATCAAGAACGTAAAAATCTTAACAAAATGACTCCTATCAACAAGTCACCTGAGGTATCCCTGCAGCAGCAGCCGCACAATCACCGCTTCAGCCTGCAGCCGAGACAGTGTGGTGGTCTGGATCGTCTTCCTGTGCTTGGCTGGGCCTTTTCCCATCCACGCCTCCACCAGCTTCAGAGGAGTCAGCTTCTCATCCATGGACGCTGCTAGCTCCAAAATTTGCACCACCTGCTTGGCATGCTGGGTAATGTCCACGGTGGTGTAGTCTGGAGGGATAGAGGTCAGACGATTACTAACTCCAATTTTAGAGAAGACGGCTTTTCTGCAACCATGGATTTTAATAAAACATAACACACACACACACACACACACACACACACACACACACACACACACACACACACACACACACACACACCTTTTGCATGGCGACAAGTATCACACATCTGGTTGCATCCTTCATCGTCCCACACCTCATCAAAATGAACAGCCATTAGAGAGCGCCGACACCTTCATGTAGCAAACATGAGACTTAATAGACATTCAATGCATGTTGCGTGGGCACACACATAAAATAATAATAAAAAAAAAAAAACTTTCCTGCATTACAACTATGGGTGTTATGCTTTGGCTACATTGAACGTGTAACATATGTGGACAGTTCGGGAAGCGGCTGTGTGTCTTTTAACCGGCCACAACTGCTGCGCCACACGGCGTAGGATTGTGTGAGTCACAGGCGAGACGGAGAGCTTTTGCTTTGGGATTGTTGTTGTTTCTTCTGTTTTTGAAGCTGGAAATCATCAACCTACTGTCAGCTGTTGTCAGAGGACGCAGGTGAGAGATACGAGAAAAACAAACTCTTAAAATCAAACTGCTAATATGCTCAATGACAATCATTTAGTTGTTTCCTGTTTACATGCAGTTTTTTTTTTAAAGAAATTATGACACTGTATGCATTCCTGGATAAATATAAATAGAATAGAAGATTTTTACACTCCCAGTTTTATTGATTATAGAGGAAGCGTAGTGTTGGAACGTCCGCTCCACATACGTTACACGTGTCTGTGTCTGTGAACCAACTGTGTTACTGAGCTAAAACATGTAACAATTTATCCCAACATAAAAAAAGAGATTTCTTGTGTGGTTATTTCTTTTTTGTGGACTTCTTGATGATTATTTGGTTTATCTGTACAGTTTATTTTGATCTTGTGTTGTCCAAAAGAGTTGATTTGTTCAAGCCAACTGAGTTAAACATGGACACTGATGGAATTGAATTTCTAATATAATAATGAAAATCAAGAGGGGGTACAGCTAAACAAGTTCTCAACTTCTTCCTACCCCTTTTGAACATGAACAATGTCATTTCTTTTTCAATGCTTACAAGTTTTACTTTGTATTTTAATTTATTTAAACGATGTTCAATAAATTGACTAAATAACACTTTGTGAAGGACCGACAATGTGTGTGTCTGTGTGTGTGTGTGTGTGTGTGTGCGTGTACTACCTGTCAATATTCTGGCAGTAGTCGACCATCTGCAGCAGCTTCTGCTGACCAACGTTCTCCATCACGACCATGGTGCTGATCCTGAAGATATCAGCGAAGCCAAAGTAGACGATGCAGTCTGCTTGACGGTCGTCTCGACCTGGACATACACAGACCGAGGGATTTTACGGAGTTATTCCTGTAAAAAATACTAGCACCGTATAAACTAGTATTCTGTCCTGATGGAAGGGAAACAGTGTCTACCTGCGCGTCCGCTCTCTTGGTAGTAGTTCTCGATTGACTTACTGATGGTGTGGTGGATGACAAACCTGACGTCAGGCTTGTCGATGCCCATGCCAAATGCCACTGTGGCTACCACCACCTTTAGGACAAAAAAATCACGTACTGTCACTTATTCAAACATAACACAAGTAAGTGTGTATTTTTTTTTTATATTAAAGAAGACAACACAGCAAATAATTGTTTTAAATTGAGATTTAAAATTCACACCATGCTGATTAAAGCCTCTGAACAGCCACACAGGTGAATTCAGTTATTCTGGCTGATTAGACCTTTGCTCAGGCCGGAGCTTAGATGGGAATTCATAAGGTCACTAATAGGCCTGTAACAATTCAAAATTTTGCAATTAAATATATCAGCAATAATTGCGATTAACTAAGTAAAAAAAAAAAAAAAAAAAAACTCTTTTAGTGAAATACATTTTTTATTTATTAATTTATTACCTTTTGAAACAAATTAAAGTTTCAATGAATCCCAGGTAACATCTTTTGTTATCATTGTTATGTGACCCAGATACGCAGGTTCACAGTCTACAAAATAAACCACGCCTTTTTATTATCATAAAAAAATATAAACTACAACACATATTCCTATCAACAAAAAAATTAAGAATCATAAACATAGCATATACTAACGAATGATGGGCATTTAAGCTTCAGCGTTGTCATTTACAGTAACGTTACTAATTAACCAAAGCACCAGAGTAGATTAAACAACACAGACACACTAAATACATTTAAGTGCTCTTATTATGCTTTTTGGCTTTTTCCCCTTTCCTTTACTTTGTTGTATATCTTTTTTGTGCACTTACCATCTCCAACAGAAAACACTGTTCACAAACTGCTCCAAACAGCTCTACTGTAGTCCAGCCTTTATTTTAGAGACAAACGTGCGTCACTTTGTAACACACGTTATAATGCTCGCCTAGCTGCTAGCATGGCACGCCCTCATACTCTGCTTCTGACTGGCTAGTAGTCCATACCTAGCTACTGAGCATGAGCAACTCCCAACAGAGACGGAATAGAAGTGTGATTCTTCACTCTGTAGCTAAAACAGAGAGCTCAACACACGGGTGAAAAGAGGAGCTTCAGCAATATGCAGTACAACAAAAATATGGCGTAAGGCCTCTAACAGCCGTTGAGTTTAGAAGAAAGAGAAAAGTGATTGAAGTTTAAGTCTTCCTGAAAGAATCTACTCTGTCATACATTAGATGTGACGCAGAAACAATCAATGCTGATTGTTGGAACCGTGGAGAGACAAATCAAGACTGCTTTATTTATTTGGGTATATTTTTAGGCCTTTGGTAATTCAGCACAAAAGGCATAATTTCCTGTCGTGGTCTGGGACACACATTCATACAGTTTGATAAAGTACTTATTGGACTTCAACTTATGATTGCTCCTACAACCTGTCCTCAATTTAGGTCATTCTGTACATCTGTTCTGTAATCGGTTCATTCATTTAATAAAGTTAAATGTTGGTTCCACCTTCTCCAATGTGAGGATTATAGTCTAAATGAAACATGGTAAATCAAACGTCAAAAAGTCAAGATTTAGGGCATAATCAATTTTGACCAAATATGAAAATGCTGTGTTTTGACTGTAAAGGCAATGATTCTAATGATTCCTTCATATCCTGAGGTTGCTGAACCATTTACTGGGATCATCCCAGCCATCATAACCCAAAGACACCCCCATTCACCCCACCTGGATTTTGTTGGAGGTCCATTTGCGGTGAACCCGGGATTTATCGTCGGGTTCCATGTGAGCATGGTAGGGATAGGCCAGGATGTCTTTCTTCTGGAGTTCAGATGACACAGACTCTGCATCCTTCTGAGAGAACACATACACGATCCCTGTGGCACACACATCAGGATATATGGAGTAGGACTGCTCTGTATGTGAATATATACTTTATATACTTTTTATTTAATCAGTCACATCTTTAAATCACTTTGTGCACATAAGCGAGCATAAGTGATGCAATTGTATCTGCTTTTATTTGAGTGTTCAGTCTTGCTTGCTGCAGTACCTGACTGGTCTTTGTATCGGTTCTTGATCAGAGAGGCAATGTCACTTATCGATGCCTCAGAGTTAGAATCTTTAATACGAACCTGAGACACAAGCAGACTGTTAGGGTCACTGTAACATTTGTTTGACAGGTGTGACATAGTATTTATAAATAATTGTTATAGACATTTTTTTAGTAATAGGCTAAACATACAGCAAATACACCAGTATGGTCTTTCATGTTTTATAAGCAGATGCAAGGCAGTGCAGATTATTTTACAAGGTCTTACAGGTGTGTTAGCAGATGTGGTAAGAGCCTGTGGTTGACAAAGAGACATTCATTCATGACACCAGAAAGTGTATATTTTTTAATTAAAAAGAAGACACAGAAACTGTGTTTTCATTGAGTATTTAAAATTCCCTCATCATTCGTGCTGTTTAACGTGGCTTAGCTGACGGACTTACTGCTTTACCAGAAACAGCTTTAAATGCACAGTAGGTTGCAGATTCTAGACATTATTTTATAACATCCAACTTCTGACAGTAAGTTAGTTAAAATCCCCTTAATATCGGCGTAGGAAAAAACATAATTGGTTTTCAATATACGATCTGATCACCAATTGGCATAAGCCTACAAGGCAGCTGCAAGTATAGTCCTTGTGCATGTGTTTGTGTAGGAAGCAAGTGGCTGAAAGGTGTGTGTAAGAGTGTAGCAGCCCTGGTTATCACCTCGTAGTAGAGATTAGTTCGGTTGAAGGATGCAGAGAGTGTGATTGGCCGTGGCACACACAGGATCTTCTCACAGTCCTTGAGGACGCTGCTGGTTGCTGTGGCTGTGAGCCCGATTAATGGGACTTTGGGGAACTGCCTCTTTAGAATGCCCAGCAGTTTATAATCTGCACAGGGACACAGGGGCACACACACAAACACACACATCAACTTTGAAGATAAACCTAGGGGGTAAGTTAGGTTGGTTTAGAACACAGTGTCAAACTCAATTTCACTGAGGGCCACACTGGAAAATGTGAATCACATCAAGGGCCAGACATTGCTGACATGCTTTTATTTTAATCAAAAAGTCTCATATAGCCTATTTGGGCCACATGAAGCCCCAATTTGCCAATTCTAACATCAAAAAAAGTTCCTTCATAAAATTATAGAAAAGCCATCACAGAATTTAGCAAATCAAGCAAAATAATGCATTCTGATTTAATTTTTTAAAAAGTAGTCTACCCGACTAAGAACAACCTATTTCACAGGCCGTGTGGGAATTTCTGCATCTCAAATTGTGCTGTGAGTGTGGCGTAATTGCAGTTTGAAAAACTGTTTCCTGTCTTTTTTGGTTTGGAGCAACTATGAAGGCCAAAATGTATTGTGAACCTAAATTGATATGTGGGCCGTATCAAAATTTGCAAGGGACCTGGATTTGGCGTAAGGGCATTTGGTTTGACACCTGTGGCTTATAAGGCTTATAACTCTACATCCACACCCCGCCATCCGAGTGAAGGAGACTTCTCACCTGGTCTGAAGTCATGTCCCCACTGGCTGCAGCAGTGCACCTCGTCCACAGCGATCCGACTCAGCAAGTTTACGTTGTAGGCTTTCTCCAGACGAGACATGAACAGCTTGCTCTTGGCGATCTTCTCTGGAGTCACGTACAGCAGCTTGAAAGTGGCCTTGGGATCCATCATCCCAGCCATGACGGTCTTGGCATGCTCCTAAAAGTATTTATTTATTTTTTTTTTACAAATTTTCTGTTTCATACTATGAAAGCTGTCACACCAAAACATTATTCATACAAATGTAAATACATATAGAAAACGGTTGTCTAACAATGTTTTGACTGCTGGTCTCAGCAGGAAAAAGCTTTGTTCTGTTTCTCTTCATTTGTGCCTTTGTTTCATTACAGTTGATATAGTCTTGCATTGCCAGACCTTCCTCCACAGCGCTGTGAAGTAGGGTCTGTCTAGTCCACACAGCATTCTGGGATGGTAGAAAAATGTGCTCTGGTTTATTGGCATTTCTTTAAGCCAATCACAATTGTCTTGGGCGGTGCAAAGCGCAGAAAGGAGCCGCGGTGCCTCTGTTGAATAGCCTTAGGAAGGAACTTGTTTTAGTGAAATGTGTACCTTCAAAAGTTGTTTTAGTTGTGCAACAGAAAACTTAGATTGGACAGATAGTCTAGCTAGCTGTCTGGATTTCCGGTGGCACCGGAGCAATCCCGGAAGTTGAACGTTGTGGATATAGACTACAGTTGATATAATACAACAAAGTTCATATTTGTCAAATGACTCTACTGAGGCGGATTTAAGTGATCTATGGCCCTTCGGCTACACTTTTTGTGTGCGATGCTACTTGGCAATACCAGCAAAGACAACCATGTGATTCACTGACATATTTTGATCAATGGCCAATTGTAAAAATAAGACAAAGCACATGCATGTGTTCAGGTATCAGGCTCCTCTCCTGTGGAACCAGGTTCCAGTTTGGGTTTGGGAGGCAGACACCGTCTCCACATTTAAGAGTAGACTTAAGACTTTCCTCTTTGATAAAGCTTATAGTTAGGGCTAGCTCAGGAGAGTCCTGAACCATCCATTAGTTACGCCGCTATAGGCAAAGAGATAACTGTTGTTGTGATTAAGCACTATATAAATAAAATTGAATTCTCTCTCTCTCTCTCTCTCACATCCACCTCCTCTAGACAGAGGGATGGATCTCTCTCTCCCCCTCCCCATCACCTCTAGACAGAGGGATGGTTATGTCTCTCTCTTGTCCACCTCCTTTAGACAAAGGGATGGATCTCTCTCTCTCTCCCCCATCACCTCTAGACAGAGGGATGGATCTCTCTCTCTCTCTCTCTCCCCCATCACCTCTAGACAGAGGGATGGATATCTCTCTCTCTTTCTCTCATATCCACCTCCTCTAGACAGAGGGATGGTTATGTCTCTCTCTCCCTCTCTCCCTCTCTCGTCCACCTCCTATAAACAGAGGGATGATATCTCTCTCTCTCTCTCGTCCACCTCCTCTAGACAGAGGGATGGATCTCTCTCTCTCTCTACAGAGGGATGGATATCTCTCTCTCTCTCTCTCTCTCTCTCATCCACCTCCACTAGACAGAGGGATGGATATCTCTCTCTCTCTCTTCCCATCTCCTCTAGACAGAGGGATGGGATCTGGTTGGGGAGAGTTCTAGCCTGACCAGGCTCCTCTCTTTACCCTGTCTCTCTTAGTTATGCTGTAATAGTTTTAGACAGCTGGGGGACTTTCTTTTGACCTTATGTTGTTTTTCACCCAGCATGTTTCCTTGGATCAGGGAGGCTCCAAAATCATGGTAGCAGCTGTCGCCATGGTCCCGCTACACGTCCTGCGATGCCATGTTCATCCTGCCACGCTCTGCTGTGCCCTGCTACGTCCTGCTGTGCCTTGTAATGCCGCACAGTGCCCTGCTATGCCATGAACTACTACAAACTACTATTTTTTGTGACTGTTATTGCCACTCTTCATTCTAACCCCAACCGGTCGTCAGACACCGTCCTACCAAGAGCCTGGGTCTGTCCGAGGTTTCTGCCTAAAAGGAAGTTTTTCCTCGCCACTGTCGCACTGTTGCTTGCTCTGGAGGAAACTAGTAGAACTGTTGGGTCCTTGTAAATTCTGGAGTGTGGTCTAGACCGGCTCTATCTGTAAAATGTCTCGAGATAACGTTTGTTATGAATTGATACTATAAATAAAACTGAATTGAAATTGAATTGAAGTAGCCTACAGACCTAAAAGGGCCTGTCGCCTAAGCTATTTTTCACAGTGCCTTAGCCAAATTGACAGAAAAAAGGTTTTGCTGACACTTAACACAGCAACAGTGAACCAAGTGAAGTGAAAATAACAAGGCTAATAGGTGTTTTTCCTGACTGCTACTGACCAAACAGAAAGTTTGGAAGAATAAGTATAAATGGACACCGCTCCAGTGTGAGAACATTTTGGGGTTATGGCGGATGAGAGGCCATTAACGTGAACGAGTCACTATGTCGACTTTAACAACGAAAGCAATGCAAAAGAAAACTGGAAATACAACTTTTATTTTTGTGATCAATTTTTTCTTTTACTGACACTAACATGTAACAAGCAAAAAACAATGCACAACGGCCTTTTTCAGACTGCTTTGGCATATCCAGACTGCATCCAGATTGATTTTAGATGGTCTGGTCAATAGACTACATTAACTGTGACTTTTACAAATCGGGTTCAAACCACATTCGGAGGTGGTTTGAATTGCGATGTCAGCCGCTCAAATCGGATTTCAAAAGTCTTTTTTGTTTGACTCATGTATTCAAGGGGTATGCCTATACTTAGGCAGATTATAAAATAAATTCAAAGAGGCTCTGTAGTCCAAGCCGGCGTGAAGTAGGACGCCTATATTTACTTTGACATTGTCCATGGCAACGCAGCTGTACTCTGTTTTTACCTTCACAATAAAAGTCCAACTTGAAGCAAAATAGCAATACACAACAACTATGTCAAGTCCAGAGTAAATCAAATGATGAGCAGATGCTGTTACTAGCAGAGCGCTAAGTAGGACAACATCAGTCGGTTCTGTACTGCGACTTCACAGGGGACTTTGAGGGCGAAATGACGGACCTTCGTTTCTGAAGCTTCCTCGTTGGAAAGCCGTGTCAACCAGCGTAGCTACAATGATATATATATATATATATAAAAACGGCGTATATGTCGTAAGGAACACGAGAAGGTTGAGAAATACCAAGGGCTGAAAGAGGAGCTAGAAAAGATGTGGAAAGTAAGAGCAACAGTGGTGCCGGTGGTAACTGGAGCACTGGGGGGTGTAACCCCCAAACTGGGAGAGTGGCTCCAGCAGATTCCAGGTAAAACATCAGAGGTCTCTGTCCAGAAGAGTGCAGTCCTAGGAACAGCTAAGATACTGCGCAGAACCCTCAAACTCCCAGGCCTCAGGTAGAGGACCTGAGCTTGAGGATGACACATACCAGTGACCGGTGAGAGTGAGAGAGTGAGAGAGAGAGATAGATAGATATAAATAAATAACATGTATACCTATATACTATCTTATTTATAGCTAATATACATAGTTGTTACTTTGCACTTTTTATTAACAAAGGTCCTAACCATTGAGGAAATGGATTGGCAGTGTGTAGCCTGTCTCTCTATAGACTCTCTATACCCTGTCCGAAATGTCTAATATTTATTTAAGCGCAATTTATGTCAACAGAGCCAGAGAGTCTGTTTTGTTTACTGTCTTGCTTGTGTGGTTTTATCATATTTTGTTTTGTCAAAAGAGCAGTGTTGGAAAAGATCAACAGACTAAGAAGTGAAATAAACGTTACCTTGCTACTCGATGCATTCAGCATTACTGCGGACACATCAATGGACTTCAGGTACATGATCTGGTCCTCCATCAGGGACACCAGGGGAGTGACAACCAACGTAAAACCTGACACACACACACACACACACACACACACACACACTGAGTCAATAAGTGTGTAGTTACTCCCAGGACAAACAGAATTATCTTATAAACTGCAAAGGTAACACACAGCGGGCGTAAGCGTCAAATATAGCAACGTAGCGCAGCTTTTTTTTTATAACGGCGACTATGTTATCCAATCTGTTCTGGCCACACCGGGTGCATAGCGTCCGCATATGCCTGTGCGCTGCAGCGATAGTTTCAACGTCTTCTTTATTTTTCAAAATACATGAGAGTATGTGTCAAGCCAGGCAGTAACATACAGGACGATCACAGGGCAGCCGGATAAAAATAAAGCATATTTCAAAATAAAACACCTAGGCTCATGGTGATTTCGGCTGTCTTGACTTCTCACAACGATCAGGCACACACAGAGAGAGAGAGACCAATGGACGGACAGAGAGAGTGTGACACGCATGCCGGCCCTGCAGGCCACTTATGTAGGTTACGGCAAAAGCTCTGTGTGGAGCCTCCGCAGGACCATGAATCAGGCTTTGGCATGAGCAGTGTAAGGACAGGGGTTTAGATTAATGTGAACAAGTGTCTAGCTTCATCAGGACTGCACAGCATTTTTATCCCTTTACCCTGCTCTCACATATTGAGAAGATTTTATCAGAACTGTGTTTGATGCCATTTAAACTGTGTACATGTGGGTCAAGTGCAGGTTAACCTGTCTTTGTTACACTACGCTCAACTTTTCGATTCTCAGAGTTTGCCAAAGTTATTTTTCAATTTCACACAATTTCACACCCCTACTGTGTGAAGCGACACAGTAGTTTCTATGGCTACAACCTGCCTTACTACTAGAGCAAGTTGTAACATAAATACAAGATGAGACCACAGCACATCTTTGCCAAATGGTTTGAAGGAACTACGGTGCTGAAACAGTCTCATAAGCATTTGGTACACGCAATTCACAAATGAATACAGAGTGATTTGTATTCGCAAATGCGTATCTGTGTCCGTGTGTCTAATTTGTAACTCATAGTTCATCATTTGTAAATGAACTTAGTATTTTTCAATGTAAATATATTTGAAAATCTCCTATTTGTGGGAGTACTTTTGGGTACTTTACTTTTTGTTTTTCTACGCCGTTGTTATTAAACCATTCGTGTCTTAAGCCTCTGCAGGACCCTCTATCAGATTTAAGCATGGTGTTTTGAATTAAGCCCTACATAAAAAAACCTACAGAGATGCTAAGAAGCTAAGGGGCAGAACAGAAATGTTTATTTTTTAAATTTAGATAGACATATCAGACTTTTAGACTACCTATTAGCATTGGTAACATGTCCTACACTGTTCCACACAGACATACTCCCACATTGGGTTTGTTGGGATCTGAGACCTGTGCCACAAACAAAGTTTGACAGAGCCGGGGTTTCATTGCCTTAGCTGGCTCAACAAAGCCTGAAGCGCTGATCAGAGATAACGGGTACCACGACAGTGGTTATCAACCTGTCCTGTTAACCCAGGATTTCTTCTTCAGGCTCTGTGCACATTCTTAGAAAAAGAGACACTTAGAACATCCTTATAATCTTCTCAATGTTCTACAGCTGTGACTGCTCAGATTTAAACGTTATACTGCACAGCCGGTTCAGTGGCATGACTAATGTAATGTTATAACTAATTTCCAAATATGAGACGTATTCCTTCAGCTGAGAATCTGTATCATTTATAGACTGAATATTAACTATTGAGTGATGCTCTTTCCAAAGGCTTTTTAGCCGACAACAAGACAAAACCCAGAACAAAAACTGGTCCGGACCAGGTTAGCAGAGTGACATAAGTTACCATGGCGACCTAGCCAGGTTAAAAAAGTGAACCTCCTTCGTGACATGAAAAACCCTGGCTTTAAACTCAATGACTTCGCTAACCCTCTCTTTAATCTTGCTTTGTACAGGCCTCAGGTCACCCCAGTTTAGATCCAACACTGTATTTCTGTCTCAGTGTACCCTTGGAGCAGATGGCAGGCAGCTGGTAGCAGAGGCTTTTCCCTCTTCCTGTGGGCATCACCAGGTATAGATCTTTGCCTGACATGGTCAGGTTGATGGCCCTCAGCTGCAGTGGTCTGAACGTGGAGAGATGGAAAGAGTCCTTTAGGTGCTGCTCCACTTCTTTGGACCATGGAAAATCTACCAAACATCAAATGATCAGAATCAGAAAAGGGTTTATTGCCACAATAAGTTACATGTATGTGGAATTTGCCTTGGAGAATGGTGCATACATGAAACAAACTATATATATATATATATATATATATATATATATATATATATATATATATATATATATATATATATATATATATATATATATATATATATATATATATGAAATAACAATGACTAGAGAAACAAATGTATACATAAAATGATTATCACAAGTCAACAACTTATTGACTAACTGTATGCGTGTGTGGAGTACCTGTGCCATCATAGAGCTGCATCTCCTGCTTGCTCATTGCTGGATCAGCTCCAGATGATTTTGAGGAAAATGAGGATGAAGAGGAGGACGGCTGTGCAGCATCGCAGGCCTCCTCCAGCTGCTGCAGCAGTGCGTCTTTACGAGAAGTCAGCTCCGCCTGCTTCTGCAGAAGCTCTGCGATCTGCAGCTCCACCAACTCCAGCTCGGCCTCCACTGAGTCCAGTTCCGCCTGCACATCTGGAACAAACACACCAGAAAAACTGTGAGCGACAAGGATTCTAAGCAGATACCGGTCAAAAGTTTGGGGTAATTTAGGAATTGCACAAGGTTCTCCAATGTTTCCTCTGTTAGTTTTTAAAATTATATCAGATTAGTAAACAGACACACTCAGATCAGCTGGTATTCTGTCTATAATGGAGTGGTATGGAAATATGTAAGTGACCCCAAACTTTTGACCAGTAGCGTATGTTGATATACTCTGCTCAGAGGGGGATTGGCTGCAATTTGCAGTCCCTCCGGGACCCTGAGGCAGACAGGAAAGATGGTGGGGGGGTTGGAGGAAAGTTATGCCACAGGGCATCGTTTGGTCATTGATCACATGCCACTTTGCAACACACAAAAGAGACCTTATTTATTGATATTGTTTGATTTAAATATCGATCGATCCAACACCAAAGATTGCAAAGCAAAAGTGGATTTGGACGTGGCAGGCGCTTTACACCGTGCCTTTAGATTGTTAAAATAGGGCCCTATATCATAGTAGGTTGCTGTGATGTGATGTGGACTCATTAGCAGTAACGTAATGCGACTCCACTGTGGAGTCACTGTGGAACAGCACTCTCTGACAAAAGCTGTCCAATCTGTTACAATGCAATATCATTGATGAAAAAGACAACACTAAAATGTAGTTAAAGAAGAAAAACTCTTCCTGTCCGGTTCTGGTGGTTGATTAATGCAAATACTTGCTGATTGCTCTCATTACGGGCTGGATTGGGTGGTGCATGGCGCACCGCCACCGGTCCATGAGGCAAATATCTGTGATTAATCCACATTTTAATTGTAAAAATGGTAGTACAATGTTTTTCTCTGAAGTAGGAGTATACCAGCCTTACGTCGTCATACTCAGATTCTAGTCAGAATGTGAGTCCGATACTCCACTATTGGGCTGTAATTATAGGGCATGTTTCAACCAAATCAGGAAAGAAAATGCCTCTGCACTCAATTGGGTAGACCTACAACCAATCAAAGCAACGGAGTATCCAACGTATGTTGAGCAACCAACAACATAACTCAACTTTTAGCTCTGCTAATGTTAGCTACTAGCCGATAGCCACGGCAGTTTGGAAAATATTAATGATGTTACAGGCATTACAGCATACATAGATCTCTTGGATGTATCAAATGATAATACCATTAATGTATTAATAGAACACATGGTGAATTACAACCATTAACGTTATGCATTATTACAGATCAAGGACCTCGGGATAACAGTAATATGAGCATGCGCAGTGCAGGGCTGCTTGCGTTCATCATTATGTTACAATTGATCATCTGTCCATCGTATAAAGCCCGCCCTGACAATTGGTCCAAACAGCTCTTATTCAAGCATAGTTGCTTTACAACGGATCAAGTCCAGACCAAAGTTCCCAATCTCAAAAGTTGTAGGCAAGCTAAGTTTGGCTGGCATCCTGGCTAAGTCAGTAGTAGGCTATACAGTGTTGTTGCTAAGTGCTTTGAGGTCCTTCTGTAAGTAAGTTTGGGCTACAATGGTTCTGTAAAAAGCATCAAGCAGCAATACCACAGGCCAAGCAACCGGCCCGTTCTAAACAGGAAAAATAGAGGTGGTCTCAAAATGGGAGCAACCTAACCATGTTTCTGAGCTGCGTTCATCCCTAGGCTTTGCCAGCTACTATTAATGATTTATTGATGGACTTGCCAAGCTGGCTGCCCCTCTGCTTTGCCTGGTGGTTGAACTGACCGGCACGGGTAGGCTCTTTAGGGAAGAGCCTACCCGATGTATAGACAGAGGAGTGTGAGCAGAGCTTTGCGGGCCTTAAAAGTAAGTTAGTGTCTGCCTCAGTGTTGGTTTATGCCAACTTCTCCATACCCATCAACCTCGAGGTCTACGCCAGCTAACATGGACTGGGTGTAGTGATCTCTCCAGTACAGGATGGACCTGTTGCCTATGCTAGTCATGGCCTTAAGCCTACAGGATGGAACATGTAAAACTACAGTTCAATGAAACTGGAGTTCTTGGCCCTCAAGGGTGACTTAGAATTTAGAGACTGGCTGCTGGGACAAAAATGTGTTGTGTATACGGTCAATGACCCTCCCAGTAAGGCACATTTTGAACATGCACTGTTCTAGTATCAAGAAAACCCAAAAATGTCAACCTGCTGGTTGCCCTAGAGGATAGTTGTTTATGTGTAGATAAGATAGTGCAGTGTTTCCTCTAGAATTTTTTTCAGCTGCGGCGGCGGAGAGGGGTTATGAACAATTACGTTGCTGTCAACGGGCTTATCTGCTAATGTTAGCTACCGATTGTTACCTTGAAACCATCCAGCAAATAGACGGTACCGTAGGGAGGTTACCTGAAACCGGTGATTTAACGTCCCCGCTCATTTTTCACACAGTTTAACATCAAAACGCTGATTGAACATGAGAGTTGTTTTTCATGTTGGTTTTGAGCCTGGAACTAACCTGGAAAACGCTTTTAAAACAGTACACGACAGCGTGTTGGAGAAATACAGCTGAAGGAGCGGCCCTATACAATGGGGGCAGAAATTTTACCGTGGCAGGCCGCCATCAACATATAGGAAACACTGTAGCATTAATACAGCATTAAACACCGTTTTGGTCAGGCAAATTTTGTACAATGAAGAAAAAAAAAAATTGAGAAAATGTTGTTTTAGTATTATTACTTTTATTTATTTTAATTTGATTATACTTTATTAATCCCACAAGGGGAAACTACACTTTACACTCTGTTATTACACACACTCAGGTCCAGGTCCTATACATGCTATGTATACTCTCATGCTATGTATATCCAGGGGCCTGCCCATGGAAAGGCGCCCCGAGCAGTTGAGGGTCCGGTGCCTTGCTCAAGAGCACTTTGGCAGTACCCAGGAGGTGAACTGGCACCTCTCCAGCTACCAGTCCACCACCATACTTTGATCCGTACGGGGACTTGAACCTGCGACCCTCCGGTTCCCAGCCGAACTCCCAACGGACTGAGCTACTGCCACTCCCTACTACTTAAACTAGTGACAAGCAGGGGCTGAAGTTGACTTGTCTGGCCACCAACTACTGTCAGGCAAGTGGATTTTAAGATCCACTAGCCACACAGGTTTTTTACCAGCAATTCTTTTTGCCTCATACTGTAAAAGGTGAAATGTAGGAAATGCACAAGCATCGTTCTTGAACTTGTTAAAGATACACAATAAAGTGTATCTCTGGTGTTCAAACGTCTTCTTTTACTGTTTGGTTTGATTTATTTAATTGCATTAAGAATGCCTTACACAGGAAAAGACATCCAATACAATTGAGGACAAAAAACACAAAGTCCAGGACTTATTTCCATTGTGGTCCTGGTCTTCGAATCATCCTCATCTTTTTGCTGGTTGATTGTTTCAGCAGGCCTCTTTACACCTGTTATGTGTCGCCACACTTTTTTGAGCTCAAATCCAAAGATTGGATGGGCAGACTTGGTTGAAATGTGAAAGAACAGTAGCAAAGAAAACTAATGAATCACTTAATTCTCATTGGCTTTCCAAAATTTTTTTAGGAGTGAGTTTTACACTACTTTGTAAAAATAATCACCCAACCACACGCCAAATGCAGATCAATTTTGCCACTGACAGGTGAAACTGTCAATCTACCTGCAACGTTGCAAGGCAGCCAATGAGAATTAAGTGATTCATTAGTTGGTTTTTTTGCCAGTGTTCTTTCACATTTCAACTAAGTCTGCCTATCCAATCCTTGGATTTGAAAAACTTTAGGCTAGTCCTACTATTAAATTAGGAAACAGGGACAGACAGGCTGTTATAGAATAGCATGTGCAGAAGGTTCTCTCAGTGGAGTTATCCTCATAGTGTTGACAAGGAATAAGACAGGTCTCACACCTGCACAGGTAGTAATCCTATGAGGATCACACCGCCACAGCTAATGATGCTTCTCTTTGCACCTCCCCCAGTGTTTCTTTAAAGCTGAGGCAGGGTGTTATTTGTCATCAGTCCCGACAAAATTCCCATTCTTTCATTCAAAAACAATTGCAGGGTTATCCCAGAGGACTGTGGAACTGTTTACATCTTAGCACTGTATTTCATGCAAATAAAATTGATGCAAAGTAGTTTTGAGACAAAATAACGGTTTGTTTCTTGGCATGGAAAGAACAGACCTACCTTTATTTCCACCATCCATATTTCATAGACTGAATTGCTCAGAAAGGAGCCAACCATCAGAATGTCAGAGATGTTGATAGAATTTCCTGTAAGACAGAAAGGCATGCAAAGCGAAATTCCATTTTAAAGTACCGTTTCCTTTTAACACTGAACTGCCTTTTCACAAACAAATATCTTATTTCTTGCTGGTACTAGTTTGTTAGGATGAAAGGCACAAACTGGGGCTACTTCTGGCTCCATTCATTTACAGATTTCTGACGGAAATTTTATTGTAGGTGCTCATATTTACTATTTAGTTATTGATGGTTTAAGTAAATCTAAGTAAACCCTACTTCTTTTTGTTTAGTATTTTGCATTCAGTAATTTGATTTTAACATAAATGATTCTGTATGTATACATAAGATGAATTATTTAAATTATTGTCTAGTGGAACTTTCATATTTAGGAACTGTCAGTTAGGCTATAAATGCGCAATGTAACCAGAACAAAGATAACCAAATATGAATTGTGGTTACAACGTTAAATGCTACATTTTGTCTCATTAATATTATCAATCCACATAATTTAGCTGACCACAACTAGCTAACGCTAGCTATCTTAACAATAGCTAATTTAGCTAACAGTCGACAACGCCGCACTTGTTTCATCGTACAGGAAGCAGAGAGTTCCCGTTAACGTTAGCCTAGCTTGTTAATGGATAATTTACCCTTACACAAAGATACTGGAGCATCATGTAAAGCACTGCCATCTTCTCCAGCTAACTAGAATAAGCTAAAGATGCTCAAACCACCTTCGCTACATGAAAAATACCCCTCTCTGTTGTGAGCAATGTTAGCTAACGTTAACACAGGGACAAGACATTGAAAACAGGATGAAATACAAAGAACTGACCACTTTCCAACTTCGTCCAGGCCAGTTTCTTTACTGTTGGTGAGTCCACTTCTCGGTTGCTATAGCAGACCATAGACCACACAGCGCCCCGGCACAAACCATTGCGCCCTGAGTTCCGCCTGCCAGGCTGCCTTCAACTCCCGCCTCCTGCCATGTTCTCCCTCCTGCTGAAAAAACTGTTTTTGCAATCTGTGTTGAATAAATAAGAGACCAATATATCCTGTTTTCTTATGACAACGTCGGCGCTGCCTGACAGAGCAAACCCGGGACAAACACATGTGTGTGGTGCGTTCAACATAGGCTAGATGTTAAGTGAAAAATTATATTTCTAATTAAAATGTTTCTCATTTTCAGTAAATATTCTTGTCATATGCAAGCCAGTGTGTTATGTGTGTGTAGATACATATACATATATATATATATATATATATATATATATATATATATATATATATATATATATATATATTTATTTCCAGCAGAGTATATATAATAAATAAAAAGATGATGTTAAAAATGGTTAATCATAAGTTACAAAGTGGGAGGAGTCGTTTCCTTTCATTCCGATTCCGATTTTACTTTAAACGATATCATAAATGTTACAGAGATTTATGTTATGGACACCGATTTTAACTTTTTTAACTTTGTTCCTGAAAAATCATGTGCTGTCCAAAAGTTTGGCATGCTAAGACAAAAAAGAATAAGAAAGGCCGGATAGGTCGGTTGACAGTTCTAAATACTGTAATACCCATAAGCCTCGGCTTCAGTTGCTGTGGAGAAGAGGCAATATACATATTACATAGATCTTTATCAAAATTAGATTAAAACAGCAATGGCGTGTAGCCTATTGATGAATTTAGTGCGGTCTCTGGTTTAAAAATGAATATTAGTAAATTTGTCTTATTTTCACTTAATAGTTAAAAAAAAGTTACTTGAACTTTGATCCAATTGTCCTAAAAAAATTAAGAAGAAATTGAATCATTGACTAAGGAGACACTGTTATCTAAAGCGGAAGGAATATCCAGATATGTTTATTGCTTTGTCACTTAATGTTCCACAGAATATTATTAAGGAGACAAGGCGCTATATAACTTAATCTAGAGGAATAAGTCTCATTATTTCAAAAACAAGTACTGTTGTGTAATATTCCAAATATTTTCCCCAGGTAATTGGCCAAAATATTTGGAATATGCAGTGGGATAAAGAATGGAGAATTTGTGAAAAATAACATTTAGTATTTTTGTAAAATTGCCAAACCATAAAAAAGCCAACCTTCCTGCACTTTATCAATACATTTAAGCAATATAGCACCATTTTATTTAATATTAAAAACACAGAAAACAATTAAGACCTTTAATTTATTAAATGATTAAAATATGTAATAATATGACACAAACTCTGGCGTTATTAAATGTAATTGTATTTTGTCCATTTTTTATGTTATTGTCTTTTCTTTTGATACTATTTTGTAAGGTCAATTTTTCTATTGTATATGAACTTCTGTACAATAAAGAATTAATTACAAAAAACAGAATCAGCGGTAAAACAATAGATGACGTTAACTCCTCTTATATGGGGTGTTTCTTACTGAATATGCCGATGAAAATCGCAGTTAGTAACGTCTATTTATGTTTTATGTAGGCCTACCAATACTTCTATCTCATTTAAAAATGTATTTTGTATTTAAAGAACCAAACATTTTTTAACCTTTTGAACAGGGTTCTTAAACTTTTCTAGAGGAGATTGCACCTAGCCGGGGGAACTCCAAGTCATTGTCTGGGAGAAACCATGGTATGGTACTTTCACTTAACAAAACCAGCCCACGTTCAATACAAAACGACGGGACCCGAAATATTTCCTCCACTTCGCAAGAACGATATTATCCGTCTATGGATGAATTGCCACGTTGAATGCAACACGGCGCTGTTCCGGAAGATGACGTCGCTAGAAGGTGTGTTTCCGGAAGACGTGGCTGTTGCTGCCGTCTATGGTTGCTGCAGGGAGCAGCTGTCATCCAAATTATTGTTAGAGAAGTACTCGAATGCTACTTTAATATTTTCTCATTTTCTATTTGATCTTCAACCGTTTATTCGGCGTCAAGATGATTTCGCTCACGGACTCCCAAAGTAAGACGCTTTGCATCTCTGTATGTTGCTGCCCTCTCTATGAAACCGGCTAAATCTTAGCTGCAGCAGTTCGTTAACTAGCGTTAGCAATTAGCAAGAAAGTTAGCTTTATTTTTTTCTCTTGTGGTGTTCCATAACATGCATCCCAAATTACATAATATCTCACTCTCGCTAACGTTAGCTAGCTACTAGTTGTGTGGCTCCATGCCAAGCCCCTTACTTGAAAGTAACATACGTCCATGTTGTAATTTCGAATTTAAAAAGCCTCAAATAAGTAAATAACTGAGGTACAGTAAAAGCTCAAGTGAAATTAACGTTCATTTTCACTGTGGCTTTCATAAGACATATTGACTTTAATTTGTTTTACCTTATTGTTTTAATATGTAGTAATGGGTTTGCCTGTAGAGGTATCCAAACAAATTGCTGTGGTACTTAAAATACCGAACCCTTGCAATTAAGTTTGAATATACATATTAAAAGTAGCCTATGGCCAGGAAAGCAATGAAAACTAGATTAATTGATTGATTGATTGAAATGTATTTCCTTTTGTAAAAGAAACCAGAAAATCAGGTCATACAGTAAATAATAGATAACATATCATAGATACATAATAACAAACACTTGTTGTGTTTTTTTGACATGTCCGAAAAGGAGTGGGAATAATGCTGCGTTCCAGGCAACCAGTAACTCATGTTTTCACAACCTTCTACCTGTGAAGTGCCCTGGAACTACAGTCAAACCCGTGAACTTGTACCAGATTGTTGTACTCCCAGTTACAGTTTTGACGTCACACACACACACACACACACAACAATGACGACCCCTGTTGATGGTGTACAGACGCCGTGAAAAATTTAAATAGCCATAAATAGGCAACGTTAAGTAATTCCACACATTGGAATCAAAACAATACACATACGATTGTGTACTACTACAGTTTATGTATATTAAATGAAGCCCAAAGTATGTCGCAGACTAGAAATCGCTAGTATCAGCTAGCTAGAAGGGTTTGTGGTGACTTTGCCTGGACGTTACCAAGTTGTGAGTAGTGACGTGACTGTGTAACTTACGGGATAAAAACTGTCTGGAACGCAGCAGAAGAATACACTTACCAAACAACCCCTTCGCTATAAAACCTTAATTCATTAACAAACTTCCTCTGTCGTATTTTTTGAATATTTAAATTTACTTAACAAGTGTCTTACAAATTACAATTTATTTTTGATACATTTACATCAATTATATATTATAATTCCTTGCCTATTTATTGATTTTACTCAAAAATACAAACAAATTCATCCATGTCCCCTGTGTTCATACGCACCTTTCCAGTTTTAACATAAAACTACTCCTGCCTCTTTGAGTGAACATTTTTTTGAATATATTGGTAGTTGATTTTTTTGTTGTTGCTTTAAACAATAATTGTGTTGTTTGAAATTTAACCAGGTCAGCCAACTTTAATACATGTAACTATAAGAATAATTTATTTGTGTGATCCCTATACCCAGCATTAAAAATGATAAATAAATCCTCACCTGTTCTCCCTCTATAGCACAAATCGTAGCCAATCATATATTGGTTACCATATTGTCCAGCTGTCCATGTAAGTGACAAACTTGGATGTAATAATTGAAACCCTGTGGTATTTGTGTGTCCTGTAGAGATTGGAATGGGATTAACAGGCTTCGGCGTGTTTTTCCTCTTCTTCGGGATGATCCTGTTCTTTGACAAAGCACTTCTGGCTATTGGAAATGTGAGTGTTCCTGCTTCATTAAACTGAAATGATGTGCTGTTGAGAAACACCAAGGGAAAACTTTTTTTTCTCCATATTAGCTGGGGCTGACACTGACTTTATTTTACTTTGTGTAAAATAAATTTAAAGTATTTTGTAATATCAAAATGGAGACCCTCTGCTTTTCACAAAGTAATTTAAAGACTAGTCTCGCTTTGCCGGACCCTCCTCCAAAGCGTGGACACAGGCTAATTACTGCTAACTAAAATATTAGTTAACATTAGTAATTAAACCTAAACAGCTAATGTAAGTCAAAACTGTCTGCAAGCTTTTCCCTAGCCTATTTTTTTACAAAAACGTCTGCTACGGAGCCTTAACGTGAGGTATAAGGTAATGGAGCCTTTTATACATTGTCGTGCACAATGGACAACTTAAGTTATTTACTGTCAAAGTGGCGCAAAAATGAATGGCAGTTTCTGGAATGCTAACGGTAGGTGAGTGCTTTGTATCATTAAAATAGCACCAAAGCAACTCACGGCCACTTACCAAGGGGGTAAGCCTCTCCTCTCTAAGCATAGCTCCCATGGTGCCATTTTAATGCTACGAAGCCATCACCTACAGTTAGCATCCCATTGTTGGCGGGTTTTCTGACGTTTCAATTGACCAATATTGGACCACTCTCTTATATTGACCAACCCCCTTTTTTCTCTAAAGATCCTGTTTGTTGCTGGACTTGCCTTTGTCATCGGGCTGGAAAGAACCTTCCGCTTCTTCTTCCAGAAGCACAAAATGAAGGCCACCAGTTTCTTCCTGGGAGGTGTGTTTGTGGTGCTGATTGGCTGGCCCATCGTCGGAGTTGTGCTGGAGTTCTACGGCTTCTTCCTCCTGTTTAGGTAAGAGGAAACAAAGGCACAAACTGAGAAACGGACAATGCTCACTGCACCTGCACTATGGGGTGTGGAACTGGGGGTATAAACCTCCTACTCAAGCTCCTCACTGGCAGGCGGGGGGAAAAAGATGTGTGTCATGGACGTTGCATGGGATTGTCTTTACCCAATGGTGGATTTTGGAGTGACACGTTCTGCCCTATGTGCCATGTTTTGATTGTGTGTAGAAGTTGTAATTGTAATTTATCTATTTGAACAGGGACAGTGCACAAAAAACATGAACACAGGTTGTAGCAAATTGCTAATTTCCCCCTGTAGTCCCTGGGCAGGTAGATAGCACATTAAAATACAAAGTATTAGTTAATGTAAGCGTGAAGTGCCCATATTGGTGGCTAACCGTAGCATGCTAGCTTGTTCTCAATGGCAAAACACTGCTACAACACACACACTAGTTGACCATAATCTCCAAAAGAACTACTTCCTGTCCCTGTTCTGCAGGTATTCCACAAGTGTCCCTCGTCTAGAAGAAGTCTCCCAGCTAATCATGCCTTGGACTGACCAAAGCTGGAGAAACAGTTATCTAGCTGATGGATCTTACCTAGCTACTGAGCATGTGCGACTCCCAACAAAGATAGTATAGAAGTGAGATGTCTGACTCTGTAGCTAAAACAAGGCAGATGTCTCACTCTGTAGCTAAAACAGAGACCTAAACACACAGGGTGAAAACAGGATCTGCAGCAATGTGCAGTACAACAAAAAGATGGTGTTTTTTGAAAATGAAACCATGGAAACCTATTCTGGTACAACCTCCAAATACAATTATGAACCTGAAAATGAGCAGAATATGGGTGCTTTAAAGCTACTGAACTTTCTGGGCATCATTCTAAATTTACAAGCTGCAGAGGAGTATCTGAAGGGATACACCCTTAGTTTTGGTCTCTGTGAGGTTACACTAACACATTTGGGTACAGGTTGAGGGTTTTAACAAGCCTTCAGGTCCTCCACAAAGACCCCGTTTTATAACCACCTCCTTCACAGGATCCAGGCCTTAAATTGAGACAGAGTTCGAGATTTAATGGAAAAGGGTTTGGTTGAACTCTGCTAGCATGGTTTAAGACTTGAAGTCATGTTTGTGGCATATTCCAATAACTATCAGTAGTAGAACAGAACACCCTGGAACACAAGGTAAACGGCACAAAAAGTCATTTTTATCAAATACAACCTTTTTAATGTTGAAAGCAAATAATCTATGATTGGACATGTTTAAATGTTATTTGTCCACATGAGTTGAGATTTAATGGTCTTAAATCATTTTAAACAGGTCTTAATTTCCCTACTCCTATGTAACACTAACATTAATGCTCTTTTTTTAAATTCTGTGGTTTTGTAGTTCTTTCCTTCGCTAGTCCAAATATAATTTGATGTATTAGTAACTTATATTGCAATCAGCCAGTCAGCTTTTGAGTTATTGGTGCAAGTGTTTTTTCAGATTGTACCACAGGCATAAAATGGATTTTTTTCTTCAGCTTTGGGTAAGTGCAAGTTTAGCAATACTTGGCTGGAAAAACTGAATTTAGGGCTTTGTTGATGTTGTGATAATGGTCTTAAAACGTCTTAAATTTGACTTGGTGAAACCTGCAGAAACTCTGTATTAGCTGTATTAGGACTCTGACTAATTTGTCTGTCTCTGTCTCCCCCCCAATTGCTCTCTCTATCCCTCTCATCACATCCAGGGGTTTCTTCCCAGTTGTCGTGGGCTTTATCAGAAGAATACCAGTCCTCGGCTCCATCCTAAACCTGCCCTTCATCAGTGCAGTATGTATTAGCCAGCTCTGCAGCAGTCCTGCAGCTCTGCTTTAACACACAGCATGGCTTTTTCTTGTTTATTAATCACTCAGTTTAAACACCAACAACTATAACAGATTATCCAAAGTGCCCCCGATCCAATGACCGCTCAGCTCCTGCACATTACTGCTAATTTAATAAAACAATGTTGTGAGTTTTTCTGGATTAGTGCCTGTAAATGTAGTAAGAGCTTCAATCAAAGGACTCAAAATCTGAGTATTTAAATAACAACAAAGTAGTCTGGAAATGAAGTGGCTCATCTGGGCTTTATCTCCAGCCTTTAAGACACATGGAGATTGTCACTGTTTTAGCACATAGTGAGTTTTGTGGCTAATAGACATCATGCTCCATGCTGTTGTGTGCGAAGCTTTGTTTGAGGTGAATGTCTCTCTGTCTTTGTTTTTTTATATATTAAAGCCTTCGTAAGGCTCTGAGGACAATCAGCAGTCGTGGTCAGTCACTGCCGATTTTCCCTTGCATGCTAACATATTTGCTTTACAATAATCACAAAACAAGTAATTCATCTTGGAAGAGAAAACATATGCTTATGTATAGCAAGCTGGTAACCCTTTTAAATATTTTCTTATCTTAATTTATTCATCTGGCTTTAAAGGCACACACCGCAGGTGAAACAAGATTCTAAGGCAACTTTGAAGTTCAAGTAATTAATTTAACAGTACTTTCAACAAGATTGCAGATTTTCTTGGCCCATACTGATTTCAATATTATTTTAAAGTCTGACCTGCTGATTCCAATTTTCTGTTTTTCCCCTAAGAGTTGTAATTGACAGGATACACATATGTCTATCTTTAATAGAAAATTCACTTATGTTTATAGTAAAACCTTGACTATTTTCTACAGATCTGCACCAGGGTACAGGCTCTTCTCTCACTTAAATATGACAGAGCTTTTCTTTGTACAAATAAAATCCAACTGGAAATGAATTGCAATATATCCCACTTTCAAAAATAATAAACCGGTGTATGTTGGCCAATGTAGAGTTCATATTTTCATTATCTATCTAAAACTATTTATTTAAACAAAATTATTCATGAATCATTGCTGGGAAACGCCTGGCTCTCAGCTGATTTGTTCAGAATCAACTCAACATTTCATGTTAACATCAAATCTGTTTTGATATTTTGCATTTTTGAAGGATAATTCTGTTAACAGAACACACGTTCAGATTATAAATCCTCTTCAGTGTGTTAGTCAACATCAGCAACAGATCGCATGTAGAACATTTTGACAGCTACTCTGTAATAATAAAAACAGCTAGAGACTGAGTACAAGCTGGTATAAGGGTCTGATAACATTTTCTTAAATCAGACATAACAGGATGTGTGTGTTGCTGTAACTTTCTGTTCAGACTGAATCCCCCAAAACAGACCAAAAGTGAACCAGAATGACAGGGAGTAATTGTGTTTGTCCTGTTCACCTGTGGTGTGTTCCCTTTAGTCATGCATGCCTTCCATTTAAAAATGCTTCAGGATAGCGGGCAACATTGTCCTCCAGGCATCGGTTTAATCCACTCTAACACTTTGCATATCATTGAAAGCTCACAGCTCTGTGTGTCAGATCATGCTTAGAAGTGACGCTGAAAAAAACCAGACTACACTTAACGCGTCTTTTTTTTTTTTTCTTTCTTTCTTTCTTCCAGTATGTGGACAAAGTGGGCGAGAGCAACACCATGGTATAACGGTGACTTTTTGTACCCAGAGAAGGCTGTTTGAGGACTCCAGGTTTTTTAAAGCAACGCAATCTCCCATCAGGCTGATTTAAAACAGCTAAGGTTATACATTCAGATTCCTACACATGCATTCAGAAGCAAAGACTGCTTTCTGTTTGTCTGAAATTTCACTGGTCAGTGCTACCAATTCATCAGAGAGAGAGAGAGAGTCGTACCACCAGTCTGTTACTAAAGGGTGGAGTTACTAAGGTCACTACAATAAATATTCCTAATGCTATTGACCCTTCACCGTTGGGTGCATCTGGCATGAAAATGGAGGATGGAAGACCCCCTCAAAGCACCTTTGACTCTTTCTGCGTGACTTTCTTACTCTGTGGAACAAAAAGACAAAACCACTGATCCTCCACAAGGCTGAGAAGGGGATCGACAGCTTGCCATGTTGCCACATTTCTGTGCCTGTGCTTTGACTTAATTTGGACAAAAGCTTTTAAGTCCAGCAATTTGTCTCTTTGCAGATATTCTGTGACACTTTGTTTATTTTTGTCCCGCAGCTGTTTAAATAGCAAGTGTGGCTATTGTAATATTTTCCCTTTGTTACATGTCATTTCTGTTTTACGGTTGGCTAATGAGTACTTCTGTATAAATTATTTTTTAAACAATCTGTGCTTTACTTCATGTATGGTAAGGTGCTATGGGGTCATACTAGTATTTGTTACTATTATTATTACTACTACTATTAAAGTCTGGTCACACTAGAAAGTGGCAACACCTAATTCATGATGGTGAAGTTAATCAAGGTGGTACTAGAACCTTGATGCTGTAGTGCCTACTCATAAGGCTAGGTAGCACAGGTACAAAATTATTACCAACAACCAGCCAAATGACGGTAAAATAAGCATGCGGCTGGTAACTGCTTCACTCACCAGCCCAAAAAAAAAAACAAGGGTAATCTAATGAGTGCCTGGTAAAATTTGAACATTCATTAGCCATTTGGCTGGTGGACAAGAAAAGATAATGTTGCACCCTTCTAGCTAGTAAGCTAGCTAATGAGCTAACGGCTAACATGCTAGACGGTTGGGAACCAGTTTACACCCCACCAGAGCTGGGTTACATGCAAGTTGGTTTGTCTCCTATTTTTTTTAAATGCTGGTGTTGCCAGGAATTTTTAACTGTTTTCCTAAGCCACGTCATCAGGTTTTGGACTTCCTGTCTTGCAAGAAGCAGCCATTGGTTTCACTTAATTGTTCTACACTACTAGCAGACACTTGAAACATCTTTCAATGGAAACATTTAGTCATATTGGCAAAGTCAGCTTATTTCATGGTAAGTAGCAACCTTTCTAATGCAAGGAAAAGACAGGTGTGTCATATGCCTTTTAATCAAGAATGGCTTCTGTCTTCTCACTCTGCTTGATGAAGTGCTGCAGAGATGTCATTCTTCGGGCAGGTTCTCCCATCACTGCAGAGGCAACCCGTATTCTCTCCCAACTCGTAAAATACTGACTTGTGGCTCTCAGTGTCAGATTCTGACGCAAAAATCTCACTAGCTTCTGTTTGGAACGCACCAGGTATAGCAACAGCTCTGACTATTAAGGCAACAACGCTAGCTGGTAGTATGGAAGACCAAAAGAGGGCAGGTTGGAGTGGTGGATGGATCACCCAAGAGATGTGTCCAGTTCTTGTCCTGTGTGTCACTGAAACATACTTTTTGTAAGCCCACCCAAACATTGACCAAGCACATCTAAATATGCTAAAGGACAGTTTTTGCGTCAGTGTAAATGCCAAAGGCACCTGACCAAGCATCGCTTTTTGACGTGCTAGGAGTGAGAATGGGCAGAAGCTCTCTTAGAGTGACAGTTGGGTTGTTTGTCACCTGCCTGACCAAGGCTCTTCTTCCTTGGTTACTCAGGTTGGCCAAGCAGCCAAATCTAGGAAGAGTCCTGCAGCCTCTTCATAGTGTTACGCAAGAAGATGTTGCGTGAAGCAGAGGGACATTTGCAGTTGCAACATTCAGATATTTGAACATTCCAATCCTCCTCTACTGTTCTGCATACTTTACATACGCCTCTAAAATCATTTGTTTCCCTGCTCCCAACCTCCCAGCCCTCACTGACACTGCCATCACACAATGCCATGATGACAAGCCACAATGCAATTACTATAGCACAAGACCCTAGCCACCCTCTGAACTCATGGTTCATTTTACTCAGGATTTCTGATCTGTAAAAAAGCTCGCTACAGCAAGAGTTTGGTGCCCTCTGCCATTACTGCCCTCAACAAACTGAAGCAATAATCAATCTATCTCTATGTATAATGCATTCTCTGGAAACAAAGCTACCCAACCTCTATGTTTTTTTTGGTAAAGAAATGCAGTATGACAGTATAATAAATTAATGAACTGTATCTGTCTTGAACTCATGACCTCATTTCTTAAAGTCCTGGGGCTGCCCTGACAGTTAAATGGTATGACTTGAGACTCTCTCACATCATTGTATTGACAGGAAAATTCAGTGCCCCTAGTCTCTCTCACTCATGCAGGCTTTGGGTAATTACATTCATAATTGGAAGTGTGGCATTTTGATTCATAAAACCCAGCTCTCATCTCGCCAAGTTCTGCTCCAGTGAGCAAGGTGCAAACACATCAATATTCCCACAGAAGGGGAATATAACTCCTCATATCGATGGTGACAGCAAGAGCTAATACACATTAGTCAATAACGGCCTGAAGATACATGTGTAATTGAAAAACTACTCCGGGAAGCTGAAAGTGCTTATGGCAGCTGTTTTAATTCAGAAGTATTTACAGTACACTACAGCTCTTGTTGAAAGGAGCTGAATCGATCGATGGCTCCATTCATTCACTCTTCTCAACGCCCCCGTTCAAACAACGCATTGGCGTGACCTATTGCTGCTGGCATCATGAAGGAGAGCAGAGCACAGAGGGTTCGCCGCCCCAGAGGATATAAATACAGGGAGAGGGCAAGTATCCTGAACCTTTTACTTTCTCATCCTTTCTGCTGGACACCGGGCTCACAGGATCTCCGACACCATGAAAGTAAGTACAATGCAAGAAAAGTTTTGGTTTAATTTGATGGGACTGCAATAAAGGAAATACAATTTTATTAAAGCACTATGTTAATTGCATTCTAAAAATTCTAAATGGGAGCCCAAGATTCGTTTGGCATATAATGCATCATCTGAATGCTGATGGGAAAAAAAGTAATACACTATTTTGCCCTTTAGTTTCAAAGTTCCTCCATGAATTTATTGCTTAGTTAAATTATTCGGAATGTCTTCCTGTGTGTTTCTTATGGGTCATGTTTTAACTTTTTTGCAATAAAACGCATTGGAACATTGAAATGTATTGTTTAATTTCTTCCATTTCAGTTTGTTGAAACAAATGTACTTGATACAATAATCTGAAGGGACCGCAAACATTTAAATTAACAAATTATTTGAAGTAGTGTTAAGTAGTGCTTTGCTTGTTTAACTTAAACTTATTTTAGACATGACTAAAAAAAATGACATCAAGTAATGATTTTGAGTTATGACTACAAATGTAAACCTGATTTGTTTATTTTACATTAATTTATTTCACCTTTTGTAAAAACTCAAATGGTTTAATTAACGGGTAACCGTGCAATTTTGTAGTAAAGTCTAAACTTATTTGGGGTAACAGATTAAATCTTTCTCTATGTTGCTGTGTTACAAATTATGATTTCAAAAGTTTGTTCCAATGTGCCTTTATCTTCCACAGGGTTTGAGGACAATCACATTAACTTATGTAGGTCTACTCACCCTTTTACTGCTGGCCTCATTTATCTCGCAGTCATGGAGCGCACCGAAGGTAAAGCTGCTTTATTTCTCTGTATTCAAATATAGACTGTGAGGTTTTCACTCAATATTTGAAGAAAGTCCGCTCAAAACGATCAGTTGTTAGCTAACAGAAGGGCAGGCTTACTAAGGAGGCATTAAATGTATGCAAACGTGTGTTTCTTCATTAAAGGGCTCTTTCCAACGGAGAAACTGGACCCCGCAGGCTATGCTGTACCTCAAGGGCACTCGTATGTGTTTATCTCATCATCTCATGTCTGTATGGAGACCCAAAGTGTTCAACATTAAATAAATAAACACAACAATATGAACAAAAAGACCAACAGACACACTGTAATACATCATAGCATTTTACTTGAAAAGGATTTTTTTTTCTTCTTCTAAAGTCTGTTTTATTTATAATGCCAGTCTTTGTCCATCAATCAAGACAAACAAGGCAGAGTTCTGTTCACGTGACTTTGTAGAGTAGGGAATAAAAGTAATAAAACAACTCTTTTATTGTGCAAAGAATGAACTGATTTTGAAAAATGTATTGGATTATTTTAGTCTTGCATAAACGTATACTGCATAATGTGTGTATGTTTATTTAAATTCATATTATTAATTACTTCTGTGTTACATTTCTTTTAGTTTCCAATTACATTTACATATACAAGAGATGTATGCTCTACAGTTAACCCTAACTAACTTTTAATTAGGAGCACTGGACAACCCTAGTCTGGCGCCCTGGGACCAGCTCCAGTGCCTATACGACATGGGCAGGAGTTACTTAGCATGCATGCTTCTATGGTGGGAGGAACCCTATAATAACTCGACATAACCACTGAGGCACCGTGTCGCCACAATGTAAATGTGTATTTATTTAACCCTTGTGTTGTCTTCCTCGTCGACCATGCAGCGCTTAGTTTTTTTGCTTCACTTTTTTTTAACGTTTAGGTCATCTTTCTCACCACTTTTGTTGCTTTTCTTAATGTTTTTCACTCCACTTTTGTTTTGACGTTCTTGCCACTTTTTCCGACATTTTTGAAGCTTTTTCCGACATATGTCACTTTTTTCAACATTCTTTTACCATTTTCTTTTTCAAATACTATAAGATTGAATGAAACAATCAAATTTGATGTAGGGAACTGATCATTTATATTACTTGTGAAGAGCGTTGTATGGAACCATCCATGTTATTTCTTTTGACAATTTGGTTGCAAGAAACCTAAATTTCTGACATAGAAACTTGTCAAAAGCGGGTCATATTTGACCCAAGGACAACAGGAGGGTTAAGAACACTCTGGGTCTCCATATTGCTTGAGCCATACAAAGGTAAAGTCTTTTAGCATATGTTTGAACATTACATTGCAGAGTGTGGGATGCTTCTTTTTCTGTTCTTTTTCCCTCAGAAGGACGAAGATTCATCTCAGAGGACCGAAAAGAAGGCGATGTCTATGACACATTACACTTAGGTAAAACTAATGTTTCTAAGCAAAATTGTTTGTGTAGGTTTGGAAATACTTTTTCAACCTTCTTTATTGGATGGGGATAGTTAATAAGAATGTTTGCCCAAGAGCATGCCAAAAATGTCTTTGAACCAAATCACTTATGGCCCATTATTAAGCAGAGTTTGGTATTTGTTCACTGTCAGAGACCCGCAGTCAAAACACAGAGAAGCTGAGCGTTGACCAGGCGGCCACGGTCCTGCTCAACTTCCTGCAGCAGGCCAGAGAGGCAGGTGAGAGCAGCATCAGTCAGCTGCCACACAGCAGCTCTGACACACAGTACGCAGTATACAGTATGCAGCTCATACTTAAGGGCTGAGGTTTGGTTTCAGTAGTGAGGGAAGGCAATTAAGTCTGTATATTTATATCAATAGCACATTATCATCACAATAATTATCATTAAAAAAACTATATATACACATATATACACACACACATATAATTATTAAAGGGTAACTTCAATTTTTTTCAACCTGGACCAACTCAATGGTTTTCTACAGAAAAGTATCTGACCTTCTCTCATGTCCGCAATTGAGAAAGCTTTTAGACACACAGGGGAGGAAGCACAGGATTATCCTCCTACACATCAAATTTAAGGATCTTTCAAATACTTTAAGATTCATTTCATTCATACTTTTGATAAAATTTAAGGAAACTGGGGTAAAAACATAAGGGTTATAAAGATCTAATTTCAAGTCAAACAGAGACTAATTATTTGTAAAGAATTCCTCTAATCTAACACTTTGACTTTAAAAAAATTCACATGAAATATTGTATCTTTTGCTCTGTCATTGACTCAACACTTATTTCATATAGGATATTCTAATTGCATGATTTAATGTTATTTTTTCTTTCTTTCTCGTAGCCGATGAAAACCCAGATGAGGTGTATTTTCAGGAGCTGCCAGTGTGGAAGAGAGAATACTTCTGATCATCTTTCATACATTTCTAAAGCTGATAGATAAAACGTCTTTGTTTTTGATTCTAAGTTATGTAAGGGAGAAGAACAGCTGTTTTGTAAATATGAATTCTCTATGTTTGAAATGTGGTGTTTTAATAAAAAGAGTTTGAAATCATAGCACTATTGGTCTGAAATTGAGTTTTTGAAACTTCCTTGACAAAATGTCACAAAGTGTCAAATAAAAGTACACACATACAAGTGCATGTCAAATCTACCATTGAATCCATTTTTAGCCAGATGTTCTAGAAATAGAAATTATTTGATTGGAATAACATATCCACATATTAACATTACATCCACTGTAACACCTGAACACTGCATGTTGTGTGTGAAAAGTACATGTAGTCAGTAAGCAAACACAGAAGTAAAGCTAAAAGTAATGAATAAATGGTAGAAATAGCGAAAAGTAATGACTAAACAGCTCAAATGGTTAAAGTAACGTAAACAAATTAACAATTTCCACTTTTATATAATGAATAGTGTTATACATTTAGAACATACATTGTGAATTGATTAAGGGGTCCAGTGTGTGTGTGTGGGGGAGTATGTCAGACCAAAGAGGTTGGGAACCACTGCCATACATTATGGTCAAAAGTATACGGACACCTCTGTTCACACCTGACATCAGTGTTGGACCTCATTTGTTTATCAACCATGTAGTTTAACAGGATAAACTATTACGTATAAACATACTTAAAATACTTTGAGATATATTTAAATGACAGATAACGGAACAATGATTATACAATACACTCATCTATAGGATTATTAGGAACACCATACTGTGTTTGACCCCCTTTCGCCTTCAGAACTGCCTTAATTCTATGTGGCATTGATTTAACAAGGTGCTGAAAGCATTCTTTAGAAATGTTGGCCCATATTGATAGGAGAGCATCTTGCAGTTGATGGAGATTTGTGGGATGCACATCCAGGACACAAAGCTCCCGTTACACCACATCCCAAAGATGCTCTATTGGGTTGAGATCTGGTGACTGTGGGGGCCATTTTAGTACAGTGAACTCATTGTCATGTTCAAGAAACCAATTTGAAATGATTCGAGCTTTGTGACATGGTGCATTATCCTGCTGGAAGTAACCATCAGAGGATGGGTACATGGTGGCCATAAAGGGATGGACATGGTCAGAAACAATGCTCAGGTAGGGCGTGGCATTTAAACAATGCCCAATTGGCACTAAAGGGCCTAAAGTGTGCCAAGAAAACATCCTCCACAACATTACACCATCACCACCAGCCTGCACAGTGGTAACAAGGCATGATGGATCCATGTTCTCATTCTGTTTACGCCAAATTCTGACTCTACCATCTGAATGTCTCAACAGAAATCAATACTCATCAGACCAGGCAACATTTTTCCAGTCTTCAACTGTCCAATTTGGGTGAGCTCTTGCAAATTGTAGCCTCTTTTTTCTATTTTTAGTGGAGATTAGTGGTACCCGGTGGGGTCTTCTGCTGTTGTAGCCCACCTGCCTCAAGGTTGCGCGTGATGTGGCTTCACCAATGCTTTGCTGCATACCTTGGTTGAAACGAGTGGTTATTTCAGTCAAAGTTGCTCTTCTATCAGCTTGAATCAGTCGGCCCATTCTCCTCTGACCTCTAGCATCAACAAGGCATTTTAGCCCACAGGACTGCCGCATACTGGATGTTTGTCCCTTTTCACACCATGCTTTGTAAACCCTAGAAATGGTTGTGCGTGAAAATCCCAGTAACTGAGCAGATTGTGAAATACTCAGACCGGCCCGTCTGGCACCAACAACCATACCACGCTCTAAATTGCTTGAATCACCTTTCTTTCCCATTCTGACATTCCGTTTGGAGTTCAGGAGATTGTCTTGACCAGGACCACACCCCTAAATGCACTGAAGCAACTGCCATGTGATTGGTTGAGTAGATAATTGCATTAATGAGAAATTGAACAGGTGTTCCTAATAATCCTTTAGGTGAGTGTATATCAGAAGCACACAGGGTTGAAACTTGAAAATTTTTAATTTCACTGGGAAATGTGTTTTTTAAACCCCACTTACGCACTTTTTATTAAGACTGACATTCACTGATGTTTTCTTATCTTGGATTTGTTTTTAGCTAAGAACAAAATCTATGCACACTCAAGAGCACTCATTCGCACATCTGAGTGATAACAGTTTGCTCAAAATAATTGGTTACTGCATTTTATTTAAATCTACAGTTGTTTACGATGATAGTATTTTACTGTAATGTAATTACTTATGTTGAAATTGTAAAAATTCTGGAGGACTTGCTTACCATCTGATTCACTGGTGGAAGATAGCCTTGGAAGATATGAAGCTTTTGAGATATATATATATATATATATATATATATATATATATATATATATAAAATTAGGAACGACTGGCATGTGCTTTCAATTACGAAGATTTGATTAATCAATCCTAAGAACACAGATGCGAACAACTTTGTTGTTTAAGAACATGTCATGTATATGACTTTTTTTTAGGAAGATTATTAAGAACAAAGTTAAGAAAATTCTTAAGATATTGGTGAATGAGGCCCACTATAATTAAAGTAACATTGTTATTTTTTACGATTTAGCTCCCCTACAGTTTTAGATTGCAATTTACTTATACTCCACTTTCGTAAATATACAGCCGTATATATACAACAGCCGTACATGCATTTTGTTATGGTTACTCATGAGCAAAAACTAGCGAGCACAGCCAGCTGATCTAACTAGCTGACAGCAGCTATAATTGACAGCAGTTAGCACTAACCACTTTAGCAACAAGTAAAGCTTTCTCTCATCTTAACTCAGCTAACAGTAAAGTTTGATTGATTGAACATATAACTATATTTATGGTATTTGCATAGCAATTGAAGACATTTTTTCCTGTAAAACATAACTAAGAGGATGCATGTATTTTGGAAACTATAGTGGGCCAAAAATGGAGCCTTGGGGAACATCACAATTAAACCGAGCTTCAGAACAGGAGTCTGGGTTTTATGATGGACCTGGATTAGGGTATATTCCAAAACAGCACTATCAAGACCATTCATTTTCATAACATGTTCAGGCCTTTTATTATTTTTCTTAAATCCACAAACTCAGAAACACTGAGTGACTGACTGTAAACCTGCAGCTATTATATCTCAGTTTCCTGACTCCCCAGGTTGCTTCTTCTTGCCCTCTGGCACAGTACCCAGCACAAAGGGAACCTTGATGTTCAGTCGGTCCCTCTCAGCCTCCTCATCTTCATCATAAGGCTCATCATCGTCATCATCGTCCTCCACATCACTGTGGTGGGGAGTGGAGTGGATGGAGGCAGAGGGAGAGGGGGGCACCGAGTATGGTCGGGGGTAACGGAATCCCTCTGTCTGTGTAGACAAAATTACTTAATTACTTGCTAAACGTTTTATTTTTGTAACGTACTATTTTCTGTCTTCTAAGCAGCTTTTGGTTTATGTCTAAACAACCTGGCAGAGACTTCAAACCTGCTGCGAATAGATTCAGATCAGCTGCTTTATGGATTGTATAGAGCTCAGTACACATTTTTTAACTGCTCTGCTTCCAGAAGTGATTTTCTCCATTCAATTGTTACAATGGCGTTTCAGAAAATGCTTTAAAAGTTTTAAGCTTGGACTTGTGGCTTCTACTAGGGCACAAACCATTGTATTAAAATCCCATAACTCGTGGTAAGTCTGCCTTGGATGGTTTAGACATCATGGCTAATGATCAAAATCCTTATGGAGAAAATGAATGAGATTTTCACTTCCGGAACCACACTGTTGAGTTCTATTGTCCTCAGTTGGTTCATTCATGTGCTGAAGCTAAAACTTCAGAGATCTCAGACTATTACAGTATTTTCTTCTCATTTTCCCATTACTTTATTCATCCCTTGTTTTCTCCTTTCTTTCCCTTTTTCTAGCCCTCTGTCTTCTTTTTTCCCCTCGCATTTCATTCTATTCCTTACCTGCCCTTTCTTGCCTTTTGCGTTTTCCTTCTTTCCTTTCCACCTTCCTTCCATATTTTTGCTTCTTTTTCTCCTTCCTTTCAATGTTTTCCTCACCTCCTTACTGCTGTCCTCCACTCCTTTTCCATTTTTTTTCTTTCTTTCCATCCTTCATTTCATCCTCCGTATGTTTTAACGCCAAACTAAAATGTAATTTAATTGTGACTTTCAAATTTAAATTTGTATCAAACCTGACAATTGTGTATTAGATATCAGTCATAGCAATTGAATCAAAAAAGGAAGAGCAAAAGGAGAGAAGGGGAGTCTTGCTTTATGTAACTACAGGGATCGGCATCAGCACACTCCATGATGTCCTGTCAATCATCCAAATGTTAGACTGTCAATTAAAACCTGACAAATCCCAAACTATCCACTGTGTGAATCAGTCAGTACATGAGAGGGATTTTGTACATTATTGTCAATATAAATAGCTGCTATTTGTAGCTCCAAATCGGACACATACTTTTAAAAGCCGCCCCTTCCTCCTAGTCGTAGTTGTTTTGTGTCTCTTTGTGGACAATCAAATTAATTTTACAGGTCACCTCATACAGAGGTTCTGATACTAAGAAGCAAATGACCTGCCTTATCTTCCTGTGTCACCCCTGGCCACCCCTCTGGACCCGTCTCTGAGCACTCTTAAGCAGTCACAAGGACTGCAGGACAGGGGCACTGGGCATTTTAAATGAAAGGCAATAGGGGACAAACCACCACATCCATTAATTTTTGTAATCCTTTCCTAATATACAGTAGATGTGGCATTTTCACTAATTTCCCATGATAACGGCATACTGTAGGAAAGGAGGTGGAAAAAGTCCAAACTATTACCATTATTAAACTAACTAATGACTGGTGATCATTCTCTAGTATGGTCATTTATTCACAAACTCGCTCAGTTTCTTGCACAGTATTTCTCACCTTCAGAGGGGCCATGGAGTCGGTCTTGAACTGGTCTGGGAAAGCTCTGTTAAGTGCGAGATGGCGGGCGTGTATGTAGAACTGCAAATCACAAGTCAGCAGAGATGTACATCAACAACTAAACATTTGATCTTGCTAAGTTTTTATCCTTTGTCTTGAGATTTTTCAAAAGGCATTTTAAGATTTTGTTACTAACTGCAACATGAGAAAGGAGACGGGTTAGCGGCAAAAAGGAATACACTAAAGAACACTTCCTGTTTCTGTCCCAAATTTACACCCATTAGAGGATTCAACTAAACTATGCTTACTCTACCACTGTCTTGACTACAGCTTATTTTCACACTGTACAGTAATGGTTTAAATGAAAACCTCTTTCTAAATGTATTCATGAATGCAGTTTTATTGATTACTATGATTCATATCATGTGCAGACATGAATAAAGCATTCTGCCTGCTAGATGTTGTATTCTCTCCTCTATCAAACATCTATTTTGTGCTGGTGCAGCAGAAACAGACCCGTCCCAGGTATTTCCAGTCCAGCAGGTCAGACAGCCTCTCAGTTCGGTTCCGCTGGATGATGCGCTGACGCAGAGACTGCTGGCAGAAACTGAACATGAACTGGGTCAGCTGCTTACAGGACTCTTCAGGTGAACGGTACCGCCGGTCCACGATGTACACGCCTGAGAGAGACAAGAGGGGGAAGTAGAGAAGAGAACAGAAAAACACAGACCGAAATGCGTGCGTGCGTGCGTACCATAGGCAGCAGGGTCTGACACATGCTCCTCCATGAAGCAGCCAAAACCAGAAAGGTTGGTGGTCACACTGGGAATGCCCATTACAGTACATTCACCTGGGGAAATACAACACAGCAACAACAGAAAGTATTTGTATGTGTTATACAGTTTGTTGCCATTGGTATCATTTGACAAAATATACCATATAGAAGCCCTTTTGAAGGTCCTCAGCTTTTTGGGCCACCAAGAGCACGTGACTGGACCACCTGGCATTAAATTGTGCCAATTTATCAAGCTAGTGATGGGCCTGGTGGAACTGGCCTGCAGCCAAGTTTGATAAAAACATTTTTTTAGTACAACAGTGAACACTTTAATAATGAGTTTATGGCCTCAATCGCTAGTTTTCACTAGTTAGTGAAGTCTTCTTCACTACAGCATGACCACTGTACAGGAACATGAAGCATCTGTGTGTTTTGAAACATGTGCATATTATAGGTTACGATTTAAGGTTACCAGGTGTGTATCCCCATGGTTCATAGTAGGAGGGGAATACTCCAAGGTTACAGCCACGGACAAAGTCCTCATAGTCCATTGGCAGCAGAGGACTGGTGGAGGACAGGAACTCAGGGTGGAAGATAATCTGAGAAGGACAGACAGGGTGACTTTTAGATATAAAGAGTAGGCAATGGAAGTAAAGTATTTTTAGTAACCACTGGGACTTGTCATTAGCTGTGTGAAAACACTAAATGTGAAACACTAAATATTTTATGACCTAAACTTTGCTGTGGGTCGGTCCCAGAAGATGAACCCTAATGTGTTGCTACCTTTCAGCTATTACCATTCCCTTAGACCAAATATTTCTCTTGTACACATAAATAATAAAAATAGGCAAATTGCCCTTACATTTTTCACACTTTTCATTTCGACATTTCAAAGAGTTTAATTTAGTGCCATTACTACAATTTTGTATTTGTATTTTGTTTTGTTGTACATATATTATCGGAAGATGAATGTTTTGTAAAATGTGGTGTCTGACAGGCCAGATGTTTGGCATGACATACAGTAGATATAGTAGAAAAAATAAACTAACAACCAAATTGTCAAGTTTGTACATAACATAGATTTGCTTCAACATTTGTTATACATATTTATGTTGTGACATCCTGACCTTTCCATCATCACCACTCTTCAGACAAACATTTCCCCTGGATCTCAAGACTGGCAGATTGAACACATCGATGAAAAATGCGACTACTGCATTAGAACCTGGTGAATGGTAAACAAATCTAAAACTCATTATAAAGGCTCTCTTTTCTTTTTATGAAGTGAAAGCTGGCTTCTCACCAAATAAACTGCAGCTAAAGTGGCTATATGAAGTTAGCAATTCACTCCTTAAAATCGACTAATCTTACAGAACAATTAAAAACAAAACAAGTATTTAACTACTTTGATACGTGATGCATTTGGCACTTATTTTTGCACTAGTTGCAGTACATTTTCCAACAGACCA